>OY735207.1:38724815-38727315 GCA_963457665.1 Thysanoteuthis rhombus
TATATATATATATATATATATATATCCCCTCACCCACACATTCCCCATATATATATATATATATATGTGTGTGTGTGTGTGTGTGCGTGTGTATCTGTGTGTGTGTGTGTGTGCATGTGCTTATTTAATGTACATAGTTTGGAAAATTCAATTCATAATCACACACATATACATGTGCATAATGCATATATATATAGATACATATATATACGTGTGTGTGTGTGCACGCGTGTGTGTGTGTGTGTGAGTGAGTTTAAGCCTACTTGCATATTTGTGATGAATGACGAGTGTGTATAGCTAGGTCTAAAATATTAAATACATTTTGTCTTTTTTTTGTCAAGAAGTGACTGCATCATATTTTTCTTTTCCGTTAATCTCTTCGAATGCTTTCTGTACATTCCATTTTTTGCCAAAAAAGCAAAAACAAAACAAAAACATAAATATAAATTAAAAAAAAGGATGAAAAGAAAACAATAGTAAATGAAAAGAAAGATCGAAAACACATTGATTCACTTTGAAAAATACTTGGGGATCTCCGGGAAATCATTTACGAAAGTCTTTTTTTTTGTTTCAATTCGTTTATAAACATTAAAAAAAAAACAAAAAACAAAAAAAACATCAGAAAAATTCAGGGAACAGAAATAATAGTGCTTTCTGTGTTAAAGATATTTTTCTTCTTTCTTTTTTTTTTTTTTTAAATAATTCTTTTTCTTCTTTTTTTCTCTCCCGTTTATAAATCTTCTTTTTTTTTTTTTCATTTTTCATGGAGAAGAAAATAAATAAATGTAATAAAATTTTTCATCTTCATTTTCAATTTTTTTTTTTTTTCAATATGATTTTAATATACAGCTTGAATTTTTTTTTTTTCTCTTCGTCATTCCTTTAATCGAAATTTGCAAATTATTTATTTAGCATCAGTGCTTACTGGTCACAGCACCACATCCGTGAACGATTAGCCAGCCATCTGAAATGTTCCATAGTTTCATTTAAGCACTAGACATCGATATTATTATCATTATTATTATTATTATTTTTATTATTATTATTATTATTATTATTGTTGTTGTTGTTGTGATTGCTGTTGTGATTGTTGTTGTGGTTGTTGTTGTTGTGGTTGTTGTTGTTGTTGCTGCTGTTGTTACCTGTTCATTTATTCAATTATCTATTATTTATTCTACTATCAAATAAAATCACTATTTGGAAATCCTAAAAAAAAACAAACCCAAAAACTATTGGTTTTCATAACACTAAAAATAAATTTTTTGTTTCATTTTTTTTTCTACTCCACTTGGTTGTATAACCGGAAAAAAAAAAAAAAAAAAATTTGCCCGTTACCAAGAGTCGGGCATTTCTCAGAAATAATTACATGGTGGAGTCAGAGTCTGATTTCTCCGTAGTTTTACACACCTTTCTTGCCTTCGGGCAAAGGGAATTACAAATGTAAAAAAATAGTTCCGTTTGGTATCCGCTAACATGGAATAAAAGAGATTATTATTCTCTTCTATATGACCCATGTTTCATCACATTTTATTCTGGTTCAAAGAGAGACTTCCCCTTAATATAGTTTAATTTCAGTCTAGATTTCAGCGATGTGGAATTATCACTATTATACACTAATTGCTTCGGAATAGTATCATCATCTTGATTGTTATGGGAGCAATTTTTCAGCCATTGTACGCTCCGGCCTTCTTCAAGTGCTTATTGTATCTTTTTAACCTGGGATTCCCAAGCCAAACCTTTCATTCACACAGTTCTCATTCAGCTGTCCATACTAAGGGATATCTTGTATGAGTTGGTTATTCTTCATAATACCACATTAGGTTTTTACCACTGAACCAGAGTATTTGGATTTCCACTTTCTGAGCAACTAGTAACTTCGTTTTCTTTGGTTTTGCTGTAGAGGTTTTTGATTAAGAGAGAACAAAGAATAGGCTTGAGGCTCTTATATTCAATCTTGAGCCCATGTGAATAAAAGTTTTTAAAGAGAAGGGTCTTGGTTCAATCTCTGGAGAAGGCTGCAAAAGTTATATACCTATTTTGGTTTAGTTGGATAAGTAAAACGATGAATGAACTAGAAAGAATTAACAGACACACAATAGTCCCTAGCAAAAGACAGTGGAATGGGAACCATCAACAACCCGATGGTTGAATGGAACTCTTAGAGGTTCATCTAAACATTTAGACCTCTGAGTAAGACTGGAGGGTGCAACGGTCGAAACGCTCTGATTATAACAACAAACATGTGGTCAACAGTCCGGATAGAATCGAGTATATACATGATACACTCTGAGAGAAAAGAGATTCTGCAGAGTAATGAAGACACCAGTGAATAAAAATCAAGATTTTATATATATATATATATATATATATATATATATATATATATATATATATATATATATATATATATATATATATATATATATATATATTCATACAATATTAATTCATACACTATTTTTTCATTTACACATTAGAAAGTTAGCATGAATTTTGGTAT
>OY735207.1:38732315-38749815 GCA_963457665.1 Thysanoteuthis rhombus
CTTGTGGGTGTGGCCGACCTGTGGCAGGAGGTAGGCTGTGACGAGTAAGGACTGGCCGAGTGGGTGTAAGATTCCCGGGTTAGCGGGGTGTAAGCTGGCCCGACCGGTGGCGCACTGGGCTGAATTGGGTGATAACCTTGGTGCTGATGGTGTGCGAAGACGGCCGGTGGATTGCCTGGATGTAAAGAAGAGAAGAAGGGAAAAAAAAGATACGTTAATTTTTAAACACAGTATTTAACTAATTAGTAAAGTTATTTTTGGTTACATGGGTTTTATAAACGGTTTGCTTTAAAATGACTACTTCAGTTTAACTTTAATAATAAAAATGGCTATTTCCGTTTTTTTTATTTCAAAAAAATGTAGTGCTGATGTATTACTTAGAGCAAGTAAGAGGTGCGTTTCGGGTAACAGTTGAATTGTTCCCTTCTTACCTAGATGAGTTCATGTTAAGATGTATTACACTCAAAAACCGAGCTTTTAATTTCATTATCACCCCAGTAGCCGATATGTTGCTTTGAACCAACAGCACTACATAGTCTTTTGTTTTAATCAGAATAAATTGAATTGCATCTCTCCTTATTTGACTTGAAATAAAATCATTTTTTTTTTTTTTTGGACTGCCATTTTTATTGCTAACGTTAAACGGAAGTAGTCATTTTATTGCAAACCATTTTTAAAACCTGCGTAACCAATCATTACCATTAGTAATAACTAATTTGTATAACTAAATTGATGTGAAGAAAAATGTCCAAATAGGATCAGTTGGGGAGTAGAGTTGGAGGAGCATAAGGAGGAGGGAGGAAGGTGATGAAGCGGTAAAGTAATCGGAATCTCTTTTTTTTTTTTTTTTTTCAAATCAAAGCTGGTGTATGTACAAACTGAAATGACGAAGAGACTCATAAAATACGAGTACAAATTAATCAACGCTTCTGACTTACTGCTTTACGTACAGGTGCACATTAACACAAAAGAGATATGTGTATCTCGAGACGAAAGAGTTGATTAGTATGATTGGTATCTATTAAGTTTTGAGAGAAAGGGGAGAAGAATGCAAAGAGTCAGAAGAAGAGTAAGGAGAAGAGCCAGAAGAAGAGTGAGGAGAAGAAGAGCCAGAAAAAGAGTAAGGAGAAGAAGAGCCAGAAGAAGAGTAAAGAGAAGAAGAGCCAGAAGAAGAATAAGGAGAAGAGCTAGAAGAAGAAGAAGAGCCAGAAGAAGAGCCAGAAGAAGAAGAAGAAGAAGAAGAAGAAGAAGAAGAAGAAGAGCCAGAAGAAGAAGAAGAGCCAGAAGAAGAAGAAGAAGAGGAAGAAAAATTAATAAAGACACAGGAAATGTGAAAATATGGTAGGTAAATCTCCAGCAAACTGCAATTATCGACCAGTCGGAAACTTTTCCGATTATGTTCAATGAAATAACTATCAGGTTTTCTTACGCAAAAATATAAAGCGGGTAAGAGATTCATTAGAATTTATCATCAGTTTCCATATAATAAACAACAGAGTAAACATTCTTTCGTTTCTTTCGACTATCAACGGGGTCATTTTATAATATTCCCGAACTACTTCATACTTAATTTTAGCTACTCCGGCCCTGGAAGCCTCAAAGACCGAACGGGACACTAATCTGTAGTCATTCTGCCATTTCTCTTGTTCAATATACTCATCATTATCGTTATTATTGTATTATAATTTATAATCAATTTCATCATTGTCCATTTGTTTTTCGTGGGTGCTGCGAAATGTAACAATTATCAGATTCATTAGAACTTATAGTAAAAATTTATTAAAAATTTCTAAAATATGTACTATTCAACGAATTACTGGTCAATCATGATCATCACTCAAATGTCAAATGAACAGAAAAAGATGACCGGTTATTGAACAAGATCTTCTCGTTGGACCGCGGCTCAAATAGTGAGTTTGATCCTCGATCGATGACAATGTTTTGTGGCCTTGTAGCAAGGGGGCGTTCGTCGTAGATTAACAGTCCATAAGCCAATCTACCATCGAGTTTAATCTTGACAGCTCACCCCTCTATAGCAGCTGTAGCCTTGCGTCACACAATGCTGTATACTTGAAAGATAGACTTGCTAAGCATGACAGTTCAGCAGACTATTGTCTGAGTGATTCTTATCCTAGCTGTTGCCCATTATAGGGATTATGTTTAACTAAAGCTAAATTTAGTACATACCTATACTGAGGTAAGCAAAGCAGATAAATATTTTCACGTAATTAGCAGATGCAGAGTAAAGCATAAAACAGGAGAAAAAATCCCTTAAAGCTCCCTTTGCCGTAATACTTTGCACGTGTCTTCAACGAGTTTGTTTTAAACGGCATTTTTCGAATCGGTTCAAATCATTTCCATATTTATGTTCATTTGAACATCTTTCTGACGGGTCATCCTCTGATGAGTGTTAGTCGAAAGAAGTTTTTGGGGATTTATTTTCAAAAACAAATCTAAACTTTTTTTTCTACACCTTAGTATTTTACTACGCATCGGCTAATTACAGGAATCTTAAACTTAATTTTGCACCACTAAAAGACTTTTCAATATCTATCTATTTCTCTACTTCTCTCTCTCTCTCTCTCTCTCTATATATATATATATATATATATATATGTGTGTGTGTGTGTGTGTGTATATATATATATATATATACATATATATATATATATGTATATATATATAGATAGATAGATATATAGATATATAGCTATCTCAGCCATTTGCCAGGAAGACGGCACACCTATCGATACAACAACCTAGGGACCTTGCTCCTATTCGCACTACCTCGGTGGAGCATAGGATGCAAAACCTTGGTTCAAAGGCCATGCACAGGCCATGGTCATACTGCTGTGAAAAACTCTTCCAAAAAAGGCGTTTGCAACGCAAGAACCAACACATAAATATCTTGAGAGAGGGATAGAGGGAGAGGAGATTGCATATGTATAGGGGAAATTCAGTGCTTTGCAATGACTCCCAGTTTGACAATTGCACTAACACGAGAAACGGAGTCGCCTCGGAGCATCGGATTTAGAACTGAATCTTTCTATCTATATCTATATTTATGTGTGTGTTTGAGTGTGTTATGTGAAAAATGACGTAGCGTTTATTATTACTTGTTTTAATATCCCATATGCTCTGGGCAAATATAATCTTCTGCTTGTTCACTAACCATTACCATTACTCAACATAAGTCTCATCTCTTGTCTAACACGATGGTTAATGAAGAAACCGTCCTATTTTTCACTACGTGCTTCAATGATGTGGCTTGGTGCCAGACAAAACAAGTTCCGTAAGTATCTAAAAATAGTAGTTGAAACAGTTGCGTAATTGCTAATGTAAACACTGATTGGTGACCGAGCATAGATAAGAGGTGAGTGTTCGAATTTCTCAACAGGCAGTACGTCCACAATTGGAATTTAAGCGCATAACATAATCTTCCTCCTTCTGGTTCAACCGCTAAACCTTATGCTAAATTAAGTCAAACTTAATGTTTTCAGAAAAGAAATAATGTCAGCTAATAACTACGTGACTGGTTAAGGGGTTACTGATCTCATATATATATATATATTGACCCAGACACACAAGAAGAATAGAAGTGATACGTACGAGTGCGGGCACATAGACACATGTGTGTATATAAACGAAAAAAATCATATACATATATATATATATATATATATATATATATATATATATATATATATATATATATATATATATATATATATATAGTCTAGAATGCTTTACAGCTTTAAACAAAATATTTAAAAACTCTTTCAAAAGATTTTTTTATCATTTCAGTCATCTATTTCCCAATATCTGTCAATGCAATTCATGCAATTTTCTTGAGTGTTTTCCCTGTTTCTTCAATACTTTGTTATTATGGTACAATGTACAAATTGTTTCTTATTGGGATCATCAGGTTTTTTAACCATGTAACCGTTTTGGGGATTTTCAAAACAAAACAGTTTTATTAACCAGGCTCCCAGCAGTGTTGATCAAACACTACCACCCTTTCTTATCTTATAGTCTATGTCATAAATGTATATCTCTGAATAATAAATGATCATACATGTAGTTGTTATTTCATATAAGGTTTTATCTGTATTCTATATTGCTATTATTCTATGCTACATACCTATTTTTTGAAAACAGGGCTTACTTACGGAGGTTGCTCTAAAAAACGTCTTCAACGATGCAGGATCAGTAAGTATAACAACCGACATGACTTACTCTTCGTGTCATTTCTATTGAATGTTCACCTATGTGAATAGTAATTCTGCTGTGTCCGTTTTAATCTCAGACTGCGTGCAAACTAACTAGCTTCCTATGAAACTAAGAACGTACACAGTATTACCTTAAAGCTTGAGGAATTCGTGAGTGTATGTGAAAGGTGTTGTTATTGGCTAAATTAATGAGACTGAAAGAACATCCGTGCTATTCCATACTCTTTGCCCAGGCTTGCACCTTTGTGGAGTAATATATATATATATATATATATATATATATATATATATATATATATATATATATATATATATATATATATATAAACACTTATTTGTTTTGCTTACAACTAACAAATATCCGAATGGTTGTAATGTATAATAGATTGAAGGCGCCTAAAATAGAAGAAAAAGGGCATTTTCTTCTTGAAGAACTGCGTGCTGTGAATATATATATATATATATATATATATATATATATATATATATATATATATATATATATATATATACATATTACAAGAGATAGGTAGATGTACACATGTGCGTGATGCGTGTAATGAGTGAGTGCCTATGTGTATCTGTGTGTATATATGTGTATCTGTGTGTGTGCGTGTGTGTGCAAATGTGAGACCTTTGGGTGTCAAAAGTATGTAATAAACATTAGAATAGATTTGATCGAAGCAAATAAGAATTACTCAAGCGAAAGCAGTGAACTTATTGAATATCTCGTCCTAATGGCCCCAAATCTTGAGATGACAATAACAATGCTGGCAAACCTCATCGAAGCGACGTTTTTCATTCTCTTTTATATCCACTACAGAGCTTTTTATCTCGCCCCTTCCAACAGTAAACACATATTCAATACTCGATACAATCTAAATAATTCCCCAGTGTTTTTCTCCGTCTGAAATGTACGGCTGGGGTTTTAAAGAGGGAACTACGGTTTGGGCAGCGGGCTGAGTAACGAGAAAAGAACGGGATAGAGCATAGTTAAGACCGGGGGTAAGGTCTGTGGGGGTACATTGGAAGTCTATAAATTCAGGGGAAAAAAAACTTGAAAAACAAAAGTGGGCATGAAATGCGTTTGATGTGATTGTGTTCGACCATGAGAATCATTGACAAGAATGTTTACGAAGCGGAAACAGTTTTGAGCATGCGCCTTCATTCACGTACAACTAATACGCAGTTGCATATGTTTGTCTATATAGATTTAATATAGTCCCCATGAAGAACTCTGCCTGCATGGATTAATCTCTGTCTGTCTGTCTGTCTCTCTGTAGAGGTCGATTATTTTTTCTTTATTCTCTAGAAGGCCTTTAGAAAGCACTTTGGAATTTAGAAATGAGAGATATTTCAGATTTAGAAAAATGTTTACTTATCAAATGCTAATCTGTTCATTCTATAATATCTATCTTTTCCATGCTTAGTATCTGTGCAAGTCATTTCTCATCTATCTATCTTTGTATCTATGTATCTCTGTACGTATCTATCTATCTATCTATCTATCTATCTATCTATCTATCCCTTGTTCATTTGCATTTGTCTCTCAGTATACATCTCTCTGTCTCTATCTCTCTCCTTTTCAACCTCTTTTCCTCTCTCCATATATACATTTCTTACTTCTCACATTATTTCCTTTTATTTTTTTTCCTTATATTTTCTCTCTCGTGTTTTATGACTAAGATTCTCTTTATTTCCATTTTTCATTTTTCAAACCGTTCATTTCGTTCGTCATTCCAAGTTTCAGTTCGTTAGTATCTATCTCTCTTTCTCTGTATATTCATCGAAAACGCACTCACACACATATTTGTATTGACAGATCAGTGTTTCATGGTGATTCCGACTTCAAACTGGTGCAATCGTTAGAGTAAATTATTAACTTACAGAAATAGCACACGGTCTGATGATCGCATGGTCTGTCGACCAAACCAGCGTGGAAATCGGAGTCACCATAAAGCACTAATTTGTCTGTATATTTCTATTTACTTATGCTCTATTCCTGGTATCGAGCACTCTTCATTTATAGATAAATCAACTCTCAAAAATAATAACTGCCAGTTCAACCAATGGGCAATGTAATAACGAAGCCAAGGGAAGATGACCATCACTTCCGCTCACCAATGATTCTCTTGCTCCTTATCGTTATTAATGACAAAGAAATACATTGGAAGAGTTTTAGGCTCTGCGTAAATTTCGCCATGCAAGAATATCTATCTAAGCATATTTTGCTCAGGAAAAACTGTGAGCGTCCGACTCCCTAATTAGTGCCTTTATCTGTCTCAACAGTGGACTACGCCTTTGAAGACAGATACTCAAAACGTTACGATCTTCGAGTCACTCATCATCATCTGATGTTCGAACCCAAAGTGTTATTGTTAATTGCAAAGACGATTTTTGAGACTCTATCTATCAATCTATCTATCTATCTATGGCTAGATCGTTATTCATATATGAACCCAGGAATGTATCCACGTGTACGTGTATGTGTATGGAATCAAATGCAGGGAAATAGACGGAAGTAGTAGAAAGAAAGAGCAATAACGAATTGCCTGTACGAGGATATATTACGTATATGATATAAAATCTACCGCTCTCTCTATCTCTCTTTATATATGCACACACATACACACACACACACACACATATATATATATATATATATATATATAGAGAGAGAGAGAGAGAGAGAGAGAGAAATGGAGAGCACGCAAGAGAAAGAGAGAGATATTGACAAATAAATGCATAAATTGAAGAATTTACCATAAGAATGATGCTCGAGGCCTTGCAAAAATATCTGGGGCGTCTGCATCATTATGATATATATATGTATATATATATATATATATATATATATATATATATATATATATATATATTCGAGCCTTCTCTTCCACGCTAAAACTACAGGGTCCATTTAACTAATATTTGGCATAGAAAATCAATAAATATTGATATCCCACACAGGATAACCTCGGGAATCATCTGAAGTTACCAAGGTCAATACCAAAGGTCATTCTCTGACCAATATTCAGTTTTAATCAAATACTTTTTTTTACTAAGACTTTTTTCAATCATTCTTCTAATCAATGACACTACCTTTCTTCCTAATGAAATTATTTTTCAACGAGATCTCGACGGTTTTTTTCTCTCAAGTTCACAGAAAATCATCTACAATGTAATTAATAGTAAGACGGTCGTTGTCGAATTCTATGAGCCCTTCCCTTTCTTTCAAAGCTAAAAGTGAAAGCTGTAGTCAGATTCTATCACGTCTTCCTTTTCCTTTTCAAACAAACCAGCTGAATAAATCAAGCCATTTTTGAAAAAAAATCGAAAGTAATCATGTACAGTCAGTCCAGCAATTATGCTGGTTTCTATCTCGTGGATCTGATTAATCGCGATTTGATTAATCGTGATCAAAAGACAAATATTTTCTTTTCTTTTTTTTGCAGGCTGCTATGAATATCCAGTACTATTATAGTTGAGGTATTCCATGGAAGTTTAAGGTAAAGTAATGTACGTATTGCATTCAATAAAGCACCATTCCAATAATAGATGTTCAGCTTCAGCAGAGAGTCTAGAGTCTCTTGCTAAATCGAAATTTCCCCAAAAGGTTTGCGCCCTAAACACCAACGAAATTGGAGGACCGACAGTATTTAACTATTTTTCAATGAGATATCATCAACCGTTATTCTTCATTTTCGATCACTCTTTACCGCCAGCTTATTTTTATTAAGTTGTTTTCTTAGATTGAAATTCGTTTCAATAATGAAAGCCAAAATATGAATTTATAATTTTTTCCCCGAATAATTTTTTTCCAATATCAATCCGATCTCGATTTCCTTCGGCAGAGAAGCAATTCAAAATATAACAAAATTGTTTAGTAATGGAGATCGGTGTTCTATTAACGCTATTAATGTCTGAACTGGGCAATTACTTTCCGTCTGTAGGACGATCATTTACCATCATTTTTCAGGGAAACGAAAAGTTATATGAACACAATCAATGAATGAAAAATCCCACTAATTTTTTCCCTTTTCACAACGGAAGGAAGCCGTGCATTTGCATGACGGACGGAAAGCAAAGGGCCAGCTTTATTGTTACATCCTTAATTGAAACAACCACCATAAAAATCAACTTTTTTTCAAAAATGACTCTTTCATACCGGGAACTATAGCCATATTGATGGAAGGCATAAACAATATATATATATATATATATATAGATAGATAGATAGATAGATATATATAGATATATATATACTTTCCCAAACATGTTTTGTAATATAACATAAAATGAAGAAAAAACTCTCGGCCTAAATACGTATTGAATATTTCCTTCCTGCATTCCCCTCTCTCATTTCGTCCTTCTGCTCTTCTCTCTCATCTCTCTCTCTCTCTCTCTCTCTCTCTATATATATATATATATATATATATATATATATATATATGCACAAGTACACACATGCAAATACACACATATATATATATCGAGAGAGATAGAGAGAAAGAGGGGGAGGAATAGGGGCGTAGGCACATGAAAATAGTTCGTATCCTCATGTATAAAAATTATTTTAAACGTGTGTTTTTCAATATATCCTCTCTTGTCAATGCCCTTAATCGAGTGGTAGATTTCATTCACATAGATCGAACATGGTGAATTCTCAGATAAAAATTCAGGTGGTTACTACATGCCAGGCTGCCGACTGGTTGATATATCTTCGTGAATGTATTTAATCTTTTTTTTTTTTTTGATAGAAAATTCAAAAGTGTCTGGGGGAAAGCTACAAAACCATTGCGCTTTCTCCACTTCTTCATGGAGCCGAATCCTTGGTCATATACCAGTGCCATGTCGCCCACGCTTCCTCAAAGCTTCCGACCAGCGTTGCTTCCACATTTCTCTCGATGTGGCCTGGAATTACTTCATATCTAACATCAAAGTTTTCATGTCAGCCAATTTCACTTGTATCAAAGCTACACTGCAAACGGCACATCTGCGATAGTCAGCCAATGTGTCGAAGATTAAAGTCCATTGTCTTATGAAGACCTCCTTTTGGCTGGCGGAGCAGAGGCACGAGGGTCGGGGGAAGCGCTACAAGAGATGGGGCGACTCCTTAAAAAAAAGGACTTTCGTCTCTTGTTGGATCAACAATCATCAGAGGACAACAGAGGCTGCCGATGAGGAGACATGGCGACGCAAGGTCTACCAGGTAGCCTTTCTTTCTGAAGCAAATGGCACAGCAGATGCAGAAGAGAAGAGACGGCGCAGTAGAAGTGGAACTCCCCCCGCCCCCTACTTAAGAGACCATCCCTGCAACCGCTGCGGAAAAAAAACTGCCTCTCCTATATAGGCCATCTTAGTCATCGGAAGGGCTACAACAGTCGTGAAATATCCTCCTAAATCTTGGTAAGTGAAGCCAACTCACGATCTCTCTCCCTCTCTCTTTATATATATATATATATATATATATATATATATATATATAGAGAGAGAGAGAGAGAGAGAGAGAGAGAGATTGAGGGGGGGAGGAAGAGAAAGTACTACTGTTGGGACATTTTATGAGCCAGTTCTTCTTCATCATAATGATCCCCCTCTTTCATATAATCAGTCAGTTCTCCAAATTATATTATGTGGAGGTAAAGGATTTGGAAAAAAAGTTTGCTCTCAGCAGAAAAAGAGAGGAGTAGAATCAAATTTAATCTTGTTATTGATTCTATAATAATAATAATAATAATAATAATAATAATAATAATAATAATAATAATAATGATGATGATGATGATAATAATAATAATAATAATAATAATAATAATAATAATAATAATAATAATAATAATATAACCATACTGAAAATTTTCGATATGATGTAATTCGTCATCAGTCAAAATTCAAATGTGAAAAAAAAAAACAACAAAAAAAAAACATTCTACACGTAAATGGTGCGTTCTGCAATGAAAACCGAAATAGAATTTGAACGTCACACATCAAAGTCCGAATAGCGCGGTGCCTTTTTAAAAAAAAAAAAAATGATTCTAAAAAAAATTGAAAAAATGAACCGTGCGTTCCATCAAAGAAAGTGAAATATGAATTATAACTTTAATGTTGCAATAAACGTGGTGTGTTTTTAAATCCTTAATAAACAATTACCAAAGAGTTTATGGACCAAGCATCAAATGTAAACAGGATAATTGAAATTCCCCCCCCCAAAAAAAAAACTGTGGCTGCTCGTGCAAAATTACGCTACCACATGGTACAAACAGAAAGAGTGAAAACTCTTAGATCTGGCAATACATGCAAAATTTGTGGAGGTTTTTGTTGAGATGAAAATATTGTTTATGTTGCAGATGGAACCAAACATGACTTAGAATTTAAATCTATCACTCTGAGTAGGCTTTCCAACAACCTTCACTGCCAGCAACAGGGTTGAACAAAGACTTGTAGAGAAATCAAGACACGTAGTTTCGATAATGATCTCCGGGTACACGTTCCTGAGAAAGTGGAGGTAGGCCTTGACGCTCTGATACACCACAATTATATTTCGTTTTTCTTGACAGATGACACATTCCATTTTTTTCAACTTTTTAAAAATCAATTTTTTTTCAAAAAGAGTAATCGTGTTATTGGAACTCTATTACGTTTATCACATTAAAAAAAATGAATAAAAAAGTCTTGTTTTTCTTCTTTCTTTTCACAATATCAACGAACAAGACTTTGCGGTCATTCCTAATTATATCAATGATAATAATGATTATAATTATAATAATAACAATGATGGTAATAATAATTTTCAAAACTGGATTCAGAACGAGAAACATAACACTGGACATAAATACATGGGCAGAATCTACCGTTGTAAGTTCAGGACTCTTTCTAACTAGATAGAAGAAGGAGAGAAATTCTTATCAAAGAACGAGGAAGTTGAAGACTCTGCTTTGAGTCTCAGCCCTCAGAGTTGACATTGATAGACTGTGTGTGTAGAGGGAAAAGGAGAGAAGGATACTCGTCTCCACTGACGATTGCGTCGAATCGGCTATGAAGGGACTTGAATGAAAAGTAGACAAAACAAAACAAAAAATGAAAGGTTAATTATGACAGCCAAAAAGTTACAATGGAACAAAAGGGAGTATGTATATATTGCATCGGAAATCTCCAAGACGAGACGCCTATATTTGGGAGAAGAAGAACTCCGTAGACAAACAAAAAGAATAGCAGACGAAATGGTGTGGATATAGTTGTGATGAGGGGGTAATTGAGAAGCGAAACTGAACTCCAATTGATGTTAACCCAGACCAACTCTATCATAACTAACTTTATTGTGATTAAATTAGACAGAATAGGAATAATCATTTTCGGGAAATAGAGATGCAATCGTAAATAATATCAGCAGCAAATTAGTTTTGAAGGAATACATAAATAGGCAAATTGGCACAAGAACGGCGACCCACTGGGAATTGTGCAAATGATTTTGATTTTGATGCAAAACAATAGTATATGCACTAATCTGCGCAACTCTAGAGAGAATATATTGTAAAATTCTTTGGAAACTCATAAAAATCACACGGGTGACCCAACCAAGGATGAAGACCAGATTTGTCATTGTAAACAAGACCATTTGTCAGATATTGGATGTCACCATTAATAGATCACAGTGAAATTGGAAACAAAAGAGCGCTTGGAAATTGAATAGAAGAAACATTGGAACATGAAGGTGACACCTGCATCCATCATTACTGGAATACTTGGAACAGTAATGAAGAGCCTTAAAAAAAAAAAAAAAAGAATATAAGAATTGGAATTTCAAATAAAGACTGAAACTACCTAGACGGTGACGTTGTTACAATCAGCTAAAATACCGCAACCAAGAGTGGCGTAGCAAGGGTTTTCAGTCAAAGACAGCATCCGGGAACAGTTGCACTATACCACAGCGGAGCATTTAATTATTGATAGGCATTATAAGCCCTTTACACCTGCGCCAAAGGGCAACTGTTCATCTCTGGCCTCCTTTTGCTACGCCTCTGGCGGACAGTAATGGAATAATGAAAATATTTGCTTTCAAGTTACTGTTAACAGTAAAAGTTAACGAGCGGAAAATATTTTGTGCAAATAAACCAATGTTTATTCACAACAACTTCAAAAATATCAACAAAAAAAGAAAAAGAAAAAGAAACAAACGTGTTTGTTTGTTGATTAATTTTTATCCCAAAACAGTAATGATTTTTTTTTTTTTGCTCTTCTTCGTTTTGTCAAAAAAAATAATTGTCCAGCAAAACAGTTTCTGGAGAAATCAGACAACATCGCATTAAACAGCAATGATTTTACAAGGATGATTCAAATGAACACCGAAATATCAACAGAAATTGAATAACCCATCGTTTGCGTGCGTGACCGACGACAAAAAATAATACGTATTTCTTTTTTTTATTTTAGGAAATAGTTCTTTTCGTTTCTTACATAATTTTTTTTTCGTCTGTGAAGACAAACCGGGAATAGGACACCGTGAATTTGGTTCTTTTGGATTGTCCAAATGGGGGACACAGGAGCAAAGATGGAATCAATTATAGGATCTACATTTTGTTTTTTTATTACAGTAATTAATTTGAACGACATAAGCGAATAGGCATTCTGTCCATGCAAGGGTAAATATGGCGGAGTAAATAAACGCCCATTTGGAATCGTGTGTATGATAGCTCATTGAATAATTCCTCTTTTGCGTGTTGCATGTTACTGTTGGCGTAATGTGAAGACAATTGAATGTGTAACTATTTATGAATTTACATTATGATCGTCTATGCGAGTGTGAAGCAACAACAAGATAAGGGAAAGTGGTGTAATAATTTGACCACTAGTGAGTGTGCGTGTAACTTCATGTTTATATGTGTGTATGTCTGTGTTTATTTGATGTTTAAAAATACGTTGATATCGCAGCAGCCCCATTTTCTTTTAATGTATACATATACATTTGAGTGTATGTATATATCAATGCATGGGAAAGTTAGGTAGATTTTGTGAACCAGCGTGCGTTTAATTGCACTGTGTGTGAGCCAATTATGTATACACAGACATACATGCACATACATATATATATATACGTAGACGGTTTAGCTCAATGGTAAGGGCATTGCTACGTTGAAGAGGCAATCCTATCGGTGGCAGATTCATATATATATATATATATATATATATATATATATATATATATATATACATATATATATGTATACATATATATATATATATATATATATATATATATATATATATATGTATACATATATATATATATATATATATATATATAATATATATATATATATATATATATGTATATATGTGTATATATATATATATATATATATATATATATATATATATATATATATATATATATATATATATATACACTTGAATAAATACATATATATGTCTGAGGATATTGGTATGTATGTGAGTGAAAACCCATTACACAAAAATAAATATCTATGTAGGGAGAGAGGGGGGGGCGAAAGATAGAGGGTGAGAGAGGGAATCGTTGTTTTCTACACGCTTTTCTCTTGAAAAGTATTTAGTAAAAGTTGAAAGAAAATAAACTGCTCTCCTAAGCCAAAAGAAATTGATAGAACTGTACAACTCGAATGTGTTCTAGCGGTTTATTTGCGTAGGTAGACCGTGTAGAGGATACACAAACTGAACTGCAGTAGTTCCGACTTACGTATATAAAAACTTGATTCAAGTATGCAGCCTTTAGAAACCAGGCACAACAAACTTCTAGTCTGGTCATATACAACGTATCAGCGGAATGTTTTTGTCGTGGTTGTTGTTGTCGTCGTTTTTCTTTTACTTGACTAACCCAAATAATTCTTCGAATTGACTAAGCTTGGTCGGCTCAGAGAAATCTGAATAAATACTTGTGCTGAATTTGAACGGACTGACACAAGTTTACTCGTAATATCCATCGTCGTATCTGCGGTTCGGTTCGGTTTAGATCTTCTGAGACGAGGTAAGCTGACTATATCTTATTTAAATCCCAGAAGCTCACTCGATTCAATTCCGATCAAAATCTCCAAGTCGATATTTTCCTCAAGAATAAACAGAAATGAAATTTGAAAAAGAAAACAGACTCCAAAAGTCTGAGAATATATCCAACCACAATAAATATCTCTGTATTTGTAGAGAAATTTTTTTTTTCGGTCGTATTGTTCTGGACAAGTAAGTTTTGTCGATTCGACAACAGACTGCCATTCTTGACAGTAAACATACAGGACCATTACACGCAAATAGACATCGTTGTTCCGAACAGATATTTAATGAATACACTCTCATTGACAACTAATCAATTTTCTTCTTGTGCAAACGCAAGAAATATATCCATACAATCACTTTCACAACGCTGCGTACTCCAGTAGCATTTTCATTGTCAATTTTTCAAAAGGGGGCGTTTTCTTTGTCAGTCGAAAGTGAAACGAACCAAATTTAGTTATTATGCATCCGTCCTGCTAAAAGCTGACGTCCATAATTTTAACGTAAGGTAGCCTGAATAGAACAAAAAAGATAAATTTGCGTTTTTTCTGGGTCTCGTTAATTGCCATCACACTCACAAAAAAGAAAATTCGAACCCTAACTCTAATCCTAATCCCTAACATAAGCAAACGGGCGAACTGAGAAGTTAACATAACAATTCCAACTAGTTATGCAAATTTTGATCCGGTGGCTGCTGTTCTTGTTCGGTCTATACAATCTACCGTTAATTCTTCTTATTTCAAACTTTTAACAGTATTAGCCTCTTATCCGGACAGAGCTGCAAAAAGTTTGACAACTTAGCTGGCCTGGAACCCTACTAAAATGATAACAAGGCTATTTCCGAGTTCAGTACAGATATCTTGAGTTTGAAAGAATCACAATTCATGCTGGATATTAAGTCCGTCTTCTGATTTTATTTTCGCAAAAATTTCCATGCTAGAATAAATACCAAGATACAACGTTCAATCCAAGAAACAGCAGACCGAAAACTAAACGTTTATTGCAAGTTTATTTCCTAAAATAAATTCAGTGAAACAGATAATATGTAATGTTTATGAAGTCCTTTGAGCTTTGCCAGAAGAAATCGTTACACGGTTGCAAGCCTTGAAACATTTTATCTTTATTTTGCTCGGCAAGATTTTCAAAAAATCCTAAAACTTACCGCAGAAATCAATCCGGGGGGCGATTTATTGATATAAAGTTCCGGAAACATTTCTAGTTGTGTGAATGGAATATATTGGGTTCAATTTTCCCTCAAATTGCAGCACTCAGCGAGCACAAAATCCTTATGCTATGTAATTTTTTCAAAGGGACAAAACAATGTGTGCACTATTGAATTCGTCATGGTAAATCAATATGTTTCCAATAAAAACTCAGTAAGCTATCAATAGACTTTGGAAACTTTTGTGTACACATTGATTCCCTTTGAGCACGGGTCGTGAAACGTGTGCGTGCAAATGCCAAAGACTTAGAGGGAGCTTAGATGGGGTTCCACTCTGCTCCATAGTTGGCTATTGATAATTATTTTTAGGGCAATGATTACCGTGCAGTCTCAATCTGGGAATATTTTTGTGGTCTAAAATTCTGAGATATGCTGTTACTATTATACATTGGTGTTTTGAGTTGATTTTCCTCGTCTTTGTTGTCTTCATCACATTTCAGCCACTGTCGCTTCCGGTCTCTTCTATGTCTGAACCTCTGCGACAAGTTGTTGTTACTATAACATATAATGATTCACTCGGACCCGCTCCTGGTCTTTGTTGTCGTTTCCCCAACATTTCGGTCGTTGTATCCGCCATTCCTCCTCAAGGGTCCGTCGTATTCTGTAACATATTCACTGAGCGACAGGTCGACTTTGTTCTAGCTTCCAGTGTATTTCCAGGGAATAGCCGAAGTCATGACTCTCAATCCTGCATAGATGATGCCGCTCTGCCTCTGAATTTCTTCTTGTTCTGCGACAGGGATTGAACTGTAACTTTTAAAAAACCACACAAGCTTTACCAGGATTTTTGAACTTGGTGAGTCTTGTCATAATCAGTAGAATCATTCATTCTAAGGCCGTTCGTTGATCGTTCGGAAGCAATCAATGCTTTTACCACTTAATAAATTATCACCTCTGGTCATTTTTTAAAGTTATCTTATCGACTACAGATGAAAGCGTTGTTTTATTTTTTTGATGTTGGCGATTCTGGCTTTTAGTGGATAGATGTTTTTGAAATATGTTGTGGTAAATGTATTGAAAAATCTTTGTAAATGATTATTCAATGTACAAGAATAGTCACTATCATCGAATAACAATAAGCCACCATATATATATATATATATATATATATATATATATATATATATATATATATATATATATATATATATATATATATATATATGTTGAAAACAATTCAGCTTCTGAGCATTCGACTATCAGGTATTTGCAGAGTATTGCAAAAAAAGGAGAAAATGCAAAAATTCGACAAATATACTGACGAACAAGCAAAGGGCAGACAGGACAGATAAACAGACAGACAGACAGACAAACAGACAGACACACAGACAAATGCTGAGATTTCTAGTTCTTACACCAAGCAGTCAGCCAACAATATGGGATGGAACAACAAAAATAAGTGAAAAGTCAATGTTCTATTAGTAATCTCTGGTCCAAATCATCGTTTTTAATAGACGAGTGAGAAATTAGTTTTCTTACATATACCTATGAATCTGGAGAAAAATACTTAAGTTCATAGGTAGATAGATAGATGGATAGATAAATAGCTAGACAGATTGATAGATAGATGAATGTACTGAGCTTAGGGAATTGTGTTTTGTTAATTGTTTGAAGTCTGTTGACAAGATTAAAATTGAAAACTTCGCACTAGTAGTAAATAAACAATAACCACGAGTCATGAGTGACGTATACTTACACACACACAAACATACACACACACACACACACACACACACACACACACACACGTATAGTTATTAATGTATTTTTCAATTTGAAAGAAAAAAGAAATAGGAAACAGATTTTATCCGTTGTTGATGATATTTAATCACAGTGCTCAATATCTAATAAAGTAAAAAGAGTTATATACACACACGCAAGCACACACACACACACATATATATATATAAATATTCATAAATTTACATACATGTATACCTATATATGTGGGTGTGTGTTCCAACATCAATGGTAGGTCGATTCGGGTAAGAGTTTATTTATAATATAGGACGATTCATAATCATTCCGTCGA
>OY735207.1:38752315-38849815 GCA_963457665.1 Thysanoteuthis rhombus
TCTCTCGAACTCCCAACCGCTTTCTCTCTCTCTCTCTCTCTCTCTCTCTCTCTCTCTCTCTCTCTCTCTCTCTCTCAGTCTTTCTCTTCTTCTTACGGTTGTTTTCTGATTCCAACGACTCGAAAAAAAAAAGAGACTATAAGAGGCGTTCCTGGATAGTATCCAGTCATTAAAACATCTTTACCATTATACAGTAGGACGATTCAATCAAAAATGACCAATCGAGTCATTCTACGTGTAGGGTATTGCTGGCAAAAACGTCGTATCGAATTGGTCTGTCAACCCCCTACTATATAGATTTGACTCCTTGACACTTTTGGCTTTCCTACAAAGTGATTTCAGACCGTGGACGAGATTAGAGACAACACAACGAGGCAGCTGATGATGATCCTGCAAGATCGTTTTACAAACTATTCTGAATAGTGAAAGAAGTTCTGAGACATGTGCATGAAATACCAAGGGGAGCGCTTCGAAGAGTACGAATGCGTCATCACCCAAAGTAAGATATTTTTGTTGATATCAAATGGCTGGATACCTTTGGGACGGACATTGCGTTGACTTCACTCATTCACGTTTTATAGAATTTATTATTTCTTTTGTAGCTGAGAGAGTTTGCCAAATCTTGATGGTTAAGGTCTTGGTTCTCAAACTCACCAGGAAGCAGCGGTTCCAAACGTTGATTTTCAAGATGAAGGTGGAGTAGTGGGAGATATTGAAATAGATAAAAGAAAGAAAGGAGAAGTCAATGTGACAGGTGGGAGGGAAGGAGGAGAAAGACAAAAAAAGAAGTGAGAACAAAAGAGAGAGGGGGAAGAGGGAAGAAAAAAGGGGAAAGAAGAAGTCAGAAAGTAAGGAAAAGAATCATGAGAACTAGAAAAAGACACGAGAGGAGAAGTGTGATAAAAAAGAGTTGGAGAAGGAGAACTGATAGAAGAAGACTCTAGAGAGAACGTTAGAGATGGAGAAGATGAAGATAAAGAAGTGAGAGTAAGCGTGGGAGGAAAAAAGGGCAGGGGAAAAGAAGCTGTGAGAGGGGAACAAGCCGGGAAAAGAAATGAAAAAAAAGTCAAGAGATAGGAAGAAGAAGTGACGGAAGAAAATAACGCGTGCGAGAAGTTGAAGATATGAAAGAAGCCGTAAGAAGAAGAAGAAGAAGAAGAAGAAGAAGAAGAAGAAGAAGAATTCGTTGCTGTTAGTGGTGATGTCGAGACTGTTGAAATGATGTCTCAGAAATGAAACAGCAATTAATATTATTAATTGTGTGCCGGGTGATAAGCCGAGAATAGAAGGCTGGGTGTAGTGGGGACATGGAGGGCGTCTGGATTAAAATATTTCTAGAGAATCTCTATGGTGGATTTTTTTTGTAAATATTTTGCACTTGGAAACCTATTTTGCCCCACCACCAGTCCCTTTTCTTCTCTTTTCCATTTTGCCAGACGCTAGAAAATTTGAATGAGTAAGTGTACGACTTGGGAGAGAGGGGGAAGGCTTACTGGTGTTGTATTAAGGAAACTTTTTTAAAAAATCACCCAAGATTAAAAAGATTCAAATGGAATCAGAGAGAGAGAGAGAGAGAGAGAGAGAGAGAGAGAGAGAAAGAGAGAGAGAGAGGGATGGCATCGGGAAATTTTTCTATCGATTAAGAAGAAAGAATCCAAAAAAAACGCACCCTTCCGTATAACACGCATTTTGATAGCGCCGGGGGGACATTATTTAACGTTTTTGCAACCTAATCTGTTATGCACCAGAAGATGTATATTACGTAATCTCTTTATAAAAATTCGCCCTTAAACTTTCCAGTCTCTTCAGTGTGGCTATAGACTTTCCATTACCCTACCCAATGACCACGAGATAGGATTGAAACCTTCGCTTCAGACCCGTAGGCCGATATCCTACCTCTGAGCTACGGTACTGGACAGTCAGCAAGGCTGAATTTAAGCGATATGTTTATTCACACAGAAATTCCCCATCCACCAGAGTGCTCTATTCCTATGGAGGAGCATTGCATAACCTCACAATGGATGGGTTACTTCACTTGAAGGGTGCTCAACTCTGAATAGAGGAGCATTATATATATATATATATATATATATATATATATATATATATATATATATATATATATAATAAAACAACCTTCTAGTTGTAAATGAGAACTAAAAAGCAAACAGAGAAAAACAGTTGTCCAACTTACGCAATGGCTGCGTAAAACTGATTGGAAATAACAAAACTGTAAATTTCTTGCTCTCTTCCTCTCTCTCATATATATATATATATATATATATATATATATATATATATATATATATATATATATATATATGTGTGTGTGTGTGTGAACTTATCTTGGTCCAGTACCAGACACCCGGTGAAAATCGATCACACTACATGTAAACCCATGATATATGCATGAATCAGAATCTGACTTTAAGATTAAAAAACACAAAATCTACCGAAACTTTGGAATTCAATTGGATCATCCAGTCTGGGCCAGAACTTCAGATCTAGTTAACGTGAATAAACATTAAAAAAATGCCGGATAGTAGATTTGGCTATTTCAGGAGACCTTTGAATACAATTGAAAGAAAGTACAAAGCTGGACTAATATCTTGACTTTGCAGGAGAACAAAAATACTGTGAAACATCAAAGTGACGGTCGTACCCATCGTTTATGGAGCACATGGTCCTTAACAGCCTTGCAAAAAATAACCTGGAAGAGCCGAAAATTTAAGGAAAAATGAAGACCATCCCAACAACATCACCACCGAAAGCAGCGAGGATATGCGGAGAGTGCTATAGTATCAAGAGGTGTGCTGTCAGCTGATCTCCAGTTTGAGCCACCAGTTAGTTTTGGAGTGAATACTCAATGAGTGATACGAGAAAAAAAAACAAGACGATATCAGAGTGTTAGATATCGTCGTCGTACAGCACAATCTCATGCTTGGGAGAAGAAGAAGAAGGCCATGGGAGACACGATAAACACAAGGAAAGAAACAAAACATCCATTCCTAAGTTGAGAATTGAAAAAAAGAAAGGATTATGTGAAATAATAACAAGCCTGGCTCATGCAAGCCCCATCTTCTTGAAGATGGTTACTGCAACGCTTGTATTAAATATATATATATATATATATATATATATATATATATATATATATATATATATATATATATATACTTGCCGTCGACTGATCCCCAGTGTAAGTCACCAGCTAGTACTGGGATGAACACTCAATTAGTGAAATAATAAAAACAAGGAGACAGAGTGTTAAATATCGTAGACGTACGACATGATGCCATTCTTAGAGGAACGAGAACGAGGCTGTGAGAAACACGATGTGCACGAGGAAAAAGACAATGCATCCATTGCAGAGTTGAAAATAGAAATAAGGGAAAGTTACAACTATCACAGCTGCAGCTAGAAATGGGCGGGAAAAATTGCAAAACCTTCCGATCATTTCTATTAGATTTTCTAAGGTTTCCATTTTTTTTCCTTGTATTTTTTAAAGAGACGGCTTTGGCCATAATTGAAAAGTGTAAATTAAGCCGAATCCTTTCACTGTCGTCTTAATTGTCCATTCTTCTTTTTAACGCATTTTCCCCATTATTTATTTATTTAGGTTGTTGTGCTTTACTTCCAGTCACCCGGCATGTGTAAAATACAGCACGCATGCGCGTGCACATTTGCAAACTATAGTACAGCTAAGCTCCCTGAAATATGTTTGAATTGGTCTCTTCTCTCTTTACGGATAACCCGTTATTTTTTCGGTTCTTATCGTTATTTTTCCTTCCTCCCACAGCACCTTGTCTTTATTTTCGTCATTTATTTCTTTTGTGCCGTTGAAGCAGTTTGTCTGCTTCTATCTTAATGGCGGGAATTGCGTGAAAAGAAGAGGATAACAAGAGGGGAAAGGTAACAGTGATAACTTGAAGAAGATAGACTAGAAGAAGAGGAAAAGAATAAAAAACATTATGGTAAATCACGTAATCAGCTCACTGAGAAAAGGGAAACGTCCATCTACTGAGAAAATGTAATTATTTTTCAACGATGTGCATTCAGATAAGTAAACATGAAATGATTAAACCGAGACCATTTCGACAGGAACATTGCTGAAATCAGTTAGAATACTGAGGAGAGTCCTAGAGTATTGCAAAGACTTGCTGTCATTTGATCTCCGATGAAAGCCAACACCAACAAACTCGATTACAAATAAAAATGCAAACAACAGTATTGTTGTGGACCGGAGGAATGTTTCGTGGAGGGATGGGGACATGGGGAGATTTGATGTCACTCAGCCTCCCGCGATGACCACCAGATATCAGGTGTGATCATTTAGACGGATGGATAAAACATTACTTTATGTATGTGTAAAAGTATGTTAATGAAATAGTTGTATCATCTGCACATGTAAAAGCTCTATCCCACTTTTTTTAAGCTTGGACTGTCATAACTCACAAAGTTTCCAGCCTTTCGTCTCTGGTTGAGATCCGACTAGTGACTTAGATAAACTGGAATCACCACCACCACCACCACCACCATCACCAACAACAACAACATAATAATAATGATAATAATAATAATAATAATAATAATAATAATAATAATAATAATAATGTGCTAGAGATATAAGTACTGCAACGAACTGTAGCTCTGTCACGATATGCGAAAGAGAGAGGAGACGTTAGCTGAAAACCTGAGGAGACTTATTGTCACTCAGCCTTCAGCGATAACCACTGGGCAACCGGTGTGAAACTGTAAATCGCAGAATTACTGCGACCTACAAGAACTAGGAGAGGAGGGCTGGAGACTTGAGGAGACTTGCTGTCACTCAAACTCCAGCGGTTACCACCAGGCAACTGGTGTAGGATTCCAAATAATAATAATAATAATAATGATGATGATGATAGAGAGAAGAATCAGGATAACCACTTGAAGAAGAGAAATCTCTTTTCCTCCAAATAATCAGCTCAACAAAGAAATTCCTGGACCAGCTTCTCAGAAATTGACTTCATTTTTCCAATGACGTTTCACAACTACGTGATGTATTGTGAAGATTTTTAAAAAATAATTTCAACCCATGAATACCCGTCACCGACACCAAGATGGACATTTGTTGCTAAATCTATTGCAGGACCATCGATTACAGACTTCTTTTTATCAAGTACTTCTTTTCTATCGTATTCATCGCAAAAAAAAATTAATAAATAAATAAAACAAACAAAAACATTGTTCTTACAAGAGCCAGGAAGTCAGCCAACAAACACAATAAGAAAACAGACGAACTGTTTACCATTTTACAGACACCTGACTCTGCGAGTTTCGTTTCGTTATTTTATATTAGAAAACTTTTCTTTTTTTTTTATTTCTCTCTGAGTCTCGAATTCAGCGTACGTGCAAGATGTTTGCTGAAGAATTTTGGTAGAGGATAAAGTCTTGATTGCTTCTCTTCTAGCTGCCCTGAGTTACTTTCTTTTAGTAACTACTACAAGTATTACAACGACAATAATCCTCGCTGTTATTGTCTTTTTTTTTCTGATTGTCTATTGCTTGACATTATTTTTACTTACTCACATCTTTCTCCTAATACTACAACTACTTATATCTCCAGTATTTGCTGTTATTTTTTAAGATTTTATAGATTTTTATATTGTTCTTGAACTTTTCTTTCTATAATGACTACTATTCACCACCATCACCAGCACCAACATCATCCTCTTAACGTCAGTTGTTGGACATAAACCTTCTCCAAGATTTGCTCGATCGTGGGTGTACTGGAACCAATATCGTCTAAATCATCAGGCCGTCCACAATTTTGCATATGATCTCAGCAGATCCATGTTGTGAGTCGTGATGTCCAGTCGTTGCTGGGCGTTAACGGACATTAAAGGGCTGTAGCTGCTCATGATGGATAGTTTAATTGAAGGTTGAAAAAGTGCGTTGCACCAGTGTTCAAATCAAAAGAACTGTCCTGACTACATTTATAATCAGCATCTGTTCTCTGTGCTCTTTACTGGGATTGAACACTGACACTATGGACGGATTCACAACTATCTCGACTAATTCTTAAGTAACTACTGATTCGTGGAGAAAAGAACCGTTGGTCAATATGAGTCAAGCTATTGGATGATAAGGCTCAAATGGCGAGGTCATATTATACACACAAAGACACAGAAGCGTGTGCATACATACACACAGATATACAATTGTAAATATATGTACAATTTGAGCATATATATATATATATATATATATATATATATATATATATATATATATATATATATATATATGAGTGTGCATGTATATATATATTGAGAAGGAAAGAGAGAGACAGGTAGGGGGATATATAGATATCTGTTTGTTCGCATGTATAAGCGAGGTCTAATTCCCCGAATTTTTGGGAAGTACATTATATATATATATATATATATATATATATATATATATATATATATATATATATATATATATATATATATCATGGAAACTTTGCACGTTAACGTTAGGGGGGAATTTAAAAAACTTTTATATGGCCCTAAAGCATATATATATAATTTTTTTTATACCTCTTCCCATAACTTCATACAGAAGAAAATACAGATATACACATAAACTTTCCAGCAAATACCAAGCATTATAAATACGTGTGTGAGTGTGTGTGTGTGTGTGTGTGTGTGTATCTCCTTGCACCCACACATATGCGAATGTGTGTGTGGAGTGGAGGGGATCTAGGCGAGTGTGTCCCACCCCTAATCACCCCAGTTTCATTTCCTGCTAAAGTCATCCTCTTCCCTTTTTTTTGTCTTCATGTTCCACAACCCTACCATAACCGGTCTGTCTGTCCTTCGAATTCTGATCAAATATTTATGAAAATATACGAAATGTAATTTGCAAGGAAATGATTTTGGAATTGATTTACACAGTAAACGGAGTTACCTATGTCTCCGCGTGGGGAGAAGGGACAGCATGTGTCTATTGCTACACAGGGAATTATATATATATATATATATATATATATATATATATATATATATATATATATATATATATATATATATATATATCACAGACCCTTGCTCATTTTAGACGAACCTGATTCACACCACACAGATACAAACACCTCCGCTTCCCACTCCAACTAAGGAACCCAGGACACTGGAATATTTCCATTTTGTTCCTCAAATCTTAATCATGTGAACAGCTTATACTCTTCTCAGCAACTGCTGCAAGTTCTCTGAAAAGGGTTGATGGCAACGTTTGAAATGCATCAGAACCTGCCCACTTGATAATGAAACTTTTTGTGCTGTAATCCCTCATTTTTTCTCTTTATTTCCGCTTACTTTCCAATTGCCAAATTACTGAAACACGCACGCATATATATATATATATATATATATATATATATATATATATATATATATATATATATATATATATATATATATATATATATATATTAGAGTGTTCTCCGACGTATTGAGAATGTAATATCACCGTTGTAGGTAATATCAGTTTTTGTCATTTTTGTCATCCATACTTGAGCTTCCCAAAGAGAGGCTCGTAGATATAAGTTGGCTTCCACCTCATGCTCACATGACCTTTGAACTCAATTGGCAGATAACAGACAACCTCTATAAACATTTGTACTTTCACTACATTTTAAACTTGAAGTGAGCATTTTTTCTGAATTTTTAAAAATAATTTCATAACCTATTTCTTGTCGATTCCTATTCCATAACTTCTACTTTTTTTATGGACGATTTTCAATTACATGTTTTTTTTTTCCTTTTCTGATGATAGACAGACTCCAATAACAGTGTAACGGGAGTAATTTTGGGTGACAAAATTCACATTAAAACAGTTTACAACCTACTTTAGATACACAAAACTAATCTTATTTTTATTTTTTAAGAGGAAAACAAATGTAGACAGTCAAAGAGAGGAAAAGATATGCGCCAATGAAGAAAGGAATGAAAGAAAGACAAAATAAAAGGAAGGAAGAAAAAAAGAAAGACAGGAGAAAAAAGGGAGGGATAGAAAGAGTAAGGGAAAGTGACAAAAGAGGATGAAAAAGGAAGGAAGAAGGAGAACTCAAATTAGACACTGAGAAACATTGAATGTCTGTACGAAGGAAAGAGAGAGAGAGAGAGAGGGGGGAGAAGAGAGAGATCTGACGAATAGTGAAGAGAGAGAAAGAAACAAAAGGAGATGGAGAGAGAAAAAATATAACTGTGAAAGAGAAATAAGGAAAGAGAGAGAGAGAAAGAGAGAGAGAGAAAGAGAGAGAGAGAAAGAGAGAGAGAGAAAGAGAGAGAGAGAGAGAAGAAAGAAAGGTAGAAGTGTTCGAATGAGAGTGTGATAAACATTGAACAACTGTGAGTAGAAAAAGAAAGAAAAAAGTGAAGAATCAATGAAGAATAAAAAGGAAAGAAAGGGAGAAAGACAGGGAGAAAGTGATGAAAAAAGGAAGAAGAAAGAAAGATAAGGAGAGGAAGAGAGAGTGAGAGAGAGAGATAAAGAAGGCAGGAAAGAGAGTTATTCAAAGAGGAAGAAAAAAGATGAAGAGAGAGAGAGAGAGAGAGAGAGAAGGAAGGCAGGAAAGTGAGATATACAAAGAGAAAGAAAAAAGATAAAGAGGGAGAGAGAGATAAAGAAAGACAGACAGAGAGAATAGTTATTCGTGCAAGTGGGCGAACGATCGAAATAAATTCGATTAATTTGTACAGCAATGCGTCTTTCCTTGTCAATCAATCACTCCGGTTGTTGTATCGCAATTATATTGGCTTTGTAAAGCGGAAATGGGCCATTGTTTGAAACAGCAGACGGGTCTATCAATTCCGGGATCTTAATAAATGTTTCCCTTCAGGTGCGGACGAGATAACAAAAGAAACAATTTGAAAATCGTTTGCTAAAATGTCAAGTCTATATTTATTCAAGAGCTAGTTAATACTCGTGAAAAAATCATGAATATATTTGAATTTTTATTTGATTATTCTTTTTCGGAAAAAAAAAATATTGAAACGTCCTTCAGTGGAAGAGTGCATTGTTTCAAATGTTTTGTTTATCTTTTTATCCTAAAAATTGTGAACTTCAGGTGGACGAGACTATGATTACGAACAGGGAAAAAAAATCACTGTACGTTATATAAATAGATTAAGATTTAACAATCCGGAAGGAGTTTATTTGAAAATGTTTACTTTAGAACGGTAAGGAAAAGCTACTTGTGTTACTATTTTTCCTGGGATAATTCGTGTTAACGAAACTCACTCACCCAGCATTTTATCAGACGTCCATTTCATCTTCTTGGCTATTTTTACCTCTTTTTCGTATATTTCTGTCTGTAATGTCGATATCTCCCCAGCGTCATGTTTTCTTTCTTTCTTTCTTTCTTTCTTCCTTTCTTTCTTTCTTTCTTTCTTTCTCTAGTCTAGTATCATTCTTTTTCTTCCTCTTTTTTATTATTCATTTGTTTTTATTTTTTATTTTTGTTTTCTATCCTTTCCTTTTTTTCTTCTCTTGTATTTTCTTGATTTCCTTTTATTCTTTCTTTCTTTCTTTCTTTTTTCTTCCCTTTTCTTCATTTCCTACCTCCCGTCTCTCTGCCTTTTTTCTTTCTTTCCTTCTTTCCTCTTAATCTCCCTTGCCTTCTCTCTCTACCCCTCTCTCCCTCTTTCTTTCTTCTACCTTTCCTCCGTTCCATCTATCCTTCGTTTCCTCCATTATCTAATTCTCTCTTTCTTTTATTCTTTCTTATTTGACCTTTACCGCTCCTCTCCTCTTTTGTCTAATGCTCTCTTCCTCTCTGAACTCTCCTCCTATTTCATTAATTCTTTCTTTCTTCTTTTCATTCTTGCACAAAACACTTATGAATCCACCAACACAATCACACATCTATACACAAGCTTCCTTCAACATTTCACACCCTTTTTAGAGACTAAACTCTGCGATTGGAGAAAAGAGTCCTCATATAGCCTGATCAGCAGTCTTATGCTCTATCACCAAATTATAGATATATAAATAATTAAAAAACAACAACCCTCCCCCCTACAAAGAAAACTTGGAAGCAGCCATGGTAAAATATAATAATCAATAGTAATTTTGGAATGGGCTTGAAATTCAGAACCCACAAGCAACAGAGAAGACGACTTGGAATTGTGCAACTGAGCAGGGGTTCAGGCAGCGTTACAAAGTGAAGTGGGGTAAGCAACATAGTATTGAATGATTTTGTGTTGGGGCCAAAGAGGAACAGGTTGAAATTAATGGTGGGGAGAAGATGAAGACGAGGAAAAGGCTGGAGAGACAAGGAAGTCAAAGTTGAGAGAAAATAGATCTTGCCTACTGAGTAGCTGGAACAGAAATTTGCCATCGACGCTGGTATTTGTGTCCAGGCAAAAAGGCAAAGTTTCCAGTGGCTGATCTTGAGATTTTTTTCCTTCTTTTTATCCTGAAGAAAAATAAATTCTTTCTTTCTCCTTCTTCCTTTGATTCTTTCGTTCCTTCCCCATTTATTTATTTATTTATTCATGTATTTCATTCTTTTAATTTATTCTTCACCTTGTATTTCTTCTTTTCATTTTTGTTCCCGTTTTTTTCTTTATCTTTTTATTCTTTCTCTTCCGTCTTCCGATTTTTTTTCTCTCAGAAACTGTCAACCAAAACTGTCAATACAAGTTTCTGCAGTTTTCTTGTGGGTCCAGCTAGTTGGCTGGCTATGTGTGCTTATATCACGCATTTGGGCTGTATCAATGGAGCTATAAGGCAGGCATTTTAAACATTTACACCTTCTTATGTCAATAAAAAAGTTTTTGCTTTTGTTTTTTAAAGTCCCCCCTTGTCTATTTTTTTTAGCGAGGTTCAATTTGAAATGTAAGTTTATGCTAAATTGAATATTTGTTTTTTTTTGTTTTTTTTGTAATTTCAGACTTTTTTTAGTGATCATTGTCCAACAAATAACTTTTTTCAATGTTTTTCAATTGATCACCCCAAACACAGCTTGCTGCCAAAAGACTTTGGTCGCTTGATGGTTTCTATTGAGTGACCAACCAGACCTAACTTTGTTTATTTGTTTCTTTCTTTTTTACCGTGTTTTTTTTTTATTTTTTTATTTTTTTTATCTTTCACACCTTTCTTTCGTTCGTTTCATCTCAATCGTCTTCATTTCTTAGCCCCCATTTTCCTTCTTTCCTTCCCAAACTTTCCCTCTACATTTTCCTTCTTTTTTCCTCTCCCCTGTTTGTCACATTCCCCTTCTCTCTGCCTCTCCTTCTTTACAAACCCAGCTGAAAAATAAGGTTGTAATTTGAAATCGATCGTTGGCGAACGACATCACGATGAAATCAATTTCAACTGACCGATTTTGTTTTTTGGGTTTTCTTTTTCTCAATGGAAAGATTGAGTGTCACCATCCGGTTTCTTTACTGCCTCGAAAATGATGTTCCAATAATTAAACACCAGCAACTGGAATCAATAATTGGATGAAACCGTAATGTAGAGGGGCTTCTTTTATTTCATTAGTCCCTCTTTAAACAATTGTCTGACAATTTTCGAACCATATGAAAATAACTGATTTTTTTAAGGAAACACATTGGAAAAGATTTGTAATTAAAGTTCCCATCGAATTATAAACAATATGAAGCACATGGAAATGAATTCCACGGAATTAAATTGGAAATTATTGTAGTATGAGAAAGCACCGAATATGTCCCACTACGCAATTACATGGAAGTGATTTACTATGAAAAAAATATGGGTATTACTTTATTATACATTTTTTTATCATATGCACCGGCAAAACTCATGGATTTCATAATTTAAAAAATTCTACTCGATAAAAATTGAAAATTATAAAATTCAGAAAAATGAATCTCGAAGTCAGTTACCCTAAATTCAAACCCCGCCGCCAGCTTTACAATCCGACGTCATACCATTGAGCAATGGGAGACAACTCAAAAATCGTGATGGAACTTTCAACTATAGCACCATTATTGAAATTCACTTCCTACCCCACCGTAGCAGTACCCGTTGAAATTCCACGATTTGAATACAAAAGAGGGTGAAAACTCGGTCCATGTGGACACTTTCTTTCTACCCTCCCCCTTGTTTTCCCTTTTCAACTTTTTATCTCTACCCTCTCATCACACCGAACCAATAACTTAACTTCGCAAGCAGCTGGTAGCGTTCTCTCTCTTTTCCTACTCTAATCTAACAATCCTTACCAGTGTGACGCAAACCAAGGATATAACTAGGATATTTAGGTGGTAGCAGTAACGTGTATTTATAATACATATGTATGCTCCATTATATATCTATATGTCTATAGTATCTATGATAAAATGAATTACGCATACAAAACATAATATATATATATATATATATATATATATATAAACACAAACATACAGGCCGTCCTTACTTCGTACCGAGCACATATGGCTTGACGAATCTAAGCTCAGTAAATATGTTCATGTCTGGGTCTTTTAGCTTTTATTCGTGGTGCTGCCAAATACGACTTTTTTGTAATTTTCATTAGTACACTATTTTTTTAAAAAATATGATTCGTTTGCAGCTTCTATGTACTTCAAAACTGTTTCACTTAAGGGACGTTTTATTGTAGTAGATAGTTAATGTTTATGCCTTTTTTCTGTTTGGAGTTATCAAAGCTTTTTATCTGTGCTGGATTCAAATATGAGAAATCTACTCATGGGAAATCTGACGGGGGTTTTTAGCGAATGCCCCATTAGAGTTACTGTCGTAACTCCTGAGATTTACTAAATGTGTTTCCACAGAAAACAATTGGCCACTGAAATTCTTTGGGTTATAAATTTATACACTGATGTGTCAAAAGATTATGAACACCTGCCTAATAAGGTGTTGGTCTTCCTTGTGCCCGGAAAACAAATCTCAGAGTGAACTTGTTGTTTCAACATGACATGATTGCTTAATCCAATGGTGATCTGGAGGGTTTGGTGGACAAGGCAACACAGTGAAACCTTCACGTCACGGAAACCATTTCCGTACAACTTATGCAGCATGGCAGAGTGCATAGTGCTGTCGAAAGATACCATTGTCATTGTGGAAGACTGCTGCCATAAAAAGGTCGAACCTTGTCTTCAATGTGGATATATTATAGAGAAATGGATATTAATATATATTATAGATAAATGGATGTTTAATCCAACAGAATAATTGTAAAGACCTTATTTTTAGCGGGAACACTTCTTGAACCGACATCTCGTTTTCATGCAGTGAAAATATGCCAATCAGCCTAGACAGCGAAAATAGATAAACAATAAATAAATGGACTGCTGTAGGGATCAGACCTGCGTTGGCTGCTTAGCCCAGTAGAGTGGAATCGCGTTAAGACAGCTTCCTTTGTTAGACACGGTTTCGATTGCTGCAGCAGCCCATTTCTTCATTATCTACCCCCGCTGGCTAAGCTCGGCCGATCGGCATATTTTGACCGGGTAAAAATGGAGTGTCGTACAGTTATTGTCAATAATGAGCTGTAAATAACGAAACGAGGTAATTGCGTAGCAGTTATCTGACCTTCCAGTTGGTGCTAATAACGGGAGATCATGTCTAATAGAGTTTCAAAATGATATAATGCAATTTATAATCATTCTGTTGGATCATATATCCATTTCTTAAAAACATAATTGTCTGCATCGAAAGAAATACATAAAGCAGATATAGACTTTGAATGAACAAAATCAGAATTTGGTGTTAAAAGATACATATATATATATATATATATATATATATATATATAGGTCGGTATCAATTTTTCGGAGTGGGTGCATCCTTCTCCTTAGTCGAAGATATAACTGATTTTCTATAGTCGATAGGTCGAAGCCCACGAAATATTTATTATACTTACATGTAAACATGTAATTTCTAATTTCAAATTCAAACCGAGCTTTGTTTATCAAAAATGATAAGAAGAATTGGAAGACGATGAACCTTGAACTTCGATATCGAGGCAGGCAGGCATAGAAGCGTTGATTCGTTGGATCTGGGAACACTTAATCTTTTCGCATATAAATTTATGGTTATTGTCTCTTTGCTTTACACGATTTCGGATAGCTGGATAAACTTACAGTAGTGTCGGTTTTTAGAAGCTTAACTTCTGAAATCAGGTAATACCTGTATTCTATCATGAGTAACAATATGTAAGTTTCATTGCTTTTCTCACTCGATCAGAATATCTCAGTCTACGGAATATCACGGAAAAAACTCAACCAGGAAAGACTCTTGTCCTTTTTTTAATAAACTAATTCCCCATAGTAACGATGCAGCGAATTAGATATACACGATTAGATTACAGGAATTGAGACCAAAGAAGTATTTAATTATGTTTTTAACTTGATTTCAATCAGTTGTCCAGACACTACGATGATAAACTATCGACTCGAATGACTTTTTGGTCTTGGGTGGGAAATTTGCATAGTCTTTGAGATTACCAGGCGACTTTGATAGATTTTTGGACACAGGTGTCAATATGATTTTGTAGACAGTTAAGTTATCCCCGCTTAGATTATTGTCGTAATACCTTTGTCTTGTTTCACTCACAATCTGGCTTTGTGATATACTATTTATCAACGGCGCTTGTGGTGAGTATTTCAGTCCAGGTGAGGGAAAAGTCAAAATTTCGGATGCAAGCTTTCAAGGGAGACCAGCCCTTTACTATTTAGAAGGATGGCGCAACACGATCTTTCTATGCACGTTTCTTTCCATTTGGCTCTGTAAACCAACTTTCTTAAATCTAAGGTAGTTTCAAATTTTCCTCTGTCGTCAGTCATCGATGTTTGAGCCCAGGTAAAAAGAGCACTAATTTTCAAGGTAGGCAGGATATTCCAATAGTCCCTTATAACACTGTGCCGAACTAACCTGAGCATAGCAAATATGACGAACTCAGTAGCTAAAATTTGAAATATGTTTGGTGACCAGGCCGCGGGCCATTATCAGGATATCAAGTTTCATTTTTTCGCCACGGAGATCCGCTACCACCCAACGTTTTATTATGAAATATTTTTCAACGGAGAAAAATTTCCTCTCGGCAATTTGCGATATATGAAGCCACTGCTCAAGATCATACCGGTGGGTGGGAGAAGAGGATAAATCTTTTGGCTTTATTTCAAATTGCTAACCGATAGCAACCAATAATGTTTCTGGCGTCTCTGTTTGGGAAAGGGGCCAATATTCGCTTTGCGTGCTTTTTCAAGATTCTTGCTTTCCTTTCTTTGTATGCAGTCTTTAGCTTTTATTCTTCACCGCCTGGCTTTTCAGAACTGCCTTTCACTCACTCAACCTCTATCGTCGTTGACAAATTCCTTTCGATGTTGAAATTACGAGGTCATTGTGTCAGAGAGGAAGACGAAAGGAAAAAAAAAAAAACGTTATTGGTCCATTTGACGGTTGTGTGTAGGAAATCAAATATATAATGGAAAATATTGGAGAGTTTCTATAAATAGACCCGTTTCCGAAGACAAATTGTATACAAATACTTACACGAACACGAACTTGATAATATATATATATATATATATATGTATATGTATATGTATATGTATACACACGCAGAGACAGACAATATATATATATATATATATATATATATATATATATATATATATATATATATATATATACTAAGATCAATTAAGTTTGGTACATGGTCATACGTGTTGGTGAACCAGTGACAAACAAACTCACCACAATTGTTATATTCTGCGAGACCAGCTTGGAAGCCATTACAATGTACTAATCTTGGGTAACCTCTGGCATAAGGCCAACGAAGCAGAGAGCTCGTTGAGGATCAAGTTCAGTGCAGTAAAAATGGTCTTCGGATCTATTGAGTTTACGTAAAATATTTAAAGTTATTCGCTTCATAGAGAAATTAGCATATTTAAAATCATTAAATTCCAGACGGAAGAGTGGTACATAAATATTATAGCATATACCGCATGTTTTTGATTTATATATTTCGTCTATCGTTCTTCCGTGTGTAAATCTCGTGACGAGTCTCAGCTTCACGTTTGAAAACGTTTCCAAATCTCGGCTAACTAACAGAGTAACTCCAGTGGTATCAGACGACAAAAAGAGCGGGAAGATTTTGTTACAATATTCCCCAAAAGGTTAGAGGACGAATACGGTGTCTCTTCATCGCAAGAATTCATGACAAGAGCTGAAAGAATATTTTCTGCATTGACTAGTATTAAAGTGAAAAATTAGTTCTCTACTGAAAAATTCTATTGTGTATTAAAGAGGGTGGCATATGAAGGGACAAGGAAAAGATGAAGGAAATGAAATGACAAGTAGAGGAAGATATATCTGAAGAAAAAGGAGTATTTAAAAAATCGGGTAAATATCAGGGTAGAAGACATTGTTGTTCGTTTTTGCAAAACTGAACTACGGGAAATCATAAAGTAGTGCCCTTGTCAAAGAGCGTCACACATAACTTTTTTTTAAGCTTTTTTCCTTCTCTCTTCCTAATATGTGGCAATAATGAAGTTGAGTTTTTTTTTCAAGTTTCAGCGTAAAAAAATGAATTTGATTTCATGCTAAAACTATTTTGATTTAACTGCATTTAAAGCGCATTTTGCTTTTCGATTATTACGCCTGCAATTCTTTGCACGTGTCTCCAACATGTTTGTCAGTTGTTTTAAACAACATTTTCCGGAGTTATTCAAGTCATTTCTACAGAGTGTATCTTAGAATTTTATACTGTATAAAGGAAATCCGAAAGACCTCAGCAACTACAGAAGCCTACTGAACTACATCTACAAACATTTCACAAAAATCATCACCAAACAGATTACTAAAACACTGGATAAAAACCAACCACGGGAACAAGTTGGCTTTAGAAGAAGCTACTCAACCATAGACCCTCTTCATCAAACAAATCAACTGAAAGAAAAAGCAGCAGAATACCACTCGCTGTAGCATTTATAGACTAAGATGGCATTCAACTCTGGGAAAATCCCCATAGTCATGAAGACCATCACTCTACAAGTGTAGACCTTGTATCCATCAGAGTAATGCAACTCCTTTATCAGCTAATAAAAAGACTCTGAACCCTTTCAGGAGAGAGACAAAGTGATACCAGCTCACCTAAAATCTTCATAACCAACTTTGAGATGATCTTCCAAAATCTGGACTGGGAGAATAGAGGAATCAAAGTAGACGACAAATATTTGAACAACCTCAGATTTGCAGACGACAGAATCACTCTAGGATGGCAAGGCTAAGGCATACCGCGCACAACCATCAAAAAAAAGACGATCCCAATAATCCTAAAAGAAGAGTATACAACAGATACATACTCCTGATAGTCGCTTATGGAGCTGAAACATCGAACCTATCCAAGAGAAGCATGCTCAACCTCACATGGAGAGATTACAAGACGATACAGTCAGGAAGAAAATAGGAGTCCAAGACATCATAGGATCAACTAGAAAACTCGAATGGCAATGGGCCGGTCATGTTGCAAGAATGGCAGACAACCGATGAACATCACGACTCACAACATGGATCCCCAGGGATCACATGTTCAACAATGGCCGGCAAAATACAAGATGGAGAGACGTACTAGACAAATTCAGGAAGTACCGTCTCAACGACGTCCGCGATAGGGAAATGTGGCGAATCTTGGGGAGATCTATGTCCAACGAAGGACGATTAAAGAATAATGATGATGATGCATCCACTAATTACGAGAATCCCCTCCAAATTATTACTATAAGACCTTTCATTAATTCTCTTATTTCTTTTTATATATTTGTCTTCTGTAAAATCATATGAGCAAGGGTGCAAAACTTTACCGTTTACAGGCGGTACCGCCTCCCCTATATTATACCAAAAAGGATTTCACTGTTGATGACTCCTTACAGACACTAAAATATATTTGTGCTTTTGTGCATTCGTAGCAAAGACGACATGCAAGATACAAAGCACTATACACCACTGTTATGTGTAAAGAATTGGATGTGATCCCACAGAAATAGTAATAATTTGCAATATATTTAATAGAAACTCTATCTGAAACAATATCCTGTCATTACACAGTGAATGTATCATTTGGTCTAGACAACGTAAATAGATTAAACAATTGAAGACAATGGTGCCGCTGCAAGAATTGAACCTGCAACTGATAGGTTAGTCGCTTCAACGTAGCGTTGCTCTTACGATTCCTGCAGCAGCCCTATTTTCTTTGATTGTTTATTCTATTTTCGTTGTCTTGGCCAAATCATACACACACTGTGTAATAATGGGATCCTTTCAAATAGAGTTTCAATATAACACAACGCAATTCATAATTATATATATATATATATATATATATATATATATATATATATATATATATATATATATATATATATTGATTTTCCTGATTAATCAAATAAAAAATTTAACTTTTAAACTGAAACAAATAGATTGAATCCAGTAAGTAATGAGATATGAATTATTGAAACCATTCCAATTCCTTTCATATTCAAGGTTTAATATCTCAGTAAACTAGTTCATCGATATTTCAATAATCAATCGAACGCACCCATCCGAGGTCTCTTAAGTGAGTGACTCATATAATTGTATCTATACTCAGAAAAAACCTCTCCGAGACGAATACACAGGAATACTGTCTGACTAAAACTGACTTAGTAGTGAATGAGTCAGCAATAAACAACTAAAGGTCTATTTGTTATATTCCACCATGGCATAATTCCAAAACAAGTGTTGGAGATTACCATAAGTATATTTTAAAGAGATAGAAAGATCTTTTTGAACATTTATGTCTGTATTCTGGGGGAGATCATCTGTGTGAATATATATTTCTTCGCACTGTTGTCCTCATCTTAGAGTGTAAGTTTATTTCCTTGGAGTTTAAAAAAAAAAAAAAAAGAAGATTCACACATCATTTTTGCAAAAATGCATTTTGAAAAACATACGCATAATTTGAAAAAAAGAAATCCTTCTTTATTCAAGCAGTCGTACGGGAGGGACAAAAACTATAAATATTTTACTGTGGTGAATAATAAAGAGAAACAATGATGTGGGGGGGGGATTGAAAAAAAAACAACAACAAAAAATAACTGGGTGTGGAGTTGACGCGAAAGATTTAGTTTATTGAGGGGGTGAGTGCGAATGGAGCGAAATTAGAGGATGGGCATCGTGAGGGGCGGGGTTGGCAGGTATTTGGGGCAACCTGCGCACTTGTCACTTGTCGTATTTGGTGTCTCATTAACGTAATCAGTGGTCGCTAATTGCCCGTTGGTGTCAACCATTAGTGGGATTGGGCGAGGAATAAAAAAGATTTAATGAAGCCTAAGATGTCAGACAAGAAAAAGAAGAAGAAGAAGAAGAAGAAGAAGAAGAAGAAGATGCAAAAAACAAAAGGAAGGAAAGGAATATTAGACAAGGAAGAAGAAGATGCAAAAAACAAACAAAGGCAAAAAATGCATATTGAAAAAGGAGAAAGAGAATGAGAAGAAGAAGATGCAAAAAACAGAAAGAAGGAAAGGAATATTAGACAAAGAAGAAGAAGAAGAAGAAGAAGAAGGAGAACTTATAAGGAATGTAACATTCAAACAGACTCTAATTAGGCTTCTATTTGATGAAAAAGTGCCTCTATGTTCCTGGTGGGTGAGAAGGTTTACTTGCGGAACGGGTGTGTCGCAGTCATCGGGCGACGTCCATCTTAACTACATAATAAGGAGAAAGACATCAGGCCATGACGGTAGAGTTGTAATGATGGCTATTGTGCTGATGAATGGGTAGGGATGGTAGGGTCATCAATGTTTTCCCGCTTTTCTCAAAGTAGTTGGGTTGAGGGTTTTGAAACGTAAATGGTTGGATTGAAAAAGACGAGGAATTTTAACATATTTTTTCGCGTCAGACCCTGAAAATTTTCATTCTTTCTAAACTGGTTTTTGCCTTTTGTTATTCTCTCGTTCGTTGATTTTTTTCTTTCTCTGTAAATTCATTTCCTTTTCTTTTTTTAAAAAAAAGAAGAATTCTTTCTCTTTCTCCTATTTCTTTCTTTCTTTCCATTCACAGACTTATCTTTCTTTTTCTTTTTTCCGATAATTTTTTCTTTATTTATTCCTCCTTTTAATAGCCATGCAAACATTTTCTCTCTTGTTTTTCCTATTTCTTCTTCTTTTTTTCTTTGTGTTCCTTTCTTTCGTTCCACTCAAAATAGTCATGCAAATATTTTCTTACCCTCTTTCTCTTTTTTCTTTTTTTTTTTTTATTTGTGTTCCTTTCTTCCCCCTTTTAAAAGCCATGCAAAATTTTTCTTTCTTTCTTTTTTCTTTCTCTCTTCTTTGTGTTCATTTCGTTCTTTTCCCTTTAATAGTCATGCAATTTTCATTCTTTCTTTTTTATCTTTTATTTCTTTGAATTCCCGACTTTCTTTTTCCCCTTTTTCTTCATTCTCAAACTTTTTTTTTCTTTTCCAGGGTATATACTGTTTCTCATTATTAATTTCTTTCATTTCGATCAATCATTTTTTTTTTACTATTCACACCTCGCTTCAATTCTTATTTTATCATTTTTCTTTCTTTCTTTCTTTCTTTAATTTTCATTCATTATCGAAACTTTGCACTCATTCATGTATCCAGTTTGTTTCCCTTTCTTTCATTTGTACTTTTCTGGGAAACTTCTTCCTTCTATCCTCCATTCTCTGATTTCATTTCTTCAATTTCAATCTCTTTCTTTTTCTTTGAAAAATCTTTCAAATGTTCTTCCATCCTCATTTTCTTTCCCTCTTCTTCAATTTTTGAAGTAATCTTCATTGTTTCTTTCTTTCTTGTTTTTCTTTTTCAATTTCCACTCTATTTCGTTTCGTTCGCTTTTCCTCTTAATCTTTCCTTTTTTTTTCTCTAGTCTTAATGCAGTGTTGCTCTCCTTCTTTAGATTAGCCGTCTCCCCCTTTTTGTTCTCTTTATTTCCTTTCTTCCACGTTTTTCTTTTTTCAAGGGGACGGGGGGGGGGCGCATAATTCCCTTCGAACGGTTATAAGAAAAACTACTACTACAACAAAAACAACAAAGAAAATTTTCAATTTCTGTAATTTCAGTTTTTGAATATCTAAACTAAGGATAATTCTCTGTCAATGATATAAACCAATCAGTGCTATAAAAAAACATAATAACTATAAAAAAAAAAAAAGATAGTGGAAACACTTTCACGTCAGACCAGTCCTGTGTTATTCGGGGAATAGGTCGAAGGTCACCCGTGACATATTTGACATGTCAGTCGACAATTTGGTCGTATTCGACAGGGTGAGTGGAAGTTACAGGGGTTCGACCACATAAAGGGGTTGAATCGAGAGAAATAATTCAATTCAGGGACATATTTTGAATAGTTTTCCAATAAGTTAATATTTGTATTCACGACGGAATTGTCATAATAACGTCTTCATTAAAAAAAAAGTGTTTATATGTGTTTGTGTTTGTTTGCATGTACGTGTGTACATGATCGGGCTTGTTTGCGTGTTTAGACCTATGTCAAGGTTGACAAAGGGGTAACAGCTATTTGCTGCTAATGTATGGACAAGTAATGTTATTATAGTAGAATATTTTGGACAAATGATCACTCTGCGAATTCCTTCTTTCCGACGTCAAGCATTGTCGCAAATCATCTGGTGATGGAACAAAGCGCAGAGATGAATGGGTCCATGACAGAGCATGAGGGGCGAGGGAAAACCCTGCTCCCCCGAAAAAGAATGAATCCGGACAAAAAGTGTTGAATTTTTGACAAATCAGTGTAATTCCAGCAATACTGGAAAGAATCTCGGGCGAGTCCCCCCACCCCTCCAGGCCATGTGTCAAAGTACAAATGAACTTGGACTGTCCAAGCTGAAATTCGTGTGCGGTTCATCTGTCCAATTTTAAGAGCTGTTAACCATTATGCCACCACACACTCCCGATTTTACACTCACACACACACACACACACACACACACAAACAAACACAAACACACACACACACACACACACACACATATATATACATACATGTATATAAATGTATATATATACAGATGCATAGACAGATGCATTCGTTCATATATGCACATCTCAGCATCACACACGCAGGTATACATATCTACATTGATAAATGCGTAGCGCATATGATTTAGTTATATTTGCTTCTTTCAGTTGGTTAATTAGAAATAGAATTAATTTTATTTTAATTTTCGACACTAATTCTTTTGAACATGATATGCACCATTTTGTTTCACTTTTTTCTAGTTTTTTCTGTCGAAGAACTTGACAATTTAACCCGAAATTATCTTCTTTCCTGGCAAAAAAACGCTTTAGGTGCCTTTTGCAGTTTTCCAGAGACCGGACGTGTTCTTAATTGAGAATTATGTAATGATCAAAATAAATGGTCATCGACAAGCGCAACATGTTCAACTTTTCGAAAGTTCGTTTTACACTGCTTCTTCACATTTATGAAAAAAAGCGAGAAGTGAAAATAATGTTCGGCGATTTTACACAGAGGCAGCACACCCCTCTTTAATTCTCTTCTACACCTTTGTCTCCCGTGCCTCTTTCAAACTCAAGCCCCGACGACTATACACCTAACACCATCATCATCATCATCATCATCATCATCATTTATTGGGTCTGAAAACACTTGAGAAAATCCCCAAATAGATTAATGGTAATTGCTTTTAAGCTCTATGCCATTTTGCAAGTGAACAACCATCTCATCAACCTAGCAGAGTCCAAGTGTGTTTGTGTGTGTGTATATATATATATATATATATATATATATATATATATATATATATATATATATATATATCAATAATACTACTTTAAAAAAAGAACGATTTCAATAAAAATGGATCAACCGTGAAACACGTGTCGGGTGTTTTCTGTTTCTAAATTTCTGCTTGTATATTTATAGATATATTTATTTATATAATTTTCTCTCTCTTTTTCTTCCTCTCCTTCTCTCTCACTCACACACTCTTTCTCTCTCTCTCTCTCTCTCTCTCTCTCTCTGTATATATATATGTATATATATATATATAGAGAGAGAGAGATCTAAATATACAGATATGTATTCATGGATCTCTCTACATATATGCGCGCGTGTGTGTGTATGTATGTGTATTTGTATGCATGTATGTATGTTCCACACCCAGATTTCGATAAGGACTCTCGTAAAAAAAAAATATGACTTTTTATAAAATTCACATACTCGCCCAGTAAACAGCAGGAATCCATTTTTATTGTAAATTTATCTTAATGAGAAGCACCGAGGAGATTTTATGAGCAGGAGGGGGTCAAGCAGAGGGAGGAGCCCTTTCATTCTAGACGCTTCCCTCACGCATAATTCATTTCAAAGTGGTTTTAAAGTGGCCAAATATTTATTCAGTGTCTGGAATTTCAGTAAGGGGCCACTTCCACAATCCTCTCCTCTCAATAGACCTATTCGTCTTCCTATTCGTATCGTTCGCATAAATATTATTGTCGTTGATATAAGTCTACGTTTGTTTCCATATGTAATGGCAGCCCAGCACTTATGCGATGATTCCAGCCTCTCTTACCGTGAGGGAATTATCAGCTACTTCAGTTTCTCTCCCCCACCCAAATTTTTCTCCAAAATATTCTGTAGCAAAACTTGCAATCTCCCCAATTTATACCCTCTCTTCATGTAATACACTCTTTTGCAGTACGTTTCTGAAAAATGCGTTACGCGCGAAATGTTGACATTCACCGGACTTTTATCCATGTAATTCTTTTTTTTTCCATATCAATAGCTCTATTTAACGAGTTGATTATTGAGCACCGTGATTAAATATAAAATAATCTTTATCAATAATTATTCCATGTAGGAATAACCATATATACATTTATCATAAATTGTGTTACATCGTATAAAAACTTATTAGAAGTGATATCCCGTCATTATACGATTATTATATCACTCAATTTGGAATACATAAATAAAAAAAAACAATTGACAAAATGGGACTGCAGCCAGAACAGAACCTGCCTCCGATGGGGTAGCTGCTTATAGGCAATGCTGCCGTTACTTTTGAGGGGAACAGCCGCCAGTAGCGTAAAAGCCCCAAATAACTGCTTTCAACACAAATTCTCATCTCGTTCATTCGCGACAGTTACGTACTTAGAAATGGACATATTCGTCCGACAGAATGATTAATAAATTGAGTTACATTACACAGAAACTTATTAGAAATGATATCCCGTCATTACACGGTTAACATATCAATCAACTTAGACAATGTAAATAGAATAAACAATTGAAGAAAAATGGGAACGCTGTAGGAATCGAACCTGCCACCGATAGGGCAGCAGCTTCAATACGCATATATATATATATATATATATATATATATATATATATATATATATATATATATATATATATATGTGTGTGTGTGTGTGTGTGTGTGTGTGTGTGCGCGTGTGTGTGTGTGCGTTTGTTTGAGTGTGTGAATGTGTATTGTCTGCTTTGAGGGTTCGATTGTTGTTCAATTCTATCGGTGTCAGTGGTCAGTGTTCGAACTTTATTTCTTCAACATTTTCCCAGTACAGTAGTAGTAAGCTGAACTGATTGAACATAAGATCAATATCCAGAACATCATATCAATATCCAGATAGATATGTAGATATTGAAATATACTAACAAAAACTAATGCAGTTGTTACATACCTTCGCACAAATACCTTGGCCCAGAAATATATTCAGGCAGGAATTCATTTAAAGAAATTGGTATAAATACATCTGAAAATGCCACCACACGCCTTTTTTTCTACACGTGTATAACTATATATCAAACAATATTCACGCACACACACGCACACACACACACACACGCGTGCACACACACACACACACACACAAACACACACATACACACATACACACACACACACACATATATATATATATATATATATATATATATATATATATATATGTGTGTGTGTGTGTGTGAATTCTTGAGAATAAACAGACCCCTTCACATTTGCAATTCCTCAGTACTTAACATATTTCTTGCATAAGGTTTCAAATACACTTATTTTTCTGGGTCATGTATGAGAGGGCCACCCTCGGGGAGCCGATGTGTTGCTGGGGTAGATACCGAAAGCAGAACTCTAGATTGAGATTAAATTTGGAACTTTTTATACAGGGGCAAATGTGGTGATGGTGTTGGGGGGGATGTTTTGGGTTAATGAAGCTGGGAAGGATCGCAGCAATGTTTGGGGTGAGGGTCTAAGGACTGCAGCTGCAGCTTTTTACCCGGACAGAATTGATTGCCGGGGTGAAAACTCAATTTAAAAAAAAAAAAAAATGGTTCTAAAGGAAAAACGGGACTTTCTGTTAGTCCCCACAAAGGGCTCATTTTTAACCCTAGCCCCCCACCCCCCACGAAAACAGGATGTAACACAAGATAGGTTAAACGCGGCGAACACCACTTGCGAACGTGTGGGGCAGGAACTTCCCTACTAAAAAGCTAAAATTCGGGGTCGGTTTTAGCTGAAAATGTATTTTCCGAAGTAATTTCATCATCATCATCATCATCATCATCATCATCATCATCATCATTATCATCATCATCATCATCACCTCCACCACCACCACCACCATCATCATCATCATCATCATCATCATCATCATCATCATCATCATCATCATCATCATCATCATCATCATCATCATCATCATCATTTTAACGTTCGTTGTTGGACGCTGGAGACTCTTGATCGAAGGCGTCACGGCGCCAATATCTCACGAACTTGTCTAAGTCGTCATGTCATCTTATTTTCTGCCGGCCAGCTCTGCACATGATTTTTGCAACATGGCCTTTCAATTGCCATTCGATTTTTTTTCTCGTTGATATCATGATATCTTCGTCTCCATTCTTCCTCTAATAGTCTGAATCTCTGCTGGATATGTTTTTTTTTTATGTTGAAGTGTGAGGACTGGTTGTAAACTATGGGTTTATTTTACAGTGTACAGATGATGCAAAACTGAATCATCACTTTGTTTCCGCCTTTGTGTTAGCGAATCTTTTATTAGTAATTTAGATATAACCATAAACAGGACCCTTACTCGTTTGAGAATCACTGAGTTGAATAGGGTACAACGCTCTTTACCCACACTATTTTCTAACAAAAGGTAGGGGAGCTCATGTTTAACCTCCTCTGTAATTATTAATTTCATACTATGTAGGTTCCCGTGAAAAATTATGCTGAGATTATTCCAAATTTTGATCAGAAAATCCAATCCATTATTCCAATCTTTGATTGCAACACAACGTTTCGGCTGATTCATCCTACTGCCCTCCTTCATACACAATATCCGTAAGAAAAGAGTCCCCTTTTCCGGTCTCTTTCTCTCAAAAACGATATCAAACAGAAAAGGTTATGAACAGTAAGCTGAACTAAGTTAAATATCGATCATTAGTCAGCACTTTTGATATAGCTAAATCAGCACTTTCTTTTAAAACCATATATAATAATGAAATAAAGGCCACAAGCTGAACGTGTCTGGATATTCCAGGCAACGTCTTGAAAAAAAAGAAAGAGCTTCTGGGTTCAGGAAGAAACTTGAAACGTCTCAAGTAGCATAAATAACAACCCCGGTGGGCATTTGGATTCTTGCAATGATCACACAGATACGGTAGGCATTATACGCCATCAATTACTTATTGTCACATACTTTGACAGCTTTCATAAAAGAGCTTTAAACACTACAACGCAAGCCAACTTCAAGAAGATGACAGATTAGGGATTGGGCTGAGAAAAATCGAGATGAAAGATTGAAGAATCGTGGGAAATGGAAAAAATTGAAAAAAGTTTTTGGAGAAACTGAGAAAAAAACAAACAAAAACAACGAAAAAAAATCAAACGTCACACTTGGAAAATATCGCCCCGGTGTTAGAGAATGTTATAATTTTCTATATTTTCACTTGTGATAAGAAGAAGAAAACAAGGAAGAAGAAGAAGAAGAGGAAGAAGAAGAAGAAGAAGAAGAGGAGGAAAACAAGTAAGAAGAAGAAAACAAGTAAGAAGAAGAAGAAGAAGAAGGAAACAATTAAGAGGAAGAAGAAAACAAGTAAGAAGAAGAAAAAGCTCATAAAAGAGGGAGAACGAGCACAAGGGGAAAAAAGACAAAACAGCAAATAAAGAAGAGAAAAAGAAAAACGAAGAAGAAGAGGAGACAAACAAAGCAAGGATGAATTAAACGAATACATCTAGTCATGAATATGTTGCCATAGATAGATAGATCATCAAATGAGTATATTGTAACAAAATGAAATGGAAAAATACCAAAATAGATGAAAAATGAATATAGATTAATAACAGATAGATAGATAGATAGATAGATGGATGGATGGATTTTCAGACTGAGATAGATATATCGATAGATATTCTCACTGAAGTAGACAGATAGATATTCAGACTGAGATAGATCGACAGATATTAAGACTGAGGTAGATAGATATTCAGACTGAGATTGATAGATTGTTAAATATTCAGAGGTAGGCAGATCCGTAGATTCTCAAACTGAGATGGATAGATGAATAGTTGTGGGAATTAGCATAGTATGATAAAATGGAAATACACCGGAATAGATAGAAATAAACGAACATATAACGATGAATAGACTGATAACAAACACATAAATAGATTGATAGATATAGATGAACATCCTGCGATAAATAAATAAATATATGTAGAGAGAAAGAGATCGTATTTATACATTTGCGTACCTTCTCAATCCCATTGGGGAAAATGAACTGATGATTGGTTTCAACTCAACCACAAAACCAAGTGCAAAAAGAAAAAAAAAATTAAAATAACGATTTCGAAAATTCTATTTGCCTCGCCAAATTTCGGTAATTGGTGCTAAGATGGGATTTGTCGACTCTTCGTGATTTCAGAGTAATAAGAATGGTGAAGGTGTGACAGGGGAGGTGGGGTAGGTTCCGGCTGATCGTGTTTTTGGAAAGCTGGCCATTAAGCAAGGTTGAGTGCTTGAGAGATAGATAGATAGTTAGATATAGATAAACTTATAGACGTAAAACAAGAGAATGTGTCAGAGTACTGGTTTCGTTCAAAGCAAATACAGAACAAAGCAAGGTATATCTTGAAACGTTTTTTCCTCCAATCTCAGACTAAATTTTCTACCAATGAACAGAATGAACAATAGGGACTTCTGTGCGATTTTCTATCAGTTGAAAGTTAAAAGGAAACCTTCTATGCAAAACTTCAATCAAGCATTTGGCCAAATATTGATTAATGTTCATGCGGTTTAGCGTTGATTCCAGAGTTTTTACTTAATATATGAGAATCTTCAAGATCATGAACGTCCGGGAGGGATGACGCCCTTCGACGATGACACAGAAAGCTTTTCGGGAATTCATTGAATCTAGGAACAAGGATTTCAACTGTAGAATAAAACGTGATATTCTTAGACGTTAGCAAATATACGCTCGATGACTTAGAACTAACTTTGAACATGGTATTTAGAACTGGTTTAATTTGTTTTAAATTTATAAAATTGTCACGGTCTTCTAGTGTTGAAGATCACATAGTTTCAGGTTGGCTGTTTTACTTGGAATATCACTCTGTGCGTCGGAAGATAGTGTTCCAACTCAGAATTCAAAGATTTTATTTTTGAATTATGAAAATGGCACTAGTTGAAGGTATGGAAATAAACAAATGAATTTGGGCCTCATCGTAGGGGTAATCGTTAACAAATTTACCTCGCAGATCTTTATTGCTGAGACGTCAATTCGATACTCGTGGCCTTTTTGAATGAAAGAAATGTAAAAGTGTATTTGATAAATGAGTTGCACTATATATATATATATATATATATATATATATATATATATATATAGAGAGAGAGAGAGAGAGAGAGAGAGAGAGAGAGAGTCGTGTGTGTAAGAGAGACGGGAAATCGGAACAAGTTTGGAATTATCAAACAGATGCTACGAATACGTTATCAAATGATTGTGTTGTTGTGTTGGTTGCTTGCTTATATAGCAAGGTCGAATCGGGAAAACATTTGTACGAAAGTAGAGCCAAACCTTGAATGAATATAAGCATATATATATATATATATATATATATGTGTGTGTGTGTGTGTGTGCGTGTGTGTGCGTGTCATTTCGGACACTCCTTTCCCAATATCTGTTAATCAATTTATGTAATTTTCATCAGTGTTTTTTTAATGTTTTACATATACGTTGTTATTATGCTACAATGCATGAATTTCCTCAAAGGGATTATCAGCTGTTAATAATGTAACCGTTTCAGGGATTTAAAAAACAAAACAGTGATATTAACAAAGCACACCATCAGAGTTGATCGAATACCACTTCCTCTTTTGTCATATATTTAGTTTTTCATTTTATATAGGATATTATCATAGTGTATTGTATGTTGATGTTATTTCATAATATATATATATATATATATATATATATATATATATATATATATATATATATGCTTGTGCATGTTTGTGTGTATGTTCAATAATATGAATAAATCAATGGATAATCCTGAATAAGATATGGGAAGACTGTCCGGAAAGGTGGAGTTATGATAGAAGTAATGAATTCAGGCAAAAGGCCTAAATTGATTTAGAGCAAAGAAGAGATTGAGGAAAAAGAAACAATGAAGAAATAGAAATTGCTTTCTATGGCAGGGGAGGCGTGGAAAAGGGGAGAAGACGAGTTAGAAACAGAACTAGTGTAAATGAAGAAAAATAACAAAAGAGAGAAAGAGCGAAGAGAGAAAAAAAAGAGAGGACGAAGGCAGAGGAAATAAAGGATAAGATCAAAGAAGCGGAAAGACGCGAGAAAAAGAAATAGTAAATGAATGAATCTGTGAAAGAAGAAAGAGAAAGAAGAAAAAGAATAAACAGATAAATATGAAAGAATTAAAGAAAGAGGCAACACGAAGGGAAATAAAGAAGAATAAAAGAAACATGGAAAGAAAGAAAGAAAGAAAAAACTTTGAAAAGAAAGAACAAAAAACTATAACAGTTTGAAAGCGAAAAAAAAGAAAGAAAAAAAGAAATGCTGGAGACAAGAATAATCAAAAGAGAAAAGGATAAAGGAAAGAAAGAAAACAGAAAGGAAACACAAAGAAAGAAACGAAAGGAAAAAAGAAAAGAAAAAAGAAAACAATACAAAGGAAAGAATACAATACAGAAGCAAGAAAGAAAAAAAAGGAGGTAAACGGAAAGATAACAGGAATAACTTTTGGAAGGAAATAGAGAAAAGGAGATAAAAAGAGGAAAGGCTAAAAGAACATAAAAGGAAAGAACGAAACAAAAGAAGAATATGAAGGAAAGAAAGAAAGAAAGAAAAAATTAAAGAAGAAAAAAGAAAGAGAGAATGAAAACAGAGGAAGAAAGAAAGACATCGTAAGCAAACCAGAGACAAACGAATCGGTGAATAGAACAATGAAAAAATAAAACAGCCTGGCACAGCTGGTCCCATCACAACTGGATCCAAGAAAATACAAAATTGTTAACTAATCCTTCCGAAAAAAATTACATAAGCCACAAAGAATGTTTATATTGTGTTTTATTCTAACTTTTGTAAACCTTGTCATTCATTATCTTTGCTTGCCTCTGTTTTACGTCATCCAAAATCTACGATTCTCATTCTATTAATCTGAATTACTACAAAACAGAAGGCGTACAGGTATCCGCTTCTTATCCCCAAGCCCGAATATCGATGGACATTGACGAAGCAGATCCAATTAGGTGAAGAAAGATGAATAGAGAATTGAACTCTTTGGGGAAACGTCCGCTCAATCCGTGCATTGATAATTCTTAGCAGCTCAGTGTCTAATTAGCAAATGGTGATTTTCCATTCTTCGGACCAGTGCCAATAGGTACTCACCACAATTGAACGTAAGCACCCCATAAACCGTGCCATTTTGGCCACAGCCTAATCTTCTGGCTATAATAATTTCACCTTCATCAAAATCACTCAAATCAATCATCTTATCTTATCCGCAGCTTAGAATACATCAAAAAGGGGAATTCAAAGCTGGTTTACCTACTTGTATACCTCTGCCCCTGAGATGCACAATTGTTACGAATCTGTGGCTGTCATTCTTCCCACATGTCACAGGTCATAATCTTTGGGCTCACCAGTGTAAACTCTACTTGGGTCAGTGTTGTATGAGGCTGCATAAGTGGTTCATCCTTTGGATATCAAACTTTTTACGGGCGGTACAACCCAAGCGAATTAGAGAGAGAGATAGGAGAGAGAGGGGGAGAGGGGAGTAAGTAAATCACCAGAAAGAAAGAGAAGTCAGAGAAAACGATGAGATAAAGAGAAAGAGAGAGGGGGGGTCAAAGACTTGAGGGGTGCACAGTATATAAGGAAGGAAGAAAACCTGAGTCAGAGACATCATAGAATCTATTAGAAAGCTTAAATGGCCATGGGCAGGCCAAGTGGCAAGAATGACAGACAACCGATCGACATCACGACTCACAACATGGATTACCAGAGATCACATGAGAAACTTAGGCCGACAAAATACAAGATGGAGAGATGAACTGGACAAATTTTTAAAAAATACTGGCTCTGCGACGCTCATGATAGATAATTGTGGGGGATCCTGGGAAGGTTTATGTACAACGACGGACGTTAAAAGATTGATGATGAGAGAGATAAAAAAAGAGAAGATAGATAAAAATATGAGCAGCAAGACAGCACAGACTGAAAAGTTGAGACAAAAAAAAGACAGAAAAAAAGAAAAGGGAAAGATAAAAAAAGAATTATTGAAAGAGAAATTTGGAAAAGAAGAAAACTGGTCTGGTTAATCACCCAACAGAAACCGTCACACAACCAATGTGTCTTGCCAGCATGATGTGTTAGGGGCAATCAATCAAAATTTAAGAAAATGGGTGATCAACGAATGAAATACTTCCCTCAGCTGTTGGGCAGTGATCATAAAAAGGGTCAGAATTTTCAGAAAATAAGCATGACACAAGGTGACTAATTTAGCAAAAATGCACATTACAAACTGAACCTCACTACAAAACTATTCAAGGGGGACACTCCAATTCCAATAAAACGTTCATTCTAGACGAAATAAGGAATGAATATTCGAATTTCAGCCCTGTAGCTTAATTGGTGCGGCCTATACGTACATGAATAGCCAGCCACCCAGCCAGACTAGATCAAATCATGAAGAAACTTGTGTCGACAGTTCTGCTTTACGGTCACTTATGAAGAACGAAAAAAGACGGAATAGAGAAAAAAATGAATGAAAAATTATGAAAGAAGAGAGTAAAAGTAGTTTCGCGATAGCAAAAAAATTGTACAAGAAGAAAGAATCGAATATTCTAGACAGTATTGATGAGAAAGAAAAAAAAACGAAATACATAAGAGTTAACAAATAAATAAAGAAATGAATGAATGGATAAAACCTAAACAAGCGTGTTGGGGGGGGGGGGTATACAAAAAAAACCCACCTGTGCTGGAATTAAGTGGGGGTGTAGTGCGACGTAGCGTTGTGAGAAGCACTGGAAAGGGCATCGTGAAAATACATGGTCTCTTCATGTCGATCGGATGTTGAACAAGTCAGTCCGTACTGCGACCTAAGGCTTGGAAGGCCCAGGCTCTGTACAGAAATGCCAAACATAATATTCAAAATAAAAAGGGGAAAAAAAGATTTTGAGAAAAAAAAACCATGTCAAGAACCGCGCCCGCTCAGATGCACTTTCATATGCATCTCAAAAAGCATGAAACCAACCTTCCTCGATATATATACAAAGCATCAGCATCCCACAATGGTTACGGAAGGGAGCAATTGGTCTCACCACTCTCTCATAACTATCTTTCCTGCCCAGAGCAACAACAGCAAAAAAACTTATACGTTCATAATTCACCTAAATAAATTAGTCTCGTCAGTGGCATGTCACAATTGTTGACGCTGAAATAAGTAGGCCAATGATCACTTGTACGAACCATTATTCCATTACTACCCTAGTTGTTAATCCAACTCAGGAATAGAGATGAAGTATGGCTTCGATGGGGGACTTTTCAACCATCCAGATCCTGCTCACTGAGACTTACCAACGTCAATCCCGAGAACGAAAGAGCTCGCACAATCTGCTTCAAACCTTTACAGAATTCAGCACTACAATCTCGAATAACCTTACTTAACGGATACACCATCTTCCACACCTTTAAAGCCTTCTCTCAACGTGATGTATCCCCGAAAAGGATTGTTGAAAAGAATTGATATCCTCCTATGTTGCTTTTGGGAGACCATTCAACCGCAATTTCAGGAATAAAAACCTAAAAACAAACTGTATTGATAGTGTCGTCAGGTCAACCTTATTTTACGGATACAAAATGTACTATCGAGACACCAAGAAACTTGAACGCTTCCAGAGTAGAAGCTTCGATCAATCATGAACATCCCTAACCTTGCAGTGGAACCACAATAACCAGACATTGACAGATTGACAGGCCGTGTGCGCCAAATGAATGACGCTAAACATCCCCAACAACGTCTTTTTACAGCAAACTCAGCATCGACAAAAGATTCCACAAGTGTCCACTGCACCGTTACATAGATCAACTCAAAGAGATTACGAAGAAGACCAACATCGACCCGGAAACCTGGGAAGAACAAACGGTGAATCGTAAACTCTGGCATCGAGCCAGCTCGTCTGCTGCAGAACTATTAGAACAAAAATGTCTCTGAGATGAATACGACAAACGACAAAGGCGAAAGATCCGCCAAGCTGACTACTGTTGGAGCGCCAATCTTGGTGTGCCACTGGGTGTGTTTCACAAAGACACTAGTGTGAATTACAGGGTATGAAATCAACTCACAACACAAACAAACTCCTCTACGAGATTAGTTCGATAAGAATTAGTACTATGGTAGCCCCCACCCCTACAGTATATGTGTACAGGTAGAAGAAGTTGTTTAGAAAATTAGAGCCATGATTTTGCGGCCATTATCAGCATGGTTGAGAACGTACTCCGTTATGTGAATGAAGTTTATATGAATGTGTAACCACAATACATTTACACACTTAGCAATAAACTGATGGAAACACGTACGTACACGCACATGAGACGGTAAAAAATACTAGAAGAAAAAAAAATAACGGGAATTGAATCTATGACAGAAAAATGGGATTCGTTGCCCAATAAAGAAACATTTCTTTGATTGTAGCTTCTTGCTGCTTGGGAGAAACATAAATGCGTGTGTAGCATTATGAACTTAGTTTGGGGGGATTTTTTGCCATTATTTGATCTCCAGTCCTGTTTTCTTTCTATCCTATCACATTTTTCTCTCTCTCTCTCTCTCTCCCATTCTCTCTCTCGTTCTCTCTCACACACACACGCACAGATGCATTTCGTTTGTACCTTTTATTCCAAAGTTTCATCAAATCATTTTCTTTCGTTTTTTTTCTTCCACTTTATCATTATTCCATATTTCTTTTTCCATTTGTTTCTTTCATTCTTCCTTCCTTCTTTTCGACTAGTCATTCATTCGATCACTCTCTTGTATTTGTTGTTATCTCTCGTTGTTTTTTTTCTTTATTTTTTTTGGTCATCTTTTCAGGTATATTTTTTCTTCATCTCAGTTCTCTTTCATTCCAAATTCCTTCCCTCTCCGTTTTTCTTTCTTTCTTTCTTTCTTTCTTTTCTTTCCTTCTTTCTTCCCTATCCTCACTTTCTCGTACGCTGTCTAATTCACCTTTGTCTTTTTCACCTCTCCGTCTCGATTTTTTTTTCATTATGCTCCTCGCCTCAACTAAATTATTAGATTTTTTTTCTTTCTCTCGATTATTATTTTTTGTTATTTTCTTTTCGTCCATGTCTTTGTTGTTGTTGTTGTCGTTGTTGTTGTTGTCCTCCCTTTGAAACAAGAGTCCAGTACATTGTTCATTTTTAGAAACATCTCGGTCGAAATTAGCACAAAAAAAGCAGCTGAGAAAAAAAAAGAATGGACAATCCACTCAGTCAACCACGAACGGGGGAAAAAAATCACGAAAAAAAAAAGAAAAAAAAAGGAAAGCTCTCAGCAAAAAAAAGGGGGGGGGGAGAATACAGATATTATTTTCCATAAAAAGGATGTTAGCTCAACTGTTGAAGATGTTGAAATTTCATTAGCCGTGTTGGCGTAGGCATGATATGGGCCATAGCCCATGAGCAGGCATCTACGTCGAAGCATTTTTAATTAAAATATGTATGATGAAGAGGTATCAAAACTAACGTCTACGCGTGTTCACTCATTTAAAGAACTGAAGGAATATCGGTGTCGATGAATTTATATTAGCGTTTTTGCTGCCACGGACGAGATAACTCGTCTTGACAAATTGTCAGTCCAGTGCCATAGACAAGATAACTCTTCTTACAATAGTATGTTATTCTGTTTTTCTTACTTATATTTGTGAATGTATTACATTTATTGGATGTTCTGTCACACGTATTTGTTGTTTTTTTTTTTTCATGAAGATGAAAGGAAGCGTGAAATGAAGACTTTCGATATTATCAACTTTTTTCACGAGAAAAAAACCGATATAAGATTTATAATGTGAAAAAATATACTTTACAGCGAACAGTTTGATCGAAAACAAGACCAAACAGGGTAAAATGGCGGCAGAAAGATTATATTGCACCAATATCCCAAGTGCAGAGGGGGATGTCCGACTTGAAAATCAGCATTTAAAATCGTTGAAAAGAGGTAATACGTAGCTTAGTCAAAAGGCAAGAGAGGAAGCCAATAAAGAAAGTATGTCAATATTGATGCGTTTCTGCACACAGACAACCACCCAACACACACACACGCATACATACATATGAGGGATTTTCAGTGGTCAGGAATGTAGGTAAGTGTCACTGACAAAACAATGTTCACCATATATATATATAATGGAAATACATAAGAAAATTATTTTATTACCAGAAGGAATCGTACACTATTTTACAAAACAGAGAAGCATTGAAAATGAAGGTGGGGATGACAGTGTTCAGGGAAGTATAACCAAAATAACATGGTTATTGTATGTATAATAATGAATTATTATATAACTGCTTTGTAAATGCTTCAACAATAGAAATGCATTCAAAATAATTTCATGATAAAAATACACGGAGAATCAGAGAGTAGGGGATTGTCAGTAGCTAAGACTTGATGGAAGAGTTACTCACAGAATAAGGTTATAATATGTATGAAAAATAAATACCATGTACAACACGATCTATCATTTTACTATAAAAGGCATTGGTAATGATTTTTACTTCGCATCGTAAATTGTTTTTACTATAGAAATACGCTTACAATCAAGAAGAAAGGGGTTCTCAAGTTTGTAGAAATCTATCCTGACTAATACTGACTAGAATAAGACTACTATATGTATAATTTTCAGTACACTGAACGTTGCAAAATTCTAGTGGAAATATGAATGTGCTTTATAAAGTCTAAGACAGGGTGTTTGATTAGAATCGTTTATTGTTGGATCAGCCTCCAAGAATATGAGATTAACCCATACACGAGACATGCTGCGAATTTAAGAGTGTTTGATTTTTAAAAAAAATGTTTTCTTTAGTACTTAATATTGAATTTTATACAAGACGGGGTGATTTTTCAAAAGTGCAATGGATTTTGTTTAAAAAATGATTTAGAGAGAAAAGGCGCATATCGTTCAATAAACATTGACAGTGTTGTACGTCACGTATACAAAAGTATATAGTGTGAAATATTTCACCGAAAACATTAAGATTGAGAGTGCCTATATTCAGGCTACCAATAAATTCAGCATATCTATTTTTATACTTAGGTTCTTTAACTATTTTATTTCATTTTTCCCAAGAGTAATGACAGAATAAAACGGGAAAAAAAGATGAAGAAAACGAAAAGACAAAACTAACGAATTGCTTGTCGAGCTCAGATTGAGTGAGATAGAGCGAAAAAAAAAAGACCCGAAAAGAATGGATCCTTTCAAAAGTTTAAAGAAATGAAATAAAGTCGCAGCGAGCAAAATGTAGAAAAAACGTTTCGGATATAAATGATTACTTGTTGCATCAGCACGTTATTGCATCAGTCGGATCGAACGGTGTCCAGTCTCCAAAAAGTAACCTCTAAAGGTGCAGTTACAGCTGAGAAAAAAATGCCAACTAAACAAAACTATTTATAACCTCGCTGAAACAACTACCAAACCATCATGCACAGAAGAATATCTCTCATTCAGCCTACATGTCAAATAAAAGAGACACCTTATTTTCAAAGCACGAAACGATCCTGGAGCGCATAGTAAGAAAAAGAATGAGTGAATTATAAGCTCAGCTCTGGCTGAATATTCTTCTATTTCTTTCCTTGAGACATCTGATTCTTGCTTGCCTCCCTGGGCTGGTGTGCCCAAATAAATAGGGTTCAGTCATAATTGAGCCCCTCACTGATCAGAGGTAACGATGTGAGGACAGTCATCGTTCAAACGGACATTTTCTTTTGTAACTTATTCTTCAAAGAATAAGTCAAGGTTGAATGAGATATAATAGAAACATTGCTATTATTGTGGCAGGGAATACCAAGATACGAGCAGCCGCTCTCCAAGAGTGAATCTGGAACAACATTGAATAGTGGTGGTACGTGGAGACACAATGAAGTCAAGTAGGGTTGATCAAGTGCAATGGGAAAAGGAGATATCTCTTGTGGAAAGAAGTCAGGATAAAAGAGAATTACAGTGGATAACAAGACAACTGAGAGAATCACTACTGTTACTAGGCTCTGACTTTTTCCTCAGCAAGCCTAGTATAGAATTGAAATCAACGTGGGAGACTTATGTCAGTAGGGAACATACATTAGATTTAAGGCTGACAAAATCACTCTGCTTAGTTATTCTATTGGAGAAGTGGTTTTAAGCGTTAGTCAAGTGTACGCAGTTTAGTAAGTTCAATTCCTGGGTCAGGCAGTCAAATCCATAGAATCTGGCTGTATTAAACGAACAAACGGACTAATGAACTAATAAGAGATATTCCTTAGTATATAGAGTGGGTTCAAAGAAAGCTTTGGTTAAAAGTTCCAACAACCTTACGAAATATTTCAGATCTTGAAGCAGGCTAGTGATACAACGGGCGAAATGTAGTGAATACAATCAAAACTGGGTCAAAAGGTTAAGCAATTGGACCCCATGGGGGAGAATGCAGTGCAGGATAGGCCAAACAATGGATGGAGGGAGGAGATGAGGAAGGCCTTTGTCCAAAAGGGGGCATATTACAGCTCACGATAATGATGGTGAATATATATATATATATATATATATATATATATATATATATATATATATATATATATATATATATATATATATATATATATATATATTAAGGAGAGGAGAACAACCGATTTATAAATGTTCCATGTATGCATGAATGCTTACAATGTACGAATCTGCATACACGTAACCATATAAAATTTACACACACACACACACACATATATATGTATATATATATATTTATAAATGCAAATTTGTATCGGGGGTGAAATCAGTTCACATGCTGTTTGATATACATATTAGATAGAATCCAATGTGGATGCTTTTCGCGTCCATATGTAAATAGCTTTTTCAGATTTAACATGAAAATATGCCTAATACATAAATGTTCCTGTAGATTCAGCACTTCCATTACATGAACCCTGGGTGGATGGGTATGGATTCGCTGGGTTTCTCATGCAACAATGAGAGAAGCCCAGCTGACTTCATGAAACATTTAGAAAGAGACCACTCAATCGCAATTATATATATATATATATATATATACATATATATATATATATATATATATATATATATATATACATATATATATATATGCTTTCATAATATCAATGCAAAATGTATATATTCATATTTGGTTGAAATGGCCAGCATAAATTTTCTGAGCCTGCAACAACCATCTGCCTCTCCGATCCATCTATCTATCTATCTATCTATCTATCTATCTATCTATCACAGTCTGTTTATATCTATACATCTATCCAATTTCTTATCTACTCATTTCAACATGTTTTTCTAATCTATCTATCTATCTATCTATCTATCTATCTAGCCAGCCAGTAATGTCAATTTGCTTGTCCAATTGTACGTACAAGTATATTCTGTATTTCATCGTTCCATCGTATGATTATGCAAACTTTTCATCTACATACATCGCTCGACTTCTTTCCTGGTTTGAAATAATTATTCTCTGAGAACTCTATCCTTTCATTTCTCACATTCTCTCTTTCCTGTAGTTTTACTATTGAAATAATTCACCCCCTCCTTTCTTTTCTGCTATGGAATCAACCGAGAGCATGGAGTTCGTCTCTCACTGCCTCAATGACAAACACACACACACACAGACGTGCACACACATATGCACACACACACACGCATATGCATATAAACACGCAAACATACACCCCCCACACGCGTATATAAACACACACACATACACACACATACATACGCGCACACACACATACACACACACACACACACACATATATATATATATATATATATATATATATATATATATATATATATATATATATATACATCGCCCGTATTGTCCCGAAGTTCACTTGACTGCTGTATAAGATCGTATTTTGGTGTTCCATAACTGGGACCCTTTCTCGGATTCAGCAAGGTTTAATCAATCTATCTATGTATGTTCATGTGAGTATATGAATGTATATATACATGCATACATTCACACACACACACACACATACATATATATATATATATATATATATATATATATATATATATATATATATATATATATATATATATATATATATATATACATTGATATCCCTTTCCTTTCCTAACATCATCGACTTCCTTTTGCTCATATCATATTCCATGACTGTCGGTCCATTTCAAATAATTCGCCCAGAGCCAAGCGCATAACCTCGTTTATATTTCGATCAGGATGAAATAGAAGATCATTTTCATCCCATATCCACCCATAGAAACCATATCTAAAACTCAATCTTCAACTTCGCCCACAACATGCACGTATCGTATAAAAAGCGACCCTGGCCTTGCAGTTAACTACGTTTCCACGACATTCAAGTTACTTCCACAGTCTTGCTACTTCTCAGGAGAGTAGAAGGTTTTGGTTGGATTCCATATGGGGCCCGAGACTGGAAATTTATATTCTACTAAAATATACCTGTCCAGAAATGACAGGTTTATTCATGCATGGATCGGCACAAGCAGCCCGCAGATATTTTTTTTAGGTAATTTATTTTTGATTATCCCAGTATCTCAATTTTAAGTTTTTTTGAAATCTGATCTCGTCTCAAGCTGTTTTAATGTGTAATGATCAGACGAGGTCTTGAGAATTTCTATGACATAACAAAAACTACGTTATAATAGAAAGGTAAATCAACCAATGATATCAATGCATTCGAGCGCAAACAAACAAACAATGAGAAAAATATGCATAGAATCTCATTACATGGGTAGATTTTTATATAGCCTATAGTTTTTTTCAATAGATTTGGTATAACTATAACTGTTAGCACGAAAGATAAACAATCCTTAATTCTTCATCCGTCTACCCGTGTAGTTCCGTTAATATCTATCGATCTATCTATCCTTAACAGAGGACCACGGGACACATTCTCGAATCTACAGACTATAAATTTCTACACTCAAGCTTAGCTTATTAAGATATGTTTCTGTTCATAGGAATCTTTTGAATTTTTTATCTATCCATCTGTACTAATAAGTGAATATCGCGATCTGTCAATATGCAATTCTAGTGCAGTGACTTTGATACGCTCTGGTATGTGTCATGCTAATATTAAACAAATACATAGAGGTATTTATAACGTTTCCCCAAATCAAGAAAAGAGCTAAATTAACGTCAATTCCAGCTATGATCATAGCACACTAATCAAGGCTCGTGAGACTAAGTTCCAAGCTGTCATCCAACAGTGCACACCCTGACATATATATATATATATATATATATATATATATATATATATATATATATATATATATATATGTAATTAGCTCAGCTTGATCAGGCAAAATACCATACTATAGGGGATCAAGCAATTATCAATATCATCAGTAAGCGAGACGAACTTGTTGAACACTACTGAAAGCAAAGTTACCTAATGAAGATCCACTGAGCTAGACTGCCTTATGGGGGAACTGGTGAGAATCAAACTCCTCGCATCAACTACAGTGAAGTAGATATGCCTGCTAACAAGCACTCCAAGAAAAGTGACCGAAAAGGTTTTTTACTTAGCTTATATCAGTTTGACTCAATTAAGAGTCCTCCTCCTCCTTTTTTTTCTTCGATATCGGGCAGTAAATGAAAATAAGCCTATAACAACATAATACTCTGCGAATTATATAATATTAGCAAATTGAAAATTAATGATCATTATGATCGGAGTTACTTTTACTCACCATATCTTTCCCTTCCTCAACATTTCTATGTTCCTTTCATCGCCATGGTTTCTCTTTATCTTGAACTCCGAAGACAAGGGGGTTTTATTGTCACTAAAACCCCTTCATGGATGCAGCAATATCCCAGGCAGGAAAAGCTAGCCCTCCCCCCCTCTCTCTCTCTCTCTCTCTCTCTCTCTCTCTCTCTCTCTCTCTCTCTATATATATATATATATATATATATATATATATATATATATATATATTGCGTGGGTTAGGCGCAGGTGGGCTCTTTTGAGAGGATAGTTGCCGGTATTCTTGGCCAGGTCACTGTTGCGGACTTGATTCACCTGCGGATTGTTACATCCGGTCTCTGTCCAAGTTCGTTTTGCCGCGTCACGAATGGGAAATCGAATTCATCCGCCTCTAATCCGGGCATTTGATTCCCTCATTTCCTCTTTCTATTTCTGATTTGAACTAATTTATCAATTTCGATTCTTTCTTTTGTAATTTTCTTTTTATCTTCTTCTTCTTTCCTGTTAGCCTCTTCTTTTTCTATCCAGCTCTACGAATTCACCTTTTTTTCAAACATTTTCAAAGATGTGCATAACCTCTCTCAATCCTTTTTCTTTCTTTCTTTCTTTTTTTTCTTTCTTTCTTTTAAAAACTTTTAAATCAATGTTTTGGGATCATTTCTTGTTCCTTTCCCTATCTGTTCTACTTCTTTTTTTTACTATTTCTTTTTGCTCTTATGCTCTTCCCTTTTCTTCGTTCTCTCTCTTTTCTTTTCAGTCCCTTTTCTCATTTTCCACGTATACACTCTCTATTTTTCATTCCTGGTCTTATTCTTTTTCCCCCATTTCTTTTCTCTTTTTATCTCTTTTCATTCTATAATTGACATTTAGTTACTTTCTAATCGTTCTCTCTTTATGTCATTCTTTTCTTCTCTGTCTTTTCTTTCTTCTTTAATTTCATCTTTCTTTGTCGTTCTTTCTTGTCTAAAATCCCTGTCTCTCTCTATCAGTCCGTCTTTCTTTCTCTCCCTTTTTAAATACTGTTTTGTTCATTCTTTCTTCTGGCTTTCTTTTTTTTTATTTGCTCTGTATTTTTTCCCCTTTTAATTCCTTCTTTTTAGTGCTTCTTTTCAATTTTCTGTGTCTAGAGACTCTCTTTTCCGAACTCTCCGATTACTTCATCTTTTTTTCTCCTCTCTCCTTTCATTTCCTTCTTCAATTCTTCTTTCTAGTTTTTGTTCTTTACAATTTGTATTTCTTTTTCTTTCATTCATCAAGTCCTTTCCTTTGCCCTAACTTCTCCTCCCTTCTCATTATCCTTTCTTCCTGTTGATTCCATTGTGAGAGAATTCGCGCCAAAACTGTTCGAAAGATCCCGTTGCCAACAGAGGAAATGGACTCCATTTTCGAAAAGATCGCACATGCCCGAAGGAACGCATTTGTATTTTGAGTTCAGGGAATAAACACAAGCGCAGAGAAACTCAAAATCGTCAGCACCTGTACCATTATTCTTGTTTAATCAAATGCACACTTCATTACGACTGTAGTGAGTTCGATCCTCCTTGGGTAACCCAAAGCTATATTATCAGCGTGAGTTTGCTAACTACACTGTGTGTTAGGATAGTTTAGCATTTTCCTAAAGGTGCATGTGTGCTAGTCCAGATAAAGGCCAAACTTCCAAATTTTGATTTCTGAAGTAGGCAGGCCTTTCTCATCTGTGAGATTGGCGCAACACAATCTGTGTTACCCCCTCTGTCCTCAGAGTTCTTATACTCTTATATAAGTGTAAAAAGTCTCGTAAAAAAACATCAATTTTATGAAAGGTAATCTAAGTTTATGGAAATCTCAAGGGAAAGTGACTCCCATCTAATTTCATCCCATTAAATATCTTCTGAGTGAGAGCGAACTGGTAAAATGAACAAACAAGAGGAGCTGGTGACCCCCCCCCCAAAAAAAAATTAAAAAAACAAAAAGAAAAAACAAGAGCATCTTAAAATATTCTCCCAAATGATCAAATATGTAGAAAAAATCTTCCTTTATACAGTGCAATACTGATGATTACTTTTAGATTATATAACACATATGAAATATTAAACACACCGATGTCTCATTAGCAGTACATACATTTTTATGTAAGAGTTCCTGGAAATACGAAAGTTATTTGAAGGGTTCTTCCAGTCTGAAAAGGTTGAGAATATGTTGGTGTATATAATAATATCAGCTTAATGTTGATTGTACGATCAAGTATGAGATCATGTAAATTCTTTTTAATCACCTTTAATTAGTTTTGCACAATCTGCTATAGCATATATGAAATGATGAGATAATTTCTGCAAAGAAACTCGTGAGCTTCACTCTCTGAAAGTGCCGTGCAGCTTGCTTTATATTATCAACTTGAGGTCTCCATCTTTTAATGGTATATGTCTATCTGGATTGAAGCTAATATCTAGTTGATCAGAAGGTATAGCCACGTTATTGGAGACAAAATAAAAATTCTCTTGAAATGTGAATGTATTCATCAAGTTAGTTACTCTCTAATCGTCCTCTCTTTGTGTCGTGTGCGTTATTGCAAACGACAAAAACTACCATGGAACTAATTCTTTTTTTCTTCGTTGAAGGAATCTGGGATTCTTGACGAAAAGAATTCTAGTAATGCTGAATCGATGTCTTCTCCACTTTCAATAGTTTTGCTATTAAGAGAGTGTTCTAGTGATCTGACTAAACGGAAATCGCAAAACAACTGAGTTTTGAGATGAGACATCCCAATCAAATAATCTGAGTTCAATTTATTCAGTTTAGGCGAGCATTGACATTCTGAAGAATGAAATAATATACTTTTTGTTATCCCCACCAAAAAAACTAGAAATTTGAGCATAAATGTTTCCTCTTCACAGTTTTTGACAGTACAGATATGTTGCAATTATCTTGCCTCAGACCTGTGGTTCCCAGAGTCCCGGATCACATTCCTCCCCTAGTGACTCCAGGTTTCTTCGACCCCCCCCCCAATGAAGTATTGTTTCCACCATTACACTTTCCACTGTACAATCCTCTCCTGACTAAAAATCCCTCACTAATATCTCCCATGGATAAAATTCCTTCACTTGGGAAATTCTCCCTCTGGAAAGCACGTTCCTTCAATTTTAAAAATCACTTAAACGAAGCCGACAATAGTCGAAAACTGCCGTTGTTCATCGTCCTTACTTTATGGGGACGGAGCTTTCCTTCAAAAGTTCTTTCAACTTTGAAGCTTTTTACCTTTGAGATTTTATTTCCTCTCCCAAAATGAGACACAACTTTCAGAACAACCTAATAGTTGAATGGGGCCCCCTGTTCCTCACGTGCGAGTTCCAGGAATCATTACTTATCTATTATTCGAAATCCCAGTTATTTGCAAAAGATATTCCGCACCCAGTAAAACGATTTTTCTTGTTCTTCGGTAGAGCCAAACAAAATGGACAGAGGAAACGATTTGAATAGGATTCAAACGTTTTACAATAAAATGCAATACAAAAAGATTCCTGCAATTAATCTCTGTCTTATCTTCTTTCCACTTGATTGTATGAAAACATTCGGAATTGTAAATTATTGAACACCAAGAAGCCATCTTCGAAGCAACAAGACATTTGCCCTGTAACTAAGCAACACGAACCGGACCGATATGAATTTATAAGTAAGCCACGTGGAATCCAACATTTTTTTCATTCTTTTTCCACAGTGTTCGCACTTGGCACGTTATCATATTTTTTACTATATTTCCTCTGCTTTATATATATATATATATATATATATATATATATATATATATATATATATATATATATATATATATATATATTGTAATGTTTAGATGCGGACAAACTAGTTGGCCATTGTTTAACAAAAGTTAACAGAACTTAGATATCGTTCAGAGTTTGTTTGTTTTGTTTTTTTAAAATAAATGCTGCATTTTTATAAAATCATTTTTAGGGAAACATATTTCATTTTTGTATCGGTAGCTATGTAATCGACGTGAAAAATGGTATTTCAGTGTTTATGTGTATATACATATATGTGTATGATGATATAAATCTGTACAAATGATTGTATGCCTATGAACATATATTTGAATATTACACACACACACATGCATATATATATATATATATATATATATATATATATATATATATATATATATATATATATATATATAAAATGGGGAAACCGGGGCTAGTTTGTACATTTCCGACTTGGATGAGTGTAACGTCTTGTGGAAAAAGTCATTAAAACGGAAATAAGACAAAAACTTTCTATGGTAAAAGACTTGTTCGGATGGGTCGTTTAATTCTGTATCATTTGTCAGGGTTTATCATATCATCACTAAAACTTTTGGAAAAAAGTGTATCCCACCAAGGGGGCAAGTTGATACAATCTGATTGGGCAAGTCAGTTCCCACGCTAGTAAGTACAGATGTGATCAATATACTATCATGATTGATGAATATAAGATTTTTAAACCAAACAGAAGAATGTATTTGAGTGATAAGTAAGAATTCAGAAATATAGTGATCCCCCGGTAGAACATATGGAATTATGATATGAGTGGACCCCAAATGATAGCCATGCAGGTATAACACCCAGTGAGAATCTAATTCAGTACACTAGGCAATTGGTCGGCGTAACGTACTTGTTAACCATCACGCTACGAAAGGCGTACAATTAATTCATATTCTGTGCTTCTAATGTAAACTTGGCTTAGTCTGGCACAAGGCCAATGCAGTGGAGCATCTAGGGAGGATTGAACTAATTACAGTAGCCAATATGTCTGTGCAATGAGCTTACCATCCATCAGGTTTCGGCAAGCGCTCAGTTCACATTGTAAGACTATTTACAATTTAGTTTGATGGGGAATCTACTAAATATCGAGCTTACTAAACTTGGTCAATAGGTGCCACCAACCAAACTCTCAGTCCATTCCTGGCCACGAAGCGACAAGATTAAGGGAAAAGCAAGACGATCTTCATGCCTGGCTCCCATATATAATTACCAAGGTTTATATAGTCTGGCATGGGGTCAACATTTTTTACAGGCAGCCAGTGAGGACGCGAATATCTACACAAATGAATTGGTTTACAGAGCAAGTCTGATGGATACAGCGGCACGGCAACGTCTAAATTTATGTATATTAATATGTAATTCTCACTGAGGCTCTGGACGAATATATGAGAAACATACTTATGTGCATACATTTATGTACGTATATTATTTTTGGATTTAATTCCATGGCTTTATGTTGATATCCTGTGATATATGGACGTGCTTATTAATAATTATTCAGAAATTAAAAGTTTTTTCGTGGAGAAAGAATTTTTCGAGCCTTATTATTTAATAATTTATTATACGAATGGACGTCAGGTGGAAACGATTTGGGGGCAATTTACCTATTCAGTTTGCATAAGCACATTCCTTTAGCACGCCCGAGCAAATGAATCCATCACGTTGGTTGATATATATATATATATATATATATATATATATATATATATATATATATATATATATATACATATATATATATATATATATACACGTATTTATATATCATGTGTATCTCTGTTAATATATATATATATATATATATATATATATATATATATGTATATATATATCTTCCTCACTCTCTCTCTCTCTATATATATATATATATATACATATACATATGTGATATGTATGTGTTGATTTATATCTGAACGTATATCATGATAGGAATGTTTGCTAATCTCTCTCTCTCTCTCTCTCTTTATATATATATATATATTTATATATTGACGACTACGCTTGTCGATTTATAAGTATACATATATATATATATATATATATATATATATATATATATATATATATATATATATATATATCAGGACATGTATGGTTGCTAATAACTCTCTCTCGCTCTCTCTCTCTCTCTTTATGGATATTTATATAGATGTAAGTAATAAGTCTCCACCCTGATACAAAGAAATTAGCTGCTTTTCATCAGAAATTTTCCAAAGTTGACTACGCACCTGTATATGTATGTATTTGTGTGCACGTATATATATATATATATATATATATATATATATATATATATATATATCTGAATATATACGTATAATCATTTGTTCATATATGTGTCATATATATATATATGAATATATATGTACTTATACATGTGCAAATGCATAAATGAATATGTATATATTTATGTATTAAATAAGTATATAATATATTAATGCTCTTGTTTCAAGTATGTATTTGTACGTCCCTCTCTCTCTCTCTCTCTATATATATATATATATATATATATATATATATATATAGAGAGAGAGAGAGAGAGAAAGAGAAAGGAATGGGACGTGTATGTTTATTGATGATGAAAGGGTTTTGCACAGCAACAGTAGCATGATAATATGTATTTTAATAAATACCTTTTCATAAATACGATACTAACAAGGATATATATTTTTTCTCGTACAACACAGCAAATGAAGAAACAATTATTCACATCTGAACACAAAAAGGTAGCCGTAACGGAAAAAAATATTCTGATACACAACGAAGAACTAATTATGTCGTGGCTCAGTTTGACACGGTTTTGGAATACACTGCATAACGTTTCTCCCATTGGGTGTCAGCATTATAAGGTTGGTTGGGGATCCAATCCTCGGACAACCAATACAGAGCTGTCCATGGGAAAAGCATGAAGAAGCCAGGTAAAGACAAGCGATCTTGAGAGATTGTCCTTGTGCCTTGTTACATTTTTAGAATGTCTGTCTGATATATGCTTTTCAGTGTTACACATCTTTTCACAAACAAAAGAGGAAGGAAAAAACTTTTTGGGCCCCGAAGTTTCGTTTGGCTCAAAAAGCCATGTAATCTTGAAGTTGACCTATGCTGGTCTCCAATGACCTTGGGTGCCAGCACAAACTATCTTATTATGTTTTTCTAGCCAACCTAAGTCGATGTTTCAATTTACCTCTAGTATTAGAATTCTTTGGCAACAATATGGCTAAACGTAGCAATTTTCATCTGGAATGGACCTCAGCTGACCTTTAATGATCTTGTAAGTAACAACCATCTATCTATTATGTTTTTCCCCTGGGTTGACCTCATGAAATAATCTACCTCAAAGAATGTAATTGTTTGGGCTGTTAAATGACGCTAAAATGTAATTTTTATCTAAGATCGATACCTGAGACGATTCTGCAGAAAGCAATGGCCGAAAAATACCACCTATCCAATTGAATTTGACTTTATCCGTCCGACCATTTGTGAGGTCAAAAAAATTTTGTACTCAATAGTAAACTCAGTATTATGCTATAGACTGCTTTAGTTGGCTAGATATGACCACAGGTGACCTTTAGTGACCTCCAGCATCAAACTCATTATAACTTGCCGATAATTTTCGCCGGGTAAAGATGTAAACCAATGCAAAATGTTTGCATCTAAAGTGTGAAATTATGGCCAAAATTTAGAGAGTTCGCTTGAAATGACCAGGAATGACATATGGTGACATTGAATGATTCCCGATATCATTGAATGACTTCCGATATTTCTGGATATTTTGGCTGTGGAAGAATTCAACTTTATGCAAAATTTCAGTTTCGTAGTTGGAAAAAATTGTGACTGGCTCACGACTTGGAAAACGGCTAGAAATGACCAGAAATTAAGTCGATTGGCTTTAAATAACTTTTGAAGTCAGTCTTGCATTGCTTAAGACTTCAGCCAAGAAATGATTTCGCCCAATGCCAAATTTAATTTCCATGGATTCGAAGTTATAACCCAAAGCTTGAGAAAATGTGTAGATGATGTTCTGATACGCTCAATTCCAACATCCTTGGGTCAAAATTATGACCCACAGCTCTAAGAATTTTCCACCAAGAAATGACCATTGACTTCGGATGAGCTCAGGAGTCAAACTCACATAGCCTATGTGTTACCTCTTCCCCGTCTACATGCAGATTATTAGGTCGTTAGGCCTCGTAGTTTTAGCAGAGAAAAAGCCACGAATAAAAAGTACACTGACCAGAAACGAGATTATGTTGAGAGATAAACATTTATTATAAAGAATAAACGCCTTTTCACCATGAGGCTGCAGACTTATTTTCTCTTCGGCATATACGATAGTTATAGAAGTCAGTTTCCCAAATGCTCTCTCGCGCACCTTCTCTGTCACCTATCTTGACATACCATTAACAAGACATTCTTTCAAGATAGCCATGTGATGTGACAAGGCGCAAACGGAAACGAACTCTGCTGTCACACACGCCCACACATATATAAACATGTAATAATCATATAGTTTTCTTTGTTGTTAATAAGTCTGATGTTTTGTTCGATATTCAATACAATTTAAACGATTCATTACTTACCACATTTAGAACGTTCTTCCGAAGATTCGTCCGAATAATCTCCACAGTGATTGATTCTGTCACATACAAGGTCTTTGTCGATGCACCAGTCGTTCTTGCAGCGGAATGAAGAGGCACACGGAACCGGAACGGGTTGATCTGTTCAAGAACAAAAGAAAAGAAAAGTCAAACTATATCTCTCAATTATCAGGTTTCTTTAAAAGTTCTTATCGTTATTCCAAGAGTTGTTAGGACTACTGAACCTATTCTTTATCCTGGTTTTGTTGTTACCACAAGGTTACGACGTATCTATTTCACAATCTTGTAAAGGAAAAAGAAGCAGGGACCTTTGGTCAGAGTTTACCAATTTTTCATGTAAAAAGAGTACCTGACAATAAGATTTTACATTTGAAGAAGGCTGTAGATTGGATCGATCGAAACGTTGTAGTAACAACAAAAGCACCACAAAGAATGACTGAACAACTATTTGAATTTAAAAAAATCATTCTTTTAAAAGTCATATAAAGAATCTTAGCGCAGCTATGTTTTGCATTATTTCAGGGAAATCTGAAGAGTTGGTGCAGATCTGTATGGCTTGCATAATCCGTCAAATGTGTCACGTCTTTCACGAGTCAGCGATTAAACACTTGTGTTTCGCTTCTGGCTCGTCAGAAAAAGAAATTAATTTTGCGACTAGATCACTTGCAATGGAAAAATGTATTTTTCACGAGAATCGGAAACGAATAAAAGAGTACGGGACAGCATTCAACACAGTGTTATTACAAAACACTACAGCAAGAAATTGGCTCTTTACAATGACACTTCTGGCAAGGGGGTCGACCGCCGATTTTGCTGCGTGACAGTTCCTATTTTCCTCTTGTAAATGAGACGTTATTGCTGTTACTGAAATTGACGATGATTATTATATTTTTCCAGCTCTGTTACCAAGTCAATTTTTATAATTTCCACAACTGGATTTTAATCATTTGTTGATTGTATTCCGCTATTGCACCCCCCACCACCACCAACACCGTACGCTTCTTAAATAATTAATTATTATTTTAAATTAGCTCAACCATTATTTGTTTATCTCTTTTCCAAAACGAAATGATTAGTTTTTCTTCAGAGTATTTGCGATATCCAATTTATATTTGATTAAAGCCCAATTAAAATCGTTTTTTTTTAATAAAAATATTTGTTATGTCTAATATGCGTTATTTTCATGTTTATTAATGGTTTGCCGATATTTTGTCTTTGTTATTTTTGTAAGGTTCTAATTGGATCTTTGAGGGGGAAAAGTGTGGGGTTTTTTTTGTTGTTGTTATTTTTGTTTGGTTAGGGAAAAGATTTTAAAAGTTTTCTTTCTATTCAATTCTGAGTTTGCTGGTTAAACTTTTTGTTTTAGTTCATTCCATTTGTTTTGTATTATTAAGTCTTGTTGTTGTTTTCTTTTTCCTTTTTTTTTTCTTTTTTTTCTTTTTTTGGTTTGTTACTTCGAAATGTGTTCTCAAAATGGCGACAAATCCAAAGACTGTTTATGTTAGTTCGAAAAAAAAAAATCACGTTTTTTGCCGGCTGGGACTGCGAGCGACGGGAGAAAAGAGAAGAAAAACACAAAGATGTCAATGAGAGAGAGAGAGAGAGAGAGAGAGAGAGAGAGAGAGAGAGAGAGAGAGAGAGAGAGAGAGTCTAAAATAAAGCTGATAAAATGGGACAGAAAAAAGTTTGTTGAATAAAGAGAGAGAGAGAGAGAAAGAAAGATTGTGTGTGTTGGAGATAGAGAGACAGAAGTATCGTACAAAAATATGACGGAGAATGGAAAAAAGAGAGAGAGAGAGAGAGAGAGAGAGAGAGAGAGAGAGTGTGTGTGTGTGTGTGTGTGTGTGCGTGAGAGAGAAAGAGAGTGTGTGTGTGTGAGAGAGAGGGGGCATCAAAATAAAGCAGAGAAAATGAGACAGATCGGGAGAAAAAAGTATGAGATATTAAAGAGAGAGAGAGAAAAGCGACTGTGTGAGAGAGAGAGAGAGAGAGACAGACAGAAGACAGAGAATGAGATAAATAAAAAGAAAAAAGTGAGAAATAAAGAGAGAAAAGATAAGAAGGAGAGACAGAAACATCATACTAAAATAAGACAGAAGAAGACGGATAAGAAGGAATGAATTATGTTGAATTAAGAGAAAGAAGAAGAGAGAGAAGGAAGGAAAAGGAGTGGGTGCATGAGGGAGAGAGAGAGAAAGAAAGAGTGAGCACTGGGGAGAGAAAGGGAGGCAGAAGACTGAAAATGAGACCGATAAAAGACAAAGGTAAGAAATATATATAAAAGCTTGAGAAAATGTATATATATATATATATATAGAGAGAGAGAGAGAGAGGGGGAGGGAGAGTGGATGTGTGTGTTGATAGAGAAAGAGAGACAGAAAAAGACCGATAAGAAGGAATAGATTATATTGAATTAAGAGAAAGAAGAAGAGAGAGAAGGACTGAAAGGGAGTGTGTGTGTGTGAGGGAGAAAGAAAGAGAGAGAGAGCGCTGGAGAGAGAGGTGCGGTGCTAAAAGACAGGAAAGAGAATCGTAAGGGTCGAGAGAGTTAAGGGGTTGGCTAAAAGAGACAATGGTTGCCTGAAATGAAGTAAAGAAGGAGAGAAAATTAAAGAGAGGAAGAAAAAGAATGGGTTAAAAAAAAGAATAAAGGAAGAGAGGAAATAGAGAGAGAAATGAGAAAAAAAATAGATGGAATAAAGGGAGGAAGATCTTTGGGAAAAATCAGTTCTTACTTTGGACTTTAAACGAGATAGAATTGTACACCACCAAACAAAGACACTTATACGTGCATGTGCAAACGATTGGGTTCTATGACAGATGAGAGCAAGAAGTGGGGTGTTGTTTAAATACTCCACGACATCAGCCACCTCACACGAATACATCAAGAATGAATCTAGTTCCATGCATAGACATACGCAGACATTACCGGCGCACACAACCAACACGAATAGACGGACATATATGAACGCACGCTGTCGCTGCAGGGCGTGCAAGCATGTAGAGAGGCCAAACGGTGAAGCGTAATTCGACGGGAAATCCACTCATTAATTCAAAATTAACAAGAAATCTAATTAATCTACCCTCTTTAGGGTCTTTTTATTCGTTCCCTTCTTCTTCTTTTCTCTTCGCTTCGCCTTCTTTTTCCCAGCTTGTCCCCATTTTATTCTCTCCTTTCCCTCCTACTTCAGTTTCGTTCTTCCTTCACTGTCTCCATCGTAGTTTCTTTTCATTAACCTACTTCTTTCCCTTATTCCTTCCCTGACACCTTCTTTTTCTCTTAACGATTCTTTCCTTCTTTCTCTGCTTTTTTTCTCTTTTCTTTCTCCTTCCTCCACCTCGCTTTACATTTTTTATCCCCTTCCTCTTCTCTTTTTCTTATTTTCCTTCCCCTTCATTCTTCCTTCGTTGTGTTCCTTCTAATTCATCTTCGTTTTGCTCCATGTATCCTTCTTATCTTCTTTCGTCTTTTTCCTTCACTCCGTTCTGTCCCACCCTTCCTTTTCTTCTCCTTTCACTCTTTCTTCTTTGTTTCTCCTTCCTCTCCTACTCCTCCTCCTGCTTCTTATACTCTCTTCTCTTTTATTTTGTCCCCCCCTATCCCTTTTCTTCTCTGTTACCCTCTCTTCTTTTTATCCTTTTTCTGATCTTTTTACATCTCTTTCTGTTTCACAGCACTGTCCCCTTTTCTTCCCTCCAACTTTTCTTCAACTTACCCCCCTTCCTCCTTTCTCATGCTTTCTTTTATTCTCCATCTCCTTCTCCTTTCTCTCCATCCTTAAATCTAATAAGTAACTTCAAGGAACTTGATTTACAGTTTCATCTCACCCATCGAAGGACCAGTAATATTTCGGTTTTGACTGTTGCGCAAGGAGCTCTAATAGCAGTAGCAAAACAAAAAAAACAACAAATTGCAACCCAGGAAAAAAAGCATCAGGCCCTCATTCAAAACTGAAACAGACAATAGAAAAACAACAAATGTCGACTTTGAGGAGAAAAAAAAAAACGCATCAGACTGAAGCAAATCATAAGTGAATGCAGTAAATTGACTCCAAAAGAATACAAAAAAAAGCACGACAGAGTAAGAACAGATAAGTGCATTGCCTCCGTCGTCCCTGTTTTTATATGAGGTCTGTCTTGAAAGCTTTCTTGAGACAGCTGATGACGATCCCGAAAGAGAACTCTGCAGACTATTTTGAAGAGAGGAAAGGATACTGGAATAAGTGTTTAGATCAACAAAGGAGAACTTTGAAGAGGGTGAATACGTCTTTGCTCTAAAAAGGCGATTTTTTCGTTAATATTGGATGGCAGGATACTTCGCGCTCTGGGAACTGTGCAAACGATTCGGGTTTTTAAAAAATGTAAATTAACCATACCAGCATAAATCAGGAGTTGTCCTTAAAATAAAAAAAAATAAATTGAAATAAGGTAGAATTGGAGGAGACCTGGAGAACCACCCTATTCAAGCAAGAAGGCCATATTGAGGAGAACCTAATGAAGCAGCAGATGGCGATCCCAAAAGAAGAATTTGCAGACTGTTTTCGAAAAGTAGAAGGGATGCTGGGATAACTTTATCAAGTCCAAAGGGGTTAGAGTACTAAGGAACCGTTACTCTATGTAGTAAATATATAGAAAGAAATGGACATATCTGGTCCAACAGAACGAACAATAGATCGTGTTATATTATACAGGAACTTATTTGAGATGATCTCCCGTCGTTATGCCATGAATATATCACTCACCCTAGACAACGTGAATAGAAAAAAAAACAATTAGAGAAAATGGGGCTGCTGCAGGAATCGAAGATGTCACCGATTGGATGGTCGCTTAATCGTAGCGATGCTCTTACCATTGAGCTAAACAGCCACCAGTGTGTGTATGTGTGTATGTGTGTGTGTGTGTGTGTGAGAGAGAGAGAGAGAGAGAGAGAGAGATCTAATTCGGTAACAAAAATAAAAACGATAACCGACGTTGTATGTTGGCACAAACTGCATCTGAACCAGTTATGCGTGGACAAGGTTTTGGCTTTAGTTAACGCTACCCACTCAAATAAACGTTACTTCAACGTGAAAAGACTGAATATTCCTGGTTTTATACGAAAAAATCCAATTTTGTTTCTCTCGGTACATGGTACTCAGTCTGTGTGTTTTGAAAATTAAGTCTTAGGGGTTGCAAATGAAGGCAAACGTTACTGGCAGAATAATGCTATGATATGTATAACGTCAATGCATTGTTACTGATTTTTGAGTAGAAATTAATTGAAAATCGGGCAAGAAGGAGTTGTCTGAGGTCAGGAATTGATGGAACAATGGAGCTATCATATGTATTAGGAAGGGGTGGGTGAATAATTGTACTCTTGAAATGGATTGAATATCAGGAAAACGTTATTATTACAGACCACGGAATTGGTTAGGCGTTATTGACAGAATACGTCATACGTATAATGTAAATACATTGCTTATAGTTTTAAGATATGGCACTGAAAATCAGGATAGAAAGGGGATTGTCAGTGGTCAGGAATTGATGCAAGCGTTATTGACGAAAGAATTTTAAAAAAAAATATTTCGAAAATGAATAAGAAAATCAAATTCATCATCATCATCATCGTCGTCATCATCTGCCTTCCATCTTCCGTTGTTGGGCATAGACTTTCCCCAAGATTCGCCACACTTCTCTATCACGAGCATAGCGGAGCCTATACTTTTTGAACTTGTCTAGTTCATTTCTCCATCTTGGTTTCTGCCAGCTTCAGTTACGTGCATGATCTCTAGGGATCCATATTGTGAGTCGCGATGTCCATCGGTTGTCTGCCATTCTTGCAATATGACCAACCCATTGCTATTCGGGTGTCCTAATAGTCTCGGATTACTCCAACCATAATAGAAACGACGCTCAACATTTCATCTATTTTTTTTTTGTTTGTTCATTTCATCATTCATTAAAAAAAAGAAAATATTTAAAAGATATTTTTTCCCTTTCGTGAATTTCAAAATAAATTAGTTTCTTTTTTTTTCGTTTCGTCTTCAGTCCAAAAACAGATATTTACAAAAAAAAAAAAAATCCTATTTCAAAAGGATGGGGGTACAAAACACGCCCAATTTATCGTGTGACTGTCTCTGAACGACGCTAAAGGAAAGTGAGACGCAACCATAGAAAGAGGGAAAATATCAAAATGCATATCGAAACGGGAACGAATACATGTGTAAAAATGTCTTTCCGTAACGTCTGCGCCATTAGTCTTAAATAATGAGAGCATCAGACGGTATGAAGCCTCATGTTTAGGACGAAGGGCTGTTGGATGAGTATTAGTCTAATTTTATCGCTCCAGTATAAGCGAGGTTCTTTTTAGAGAAGAAATATTTTCATGTAAGAAAAGCAATGAAAAAATCCTACTTTTTCTGTAGTATCATGAAAGTGTTTTCCTGATTTAGGTTTTGAATGAACGGCTCGAATTTTAGAAATGCTATATATATATATATATATATATATATATATATATATATATATATATATATATATATATAATTTTGTGTAAATGCTATGAAATTGAAGCTTTTGATGAAAAATATGAATTTTATGATTCCTTTTATATATATATATATATATGTGTGTGTGTGTGTATGAATATGTATGAGAAATCATAAATTTCATACTTTCCATAAAAAGCTACGATCTTATAATATTTATATTATATATATATATATATATATATATATATATATATATATATATATATATATATATATTGATGTATTTTTTTATTTGTTAGAATCCAAGAAGAAACAGAAAACAAATTTTATCCGATGCTCAATTATAGTGATGAGTGTCTTAGGCACAAAATGTTCACATCCACTGATTATATATCCTTGCAATACTTACATATATATATATATATATATATATATATATATATATATATATATATGTGTGTGTGTGTGTGTGTGTGTGTGTATATGTGTGTGTTTCACATAGGTTAAAAACATAATCTCAAAGTTCAAATTTATCTGCATTGTATTCACGAGTCACTTGTCAACGATAATTGACAATGCTTCATCTGATAACTTTAAATATATCTAATTCTTTCAACTTCAACGGGAAATTTCCAAGAAAAAGACGGAACAAAAGTTTCATGCAGAAATCACTATCTGATTTTTCAATTCTTCTCTTGAAGTTTAGTGAATTTACAAACATCTATTGGGTTCTGTTCAAAGTAAGTACAAGTTGAATTACTTGAATGAAAGTCAAACATTTGAAAAAGTCATGGGCGTCCGCTGAGCCCCATCTCGGATCAAGGCTCCCTCACCGAAAAGAGAGGTTTTAAAAGTTGGAACCTTATAGAGGCCGCTGATCGAGGCGTCACTGTGAATTGTGGAAGCTTATTATGAGTCACAGATTAAGCATTAACTAGTTCCTTACCAAACAATCAAAATCGTAATAACTCTCACCTCACACCTAACCCTTGAAATGTAGCTGCAGACGCCGAGGAATTAACTATCCGACTTTACAATAGAAATTTAAACGTCATTTTGATTTTAATTTCTAATTTTTTACAGTGAAATGCAAGAGGAAGAGAAAATTATGAAATAAATGAAATGGAATATGCAATTCAGCCGGTTCAAAATTCTCTGCATATCAGAGCGGACATCATTAAAAATTTAGTTGCAATTAATATTTATTTGTCCTGTTTGGTAATCCTCCGATTAGTTAAAAAAAAAATATTTTTAAATAATTAAGTAGAAAATTCAAAAAGAAAGAGATACTCTAAAATCTATTTAAAATGTTTAGTTCCATGTAGTATTCTCTCCGCCATTCTTCTTTTCGTTTAGTGCGTCCTCTAAATCCAAATTTTTATCTTTCCAGAATCTCGTTTTGAAAAAAATAAAATAAAATAAATTTTAAAAAGTTGAAATAAAAAATATTGCTAGATTCTAAATAAATCAACCATGCTTGGATTTCGTGCGTGTAGCAATGCATTCTGGGAAATCAGGGGTCGGGCCTGTTTCTGCTTCAAGGCCTTTTTGAGGTCTCTTTGTCCAAATTCTGAGCTCCCCATCCATTTACCCGTTCCGTGTCTCCTTATTCAACTAAGGGCAGCGGAGCAGAAAACTTTAAACTTCAGAAAACTTTGAATTTCAATTAAAGCTCCCTGGATTTAGGTCAATTTCTCAAAGTCCAATTTAAACGTAGAGACGCCATGATGAAGACAAGGTCAAGGCAAATGAAAAAGTTGAACTTGAAAGAGAGTTGTATAAAGATTTGCGTTTAAGAATACGTTTAGTGTGTTCGGTGCTGTATAAGGCCGGTCTGTCCATTAGGTGAATCTCTGTGGTCACCTAGGACGCAGATCTTCTAGGAGCCCACTTCAAACTAAAGAATGATAGCTGCACAAATATAACCCAGGGCCATAATTTTCAGTCGCCAAGAGTGTCGTATTTTCCAAATCTATCAGCCTCAGACTATGACTTATTTTACTTCATGCTACAGTAGATGTCTGGTCGGTGGTTCCGTCAAGTACAAGATTAATTGAATTGAAACTGGCATCGTTCTTTTACGATGAAATACACAGAAAGTTGGCGTCAGACCACGGAAAATCTAGGTGCAAATACAACTATGCTAAGAATTTATATGAATTAATGAGTTTGTCAATGGAATGCGGGAAAATGTTCGCATCCATCTAAAGATAATCATTATCATGATTATAAGATGGAAAGCTCGAAACACAAAAACGGTTGCCATGTTTTTATGCTTTGAGAATTTTATTATTTTAACCTCATTATTGTTGTTATTTTGTTATTACTTCATTAATAATCCTAACTCCTTAAACGAAGAACAGATTGGACTGGAGCATGAAGTTAATGTGGTTTTAGTTGCATTTAGCAGCGAGTAGGAGCAGATTGAGTTGTGTAAACCCCAACGGGTCGAAGTAACTATAATCGGGGATCTCTGAATACCGAGTGGTTGCTAAGAGATTGATAAAATTCAAATTTAAATAAAAATGATTGCGTTTCCGAAAATGTGTTATTGTTATTTTTAATCTTTATTATTTTCATAATTAATTCCAGGAGAGGAAATCGAGATTATTACGACTTCTGTTCTTATTTTTTGTTATAATGGAAAAACAGTTTTATATCATCGTCGTATCTAATATTAACGTACGTGCTTGTATAAAAGACAGACATTTAATTAAAGAATAAATACTGGCTAATAATATAATGTAGTCAATGCAATGGTAGTATGAATTGGGGATCCTCTACCAAAACTCGATATGAATAGTTATGGGGCTCGGTGTGTTTCAGTGGGCGGTAGTTCTTCGAATATCCTTGTAAACTATTCATTATAATGTCCTATAGTTTTTTCTTTTGAAGCCCCCCCCCCCAGGAAAAAGGAGAGGGAATATTTTTACATCGTGTACTAATTGTGCACACGGGTATGTTTTAAGCAAGTCAATAGTTTAAAATTTACACGTCACGCTTCACATAAAAACTTTATCACTCAGGCTGGATGGTTATTACTCGTACATGATCCCCATTGTCTAAAAATCCCATGATCATGGAAAATCCTCTGAATATCTCGGTCCGTGAAACACATATATATATATATATATATATATATATATATATATATATATATATATATATATATATATATATGGAGAGAGAGAGAGAGAGAGAGAGAGAGAGAGAGAGAGATTTGCCAAGAGACAGAGACGGACGAATAGAATGTAAAATAGTTGTTTCTTGAATAGTGATATGTAGAAATGTTAGATTTCTATGTTTCCCCCTCTTTTCTATGTTACTTCCTCTCGGCACATTCCCCCGTACCATTCTTTTCTTTCTCTTCTTTTCTCTCCCTTCCTTCTTGTTTCATCTTCTTTCTGTCGTCCTTTTTCCCTTTATTCTTTTCATCCTCTCTTTCTTCTTACCTCTTTTCCTCCTTGAAGCTCCCTTGCCTTTTCACTTTTCCTCCTTTTCTCTATCCTGTTCTTGCTTTTCTCCTTCTTCTCTCCTTCCCTTTTATTTTCTCTCTCTTCCTCTCTTTTTTTCTTTCTTTCTTTCTCTCTTTTCCCTTCCTCTCTTCCTCTCTTTCTCTCTTTTTTCTCCCTTTCTTTCTTTCTTTCTTTCTTTCTTTCTTTCTTTCTTTCTTTCTTTCTTTTCACCCTCCCTTCCTCCCTTCCTTCCCATGCACATACTTCTTAAACTCAACTTGACAACCACACAAACTCACAATCCACCGTCGGCGGCTCCTCGACCCATCGTCACTCGCCACACCCACTTTTTTATTTCCGAAAAACCCGACCCCTCGAAAACCCCTATCCCCAGAACATCTGGCCAGCGCTCACTTGGAACCTGATCGGGATGTTCGCATCGACAGTATTTTCTTTTCCCTCTTTGTTTTCGTTTCTCTTCTGAAAGCATCCAGAATTAGGGTTTCAAAATAATCAACCATTTCCGTAAACATAACCTCTCCCCTTTACCTCCCCTCGATCGCCCGCCAAAGTCTCTGACTCCTCCTCACCTTTACCTGCTGGCTGACGTATTTCGTTCCTTGTATCCCTCACTTAGAATACCCACACGTTTTTTTTTTTTCAAATATTTGACCCCTTCTTCCTTACTATTTTCTCTTTCCAGCTTTCTTCCCCCTTTTTTTTTTTTTTTTTTATTCCTGGCAATTTTTTTCTCTTTCGCGACTTGCTCACACAGGCAGTCAAACTCTTGGGATGATTTTTTGTGACGTCACATCAGCAGAATATCTCGTCAGCGACTCCACTGCTTTCACATCACCATCGTCACCATCTGCAAATTGTCTTGGATCACAATCCAATTCACTACAGTGATAAAATGACTCAGTGGAGGTAATATCTAGCAAGATATCTCATCAGTCGTTTCAGGACTAGCATTGCTTTTACTACTTTCATCAACCTCTACGAGACTAAAACAAATATGATAATGTTAAAAAAAAAATACCGGCTGGTGCTCGATACTAACATGTTAAGCCTAGTGGAGCATAAGGATACGGGGAGAATAAGGGTGAGAAGAGTGTGTAGCACCAACTGTCCAAGAGGCCCAATCTTACTGGCTCGAAAAATCAGTATTCAAAACCCAGGCTCTTGCTTGGGTTAGCAGAAGGGTTATCTTCGGGTCATTCTACCCCTCAAATCTTAATCCATGGATTAAGAGGATCATCTTGTGAATCCGTCTTCTGTCCATGTAACACATTTTCTCCTCCTTTCAAATTTGTCTGACACCAAAGGTGGATTCAAAAATTGTGGTTTGTAAAAAAGATCAGTATTCCAACAGTCCAATCAGCAAATCCGTGGCCCCGATCCTCCCCTGCACTGTAAAACCTTCAAATTCTCCCACGAGTGAGGAAATTCCTCCCCCCCCCCTTGTTGAGAAAACTCTGTTTTAAAAGCAACGAAAAGTGCCAAGTGGTTACGCCGACCGGACGATGTGCCGGCACTTGAAAAGCTAGATTAGCGATAGTAACAAGGCGAATTTGAGAGGTGTTAATAGCATACCGCCTGGAGATTGTTTTGTTGACGATTCGCGGCGTCAAAACCGCGGGGGAAAACAGGCGATAGAATACGGTTATAAAGGAGGAGACGTGTCGGCGATGGTGTTTGGGCGGGGCTGATGAGAGGATAGGTAAAAAGGTTATTGTTAGGACGACATGACTGGGGAAAACAGCAAGTTCCCGAATGTCGTGTCAAGTCATGGCTTCTCAACTCAACGGCCTCCCAGGTTGCAGTATCACAAAAGCAGCACATGCAAGCTCGGAGAAATGGCTTCTTTTTCGAGAAAACTCTTAATTTTTACCGGCGCCACACCGTGAAGAAGTGGTTTGCAAGTTAGTCTTACAGGTCAATTATTACTGCAGTGTGTTCAATTGTCACAGTGGGCCTTCAGCCAGTGTTAATTAGCTAGAGTACCTACCTATCTATCGCCACCCGTTTATGTATGTTTGTCACACTACTAGGTATACCAACGTGCACAAAAAAATGTCATGAAGAACTTGGCGTGGTGACTCAATGATTTACCAAGTCCTACGTTCAATTTGATTTGACATTTATATATGAGACGTGCTCATGGCATATTATTCAATTGTGACTTTGACCTTTTGAATAAAAAAAAATGCATTAACCCACGATCGTTAGTATTTGAGTTTTACGAAAGCATGTCTAGTGCACTTGGCTCTTTTTTCCCTCCGTGTTGAAGAATGAAGCACTTACAAAGTACAACGTGTTCGAGCAAAATTCTGTTTCAATGGAGGAAACGCATTTTTGAAGACATTTCTGTAGCAAAATTAGAAGTGTCTCAAAAAAACTTTTTTTCTTCCTTCAACCCGATATTATTCCAGTCATGAGCACTCTAAGAGGTCTCGTTGTCCAAGTTCGGTCTCTTAATGGACATACCTCTTAGATAGATACAATTAAAAAGCAGGTGGTCAGTCTACACAGGTTTGTACGAGAAATGGCTTTATCAATAGCTGCTGGGTAAGGCACAACACCCAACTCTTTTTTCCGGGTGTGTTTCACGCATCCAAGTCTAATGACGGTAATGGTAACAGGTGCAATTATGTACACACCGTTTTGTCAACTATTTGAAGGCAAATGCATTTCACGGACAATGGGGTCTTAGGACAGGGAGTAAGGGACCCTGATGTTAATCCCTCCTCTCTAAATACATTTTTCAAAAGGAACTTCTTAGTGACTAATGCGTCCTTACTGATCTGTTGTGTAGACGATTGTGTTTGCCTGTAACTCAATTAGAGTCCTATATCTTTATTAGTATTTTCTTCTTCATTTTATTTTTTGTCATGTTTTACTGAGCAGCCATTTTTTTTCCTTCTATTTTTTCCTTTTTTTCCTTTTCTTTTTTCCCCGTTTTTCTCGGAGTCTACCCCCGCTTCAATGTTATGACGGACAAATCTATGGCTTCATGAACCAACAGAAGGAAAAATTTACTCAAGACGGGAAAACTAGCACGAGACGGAGACCAATCGTTTTCTCTCTTTATTGTTATTTGTCAATGCCGACCAACAAATAACGGATAACTCACTTACATGAACGCAAATAAACGTAGAATAGTGATTGTCAATAGAGATACTTATAAACGTGAGGGAGACCATGTAAATGACTACACACACATACACATACAACAAAATATGAATGCAAACAGGTTTCTGCCACTATCTGAAAGTAAACCCTTTCTATAAAAACCTTTCGTGAGACAAGATGGTGTAACGTGAATGAGCAATTATCAATATTTCGTATAGGAAAAGACTTTGAGCGTCCCTAGGCCAAAATATATATTTTTTTGTCAACCAGTTTAACGATAAGCATAGCAAACTCAAGGGCTCTCTTGGGCCTTCAGAGGAACACGTCCACCCCATCCACTCTCAACTCAGAAAACTCCAGTTCTCCACATTTTCACGACATTTCTTCGTCTTGCTGATGAAGTAGGGCTCACTCTCTACGAAATGTACCTGAATAGATATCAATACACCTAATCTGTGATTTACCATAGATAGTTTTGAAAATTCTCTTTTGTTTTTGTTTTTTTCTTTTTAACTTTATAAGACAGAAATATAATTGAAACTAAATAGTAGACAAGAACAAATTTAATTTCTGATTAGTAACACATCCTATGTGCAATCTTGTATATCAAAGATAAAACAAGCACCGGGTAGAAGTAACAATAGAAAAAAACTGTTACATTCGTTGTCAAACTTGAGAGGTCATTAACACATTAACACGCACGCATATATATATATATATATATATATATATATATATATATATTATACTGCGTTATACTATATAGAAACTTATCTGTTATGATTTCCCATCGTTACATGGTTAATATATTATTCAATTAAAGAAAATGGGACTGCAGCAGGAATCGGACCTTCCACCGATAGAAAGTTCGATTCCAGTCGCAGCATTTTCTCTAATTGTTTATCCTATTTACGTTGTCTAAATTGAATGATATATTAACGACAGCAAATCATTTCAGATAAGTTTCTACATAACATAACGCAATTTATAATTCATTCTGTCGGATCAAAATGTCCATTTCTTGAATACAAACACACACACACACACACACACACACACACACACATATATATATATATATTTATATATATATATATATATATATATATATATATATATATGTATATATATATAAACATAATTACGTACATGTTTATGGATGCACCAACATATATACATATATGGAATTCTAAAATACGTTATAATATGAAGAAACTCTTATTTGAAATGATCTCCCGTAGTTACACGATTATTGTATCACCTAGCATAGACAACGTAAATAAAAAAAACAATTAAAGAAAATAGGGCTGCTTTAGGAATCAAATCTGCCACCGATTGGGTAGCGTTGCTCTTACCATTGAGCTAAATAACTGCTGGTAATGCAAAGGCCAAATAACTGTTTTCACTCAAAATTCTCATCACGTTTATTCTCGGTCAATTAGTTTCTTTCAATGCAACATTTAAGTATAAAGAAATGGATAAATATGATAAGACAGTATAATAAAAAAATTGCTATTATGATATATAGAAACTTTTATTTGAAATAATTTCCCGTCGTTCTTCGGTTAATACATCACCTGGCCTAGGGAACTTGAATAGAATAAACAATTTTTAAAAAATGTTGGATCATATACATCTATTTCTTAATGTATAACGGTCGCATTGAAAGAAACAAAAACACCGAGAATGAACGGGATGAAAATAATGGAGTGAGTGCAGTTATTGATTGATTTCTAAAAAAAAAAGTCACTGGAAGTATAGATGGCCAGCGATTGGAAGCACATAAATTGAAATCAGTGGACCGAGTCCAAACTCTTGCAGAGAAAATGCTATCATTTTTCTTTGAATTCCTTTTGTTTTCAATTCATTAGACTTCTAAACCTTCCGAAGATTTGTCAGTTGTGAAAAAAGAATTTTCAAAAAAGTTGTTAAGGAATGGATTTTTTACAATCTCTCTATTTCTCATTGCTTATGCCAGTTTTGCAGTATTCTTAGGAAACTGACCCGACAACTGGACAAGCCCCTGATGTCACCCCCCCCCCTTTTGAATCCGCTTTTACGTAAAAACTACTAATGCCAAACGAGAGCTCTTGAATTCTCAGTTCGGAAAAAAAAAGATTTTCGAAGGGTTTAAAATGGACCACGTGGACAATCCATATTCAATCTTATAAAATCCCCATGAAATATCATTTGCTATTCTGTGTTGTTACACGTGGAGACCTTTTTTTTCCCCGGGCAACGCTGGATACACCAGCCAGTGTTGATATAACTATCTTTATTCTGTATATCATTGTGGGGGGTTGTAGCCCAGTTTGTTGTCAGTGTTTCCATTATCGGTCCAAGATCTCCACCACCCTTTCACTCATCCGCCCATGGCCCACCGATCTCCTCTATCCCTGGTATAAGAGCTGGAACAAACAGAGTTTCATTTGCGCTGCTATCGTTCGTGGTGAGGTTCATTTGTGTTATGGTCATTTATGCAAACAGATAATTTTGTCCCTAAGAAACCTCTGATGACCACTCCAAGAGAGGACACGGCTGCATTAAAAGCAAGTCCATTATATAAGATTCACTTCTTGTAAATACATTTGTACATATATTGATGTATGTATGAATGTATGCGTGTGTTTGTGTGTGAATGTGCAGCTATATATGTGCATATATATATATATATATATATATATATATATATATATATATATATATATATATATATATATATATATATATATATATATATATTCCTCTTTATATGATGGTTGATCAATGAGCGGAAGCCTGACATGTAGTTATTAGCTGAAATTCGACCTGTATATCGATCTATGTGCCTCATATTCCATTGATTCGAGTGCATTGAAAAAGAAGGAGATCATGTTGAAAATAAATGTTTGTCGTGTATGATAAATGCTTTTTTATTATTGGGCTAGGGACTTCTTGAGGTACCAACGTAAATGCACACGCAAGCAGTAACTAATCTGTTTCTTCTTGAGTAAATATATTCATGTATACATACATACATGTTCGCAAATTTGACTATATATATACATATATACATATATATATATATGTGTATATATATATATATATATATATATATATATATATATATATATATATATGGCTATAGATAAGTATATATATAGAGATGAATGTACCAACATTTATACACATGTATATTGATTGCAACTTGTTATAATCCAAGTGTCGATCAATTCTCAGTCGTAGAGAAACATTAGCAAGCTCGTTCCACTGACAAGAAGCAATGAGATGGAAAGTACTTAATATATATATTTGTTTATATGAAAGGTACTGATCATAAGTATATATATATATATATATATATATATATATATATATATATATATATATATATATATATATATGTATATATGAACCAAAGAACTATTTCATATCAATACAACGCACTTATATAAGCAAAATAACTATATCATGTCAATATAACGCACGTATATAAGCAAAGTAACTATTTCATATCAATAAGCCCTCCCATCAAAAAAAAAAACATCTTATATCTATAAAACACATACGTAACAGACCCTTCCAAATAGCAAAAGTTGGCCTTTCCAATCTCGTTGATCGATTCTGAACAAAATTTTAGCACGATATAAAAAAATACTTTGTTCGATTCACTTAACAATTCGATTCTAATACAAAAAAAAAAACATCTTCCAGAAATAAAGAATCAAGAATTACAAAATATGTGTCAAGGCAAACCTTCCGTGTGGCTTTCAATAGAATTCGGCTTTTCTTGTTTTCACACTCAAAACCAAGCCATACAAGCAAAATTTCCGTTTTCTGTCAAATACTTACATACAGCACACATACACACACACGCACGCACGCGCGCGCACACACACACACACACACACAAACAAATATATATGTATATATACCATTATAAATGACAGACAAGGAGCATCTTCTCAATTCTTTTACTATTTTTTCTTGTTTTTTGTACAAGTGAACGGATCTGTGGTTTTAGTGTAAATAAATACTTTCAAAAACATAAAGCGCTTTCGGCTACAAATTCTACCATTCCTGATATCAGAGTGTAGTATTACATATACTGCATTTTTATAACGACGCAAAATTGCAGATTTACTGTGATCTTGAAATAAAAATAACTCCGTTACCTAAGTTAAGAAATAACCCTGCTCCGCCATGTAAAAAAAAAAAATAAATACGAAAAAACAACGGGGAAATATGGTTGACGGGACATTATCCCTGACACCTTAAATTCAAGAAAATAAATGATAATTCTGGCAAATGTGTTGGCAAAATTCTCCCAATTAGACAATTCAGTCCGCTCCAAAGACCTTGCCCTGTTTAACGTCTCAAACTGAAAGAACCAGACATCGAGCGCCATATTTTTTCCTAGTGTTACGAGAGACAAAACATAGCTAAATATAGAATTTTTATCTTCTCTAGGGCTAAGGTACGCAACGAAGTACATTTAATCAGAGCGACTTGTTTGACATATGAATTCGACAAACAATAACTCTGATGGCCTTGTAGAGAGGGAGGAGAGAGAGAGAAAGAGAGAGAGAGAGGGGAGAGAGACAGAGAGAGACAGAGAAAAGAAAAGGTTGGTGTCGTGCAGGAGGGGTGTTAACGGGTGGCGATGTTTGCCCAGGGTGGAAGTGTGGCTTGTATAGAGGCTGAGAAAAGGCAGTGTGTACAAATTGAAGCTATTAGTGGTTAATCAAGAGACGCAGCCCTGACAAAATGGAGAGGACAAATTACGGTAAATATTTGCGTTTAGCAATTTGCTTACGGGCCGGACCGGTTGGGTGTTTATATAAAGGGGTATCACGGTAAGCCTACTCCCCCTCAGCTTGTACGTAAGAGAGCGTAAAAAGACATATGCATTCAAATGCACGCACATACACTAAAACATACTGATACACACAGACACACAACCACACACACACAGACACACATAAACAACACACACATACACACACACACATATATATATATATATATATATATATATATATATAAACCTTTCATAAGCAGAAAAGCGGGAAAGCTAAAGAACAGTTTCCAGAGAGCTATACAAGGAAGAAAAAAAAGGTAACATTGAATACAAGCTCAGCTTTTCAAAGTAGGTATTTCTCTGTGTCTTATGAGATGGAAAACATGATTGCAGGTCAGTTGCTGATCCCTAGGTTTCCAAAGGATACCACGAGAAAACCCAGAAAACTGAGTTTATCCTGACGCTCTCATTGAATTGCAAGTGCTGTCCGAAACAGAATCTTTCGTGCCAAGGACAACGTATTAGACAGCAAGAATCTATCGTGTAAAGTTCACACCTAAAAGACTCAGAAGCAAAAAACCAAACGTCAGAACCATAAAAATCTTTCAACTGGAGAAGACCGGTGTGTGGACTCCTGACAAGACTTTCCCTACGTATTTCGGACGCATTTGTTTAATTTGTTTAATAAAATCATTAGCAATGCATTTACATTCTACGTATAAATGCCCCTTAGATCAATCAGTAACATTTCACTTTATTCCTAGCATCTGATAATTAACCTCTTCATGATTTTCAACGCATTTCATCGGCAAAACTCATTAGCAATGTATCTATATTATACATATTCTGTAATTAACAGATACAATAATTACTGACCTCTGACCTCCATGGTAAAATCATTAATAAAGCATTTTTAAAATTATACATGTATCTTCATTCTCCAATTAACGCTTGATATATTTCATAACTACAGACAATTCCTTTCAATCTAATTTTCGATGGGAAACGTACTGGTTGAAACCAAAACTTTGAACGAATTTCATGTCTCTAAATCAGTAAATTTAGTGTTTGAATTCGGTGTCTCCTTCTAAACAGAGATATTGGGTTCGGCGGTGCAAGAGATTAGAATTTCAACCAATAAATGAAGAGGAAATAGAAGTAATTGTTGAGACAAAACCATCTTTTTGCCAGACCAAGCAACGACTAAAGCAGACTCTCCAGTGTTCAACCGACATTTGAATTCTTTTTCTATAGCACAACCCCTTCCTTTAAAATAACCGTCACATCTCGAGGGAAAATAAACATGTCATGCAGGAACAGTTTGATGGTTAGTTTTTCTTCGGATTGTTGGGTCTGATTTATAGTGTAAATAACCAAAGGAAAGTAATTATATACATACATATACATTATATATATAGAGAGAGAGAGAGAAAGAGAGAGAGAGAGAGGGAAAGAGAGAGAGAGAAGGAAGAGGGGAATGATGAGAAAAGGAGAGAAAAACATAGACACATAGAGAGTAAGGCGAAGATGGGTTTCCACGCAACACTATTCCAATTCAGAGAAAAAAAAATCTTGGTAAGTTGGAATAACGTAAAGTGAAGGAGCACTTACCATCAATTTACAAGGAAAATATTTTTAGGCGTTTTCAGACTAAATAAGAGGCAATGATGGTTATGTTAGACTGAGTAATCGGGCATAGAGAGACTTGAGTGTGGGAGAAAGAGAAATAATGCACGCACTGCCTCTATAACGACTTGTGGCAAGACAAACGCCGAACTCCATTTTTTTTGCATTTCGGCAATTTTCGTGAAAACGAAAAAGTGGCTTGAAACTAGGGGATGATTTCAAATAGAGTTACAAATTATACACACACACACACACACACATATATATATATATATATGTATATATATATATATATATATATATATATATATAGTCACCATCGCCATCAGCGTTTCAGACTTCTCTATCATCGGCATCACCACGCCATCTTACTTTCTGTCGGTCACAATTTAGCATATGATCTCTGGAGATCCATGTTGTGAATCATGATGTCCAGCAGTGGTCTGACATTCTTGCAACATGTCCAGCCCATTGCCATTTGAGTTTTTTTAACTGTTTCTATGATATCTCAGACTCCTATTTTGTTCTGTCTTGTGATCTCTCCATGTGAGGTTGAGCATGATTCTCTCATATGCACGTTGCATGGTTCCTAGTCTGGGTGTCAATCTTTTGGTAAGGTTCGACGTTTCAGCTCCGTAGGTGACTATCGGTAGGATGCATTGGTCGTATACCCTTCTTTTTGGTAATTGTGAATTTGTGTGTTCTTAAAACTCGAGCTTGCTCTACCGAAACTTTGCCAACTCAATGTGATTCTTCACTTCATTTCTTCTTATGATGATGATGATTTCACAGAGGTCCGTTGTCCTATGTAGTTGTGGAGGTCTACTTTTTCCACCTCTACGTTTTCGATTTCGATCATTGTGTCTTCGTTCCCAACATTTTTGTACATAACATTTGCTTTGCTGATGATCACGTGGATGTCAACTTTCTTGCTTGCTTCATTCAGTTCGTCTAATATTATATAGAGATCATGAAGGTTCTTAGCAAAGAGAACGATGTTGTCTGCAAATATGAGGTTAACAAGATATTTGCCTTCAATTTTGATTCCTCGGTGTTCCCATTCTAGATTTCGGGAGATCATAGCAAGGCAGAGTTTGGAAAAAAATAATATTTATAAAGATGTGTCCCCGGTGAATGTAAACATTTCATGCCTCTTGCACTCTTCAGCAACCGTCCGTCTGTTGTCTCCTTTGGATCCTGAGAATGATCAGCCCATTTTCTTTTGTATAACGTATACTACAATCATCCAATCAGGTTTGGAGGTTTCCTAAAGTCTAACGGTTCTAAACCATTATTGTTATGTATGTATACGACCATACGCTCAGACTTACCTCCCTTTTTCTTGGACTTCCAAACAAACCTGTGCGATCATTTTACCTTATTTTTGTTCCGCCTATTCCTCGTTTATTCAAGCGAATTCTCATGTAATTTAACGCTCAACACTATCTCCTCACATTTACGAAAGCATTTAGTTATAGGGCTTACACCGTTTTCATTTGTTTCCTCTTTGTTTGTTACAAATTGAGACACTAAATGCATTACGTACTTCATATATATATATATATATATATATATATACATACATATATATATATATATATATTGTAATCCTCACGCACATACACACTCACACACACACACACACATACACACACACACACATACACACACATACACACACACACATATGTACATATATATAAGAGTTTCAATATAATATAATATGACGCAATTTGAAATCATCCTATCGGATCACATACCCATTTCTTAACACACACACACACACACACACGCATGTATATATGTATGTGTGTATGTGTGTGTGTGTTAAGAAATGGATAAGTGATCCGATAGGATTATTTCAAACTGCGTTATATTATACTGAAACTCTAAGTAGAAATGATCTTCCGTTATCACACAGTTAATATATCACTTGGCGTAGACAACGCAAGTGGAATAAATAATTAAAGAAAATGGGGCTGCTGCTGGATTCGGAACTTCTCAATTCTAAGAGCAACGCTACGTTGAAGCGGCTACCCTATCGGTCGCAGATTCGATTTCCTGCAGCAGTCCCATATGTCTTTAATTGTTTATTCTATTTATGTTGTGTAGGGCAAGTGATACATTAATCATATTGTAACAAGAGATCATTTCAAATAAGAGTTTCAATGTAATATAACGCAATTTATAATCATATATCTTATATATATATATATATATATATATATATATATATATATAAGAGGGACGTTGTGACGTGTGACGTCTGAGTGAGTTATAACATTAGGTTCGAAAGACTAATTAAAATAGATAGATGCATATTGATCTAAATAGATAAATAGTAGGTCTGCCTGGTGACTGAAGTGGTTGTGTCGTCCCCGTAGGCGCCAGAGGTCGGTGTTGGAGCCCTGCTAAATGTCAGACTTAAGAAATTAAAAGAAAGAAAGCCATCTCCTCGCGGGAGATTAGCACAATCTTCTTACAAATCTTAATTTGTTCTTCTACCAGACTAAGCCAAGGTCTGTAAGTGCACAGTATGAGCATATGTATATACAGCGTACATACATTGAATAAAAGTGATAATCACACACACACACACACACACACACATACACACACACACACACACACACACATAACTTCAGAATGGAGTATTCTGGTGGATGGGGAATATATGCGTGAATAAATATATCGCCTAAATTCAACCGTACTGACCGTCCAGTTCTGCGTGGTGCAGAGATAAGATACCAGCCTCTGGGTCTGTAGCCACACTGATGAGTTGTAATACAACGGAACAGCTGTTTGTAGATGACACAATAATAAATGCTCTTCCATAGAAATAGGGCACTCTAGTGGATGAGGAGTTTCAGTGTAAATGAATTTAGCGCTTAAATTCGGCTCTTTTGTCCACCCAGTTTCGTAGTCCAGAGGTAGGATATCGGCCTCTGGGTTCGATGTGAGGGTTTCAATTCTGACACGCGGTACTGGATGGGTTAAAGTCTATAGTCACACTGAAGAGATGTAATACATCGAAACAGTTCACTGTGGATGACACAATAATTATATATATATATATATATATATATATATAATTATATGTTTGTTTTGTCTTCCTGAATAGTGAACGAATATTTTCTCTTCTTCTCATAACCAATCGTAAAATTCATTGCTTTGAGTTCTGGAGAGTTGATGTATGGAACCTTAACTCACGTACGGGTATGCGCATGTGCAGGGGCCACGTATGTACGTCTGTATGTATATATGTACGTATGTTTGTGTGTATGCCTGCATGTCCATATGTATGTCCGTACGATAAACAGGATTCTCTCCCCGGTACTCTCAAGTCTTTGCGATTCGAATCTCTGAATTGCCATCCTCCTCCTAAGTGATCTTACAAACGAATTCGGAAATCGATCCAATTACAAAATCGGACGCTCCCACTCGAGGAATAGTGTGGTCTTGGGTGAAGAAGAAGAAGAAGAAGAAGAAGAAGAAGAAGAAGAAGAAGAAGAAGAAGAAAGAGAAGAAGAAGAAGAAAGAAAGAGAAGAAGAAAAAAGAAAGAGAAAAAAGAAGGACAAAAGAAAAAAGAAGAAAGAAGAAGAAGGAAAGAAAGAAAGAAGAAGGACGAAAGAAAGAAAGAGAAAAAGAAGAAAGACAGAAGAAGAAAGAAGAAGAAAGAAAGAAAGAAGAAGAAGAAGAAGAAACGTCAGTGGCGGCTGCAAGTGTTCAAAGCAAACAAAGAAATCAGGAAGTTACGTTGAAACATTAATGTTTTGCCTCTGACCGACGACAGAACGCATTTCGTGTGACAGTTGAGTTTAAATGATAATAATAATAATATTATCATTTGTTCGTCGAGGATTTCGGGAAAAGAAATTAGGTTCAATTAGGGACCGAAAGAAAGCAGGGTCTGGCACGTGTTATTTGTTGATTTGAATGCCTGTCTGTCAGTCAAGTTGCCAGGGGTGAAAGAATTGCTTTGTTGGTCATCCGTATCACGGAGGTAGACGGCAGACCCCACAGACTTCTGTGCGATTGCACCAAGGAAATATTGGCCTTTCATCTCCTTTACTTCAGTTTTCAAACCAGTAGTATCTAATTGCAGCTAATTTTGGAGATCAAGCGACATCAAGTTTCCTCAATATCTCAACACTATCCTTCGGTATACTTGATGATTTTTGTAATGCTGAAGGTTATGTCGTAGGATTTCCAGGTTTAATCTCTTTGCTACGCTATCTAAGATGGTTCCAAGCACTGTGATATTGGTAGAAACATCTACCACTTTCATTATTGAAACATTATTGTTTTTTTTACTCAGACTCCTGGTATTTTTTCTGCTTCATCGTCATCATCCATTTAAGGTTCATTGTTGGACATAGACCCTCCCAAAGATTCGCCAGATCTCGCGGTCGTAACGCCGTAGTGCTGATATCATATGAGCTTATCTAGATCGCCATTCCATCTTAATTTTTACCAGACACAAGTTTACTAATGATCTCTGGGGATGTACGTTATGAGTCGTGATGTCCAGCAGCCATTTGAGTTTTCTAACAGATTGTTGCTTTTTTTTTCTTCAATTTCTCTCTCTACTCTGAACAGTGACGCTCACTGTCTGACATATCTCACTTTTTTTCTTTAAAATGACTTCATCCAGTCTCCATGTCAGAACTGGGTAATTCTGTTGAATTTTGGAGTTCCCTAAATTTTATTATCAGTATTCGAAGTAAAAAGCAAGTGATCGATCTTTTAAATGTTTTTCTCTTTCTGGCTTTCTCTCGTTAGTGCAATCGTTTTTCTTCTTATTTTAGGGGCCTTGTTTTGGGATCTCTGATCATCCATTCGTCCGTCTGATGCTTCAACCGGTACCATTTACTTCTAAGTTCGCACGCCAACAGTGACTTAGAATGGACAAAAAGTGATAGCAAGTCTTTATCAGGTTTTCAGTTGTCATCTGTAGTAAACTGTTGACATAAATCAGCACAAATCGCCAGTTTTCTCGGTATTTTCGTCGACATCAAGAATGCTGCTGACTCAGTTTCTTCTCTTTCTTTTAATTTCTGATAGCCAATCATTCCAACTCTTTGTAGAGAGTTCTTTGAACTGTTCCCAGGGCTCGAATGATTATTGCAACGGCGTTTTTTGCTTAATTATTCTTTGTTCGTCTTAAAATTATCTAAAGTAAAATGGACTTTATTAAAAAAAAAAATAAAAAAAATGGTAAATGAATTTAAGATATTCGCTGATAGATTTTTCCCTCTATAAAGCAAAAAAAAAAAAAAAAAAGAGAGATAAACGACTGATTTTTTCCTTTAATAAAAATCCAGCCAGAACTTGTGGAGGAAGAAGAGAGGACAGAGGAGGAAGAAGAGAGGACAGAGAAGAAAGAAGAAGAAAGAGAGAAAGGGAAAATAAAGAACAAAGAATAAAAGAAAAACGGTGTGAGAAAAAAAAAAGAGATAGACGACCGACACTTCAGTTGCAGTCTCTACCTCCGCTGGGGCTTCGTTGTCATCGTTGTCGACGTCTGGGATACCTTGTGGAAGTTGATAGCCCATGTCTGGCCATTAGAAAGCATCTGCTTTCTGTGCTTAAAGGGAAATATGTTAATTCCACGCTCGTTGTCTCAAAGATTTCGTCCCGACCAGAACGCCCTCGTGAAAGAAAAAAAAGAGTATTTCACCTTTGACTTGCAGAATTGTCACTCTTCACTCGTTTCAAACAATAAAGATCTTAAGTGGTTGCGTAGCCTTGTTGAGAGAGTTCCTAATAAAGGAAAAGGAAAAACCTACAATATTCCACTGATTGCTAGCCAAGCTACTACAGGGTTGAAGTCTGGTTCTGAAGTTGATATTGGTTTCCAGAAGAATAAATTCATATTACAAGAAATGAAAGATTCATTTACACCGTGAATGATAATGTTCATATTTATGATAAAAGGAACTATCGAATAGCGTTTAATTTCATCTCCAAATATGTGACGTCACATTTTGAATACGAATGAATCATTGCATTTATCGTATACATACGTATGTCTGAACACACACACACACACACATAGATTGATGAGAATGATCTAGGTAGCTAGATAGATGCATGCTTGCAAGTCTGCACACGTGTGCTTATGTGTATCTATCTCATTATATATATATATATATATATATATATATATATATATATATATATATATATGTGTGTGTGTGTGTGTTTGTGTGTGTGTGTGTGGGTAAGTGGGTGAGTGTGTATATACATTTATATATATGTATATATCATTGTATTCATATCTATTTATCAATCATATTTATATCTATCTATATATCTATCTCAATATCTCTCTATCTATCTATCTCCAAATCTATCTATCTACCTATCCATCTTATTATATTCATATCTATTTATCTATCTCATTTTCATATCTATACATCTCCTTATCTGACTATCTATCTATCTTGTATTCATATTTATCTACACATCTATCTCTCATTGTATTCATATCCATCTATCTATCTCATTCTATTCATACGTATTTACCAGTTTTTATCTGTTTTCCTATTTACATGAATTGCTATGATGTTTCATGAACTTGAAAAGTTTATATTCAACACAAATACGTGCATGCACACATATCTATACATTTGAATATATATATACATATACATACATACATACATACATACAAACACACACACACACACACACATATATATATATATATATATATATATGCACATGCACGCACACACACATATATTCATGTGTGTGTGTGTGCACGCATACATATATGTACTTAAAAATAAAATATGACAAATATTTTACTTAAAGGAATTATGAAATGTTATAGAAAATCGTTGGCACCACTTCTAATAGGTTTCGTGTGTGCCACGATTTGTCATCTTCCTCCTACCTGCACGCCATCTATTTCCCCCGCATTCAATCATTTCTTCATTTATCTCCCCTTCCTTCTATTTTACTCCTTTGTTTTGTCTTTTTTTTTTTTTTTAATTTTCTTTCATTTTCTATTTTATTTCCTTCATTACCTCAGCATGCTTCGTCAAGCGTCCCGAAATTTGGAATCCGCGGAATCATTGGAAAATTTTTCCTTCGATTAAAAACGACAACAACACCAAATAAGAATTGAATTAAGTTAATTTTTTTCTTCAACTCCCTCCTCTCACACACACACACAAACACACCCTATCCCCCATCTCTATTCTCTCTTCTACCCCCTCTCTCCCAACTCTCTCTCTCTCTCTCCTCTGCCCCCTTTCTCTGATCTCTTTCCCCATGGAAATAGCTTAAATTGGCTTTTAAAAATATATTTATTTTAGCTTACTAGTTTATTTTTGTGATTATTGATTCTATTTTTTCTTCCAAATTTTATGGAAATAAAGATTTGAAAAATACAATTGGCGTGAGTTTATTTTGTAAGAAAGGGTTTTCCACCATTTAAGATATGACATTTTTTTTTTTAAATCCGAATATTGAATGGAAAATTTAATTTGCTATACTGCAGAAAAATTTGAAGATAGGCTCATAAAAAAAAATTATAGAAGATTTAACTTCGTGAATACAGAGAACGTTATGGATATTTAGTATGACATAGCTTAGTACGTCAAAAGACGGCCAAATAGACAGTAATTGCATAGAAAGCTTGTGTTACGCTAATGTTCCAATTGGAATAGAACTTGCTTGTCTGAAAAATCAGCATTGAAAATCCTGGCTTTTTCCTTTGCTTTCACGTTGATCTATATAGCATCGGTTGGAAAGAAAGTTGCTATCCAAACCACCAAATGGTAGGAATCGCTATAAACGCGTGATGTAAAGGAAACTGATATTTTTACTTTTAAGACTGAATTTGGAAAATAGGTTGGGTCAAAGAGTCTATTTGCGTAATGATCAAAGTATAACGAATGGATTGTTTCATAGATAATGGATTTCCCGTGCAGTTTATACGTATGATATTTTTCAAATACGACAAAGTGTAGATATGAGCACCGTGGGACATTCGAATTTTTCAATAGTTCTAGACGATTGTAATTTAATGGGGTGATGCATGGTCGCAATGCTAGGAAGCGACATCTTACCGGCACATTGTAAATCAGTCTGTCCTTTTTATTATTGAGCTCTGCCATTTTAAAACTGAATGGGGCGCGGTCGATAGATGAGATTTACATGCTGGTTTGTTCAAGGAAAGTGCTGAACATTCTCAGTACATAGTAGTTGTGCATAAATAATTGCAGACTTTACTTTTTGCACTTGAGTGTGTATGACTTTTTGAAACGAGATAAAAATGAAGAAGCATTGTCATGTTTCAATCCAGAATTTCTGAACAAAACAGAAGAAAAAAAAAAGAAAAAAAAGCAAATTCACTTTATTATCTAGAAAGTGAAGTCATTTTATGAAAGAAAGAAAAATCGTGTGAGGATAGCCTGGTCGCAGCGCACGGGCCAGTAACATAAGATAACTAAAGATAACACCAACAGAAAACTCATCTGGTATTTCTCATTAGAGAAATTCACCGATGCCTCTACGGGTTTGGCTCATTAGATGGGTCCGCCCAAGGCTTGGTCGGTGAAACTGTTCCGTGTAAGGTCGACGCAAAAACAGTGTTCAAATGTGATTCCACAAAGTATTCTGGTGAGTATCTGCTTTATTCTTGTTCTTATCACAAAAATGAGGTTAATATGATCTTCAAAGTTGTGTATTAAACCCTGCAGACTCTGAATACCATCTGGCCCTTTTCATCTTATAGATAGGCATAATAGTTTATTCATTTGATTTCGTCTTATTGTTGCTTCTTCTCACAGTAGTTCAGGTCAAAATACCCTTTGACGGTAAAAAAATTGCATTAAACCTCTAATGAACACACGCATTTATATATATATATATATATATATATATATATATATATATATATACACACAAACACACACACACACACACACACACATATATATATATATATATATATATATATACATATTTATATATATATAAATATATGTATGCACAAATCAAGCCAGTAATACAATGTAATACAATACAATGTCCGATGTATGATGGGTTTATTTCCTACAGTACTCGATACATTCAGCATTAAACATTAGGTTGAGTTAGAGTAGAGCTTAAACTATGATGAAGTAAAGGATTCGCTGTATAAACACGTTTATGATTCTGCCCTTCAAGCGAATGTTCATTTGCCTGAAGAAGCCCAAACAGGAAAGAAACATAAACATGTTCGTGCAACGAATCTTCAACTTCATCATATATATATATATATATATCACCAACAGGAACATTTCCTCTCTGCTAATCGTTACACAGTAGATACTCTCTCTGCACTACACCCTCATGTATACATGTGTGTGTGTGTATGTGTGTGTGTGTATGTGTGTGTGTACATGTAAATTCAGTTCAATTAAGCGTTCATACGAGGTGCTACTCTAACTTCTCAGCCATGAAAAAAATTACTTACCCAAACACCTACTTTCCACCGTCTCCTTCAAAGTTGTCCGTTGCCAGGTGTTTGCATATTGGCTCACTAAAAGGTTCTACTTGCAAAGGGTAGCGGCAAAAGTCCTTTCAGTTTGCGCGTGTTCTTCACATTCCTCGAACGTTTGGTTATATAGCCCCTCGTAAATATAATTCTATTTCTAGAATCAAGAGTTGATTCAGTAAACAGCAAACAAAGCAGTACCCAGCACACAATTTGGATACTGCTCTCCACCGACAATGTTTAAGCCAGATCTATGTTGGGAAACGCTTTGACGCTTGAAAATTCCGAAAAGATTTCCACTTTCATGATTTTTCATTTTTTAGAGGGGAGTGGGGAAACAAAAGTTTTCATCAGCCTAGTCTTGATGAGCATTAATTTTTTTGAATAAACCATCATCAACTCAAAAAAAAAAAAAAAATACAATATTTTCCGGCGTATAAGACGTTCTTATTTAAAAGTTATTCGAACATTACTCTGTATTCAAGGCGCTGGTATTAAGGGGTAGGCGGTCAGAAATCGATGGGAAGAGCCACCCACACACTCAACAAACAATGTATTTGAAATGGTATAGGTGCGTCTTATAGGCCGGAAAACACGATCAGAAAAAAAAAATATCAAAAGCACAATAAAACATAATATAAACATGTAATATGAATAAATATGAGAATATGCTTGCCTGAGGATCCGTTTTTCTTTGATTGATTATGGGTTGAGGAAGCATCAGCTAGACAACAAAAAAATAGAAGTCATGATATCTGCGGTCTTTTAAGGATATATATATATATGGTTGATGGAAAAAAAATTCCCAGCGCTATTATTTTTCACAATCTTAAGGAAATCTTAGAAGCTTCTTTGAAGTTTATTCAGTTCTACATTGCTTTACGCGAATTCTCTTGAATAATTTTTTGCAGAAAAGTTATAGTTTTACTTCATTTAGGTGAGCATTATAAACACATTCTTTCACTCACACACACACACACACACACACACACACACACATACATACATATATATATGTATATATATATGCATAAAATCACAATTTATGACAACACACACACACACACACACACACACACACACACACACACATATATATATATATATATATATATATATATATATATATATATATATATATATATATATATATATGCATAAATTCATAGTTTATGACAATGATCCAGTAGAATCAAGAATGCGTTGGTAATGATTCGAGAAGATTGGGAAAACGAGGCTTTGAACTCAAGATTGAAGAATGCTCTCTGGAATGCTACAGGGTAATTTGTTGCAAGAAAATCCATTGCAGAAAATCCGTCAAGGGAAATTCTTCGTGGTTGTATTTTATTGATATCTAAGATATCATAGAAGTTCTTCCACATCACGAATGAAACAAATGAAAAAAAAACACTGATGAATGTCGATGAAAACATTTTTTTATTTAATTCATAATTTGAAAAAAAATATATGTAAAGTCTTACGTTTCATATCAATCGAAACAGGTTTAATTCTAATTCAATATGGAATTTTGCAATGTTTCTTTTCAAAATTGAATAAGTAGTCTTCAAAAGATTCCCACAAAAAATCGGTTATTGCTAGAAGAGACCAAAAAACATGAAAGAGAGAAGACTGGTTACCGCTTAAAAGTGATTCTTACATCTTGATCAAGAAATTTATAATGGCATGGCAAACATGTGAGTTCCCTAAAAAGGAAAATCCACTCAACAAAAAGTCTTGAGGAATAGTTTGGGAAGCTATGCGGTAAACAATCCACGTCTGTCATCTTGGAACTATCACGTGTTTTTGCTCCCTGCAATACCCCTTGACAGATCAGCGTTTCCAACAAATTTAAAATTCCACTCCCCTCAAAATCCCCAAAGAACCCGTCAAGTCAAGACTAATATCGTTCCTTTATAATGGAATTGACAATTTATCTGCAAGATGGTGTAAGGAAGCCAGGGAGAATACTTTAACGACAGGATAATGATGCAATGATTTTTTTAATTCAATAAAAATAAACAAAAAAATTCAAAAATGCTGGAAAGTTTTGTATCAACAGAATATATATATATACACACACACACACACACATATATATATATATATATATATATATATATATATATATATATATATTGATTAAACGTTCATCAGTATAGATTATTATTTATATCGTTTGTTATTTACATCTTTTGTTATTCATATCGATTATCTATAAGAGTTTATTGGTTTGATATGATTTATTTCTGTGAAGAGAATCATGATTGCAACATTTTAATTAAAAACAAACATGGATTAAATATTCTGGGAGCAATCTTCCTTTCTCCAATCCCCCAATTTCTAGCAGTCTCCAACCCACCTATAGCATCATACTTTCACATTCGATCGGAATGGTTCTTTGAACGATCATATTTACTCTATAATCGAAGAGAGAGAGAGAGAGAGAGAGAGAGAGAGAGAGAGAGAGAGAAAGGGGGGGGGTTCTTTAGATCACCCAATCAAGGAGAGGAAGAATTGTCAGGTGCTGATGTTGCAGTTTTAGCAGGCCAGAGAGTGAAAGTTGAAATCAGGAAACGTAAGTAAACCTCGCGAGAGAAATGAAGCGCTTGCGGAAAAGAAGATCAAGATTGAGGCAATAATTTTTGATGAGGTTTGGGGCATTTCTGAAGTACCTTGCAAGACTCGGGTAATTGGAAATCCGAGAAAGAATCGAAGTTATCCAAAGAACAACATGGCTACAATCAGCAAAAATGTAAAGGGCTGAAGAATTGAAGAGGCTTGCTCTGCAGTTTGCCAGCGCTCGTGAGATCAATCCCTGGGTCAGGCAGTGAAAAGTGATACACTCTGCTCCAATGGAACGGACAGAGACGGTTGCACAAGGATGAATGAACACAAAAGATGGATCAGTTGATACAGGATTTCCGCGGGCATGGACTGTGGAATGAGAATAGTTTAGCCTCATAATTTAAAAAAAAAGTTCTGTTTAAAATTCTGTAAACATTACAGAAGACGAGAAGTACGTGATGAAGGCCCTACGGTACTACGGCTGAAATATTGTGACCCTAACAACCAAGATAAGGAGAACATTCAAAAAAAATCAGCTAAGCGTTCATATCTGTCGTATTGATTTATTCGAACGATGGATAGTTCTCTTGCCAGGGTACAGGTTGACGGAAGATATCAAACGGTATAATTTCCGGACGATAGTAACAATGCAGTCTTGGGAGAGTACTGCGCGTTCCAGGAATAACTGTATCAGATCATTGTCAACATGACCTTATATATTATAATTGAAAGGAAAGAAGGAAGGAAGGAAGGGTGAAAGAGAGAAAGAAAGAAAGAGAAAAGAGAAAAACGGGTCGGAAAAAAAAGATAAAATCAACATGATTAAGGTAGAAAAAGAAAACAAGGACTGTTTGCATTAGTATGAGAAGGTAAGATGACCTTATAACACGCACGTGCTGCATTGACACAAATAGGATCGGTTCCTCTCTCAATCCTTTATGTACTAACGGTATTTTTTTTCCAAGTGCCACACGTTTTGTCGATCAATCAGGGACCCTGCAGTGCTCCTGAGTCAACTGTTCATATCTCAATAATCACTGTTTACCCGAATGATAGTTTTTTTCTTATCATCATCCAATCCTAAATTTTCTCCATATGTCTTTCGAATATTAATAAGAAAATTCAACCATGAATAAGTCAACTACATTCAATATCTAAAAAAATCAGGACTGAAAGTCAAATTTCAAAGATAGCCCGTTTGATATTCCTGACTATTCCTTCCACGTACACATGTCTTTGATATTCTTCACGGGACTGGATGAATCGTAACTCACAGTGACTAAGTGATAAATTATTATCATTTTCACATGAGTTTCAACACCCGGCGTTCAGTGATAGCTAGAGTCGAAAACCGAAGTAAAGTTGCTTTATTTTTGTGGCCTTATGCTTGACTAAGCTTAGTAAATATTTTTTAATAAGTTGGCAGCTCTATATTTGTAGACTTGGAGATGACTTGTCTGTTTCTTCTATTCTCATCTCCAGGCGTTTCCAATCATCACAAGCTGCCGCTTGTTGATGAAGAAGGATTTAGTATCTTTATTTTTGTTCATGCTTAAAGGCAAGCGTTTACTTGGAACACTCAAAGTCTCAAAGGTTTGTCTAAACATTACGTAGGTTTGAATTTATGGGTGATACCAAATAACGTTTTAACAGCAAAATAAAATAAGAAAATCCAAGGAACTAGCAGTATTTTTTTCTTTCTTTATTCATTACCTTCCTTCCTTCCCCGTTCCTTCCTCATTTTTATTAAAGACGACAAAGGGTTCTACGTTTGTTTGATTATGTTTTTGTCTGTGTGTCCCAACGCTCCCGGTTATACCGTTTCGGCTACAGACTTGAAAATTGGTATTAGTACTCTACTGGACCTCTTCTAAATTTTTCGAAAAAAAAAAAAAGAAGCTCTGTTGACCTTTTAGAGGTTTTATTTTGATGGGTTTATTAATAACATCTAGATTCTCGAAAATCTAGATATTTCTAGATGTTTTTTCTTTCAACTCTATTTCAGACGTTCTTGAGGGGAAAAATAGAATTTACTCGGACCATATCTGTTCTTCGATGAAATCTTATTAGTACGACTTCAAATTTTGATTGTACGATCATTCAATTATTGACAGTTTCTTTATCTGTTCACGTGTAATTGCTTCGATCAATCTTTTTATTTGAATATGTAACATAGCTAACAGATGCCTCACCTTGCAGTAATGGTTAGCGAGCAGACTGTTACTACTGTGCAGTGAGTTCGATATTCACAAGGTTGACCAACACGTGTTGCCCTGTATGTTCGACGAAGCTAAACTTATCAGACGGTCCCTTCACCTTTATGGTCAAAGGGTTGGTCTACCAGACCATCACTTCGATGAAGCAAATTTGATATTTATTCAGTGTTGTACCCGAGTGGGCTAGCTAACCAGTACACCATTAAGGTTCGCCCCTCTGACTGCTCGTATCTCTCAATGTATATATACCTTAACTCCTGTGATCTTTTCAAGCTGTTACATATACATACATACATACATACATACATACATATATATATATATATATATATATATATATATATATATATATATATATATATATATATATATATATATATATATATATATATATATATATATATATATATATATATATATATATATATATATATATATATATATATATATATATATATATATATATATATATATATATATATATATATATATATATATATATATATATATATATATATATATATATATATATATATATATATATATATATATATATATATATATATATATATATATATATATGTATGTATATGTAACAGCTTGAAAAGATCACAGGAGTTAAGGTATATATATATATATAGTTAGTTAGTTTTGCAGCGTGCTGTTTATGAAGTAGTGCACACCTTCTAGTCTCACTCCCATGCATCAGTCTCCGATACTTCCAACCAACAACTCATCCAAACATACTATCATCAACATTTCGGGTCTGGGAAAGCTAAAAATTTTTCCCTGTAAAAATTGATTATAATTTCGTCTTTGCTTCATCTCATTAAGGCTCACGAATTTTTTCTTTTAAATGAGTAGCAATCCTTTATCTACAGTTAGTGGGGGAATTCTGTTATTCCATAGACAACTTACTATTCAGACTATCTTTCTCGGTACTTGCAAATCTCAGCTAAGTATAGCACAGGGCCATCCTCAACTCGCTTCTAAAATCATTTTTGTCAATGAGAGTGGTGTTACTCATAGCCATCCATTCGTATCCGCTGACCCCGCTAAAATACGCTTAACTTTGGGAAATCAAACAAACGTTTTCTTTTCCTCGACCCCTAAATACCATACAAATTTCTGCTAAACTGACCCACTAGAAAAGTGGGCTGTTCTATGTGTCCTCCTTTCGTGATTCAAAATCACACCCAACTCCTTTGTGGAGATTTACACCTACCACAGTATGTTTAGCTTATACCTATGTTTACTTATCTCTCTGTTAAGCTCTGTATATTTACGTGGAAGCCTTAAACTAACACTCATTCTTTCTTTCTTGCTTCCGTGTTGGTCGACCAGGGAGCCCTCGACAAAATTTCAGAATTTGGGAACAGGTGGAAAATTATGCTGTTGAATCAGATGGGTCCAGAATGCTCAGAATTGAATGCCCACCGCCCCCTGCCCTCATTGCTCTTCCCTGTACCTGATTCATTCGGGTTTTGTCCCTGTAAAAACATCGGTCATATGTTATACATGGACCATACGGCTTTTTACTCAACAGCTGGTCCTGCTCTTGCCAACTAAGGGTCTGTGGATCTACAAGATCGTTCTGTTGAATAGAGCCTTTATCACGCACGCACGCACACACACACACACACATTATCTATCTATCTATATATATATATATATATATCTGTTCGAAGGGCGCCCACCAAGTATAGCAAAGTGATATCAAAGACCAATTCATTATTTTAGAGATTTGGGGCCCCTTATAGCGCTATGCTAGCGTTTATCACACACACACACACACACACATACACACACATGCACGCACTATCTATCTACTTATCCATTACTGTCGATCTATCTATCTATCTATCTATCAATTCGAAGGGCGCCCACCAAGATGCAACGTATTGCAAGGTAATATCAAAGACTGAATCATTATTTTAGTGATTTTGTGCCCCATTTGGTACTGTGCTAGTGTGGTCGTGTGTCAGTTGAAGTTGGGCTTATTAAATAATTATGTTCAGGGACGCACAATGCTTAATAAACTAGTCTTACAGACCAATTAAAATATCAATGTGCTCCTACCACTGTATCGCAAGTGTTGGCAAGCTCCTCGTGTAGACCAATTTTTCGTAACATGAGTAAGAATCCCACTGGATGTCTCACCACCTTTGACTTTGCGCTACACTGAATAAAGTTTGGTAAATAACTATCAATCTGCAGGAAAACTTACCGTAGGGGAAGGGTTAGCAAGCTCCCGGTGCAGACCAGTTCGTTTGTGTAATCAGATGGAATTTCACTTTTTCCCAACCTCCATGGCCTTGTGCAGAAGGTGAGCAAGCTTGTTGAATAACTATCAATCTGCGGGTAGTCTGCCGTAGGGCGAGGATTAGCAATCTCCCCACGCAGACATATTTGCCAGTGCAGTGAAATCAGAAAATACCCGGACATTCTGCATGCAAATGTAACATGCAAATGCAGTCGAGCGACAGATTCCCGAAAAGGGAAAAGAGAAATAGAGCCAGGAAAGAAAAACGCACTTGAGAGAAAAGGATATATATATATATATATATATATATATATATATATATATATATATATATATATATATAATAGGATGTGGATTCGCTATACGAACAAGTTTATGTTTCCGTCCTCTCTGGGCCTCATCAGGTGAGGCTCAGAAAGAGCAGAAACATAAACTTGTTTGTGTTGCGAATCCACATCCTAATAAATATTTCCTGCTCTACTCTAAAACAACTGAACTTTCGGAGTATAAAGTTGAATGAAATAAATCCATCACGTATCAGATGTTGCTTCATACTATGCTATATTGATAACCTGTACGATATATATATATATATATATATATATATATATATATATATATATATATATATATATATATATATTGTTGGAATGTTGTAATGCCTCTGCAAAGGGTAGATAGGACCCCACAGCTCACTCAGACATCTTCCAGGAGAGGGACACTCCTGTCAAACCTACGACCTAGGAAATTTACTCCTAATCCTACCATTTCGGTGGACCATAGGATGCAAACCCTTGAGTAGGATGAGCCCTGAGCAGCTTGCACTTCATCCTGAAACTTCATTGCGCAGGCTGAAAGGTTATTCTACAAACAGGCTACCGTATATGGTCCTACTGCTGTGGGAAACTTTTCCAAAAAATCTTTGTTCACTAAGCAAAACCATATCTATCTGTCTATCTATCTATCTATATATATATATATATATATATATATATATATACCAGAGGCCATCAAGAGCAGAAACGAAAAAGAGCGGGAGAGAGTGAGAAACGTGACGGAAGACGCGAAAATAAGAAGCAACAAACGATGTCTGTATTGGCATACCGATGGATTACCAATCAGTTTCGGACGAAATGGCGGCCGATTGGAAGAAAATAGTGACAGGCTGGTTGGACGACAGCATACTGGCAAAAGACCCAGGTTTGAGTAGCAGATTGTGTAGAGCCTGACAGTTGAAGGGGGAATTATAGTCGAAATGAAGAGAAATAAAAAAGAAAAGAACCAACAAAAGAAAAAAGATAAAAAAAGGAACGGGGGAAAAAGCGAGATATTGGTGAGCAGAGAAGAAGAATTAACAGAATGATGTTTGATTAAATCCCCGAGTATATTAGATTCGGAACGATCGATGTCTATCTGCTTAATATCACGAGCTATAAACAACAATGAAACGCCAACTCAAACGATTGACATGTTGTTTTTATCGCTTTCTTTGTATTCTTTCAATAATGAGGTACACAGTGGCCAACTAATCTTGATTGGGGGAAAATGTGTTATAAAAAGAGATAGATCGCGTCTTTGGACACGCTACGCAATTGCCTGCGTATGCCAGTAATTGAAACGCATATATATATATATATATATATATATATATATATATATATATATATATATATATATATATACATATATATATATATATATATATCGTAAAAATGTGTTAGTGAGTAAGACTATATAAAAAGACGAAGCTTGTGCATGTGTGAGTGTGCTTGAAAGAGAGAGAGAGAGAGAGAGAGAGAGAGAAAGTGGGAGAGAGAGAGAGAAGGTGATTTGTCCAATAGTTAAAGTATTTCAAACAAATGATTAGAAATTTAGGAAGATTAATTTTTGAGTCGATAGAATGACAAAAATCGGGTGAGAGAAAGGAAAAAAAAAAGAGTCCAGGATTTTGAAGCGGATAATATGTGTAGGAAGTACGCAATAAGAGAGAGAGAGAGACAGACAGACAGACAGACAGACAGAGAGACAGAGAGACAGGGAGAGAGACAGAGTCAGAGAAGGAGAGAGAGAGAATATAAGACGAAAAGGAATTAATGATGGAATATCAAAGAGTGAAAAATGAAAAAAAGCAATCGCGACATGTGTATGTAATCGATGTGGGCATAATCGGTACATGCGCATATTTATATAAGGAGATTCTTTTAATAACAAATTACTAGAACCTAGAGAAACTCCAACTGTGCAGTGCTACAGTGAGTAATTGGCTTGTTTCAATGACGCATTAAAAAGGACAAGGAAGCCCAAAAATAAACTTGCTGCCTATCAGCGTCCAATTTGGGAAACTTCTCCGATCACAGCGTTTTCCCCCAGGCCTGTCATCTTTGGACCATCACACGCTTCGCTCGATGCAAACATTCTTCTCGGGTCAAGGGTTCCAACATTATGGAAAATTCCTCGAAGAACTCATTGATTCAAAACTGAAATTATTCTTCTACGGTGGATTTTAGAAATTACTTCGAAGGTTGTGTGGGGCCATGGAAACCCAGGAAAAATACTCCGATGATTGAACTGTGACTTTACCCAAATTACATGATGGTCCGGTCGCATCGTTAGTTCTAATTACTTTGTAGTTACATTTATTTGTATTTTTTTTTTCTTCAGACCACCATTCGTTCATTTGAGGTTGTCTTGCTACTTTATAGAGAGTAATGCATCTTCGAAATCCAAAAAAACTTGTCTGAATAGGTTGAGTATATATTTGAAATTTAGGAAGATAAATCCTTGAGTCGGGAGAATGACTGGGAAAAACCGAGAGAACGATAGAAGAAAAAATTGTCCAGGATTTCAAGGCGGATAACAAATGTGTGTATGTGTGTGGAAAGAGTTTAAGTAGGGTTTGTGTTGAATAACTAACTAGGATAACCAGATTCGAAGAATATATATATATATATATATATATATATATATATATATATATATATATATATATATTCGTGCGTGTGTTTATGTATGTATGTATGTATGTATGTATGTATGTATAAAGGTTGGACGGAAAATGAGGTGTATTGAGCCAAGGTCACACGACTGGAGTTCAATTTATAAGCAATTTGTATGCTTGTCCATTGACTGTTACCATTGAGTCCCACGCCCAACTGCTGCAGACCCACAGCATCTGCATTGGGACAGGGCTTTAGGTTCAGTTCCTTCACTTGTGAAGAAGAAGAAGAAGAAGAAGAAGAAGAAGAAGAAGAAGAAGAAGAAGAAGAACGAGAACAAGAACGAGAACAAGAACAAGAACAAGAACAAGAACAAGAAGAAGGGTGGAAGAGACATAGGAGAAAGGGAAGATAGAATATAATACGTCGTGAAAGGAAGGAGATGTGGAGAGAAAGAATGGAAAGAAAATGGCCGAAGGGGAATAATAGAAGGAAAAAAGGAAATATAAAGAAGAAGAAGTAAAGGATAGAGATAAAGATGAATAAGTGATAGAGAAGGGGATAAGAAAAGACAAAGGATAAATGAAAAGGGAAGAGATGGAAATGAAAGAGAAATGAATGAAGGAAAAAAGATGAAGCAATTGATGGCATCGTGTCAGACTAAGAAAAACGCTTACTAAATAAAGGAACACCAAGGTTTATAAGTAGTTCGAAGCTCTGTATCAAACTAAGCAAATTCAGTAAATAGCAATAAATACTGGAAATTCCAATTAACAAATATTCCAGTAACAGGAACTATTGTTAGTCCACTCTTACACACAAGCCATCGATTTTTGACCGCGTCTTGACTCAAAACTAAAAGAAGCTGTGCTTCTAAGATAATAATAAGAAACAGAACACAAGATAGAAGGAAAAGGAAAGAATTCCAAGGAGACGACATATGTTGAAAGAAAGATCCGCTTTTATAATAATCAGTGGTGTGCATTTGTCGTCTGTCACGCTTACTTCAGCAATTACGTTCGGTGCCGTAACTTAAAAGAAATATGATTTTATATTGCTTCAACTCAATAAATTGTATCTTTTACTTTTTGATTAGTTCAACTTTCAGGAAATAAACAAAAAATGTTGCAAAACATAATGTTTTCAATATCTTAGAAGTACAATGCAATTGCGAAATTACTCAATCACAGTAAAGATAAACAAGTGATATTATAAATGAATGTGGTTGCGATCATGGTAAATGGGAATATACAATAACGTTGGTGGATTGATTAAAGTGAAAATCGGGGAGGGTTACTTCTATAAGTGAATGTTTTACGAATGAATTTAACAATTATTTGGTATTCAAATACGAATTAGCCTCTGGGAAGGTTGTTAAGGGAAGTAACAATTCATTTTCTCCTACTGCGAGGACAGAAAAAGATAATTATGTGAAGATAGCTTTCCCCCTTTTATCTGTTAATCATCGAGGTCTGCAAGTGACAAAACAGCACATAAACTCACCCACACACACATACACACGCGCGCACGCACACACACACGCACACACACACATGCACATACACACAAACACACTCACACAGACACACACACATATATATATATATATATATTTAAATTAAGAAATAGACATATATGATCCAATAAAATGATTATAAATTGCATTATCTTATATACAATCTCTTATTTGCGAATTACATCCATAAACAATGAAAGAAATTGGGGCAGTTGCACTTTAATTCCTGCAGCAGCCCCATTTTGATTGTTTATTGTATTTACGTTATTTAGGCCGAGTGATATATTAGCTGTGTGATGACAGGAGATTATTTCAAGTAAGATTTCCTATATGATACTTGGCAATATATATAATTTCAGAGAATACGTTCTAATGGTAATGGTAACGAAATTAAAAATAATCCACCTCTCTTGACAAAAGGTTGAAGCAAGAAACACGAGTTGGGTAACTTCCCTCGCAGATTTTCAGTATATATATATATATATATATATATATATATATATATATATATATGTATGTATGTGTATGTGTGTGTGTGTGTGTGTGTGTGTGTGTGTGTGATACAAAAGTTGCCAGTTTTTGTTTTTTTTTATTTTATTTTTTGACAAAATCTTGTATTCATATAAACTTACAAAGATGGCTGTCTCTTCTTGGGGGAACTTTTTGATATTTTCAACTTGTTGGAACAACAAACTAGACAGAGATTATTGAAAGGAGATGCAAGTCTGAAACTGATAGGACTGGGGAATACATCGCTGGTGAAAAGGCGTCCTATCCCGAACTCCACGATCATTTGCTGAGGAGCATTAATGACCCGCAGATGCAGCAAGGTTACCGGTCGACTCCGTTGTCCAGATAAGAAAAAAAAATCCTATTTCCTTCTGATACATCTTTCAAAAGAGTGGAGCAATTAATTTCGATTTTTTTCTGTAAGTTCACGTGTTGTCAGTTCTGCACTGCCTCTCAGATTAAACAGGAAGAGTGGAACGTGTCGAATGCGCATTTTACATTCAGCCACGTCTTTCACCAAAGAATACAAAAACTTTCACTTTACTACAGAGATCATCTGATAATCATTACACTCAAGCAATATAGAGTTGATTGAAATTCAAAGACGAAGATTGAAGGAACATTCTTCGAAAGATGGTGCAGGAAAGTTTCGCGTTGACTCTTTTTTTATTTTATCTCCATCTCTCGTATCTGTCTTTCTCTCATTCATTCATCTCTTACTTTCCTTTTTCTTTTCTTTATCTCTTCATCTTTTTTTTGTGGGGGGGGGTCTTTTTTTTTATCTGGTGCATTTCTTCACTCTATTGGTAATTACTGAGAGAATCTTAGTTTGTCACGTGACACCACAATAGCAGAGCAACTGCGAATTAGTTTGCAAGATGCTTGTTAGTCATCTCTTTACATGAGGCGCCCATTGTTTTTCACTCGTACCCTTTCATACCTCACTTTTTTCATTCCTCTTTTTTTATTCAGTCTTTTTTTCTCTCCCTTTAAAAAAAATCGTTCTTATTTCCTCCTCCGGTTAAAGGAAATATTACATTTCTTACTTGATTTTCCGGACGATGCCGAAATTTTAACTGGACCACCGAATTTCCTCTCAGCAAAACGAATTATTCTAACAGATTCCTTATCAGCGGAAGTAGCACGAAAGCAAACGCGCATGCGTCTGATTAGGTTCGTATTCCTCGATCCCAGAAGAGGCTATAGATCTGTTTGCACTGATATCTGTAATATACTCCTTGATACATATCGAAGCTTCTTTTCAGAACTGGCCTGGTGCGTTTTTAAATTCGGTTAAGGTGATGTGAAGCTGTCTAGAATAAGATGACTTTTCCAATTAACATTCTGTTTTAACCCAAATCTCACATGCGTATCGGTGGTGTCATTTTAAAAAGATTTTCTGAGTTGTGACTCCAGCAGTTAAAGTGATTTGGAGGATCACAGCAGAGTTTTCAAGCCAGATAAATAATGGGAGAAAGAAAGGGCTATTCAATACTATTTGTGCTAACTAAACATAAGGCTAAGCTCGCTTCTTGAAATAAACCCCTTAGCGCCCTTTTTTTCTCATTCATGTAGCGTACTTTTGTATAACGCGCATACCCTTTTTTTTTAAAAAAGAGAAAAAGGTCTCTCAAAATTAAGAAAAAGAACGATAGGACGTTTAAGGGTAGCTTCTTGAACTAATAGAAGATGCTAGATGCTTAGCATTCATTATAGTCGGCATTTGATTCCTCATCTTTGAAAACATATTCGGACTCCAACTCTGATTTGCAGCACTGTTTGTGAATACGTGAATATTTTTTGCAACACAATGTAGGAATAAATAGGAGGTGCAGGTAGTCTTACGGTGAATCATTTTGAAAATTGACAATTCTTTTCCATAATCGTGAAAAAGTATTCAGTTTTAGTTCATGGGATTCACCTTGCCACCTCTCTCTTCCTGCTTTCTTCAATTTTCAAAGCCAATATTAAAAACTGAATTTAGCTTAATCAAAAAGAAGCCTTACTTTTGGGAAGGCTGGCATCTAATTTCGGACGCAAGATTCATGGAGAACATTTCCTCATTCTAATTAAAAAGAGGAATCTTTCTTAGAAATAGAAATTGAAATTGAAGTTTAACATTCAATTCTGCGTCATCGAATTTATCTACTCTCGTATTTTCATTTTTTAAAAAAAGAATGAAGCAGAAACAGCCGTACAATCTAGTCATTCTCGTGTATAAAAACAGAAGAAGCAAGAATAAACGCAGTGGTGGTTACGGGGAGTCTGGAAGGTGAGGAAATAGCAGAATAGAAAAGAATTGTTAGGGATTTTCACTATTCTGATGTTTCTCTCAAAAAAAAAAAAAACGTTTTCATCTGAGTCATTCGGGCACAAAGAACTCGTTTTTACAGACTCCCATCTTAGAATTTGTTTTACTTCTTTCTTCTCTCTTTCTTTCATTTTCTTACCTTCTTTTACTTTTCTTCTTTTCTTTCTCTTCCTTTTCCTTTTTTCTTCTTTCTTTCTATCTATTTTATTGACTCTTCCTCTCGTTTCCTCTTTCTCACTTTATTTCATTGTCCTTTTTTCTCTCTTTCTTTCTTTCTATTTTATCGACCACATCTCTCCTTTCTCCCTTCCTACTTCATTTCATTGTCCCTTTTTCTCTCTTTCTTTCTATTTTATCGACTCTTCCTCTCCTTTCCTCCTTCCTACTTTATTTCATTGTTCTTTTATCTCTTTCTTTACACTATCCCTTTCTTTGTATTGCTGCTTTTAAGAAAATCATTCTCCCATGAAGAACGTATCTGACCTGGCAGTGGATGGGAAAAGCAGACAACTCAAAGTCAACCTTGGTACAGTCCAGTAAGATATAGCGAGTTTATATTTTGCAAGATTTTATACAATTATATGATATCAAAAATGGACATATGATCCGGCAGTATGATTATAAATTACGTTATATTTCATAAAATCTCTTATTTGAAATAATCTCCCGTTATTACACGGTGAATGTATCACTTGGCCCCATTTTCTTTAATTATTGATTCTATTTATGCTGTCGGGGCCAGGTGATACATCCAACGTGTAATAACGGGAGATCATTACAAATAAGATTTTTTATATAATGTAAGGCAATTTATAATCATATGCCCATATATATATATATATATATATATATATATATATATATATATATATATATATATATATATATATGTGTGTGTGTGTGTGTGTGTGTACGGGAAGTCGGAGCACAGCAGATCAGAAAAAAATTTTTTAGGTATAAGATAATTTTATTGATATATTTCGATAAAGAAAGAAAGATTAACTCTGTTGGCTGTGAAATATATTATATAAGGATGAGAAAGTAATATGTCTTAGAGTTAGCAGCTGGCTGACACTTGTTCTTTTTTTTCATGTCTGATCAAATGGGCTCCAGCCCTTGTACACTGTGATCCAACCCCAAGAGAGCGATGAATCAACAGAAGATTGAATAACCCGAAGAAATACCAGAGTAAAACCAACTACATATTTTACTAAACTATAGTTGGATTGTAAGCTATGTTCCCGGAAGTGATCAGAAAACTCTCTCAAACATTCATAGGCAGAAAGTTTGGCACAGTAAAGGAAACATTAAACACAGAAAATAATTTTAAAAAAAAAAGAATCATATAAAAGTAGCATTAAAACTGCTCTTCAAGCTTCCCAGTAAGCTACCCGAAATGAATTGATAGGATCATTTTTAATTAAAAGAATCGATTTGTTATCTCAGGGAATCAGAATATTTCCTCGTGTCGACAGAGAATTCATAGTAGTGCGTCAGGCGCTCTGTTTCCCGCTTTTGAATGGGCTTTGGTTGAATGCCAAATATCAACTCGTACAGAGTTTCTGCAATGTCCCGAAGAAATACAATAGAGTAAGTTTTTCCCACCTTAAAAACTCCAGATTAACGAAGCGTCATTTGTATCTGGGAGAGAGAATGATAACCTCACATCTCTTAAAAGAGCAAGCACAGAGATTCTAGTTTTAATTCTAAGACAATCGTAATTTCATCTCAAATAACACAAATGTATAATTCTGATTAGCTGTGACTCTATAATGATAGTACCTCTGAATATTTGTTTTGGCTTAAAACCAAGTCCCTCAGCTTTCATATTGTATAGCAATACTCAAGCAGACAAGTCTTTTGCAAATTAAAGATGGCTGATACTCTGACTTGAGAAGAGGAAGTACCAGCTGCCCTGTTGTGTATTTATAATTTGTGAGAAATCATAATGATTGACTGTTCTCCATGTTCTCCCATATATATATATATATATATATATATATATGTTCAGTTCCTCAATGCCAACATTATTGCAGTCAAAGATACACATTATATATACACACAAATACACACACACACACACACACACACATGCACACACAAATACACACACACAATATATAATCATATATAAATGTTTTAATCGAATAGAAATGTAGATTTAACTCGTTTTCTGCTCTTGCAAACTTAACCGCAAACACGATTTTTTTCCTTTAGTCAAAGGAGAAAGAAATTCTGATCCCGTGGCCTATGAAAGAATAAGCTTTAAAATGAGAGTTGCCTTCAGAAGACCAAAGTGAGAGAGCAGATTAAGGGTTTCTGTTGGAAAAAAGGGGCATTGCGTGCAAATGAGATGAATTCAACTCCATTATATGTTTGATGGGATAAGAGTCCGCTTCAGTTTTTGAAGTTGGTCATCAAGGGTTAAAGTGACGACGAGTTTATTCAGGGGCGTCTTATTGGCGGATTTCAACAGATTTTCCGAATTTATGGCCATGTCATTGATTAGGCTTTACTCAGCTAACGACATTTCGATAGTTATTACCGTCGTTGACGTTATCATTTTATGTGTTCCACTATTGCTTCATGTCTTTGAAACTTTTCTTTGTTCTTTGCCGTTTGAAGTTCCAGGATAGATGTACTTATGCAATAGTCCAACATTTTCCCTTCTAATTTTCATTCTTCATTTTTATCGTTTTTTTCTCTCTCCTATTTCTTTCTTACTTTCAATGTTCTCTTTTTCGTACAATTTTAGATGTTCTTTCTCTTTATTTCTTCTCTTTCTTTCATTCTTTTTTTCATTCTTCCAATGTTCTCTTCTTCCGCACATTTTTATACATTTTTATCCTTTGTTCTCTTTCTTTCATTGTTTTCTTTCCCATACATTTTTAAACTTTCTTTTTTCTTCCTTCTCTTTCCTTCTTTCTTTCAATGTTACCTTTTTGAGTATATTTCTAGATATTTTTCTTCGTTTCTTCTCTTGCTTTCTTTCTTCCTTTCTATCTTTCTTTCTTTCTTCTTTTTCTTTCTTTCAATGTTCTCTTTTCCCGTTCATTTTTAGACGTTTTCCTCTCTTTCTTCTCTCACCTTTCTTTCTACTCTTTCTTTTTTTTCAATGTTCTCTTTTTCGTACATTTTTAGATGTTCTTTTTTTTCTTCTCTTTCCTTCTCTCTCTTTTTCTTCCAATGTTCTCCTTTTTATTTATTTTTGACGTTTCTCGTTCTTTCCTTCTTTCCTTCTTCTCATCTCTCTCATTCCCTTTGTTTATTTCAATGCACTGCTCTTCGTACATGCTTTAACCTCTGTCTCTTTCTTTTTTTTTTTCTTCGTCTCTTCATTTGTGTCGGCCATTTTCTCTTAATCTTCTCTCCTTTCTCATTGCCCACTCTCAATTTATATCGCATCTATTTCTTTTTTTTTTCAAAACTCTGCCTCATCTCTCCCCCACCCTCCCCACATTCCTCCACTCCCTCTCATTTCAACATTCTAATTTTCACTATATATCTATTGAGTCATTCCATCATTCACTTCTCGCAATTCTATTTTTTCTCAGAATTTTTTTCTTTCATTTACTTTATTCAAAATGTCTTTCAATTTTCATCAACTTTGCTTTTTTAAAAAATTTTTTTCCTTTCTTTTTTTTTTTCTCCCTTCTCGTCCCCTCACTTTAATCAGAGTTACCCTGCACCCATGTGTCACCCAGAATATTAAGGGCGGTATGGGTATGTGCTAATATTGGAAATTTCAAAACCCTGGTTTTTCTTTTCATTCTAATAATGATTACATTTTTTTTCATCTGGGCACAAAAGAACGCCATTCTTGAAATATCGACGAGATTCTCCAATAACCCGCTGCAGCAGCGTCCATCTTTCCCTCGCCTAAGATTGATCTGACCCCAGGGTTTAGGGGTTGGATATTTGATCAGTAAATTCACAATTTTTCAAAGGTGTAATCCAAAGTTTTAATCCTTGTGTGTGAGACCGGCATAACGCTGGAACAATAAAACTGAATAAAAACCCAAACCAACATCTATACATATGGCTTTTATTCCGAATTATTATGGTTTTGGCCGTAACTTAGAAGTCAGAGTATTGAAAATTGATCGACGAATTGCTGAAATCGCTTGGATAGTTACATATGGGCAATTCTTTTATACAATAACCAGGTTCACACGTATAAAAGCAATAATGGTTTGAAAGAGATACTTATTCTTCTTCTGTTAACTTTAATCAAACTTGAAGTGATGAAACATTTCTGCCTAAATGCACGTTACATACATATATATATATATATATATATATATATATATATATATATATATATATATATATATATATATATA
>OY735207.1:38852315-38924815 GCA_963457665.1 Thysanoteuthis rhombus
GCGTAACACCGACACAAACATGCATACACGTTCGATTATATCAAATGTAAATATATCAATATAAATGCATTTATAGCGCAGTGCTTGTATAAATCTCTACAACAAGAGTTCAATGCGTACATACATTCCCACAGAGGATGGAAGAGAAAGAGAGGGAGATAGAGACAGATAAACAAGAGACAGGGATGGTCACAGAGAGAAAGAGAGAAAAAGAGAGAGAGGCATAAAGGTGAAAGAGAAAAAGACAAACTGATTGGCGAAGAATCAGAAAGAGATAAATAAAGCAAGGAAGAGAGACAGAGAGAAAGACAAAGAGGGCAAGACCGAGAAGAAGGGAAACAGAAGAAGTGAGATACAGGGGGAAAGAGAGAACAGAAGATGGAGCGGAGACAGAAAGGGAGGTAGAGACAGAGCGACTGGGAGTAGATAAAGAAGACAAAGAAATAAGAATATAGACCGAGGGAAAGAGAGAGAAAGATAAACAGAAAGAAAAAGAAAGAGGATCAGAAAAAAAAAAGAGATCTTATCTATGAAAGGAGAATTCATTTTGATCCACTCAACTTGTACATCGAACCACGCTCTTTCACAGAAGGAAGAAAAAGAATGGCTTATCCTAAACGGAGATGTACGTGCATAAAAGAGACGCAGACACATTCTGAGGTTTTGAACGCATATGCTTTTTCATCCACCTATCTCTGTAGACAGGTAGGGAATCACCCAAATATTTGCCTGTGCCAAGTGAGGTAATTATTCACTGGCAAAACTCCCAAAGTATTTCTGCCTTTTGGCGAAATGTGTCGGCATTATTGTCAGAAAGTGCAGACGCAGTCGGAGGGTTGGTCATGGTGGACAAGACCAGATGGGGAGGAGCGGGAACCAGGAGGAGGACGAGACAAAGGGGGAGATGGGAGGAAGCGAGGGGAAGGGCTATGAAGACAAGATTAAAAAGACAAAAAAGGCAAAGAGACAGATGAGAAGAAGAGGTTGAGGAAAAAGAAGAAGAAGAAGAAGATGAAGAAGAAGATGAAGAAGAAGAAAAAGTTGGAAGAAATGTGAATGAAAACAACGAATAATTTAAAAAAAAAGGTGGAGTATAAAGAAAGGTACAAGAAAAGAAGAAGAAAGACTAACAAAATAGGAGTAATAGTTAAAATAGAAGAAACAAGAAGGAAAATGAAAGAAACCGTGAGAAGAAGAGGGAAGTGGATGAGAAGGAGAAAGGAAGAAAGACGAGGGAAGATGGCAGAAGAAGAAAAGGTTAAGAACGAAGAAAAGGGTCGCAGAAAATAAAGTAGGACGTTGAAGGTCCCTGGGTTAGAAGCGAACGAAAATAATGTCGAAATTAGCGAAAGAATTCGAAGAATGAAAAATAACCAGAGGGAATGTCAAAAAGTCATGATGACCGGTGCCAGTGGCCATTGTTGGAGTTCAGGTAGAAGCGTAGCATCTCGAATGGCGATTTTTAAAGACAGACAGGCGTACACCAATTGGAAAACTGGCACAACGCAATTTCACTCGTGCCTCGGTCAGGCCTTGGTCTGGCCTTTTGTTAAGCTCACGGAATATTATTAGGACAACTTGCTTACCCATGCCTTAAGAAAATGACGGAAATATTGAATTGATTGTGCAATTGCAATGTACTTAAATCAAAAACATCATGTTACTCTGAATTCTTTTGTTTATATACAACCGGAATGAACCAGGATTTTTTTCGCATTTTTCCTTAAAATAAAAATAGAGTGAATAAATAAGGGAGATCACTCTTAATCAGTTTTTAACGGGTATTTCCCATGACAAACAACAAATGTTAAGGATCGAAAATATAGCTAATTACGTGGTTAATTATATAAGTAGCTGAAAATATATCTGGGAATAAAAGATGGGGTAAAAAAGAAACCAAAACAAATATTAGACAACATAAAAAGGGAGAAGAAGGGCGAAAGCGGTCAGAGAGAAAGAAAGATCTAGAAGCGTGAATGGCTATCGAGGAAGGAGAGAAAGAGCGAAGAAAGGGAGGAAAAGGGGGAAAAGAAGACCGGGTGAGAGGTGTGGAGTACTGAATACATAGAATAGAATATGAGAGAAAGAAAGAAAGGAAGACAGAGAGAGAGAGAGAGAGAGAGAGAGAGAGAGAAGGGGGTTGAGGGGAATGGGTATGGTAAAGGTAGATTAAGTATGGGAGGAGTATGCGAGGGAAAGCATGTGTGAAAGAGAAAGAGAAGAGACAAGAATACAGGAAGCTAAGATGAGAAATGGATGACTAAAGGAAGCGTAGAAGATCAAAAGGGAAAAAAAAGAACAATATGTGTTGGATAATAACATGAAAAAACAAGAAGAAAGAGAAGGAGAAGAGTAACAGGGAAGGAAATTGTTTTCATGTTGCAAATGTGACGCATCAAACAATCATAGAGCTGATATGCAAAGCTCTATATGCTGTGTATATATCGGACTTGTTATTTCCGACCTATCACTGATCTTGCTTCTTTCAACTATGGTCAACAGTTCCAACTATTCTGATATACCGGAAAATAGACCTGAAAAATTCACCAAATCAAAAGGGGGAACCGATCTTATGTGATTGAATACACAACGTAGCCCGAATCGATAGGAAACCCCGGAAAGTTCTTTGGTGGATGAATAATAACGTTATGGATTTCAAATGAATGGAAGGTTTTGTCAATTAATAGAGAAGTTTGTTTGAATTAGGAAAAACATGAACAAGAATCAAACATTAGTATTTGTTTTTCCCCAAAAAATCTTCTCGGACCCTCCAAGTAATTTTTCATGGTCATATTTTCGAACTTTTGTGGTAGCCTCTCATCTTTCTCTCTCTCTATCTATCTATCTATCTATCTATCTATCTATCTATATATATATATATATATATATATATATATATATATATATATATATATATATGGCTTGGCGACCAAAATTCTTTAGAAGTATATTCCACAGCAGTAGGGCCTGTATGCAGAATAACCCTCGCGCCTGAGCAATGAAGTTTTAAAATTAAGTGCAACTTGTCCCAGGGTCAACCCCAACCATTAAACCAAGGGTTTGAATCCTGTGTGTATGTTTGTGTGCTTGGCTATGTCTGCCTTTTAATCTCCGTATGTGTGCAAGTATGAGTGTGCGTGCATTTGTGTATGTTCATGTGTATGACACTGCATATGCCTGAACAAAAGTGTGTGCTGCGTGTTATTTGTAAATATTTAGCAAAAGAAGCCAAGTTGAATTATTAAAACGTTTGATCTTTCAGCCGCCTGGTGCTTTCTCTTAATACAATCTACGTTACAACATACAAAGTTAATACATCAGGGCTTAGCTTTTTCTTCTTCTTTCTTCATCCTTTTCTCTCTTTTATTAGTTTTTTTCTTCCTTGTTTCTCCTTCTTTTACCTCATATGCTTTTTCTCTTCCATCCTTTCAACCCTCTTCTTTCTTTCTTTCTTTCTTTCTTTCTTTCTTTCTTTCCTCTTTTTTCTTTCTTACTTCTTCTTCTTCTCCTTTCTTCATTACTTTTTCTTTCTTTCTTCTTTCTTTCTTTCTTCTTTTTCTTTCTTATTTCTTCTTCTTCTTCTCCTCCTCCTTTCCTTCTTCTTCTTCTTCTTCTCCTTTCTTTCTTCTTCTTCTTCTTCTTCTTCTTCTTCTTCTTCTTCTTCATTCCGAAATAATCAAGGTGAGTTTTGATAACCATTTTACGAATTTGCGTATCTCTATGTGTTGTTTACTTCATAAGTAATGCGATTTTTTTTCGATTTTTTTAGAGCAAGGGGGAATGTCCGTGTTCAGGTTCACCATAGGTGTTGTATAGGACTAAAAATGAAGCTCAAAGAATATTACATCAGCCTGTTATGTCGCAAAATCTCAAAATTAAAAACGGTTGGGTTGCTAAATTAAGACAAAAGTGAAAAAAAAAATATCAAGAAGAATAAGAAGAAAGAAAGAAAGAAAGAAAGAAAGAAAGAAAGAAAGAAAGAAAGAAAGAAAGAGAGAAAGAATCAAGTAGAGGAGCCAAAAGAAGTAGAAAACGGCATGATTAGAAGGACGAAAGAGAAGAAGAAACAGAGAAAAGGGAGTAGAAGTAAAAAAGGAAAGAAACAATAGCAAGAGATGAAGAAGACGACCAGCAACTATTTTAATCGGATTTTCCCGAAGGCTGGACTTAAGAATATCTACCAGGGAATTTGTAAGCCTCTTTGGAGCTTTTTTTCTCCCCTTCAAATTCTTGTTATGAATAACGAACTTTTGACTCAGTGTTTATCGTAATATGGTCAGTAGTAGTAAGAAGCCTCCCAAGACTCGAAATGGCCTATTCTCGGAAATCTGCGTCCACTTAAAAATTGAACGCATCAAGAAAACCAAGCAAGTCTTTCAATATTATAATCCAGTCATTCAAATTTCGAAACGACAGACTACTTGGCTAAAAATATATCTCCAGACATTGACTTAACTTGCCCGAGACAAAAGGTCAAATTGGAAGAAATGGTTATAGGAAGAGCGTGCTACGCCACCCTTCCAAGTGATAAGGGCCTAATTTATAAATCAACGCTTGAAATAGTCTTTTTTTTTTCTTGCTCATGGGCCAGGATAAAATCTTGTAATCTGATCTCAATATATAAACCTGCACTAGTTTCTTTATAACGCAGAAAACATGTAAATCAGTATTCGAAATGATATGTTTGGGTTATTTGAAAAAAAAAACAGATAAAAAAAAAACATGGCTTTTTAGTGTTATCTGAAGTTTCGGGTTCGGGTCGTTAGGAGGTTATCTGTGTTTATCTATGCAACTTTCTGATGACTAGATAGATAGATATTACATCTTGTGTGTATATTATCCCTTATACGCGTATGTCTTCAAGTAAAAAAAAAAATTCTTGTTTACGTTGTATTCCTAGGTTCTATGGCATTTTATGGAATTTACCTGGTATGGTTTTATTTTATATTAAGATGGAAATAATTTCAAGGTTAGTAGACGATACTGTGATTTTCTGTGACAGTGAATAAACAGAATTTATCATTTGCTAGGGCATTGCCCGTTCCAACGGTGCATGCTTGGAAAGGGTCGGACTTTATGGTGTGTTTGGCAGCCAACCATAATATTTCTATGAAATGAGTTTCCGTCCGTCGTACGTAGCTACGGCTTCGAAGTATTTTACCTACTTCCCTTTTAGGTCGCCAATTTAGATATTTACACCTAAATTTAAATCTATTACCAATTAAGATATTTGATATGGAAATTCAGTTCTATCATTGTTGGAGGAAGATCTATAATCTGTATTTTAAAACAATATTATAATTATTAAATTTCTCGAGAATCGCTGATCCAAACAAGTCTAAACTTAACACTTCCTGGTGTACTGGCCAATAAATCTTACGAATATCAACTCTGCGCAAAGGCCAGTTGTTGAGTAATCGCAGTTCATTCGATATCGCGAGAACCACTGATCAAAACAACTTATAACTCGAAACTGCGATGCCTGGTGTTCTGACTTATATATCTGTCGGGTTTTGTACATTGACGAGTTGTCGGGTAATTGCAGTGTATATACGCAGAAATTTCTTCAATTGTCGTTATATATCGAAAAGGAAAGGGGAAAAAACTGATAAATGGAAGAAGAGTCAACGGAAGGGAACAAAGGAAAAAAAAAAGAAGGAGAAAGAAAGACTGAAAGAAGGAAGAATGAATTTAGAGTAAAAGAAAGGAGGAACAAAATGCCAGAGATGAAGAGGGATACACTGAAAAAGGAGAAAAAAGAGGGAATAGGAGAGAACAACGAATTTGGGGGAGTAAACAGATATAAGCGTAGAATAAGCATGAACGAGAGAGAAAGAAGAATGAAAACTTCCGGAGAAAAAAGCCAAGAAGGAAAGATTCTGAAGAAAGATAGAATGAAGTTCGATTATAGATAGGGAGAAAGAAGTAAAGAAAAAAAGGGCAAATAAAATGGAAGAAAGAAATGAAAAAAAAAAATTTAGGAATAAAAGGTCAAATAAAGAGCCAAAAATAAAAATCAAAAAATACAAAAGAAAGAATGAAAATGAAGGAGAAAATTAACACAAAGGAAAGAAGAAAAACAAAGGGAAATATGCAAGAGGATGAAAAGGTATAAAAGAGAAACAAGCAGAAAGAGACTTAGAAACTGAATGGAGCCCGAATTAAAAAAGAAGGAAAAAAGGGTAATATAAAAGAAAGAATGAAATGAGAAAGACAATAAAAACAGAAAGATGACTAGGACCAAAGAAAGAAAAAAAAAAAGAAGAAAAACGAAAAATAAAAGAAATATATAGGAAACAGCAAAAAATTAAAAGAAAGATTCGCTCGATGCTAAAATATCTTCTACAAGAAAAAAAGAAGAATTGAACAAAAAATAAAATTTATTTCAGCATTGAAATTTTGAAAAAAATAATACAATAAATAATACAATGATAAATAATTCAATAAAGAAATTAAATAGTATATTTCCCCTCTTTCCGCTTTTTTTTGTACTGAAAGATTATCGGGAGATTTGTTGGCCATTATTGATGTGTAGAGAGGGGACACCGGTGGTGGGCGACTGTGAGTTATGGCAGGAATAGAACACAGTTTAAACAGAGCAGAAAGAACCCCGAAGCTACGTTTAGTCAGTCGCACTGTATCTCTGAACAAACACCGCGTCCCGTCCTCTGGGATACGTATTGAACAGAGGAGGGTAGATACTAAACGAGAAAGTAAAAAAAAAAAAAAAAAAAAAAAAAAAAGGTTTGGAGGTACGAGCAGCGAGGGGAGATGGAGAGAGGTGCCGAAACAATCTCAGAGAGAATCAGGCAGATAAATCGATATTTGTTGAGAAAGCTAGAAAAACGTGAAGAGAACGACAAAACTGTGGAGAAAATAAAAACATACACGAAAAAGATCTTTTCAAAAAAGCATCTCTATTTTTCTAAGACAAAGTAAAGGTGTCTAAAAGAGCTTATGAAGTTAAATGGAGAATGTTGAAAAAATCGTTTCAACCACGTGATACACACACGCATATATATATATATATATATATATATATATATATATATATATATATATGTTTGTGTGTGTGTGTGTGTGAGAGAGAGAGAGAGAGAGAGAGAGAGAGAGAGAGAGAGAGAGAGCGTGTACGACGTCCTGCATCGGCTGACATGATTTTTCACCGATGTAAGACAGAAATTTCTTGCAATATATCCCGCCAACCGCTCTAAGATAATCTTTGCTCTCCCCGCCTTCATTGCAGTCTACATACTTTCTCGAATCACTATCCCGTTCACTGACAGAGTGAGAAAACGTGTCAAATAGATAGATATGAAGGTGCCCGGACACGTACATCGATAGATATGGACAGACTAAGATAGATAAATAGATAGATAAATAGATAGATAGATAGATAGATAGATAGATAGGTGGATAGATAGATAGGTGGATAGATAGATAGATAGATAGATAGGTGGATGGATAGATTGATAGATAGATAGGAGTAATCTTTCTCATAAATACCTTGTCAACGACAGATGGTGTGACTAGAGGGTAAGTTCGTCATTTCTTTGAATTGGACATCGAGACTCAAGTAAAGCGTGTTAACAAACAAAGATCGCGGGTAAACTTGGATTACACGCTTTCTGCTGGGGGTGTATATTAAAGTAGAGAAAAAAATGTGAATCATTTTGGCGGAACACGTAGCCTGGCGTCAAAGGGGAAATTGCCAAGAAATACAGGAGATATACCGAAGATTGAATTATATTTATGTGGAGTGTGCAAAAGTTTTGAAAACAAATGAGCTTGCTCTGTGTTCCGAGGCTAAAATATAAAGAAAAAACAAACAAAAAAAAACGATCGTTGTCTTGTAGGTGATTCTTCTATATTTTTTTCTAAGATCGCTTGAACTTGTGGCACAAAGTATTCTTTATTGTTCCACTCACTTTCAGAGTAAAGACTTAATTTTTCTTCTTTATGGAGCTGAAATATGGAGCCTAACCAAGAGACAGACCTGCAAACCGAGAAGCATTGCAACGTGCGCGTGAGAGAATCATGCTCAACCTCACATGGAGAGATCACATAATATATCAGGAAGAAAACGGGGGTCAGAGACATCATAGAATCCATTGGAAAACTCAAATGGCAATGGGCTGGTCATGTTGCGAGAATGAAAGACGACCGATGGACATCACGACTCACAACATGGATCCTCAGAGACCACATGCGAAACCGAGACCGACAAAAAACAAGATGGAGATGAATTAGACAAATCAGAAAATACTGGCTCCACGACGCCGATGATAGAGGCATGTGGTGGATCCTGGGAAAGTTCTATGTCCAACGACGGACATTAAAAGACTGATGATGATGATGATGATGATGATGATGATTTTACATTCAAATCCCGGCTTTTATAAATTCGTGTCTTCACTGCTTTTTTCTCCAGTATTTTTTGTCACCTATTGCAAAATTGCGAATGACTTGGACCTTTGTCGAACAGTTAAGGCTGGTATTTTTCTTCTATCTATTTTTTTTTTTTTAGTTACCGCGTGAAATCATGAACGCGCATGTTCTATTCTTATTTACAGATTCTATGATCAGTACGGGAGAACATAACCATAAAAGCAAAGGATGTTATCACTGGATCCCATCCAACTTTTAAACGCATTCTGCAAAGTCCTGTTTAAGGATCACCATCGGCTGCTTTGCCACATCCTTCTTTGTATAATCCATGGTCCGAAATCTCTTCGTTTTCAACTGCCATTTCAGCTTTGGGGAAAACCTAGATGTCAAAGGGAGACAAATCTGTATTGTAATGAGGTGTTTGACAGACTTGGAAGATGCAATGTTTTCTGGAAGAACACTGCACTGCAAGAGACGTTAAGAATGGGCAGACGCATAGCCATGTCGGCCATAGTGAATCCAATAGTCACACGGTACACAAACTCGTTCAGTGACATCACACTGCCAACTGAGTAAACCCAGAGAAGTGTGTCTAATTCACACACCGTCTAATTGGTTGCCAAGTTACATCAAGGCCTCTCTTAGGTTCCGCGAGATATTTAAAATGACTGGATACTTTCGGGGAGACCTTGTATATTGTTTATTTCAAATTTGTGATGTCCATACGCACGCCCTCTGTGATAATTTCTGTAATCTCAATGGAATCCGAGAATTCCTTGGCACCCATATACCTCAACGATATAATTAGCGCGTATCAGTTTGTTCTGCGTTGACTTTCCTCTTCTCTTCACAATTGGCAATAAGTTCATTCAGTCTTATTCTCCCAAGAAGAAGCCTAACCTGCTTAGAGAATCTTGAAACACACACAGAACAGTCGTACATCTGTTTGAGCTTCAGGCAAAACAAAGTCGCGCGCATGCGCCAAACAAAACAAAATGATAATAATAAAAAAACCCAACAAAAAAAACAAAACCAAGCTCTTCGTCCGCGTTGATAGAAAGCATCCCAGCGTCCACTCCTCCACCATGTTTCTTAACATTTCGATTCTCCAGAGCTTAAAGAGTTCTACACGCCATCTGCGCAAATATGGGACGTCCCTCAGCTTCTCTTCTTTTCTTTTTTTTATGTAATATTCCAAATTACGATTGTCGTTATCATCTGAACGTTGAGCATAATTAACAGACTTCCCTTCACCCCGGGGCACGTAAAGGACAGTTTTCTACAATTCTTTACGAAGAGACTCCTATCTTAATTTAGATTCAAAAACTATTTTTCTTATCTATCTATTTATTTATTTATTTGATGGAGAGGTAAAAGCAAATATAATCATATACCTATTACAGATCACACTCGGATTAAATGGCGTTCAGTATTCTTTTAGAAAGAAAACTTTTACAACTTATTATTGACTATAAGTCATCGGGTTCCGATTTTCGTAGTGAATCGATATATATATATATATATATATATATATATATATATATATATATATATATATATATATATATATATGTATGCTCTTTCAATTCTGGAACAGAGTACCCTGGTGGATGGGGAATTGTGCGTAAGAAAATAAATTCAACTTTACTGACCATCCGGTTCTGCGTAAGCAGATGTAAAATGCCAGCCTGTGGGGCTGAAGCGAAGGTTTCGACCCTACCTCGTGGTACTGGATGGGATAATGAATAGTCTATAGCAACACTGGAGAGTTGTAATACAACGAAACAGCTGGCTGTATCAATTATCCAATTATATATATATATATATATATATATATATATATATATATATATATATATATATATATATATATATTCTACTTGTAGAGTAATATACTTTGCAAAACATTTCTATGATAAAAATAATGCAGTTATATATATATATCATTTATCAAATCCTGACCACAGAGAGACCCTTCCTGATTTATAGTAAAATTATTTACAATGCATTTAGAATTGAATTAATCAGCAATGGATATATGTTTTACATATAATGCCCCTATTCTGTCGATAACACTTTCTGTATTATAGCCATATTCGGTAACTAACTCTTGCCTTTTATACTCGACTACTAACGGTCTCCTTCCTGATTTTTATTCTCATACATACTAGAAGTATTAGTGTAGCAATGACATTTATAATGCATTTATGTGTTTAAATGAATTGCAATGCTTTTACGCAATACTTATAATCGCCATATTTAGTCGGTAACACTTACATTAATTTCTGATCATTCAAAACGATATATAGCTAGCTCAAACAAATTGTGAATAAAAAAAAACACAGAAATTTGTTATTCGATCATTCATTTTCCCCATAATGCTAGTATTATTTCGTACTTTCACACATAGCTGGTTTAAAAGAAAACATTATTCGAAGAGCGCAGTCAAGGACTGCATCTTATCTGAAAAATTCTTAGAAATCCAGTGAACAATGATGCCATGAAAAATATTTTTTGTCAAAAACTAGTAAAGTCTTCTGCATTTAGATAACATATAAAGTTTCCAGTGCTTTTTTTTTCTTAACTATTGACTGAGTATATGGTTGAAAACCGGTTTTCCATTGGAAAAATTTGCTTTCTATATATATGTGTGTGTATGTGTGTGAGAGAGAGAGAGAGAGAGAGAGTGTGTATATGTACGTCTTTATGTGTGAGATGTATATAGTAAGTATTGCTGAGTATGACACATGGCCAACGCATTGAGATGTAAGAGTATGTTTAGTGAACTGTATCGCATTTTACTTAATATTAATTGATTACAAATGATATCAAACGTAATGTTTCTTTGTCATATTTTAAATCAAGCGATACAAAAGCTCTCGGCTATAAATACATCGAGACACACATGTACGCGCACAAACACACACACACACGTACACACACACACACACACACACACACACACACATACACCTGAAAACACACATCAACATACATATATACATATATATATATATATACATGTTCGCACAGTTGTTTATATATTTCTTTATAATCACCTCTCATCTAACTGAGAACTGCATATTATACATATAGAGAGGAGGAGGGGGAGTGAAAGAATAGATGAGAGAAAGAGAGAACTTATTTACTATTTCAAGTGTTAAATATATATTTATATATATATATATATATATATATATAAAGAGAGAGAGATAGAGAGAGAAAGAGAAAGAGAGGACCTGTACTTTACGAGAAGAGTCCAATAAATATGATAGATAAATACAAATTAGGGAAAAGCCACACATGTAAAAGATTATTTGGTAATTGATAATTTGGATATCTTGTAAAAAGAAAAAGTTTGTGATAATTGTATTTCCGAGCCAGTCCGAGAAATATTTTCGGTGAGCTGAAAAATCCATCAACACAAACCCTCACTGCGAAAATCCAAGTTATTAAAAACTAAATAATCTCCAGCCGGTGTCATTTTTCCTTACTTTTTACTTATATATATATATATATATATATATATATATATATATATATATATTAGAATAAATCATGAAATAAACAAATTCTCAAATTTTCTACATACCTTTTGTAGTCGAAGTTCCGTTTTTCTTTTCTGGTTTTGCTGCAACGTGAAAAAAAAGGAAGTTTTACTCTCAAGTTGACAATATTTTCACATATTTCATGCTAAATTCAATCCCCAGGGAAATCATTTACAATGTATTCTGTAGTAAAATCACTTATATCATGCATATACACTCCGTATTGTGCCACTAAAGCTTCCGTCAATTGACGACCATTGACAGTCTTTCTTCTTGATTTTTTGAGTAGTCATTATTCTGTCATAATATACCATGCCAATATATATATATATATATATATATGTATGTATATATATATATATATATATATATATATATATATATATATATATATATATATATATATATATATATATATATATGTATGTATGTATATATATATATATATATATATTTATCTATACATATATAATAGAATGTGGATTCGCTAGACAAACTAGCTCATGTTTCTGCTCTCTTCGGGCCTCATAAGGCGAATTATTATTATTGATATATTATTTTATTTATGTTGTACTGCTAGCCTGATTTGTACCACATATACTATATTTATATATATATATATATATATATATATATATATATATATATATATATATATATATATAACTTTGCACTTCAGTAGAAAAGGTTTTGAAATTTCGTAAATTCAATACAAACTCTCCTCCAAATGATCTCACGATATAATGTTGTGCAAGTCAATTACTCTCTGATCCCTGTTAATGTACTGTGTTCGGATACTTTGCTTCATACACTGAATATCAAATTCTGTTATTACTGATTACATTTGGATTATGATTTTTATACATACATATAGTTTTGTTTTACCAGCAACACTTGCCTCAGTTCTTTCGACTCTGATCAACTTCCCATATTTTCAGTGCACTACTTGTAGATTGAATGAAGAATCGCATTGAAACATCAGTTAGGAGATGAGTTGCAAAAATCTGTGTTCAACCATCAAATTATCCCCTCAGGCGAGGAAGATTTAATGTGATAACTCGGAAAATGACAGGTGAACAATATAGAAGAACAGGCGAGCAATTGGAATGTCGTGAAGGTCAGTTTGTCCGTCTAAACTGGAACATGCCTCCACTTTAAAGAAAAAATTAGCCATTAGAAAAGATGGAATGGATAGATTGTATCAAACTTCCTAGAAGAAAGGCGTAAAATCAAAAAGATAATGGTAGCTCACAGTGCCTGTTTTTCTGGTCATAAACCCTGTTTTATTCTTTCTTGCGGGCCTTTTCAAAGAGCATCGTCCGTATTTTGTATTCGTCTATTCTTTTGATCTTGGCCATCTTAATAAGCAGGTGGAGTGTTGTCGAGTTGGTTTTGTTTTTTGACAGACTTCAAAAAGGCCTTCGACTCAGTGGAAATCCCCAAGGTTATCGATGCTACCATTCAACAATTTCAGAGTATTACAACATATCTACCGACACAGCAGTTCCTTCATCAGGCTACAAAAAGATTCGGACCCCTCCTGCGTCAACAAGGGTAAGGCAACGTCATAAAAGCTCAACCTAAGTCTTAACTGCCTGCCCCGAGATGATCTTTAGGAACCTAGACAGGAGAAATGAAGGAATCAGAGTGGACAGCAAATACCTAAACAACCTCAGATTTACAGACGACTTCGTTATTTTTGCTGAGAATCTTCATTACTTCCAGATGATGCTAGAAAGACTGAACAATGAAATAAAAAAAGTTGGCCTCCATACGTCATGTTCAATGAATATGTTGAAGACAAAAACACAGAAATCAAATCTACCTGGGATAGCGAGTCTCCATGATATCCTTGAAAGAGGAAAACAAGCAAAGAATCACACTGGATTGGCAAAGCTTCCCTTGGGGCAAGCTCAACCTTCAAGAATGAAAAAATTCCGCTAATGCTAAAAAGAAGTGTACACAACCAATGCGTCCTAGTCACCTATGGAGCTGAAACATGGAGCCTAACCAAAAGAGCGACCCTAAAAATGAGTACAATACAACGCGCACATGAGAGAATCCAGATCAACTTTACATGAAGACATCACAAACAGCACGGCATATAAGAGGAAAGACTGGAGTTTTAGATATCACAGAATCTGTAAGAAAGTTCAGATAGCTATGGGCTGGTAAAGTTGTGAGAATGGGAGAAAACCACTGAACATCACGACTCACAGCAAGATCACATGTGAAACTGGGGCCGACAAAATATAAGATGGTGCGATGAACTGGATAAGTTCAGAAAGTACTGGCCGCAGGATGCCCCCGATAGAGAAGTCTGGCGAATCTGGGAGAAAATGTATGTCCAACAACGGACGCTAACAGACTGATGATGGTGATTATATTCTTCGTCAGCCTTTACAACTGGAGACTCTCTCCCTATCCTGGTGGATGGTGAGGTTAGTGTGGGGGAAAAAAAAGTAAAAACGCAAGGTTGGACGTGAAAGGAAATGTTACGTCGACAAAGAGAAACAATGTCGCAGGAAAATCTCCAGGTCTCGCTCGAAATGAGATACGCCATTTTTCACTTGCGAAAATCTGACCAGTGATCATCATACGTTTCTTGGTCTTATGATACTTTTTATTTATTTTCTTTATCTTAGCCATCTTAAAGCGTAGAAAGAATGTCGTCTTGTCACAGATTTTATATCCATTGTCAACTCTGGCATATGGAGACCATTCCCTTTTCCTTGGTAGTTCATACAAGTGTGAAAAAAAGGAATTACGTGAAGTTGGGAGTCGAAGTCACAAGTAAAAGGATAGCTGAATGAATGAAAACAAAATCTTTCGTTCTTACACCGACCGAAACACAATGTTTTGCCACCTACAAAATAAACGGACTAATAACCAACATACGTATCTCGTATTTATGACACTTTTATTTACTCTCTTTATCTCAGTCATCTTAGAGGGCCGAAGCGAGTGTCGTCATGTCACAAATGTTATAATCGTTGTCAGCTTTAGCAGATGGAGATTACCCCCCATTTTTTCATGGCAGAATAATGTACATAGCTCAGAATCGTAAGCCAACGGCGCATGAGGCAATTATTTCAGTTTATATTTCAAGAACGATCAATAGACATTCATTGTTTCTTTCTGTACCAATTGTTTGTTTTTTTACGGGGCCAGGGTGCTAGCCTGATGCCCAAAATGGTCTGCCTTAGAAGGCTGTATTGGCTTGAACTGCCCTGCTATTCATCCACAGCCGGTTAGATTCATACCTCTCCAAAGGGTATTAGTGCAAACGCAAGAAAACGCAAGCTGTCCCAGCTGGACTTTGAACCCGGCTAACTTATTCTGATTCTCTGTGCATTAACTGTAAGGCCACTCGTGCCTTCCGAAGTACGTCAGAGACTGGAATGGAAACACACACACACCCACACACACCCACACACAGATATACACACACCTACTGGATAATTCTGCGTCTTCTCACTGACTGATGCAAACAATTTGGTCACTCACAATGACGCCCGAAATTAACTGCCTTAGGAGGCTAAATTGGCTTGAACTGTCGGTTAGATTCATACCTCTCCCAAAAGAATTAGTGCAAACGCAAGTGAACGCAATCCGTCCCAGTTGGAGTTTGAACCCGGTTCACTGATCCCGATTTTCTGTGCATTAATCGTTAGGCAACTAGTGCCTTCCAAAGTACGTAAGAGAAAAAGAGAAAATAACAGAGACTGGAATGGAAAGACGCACACGCACACACACACACACACACGCGCTGAATAATCCTGTATCCTGCAAACAATTTGGTCACTCACAATGCAAACAGAGCAAATGAACTGATGTCGTCATTGACCATTGAACTGTGGCCTGTCGATAAAAGCATAGCATGCAAACGGTCCTACAAAATAACCATAAAGAGGCCAAGAGATACAAACACATTACAATTTATAGCAATTGATGGTGTGGTTAACGAGGACTCGATATGGGCCGCCATTGGCCCGTGTGCGCGCTTTTGTTTTATGCGAAAGTGTTCGGGCTTGACTTACACATAGGCCGACAGTTGTTATTTGGAAACAGTGCCGATGAATATTAATGGGACAGTATTGTGTATGAATTATTGATGGCGGTTGAAAGAGTCTTGTAACTAAGTGCTCCGGTTGTGTTGCCCCGTACACACACTCGAGTCACTACACATTGAGAAATGAGACTGACCACTGTGAGTAGGAGGCATGAGCTCAAAATCCAGTATTATCTCTCTTGCTCGTTTGTTTAGTAGTTCTGTTATCCATCCTTTTCAACTATGGCTTGAATATCTTCAAAGTTCGTTGGCAATGGAGTATATTTAAAATTTGAGAAACCTTACGATAACATAAGAATTGAAATCTCAAATAAAGAAGGCACCAAAAGGTCTTTAGAGACTTACCGCTTGTGACCGCTGTTATTATGAATTTAAATCCTCTCCCGACGGGACCTGATTCGTCCGTCCTGCAAACAAAGAAAAAAAGAAGGAAAATTAGCAAAATCTCACAAAGAAATAGGTTCGTGACGCGTTTACATAGTTACTAGTAATAGCTGTTTTCCCTTCGCCAATCGTTTCGTTGGCGAATCCTGCTTGTCTCTTGTTGATTTAGTAGCATTTATACACTGTTAAAAATGCTGATATTTGTGTCAGACTAAGCTAAGCTATGAAAATGTGGCCTGGCTCGTTACTAAAAGATTTATGTATCCCCCATCAGGGCTAGAGGTCTGGTAGGCTATGGTTGATTCACTACTATTTATACACCGTTAAAAAAAGCTGATATTTGTGTCGGACTAAATTAAACTATGAAAATGTAGCCTGGATCATTACTAAGAGATTTATGCATTCCCCACCAGGGCAAGAGATCGGGTTTCGAGCCCAAATGAAAAACCAGGATTTGGAATAGTGATTTCCTAGACAGACAGACAGGCCATCCTAACTTGGAAAATTGGCGTAACACAGTCATCTCACTACAGCCATCGTTTGTTGGTCCTGTGCCATGGTAAGCTGAGATTACTAATTATCAAAAAGGTTTTCTTAAAGTGATCAACTGAAGCTTTATAATAATCATGATATGTGAATGGGAGTAATTAATCGGCTTGATTCTGCTTTAAAAGATTTTTCTATTACATTTGATGCCTTTGGGAGAAAGTAATTGAAACCTTCAGGAACAGGCTAAGTCTACTTGTCCTTATGAAGCTATTGCTGCGAAAGAAGAAAATCTAGCCGGTTTGGACGGCGATGCAGAATTCAGATGGCAGTTGGGGGTTTAAGAGCGGTTGATGAGGGAGGAGATGTTGGATGGTCATTTCTTTGTCGGATACATCTTTGCCGGATTCGGTCATTCATCATTTAAATGACCAATCAAGTAGTTCTAATCCTGACCGTCATGTCCGACAAATTGTGTGGGTTATTGATGTCTTCCTGACTTGGTTAGAATACCAGCAGGGAGATTTGGGAGAGCAATTTTAAAATTGGAGATTTGGGGACGGGGAATAAGAAAGAAAGAAAAAAAGAAAGAAAGAAAGAAAGGAGGAAAAGAATGGGAAGGTATGGTAAACGACGGGAGAATGGAGAAGAAAAAAAAGAAGAATGAAGGAAGGGGAAAGAAAAAGGAACGACAGAAAGAAGAGAAAAAAGATAAAAGAAAGAAAAACAGGAACAAAAGAAAGGAAGACAAGACAAAGGGAAGAGAAAGAAAGATAGAAATAGTGGAAAAGAGAAGAGTTGGGGGAGAGAAGAAAAGGCAAAACGTATTAAAATAGATAAATGAAGAAAGAAAGAAAGAAAGAAAGAAAGAAAGAAAGAAAGAAAGAAAGAGCAGTATCAAGAAAAAAAAAAAAAAGACAATACGGTTGAGAAAGAAAAAAAGAAAGAAAAGGCAAGAGAGACCAGAAAAACAGTGTATAAGTAATGCTCAGCCCGACACATAGTTATTGGCTGAATTTCGACCTGAAGTTTTCATTGTATAATGTTCGGTCTAAGTGATCGGTAGAGAAGGATTGGGTTAAGTGCATTGGTAAGGAAGGAGATTATGTTGAGATGGAATTTGCTGTGTAAAACAAATATTGTTTTCATCAGTACGCTACCAACTTATTGATGTACCTACTTAAGATAACGAATGAGAGAGATAGAGAGAAAGAAGGAAAGAGACAGAGGAAAAGGATAAAAGAATAGAGGTCTGGAAAAGACAGAAAAAGAAAATAGAAAAAAAAAAAGAAAAGATAAAACAATGATGTAGGTTTCCCCTCGATTTACGAATGTTCACTTTACGCCACTTCGCACTATCCTCCCCAAATACTTTAGCACAAGTTTTCCCCGCCACCGAAAATGTCGTAAAGCTAAGAAACAATTAATTAGTTGATTATAATTATTTTTGAGTGTTCTCAAACCCAACAAATAACATTCTTTCATGACTGCCTTCGTAGAAGTCGAAGGTCTAGATTTGTCGTCTGTGATGGCTGAGGTGGAAGGCTTGAAATGCTACAGAATGCCCAACTGCTCAGCTTCACGCATAACTTTATCATACAGTTTTTTAGCATTCAAAATAACCAGCAAGCCAGCTCTGAAGCTGAGTGTCCTTTCAAAATTAAAGTCGTGCTTTTGTGCAATTCAGAATTGTCAATCATAAGAAAAATCTCACGCAACAATATGTTGGGGTCTGGCGACGATGTTTTGTAGTCTGGCGACGATATTTTGAGGTCTAGCTCAAATATTTTCTTGTATGAATTAATGGTGTTTGCTTTTTCGCTTTACGCTATTTCGGCTTGGGAAATGGTTCATGGGATGCTCAACTAGCGGGGGAACTGGTATTTGTTTTCGAAATTTTTGAGACTGTTGTTTACGTTGGTTTCATCTCAACTAGCTATGGTCACTGGCTTTCTTGTCCATTGTCTACTGGTGTCAATTGCATTCAGTATCCTTCACAGATTTCCGAAGGTAACCCTTTGGGTCGGTCGTGAATAAATGAGTCGGTAAATGGGCTTCAACCTTAAACGAGAAAAGGACCTCTAGGTGGCGCAATCTTCCTATTGGATGTTATCTGGTCTGTTAATTTAAACACACGTTTCCTTCTTCCCCTGTTTGTTGGTTTGTTTGTTTGTTTGTTGTGTGTGTGTGTGTTTTTTTTTGTTTGTTTTTTTTGGTGGGGGCCGCTCCAATCACCTCTTTTAAACCTCATTTTTCACTATTCAGTGTATGTAACCAAGTGCTAGAGGTATCATAGTCCTGGAAATAATTACTACAACGTCTGCTTGTACGTCAGAGAAGAGCAAGGCATGCTGGGAGAAGTAAGCGTTGTTTAAATGATTCTTGGGTTTGTATGCGGCCAAAGAGACCTGCAACTTTAGCATGACATAATGCATTTTCTGATAATCTTTCAAAGCCCCTGACGGACTGACCGGTCGACGTGGGTGGGACAGAGGGAGCGCCAGCGTGGTAGCTTCGGCAATGTTGGCGCCTGACAAACGATGTAACCTCGATAGCAAGGCATGTGTTAATCGACTTGACCGGATAGGTCCACAAAGTCATTTTGCATCGTTCTCCTTTATTTTTATCATTTGATATTTTTAAAACCTCCTTTTCTATCTTTTCTGCCCTAACGTTTCTCCTTGTTCTTCCTTCCTTTCGTTGATAATCTGGACCAAGCTTAGCTTAGTAAGATACAAGGCTAAAACAAGCGTTGGGAATATTGTCTCGATCAATTTCCCGAATGGAGAAGGCTTGCTTGCATTGAAAAAGCAGTATCGGAATCCTTGCTTGTCTACACGTTTCACGGCTATCCTAAAGTAAAGAGTTCCTACATAAACTTTCCGTAAGTCGGAATGGCGTAAAGAGGAACAGCAAGAGAGGTCGATTTGAGGTAGGGGGTATTGGAAACTGGGATGTCGGACGGAGAGGTTGTGCGCAGCTTCTATAACGGGTTGCTGCAAAACAATCGTAATAAACTTATGTAAAATATTCATGATTTTCAAGTAGACAATTTTTCTCAATTAACAGTACACAATTTTTGAATCTCTAACGGGCGCACTCTAGAAAGACTCATAATATTGATGTGGTATCTATCAACCTGTGATGTGGTATCTATCATTCTGGTTTTATCTATATACCCTTTTGACTGAGATACTTTCGTAGATACCCTGAGCACTGGTGAGCGGAGGTCAAACCCAGGTAGAAGCTATCATTTCAAAATCAAGTCTAACAGGTTCACTTTAAATAGAATGATCTTTCTTTACCCTTGCAGTCCGCACATCCATCCACTTGTAAAATATCCTCGAAAGTGTCGAATGGCGGGGCAACTAGCTGCACAAAAAAACAGACCTGGAACCAGTTTTGGCCGTGACTGCTCATTGTCGCTGTACAGTAATGTCGATGGGAAAGACATGAATCTTTCAAACTATATTTGGGTAAATGGCAGGACAGTTGAATCTTTTAGCCCTGTAAGAGAATCGACTCTTCAGAAAAGAAACAGCTTGGCTGTTCCCATAGCCGATCACAATACCATTTTAGAAGGGGGTGCTTGAGAAGGGTGTTAAAAATAACATTAAAAAAAAACAATGAAATGTTTCAATAAATGCTCAGTGAGGATATAATTCAATTGAATACAAAACCGTTGCCCAATATGCTTTTATATATTGGGAGACTTCTTCTTCCTCTTCTTCTTCTTCTTCTTCTTCTTCTTCTTCTTCTTCTTCTTCTTCTTCTTCTTCTCATTATTACTATTTTTATCATTATTACTTCTTATCATTATCATTAATATCATCATTATTATAATCATTACTTTCATCATTATCATAATCATCTCTATCATTATTATTATCATTATTAATTCTTATTATCATTAACATTATCAATATTATAATCATTATTTTTATCATTATCATAATCATCATCATTATTATTATTATTATTATTATTATTATTATTATTATTATTATTATTATTATTATTATTATTATTATCCGTACATCATACGTATTTTCATTTCCTAATGTTTCTGTCGGCATCTCGTCTTGGAGTAATTGTTATCAAGCTGCCTTATTACAAATCGGTTATGAGTTTGATCCTCGATGAGCGCTCAATACTTGTGGCCTTGTGCTGAATAACTCCCTCGATCGGTGTGTCTCCATCTATCTGTCTGCTCGTTTATAACTATTTGCCAGGCCAGGTCTTTTTCAATTATGTACGAGTGACTGTGTATGAATGCAGGTACGAATACAGGCTCTCTCCCCTCTCCCTCCCTTCATCCCTGCCCTCCCCCTCTACGCACACTCTTATACAAAGGTTTCGGTAGCATGTGGACGAATGTGATACTGGGAGGGGGAGGATTATTGTCAAAGAATTCTCGATTCTCCTTCCCCTCCCTTTTGAATTTCAGGTCACGTGATAAGTGTGACTCACATAACTATATTTTGGGGGAAGTTTCCTTTGCTTGCCTTGCGGGGGAAGCTGATTCATACAATATTTCTTCCATTTTCTGAGTAGAAAAGTGAAGAGAAAAAAAAAAACCCCTCGAAACCCACGTAAATAAGACAAACATAAAACAATAGCAAACTGGGTTTTTAAAAAAAATAAGGTTGGAGTATACATCTAGAAAAATAAATAAAAACAAATAAATTAGAAGTAGAAACTGAAAGAAATCTCGTAAAAATATTAAAAAATTAAAATGGAAGCGAATAGTATCAATACCGAGTTACGTCCCCTCGTGTTTTTGTCGTCTAGTGAGATTTCATAGCGTTAATCACGTTTTAATCACGTTTTTCTGATCGAAGTATTCATTGCAAGATAAAAAATAAAGAAAACTCTCTCTGATGAGAGACATTCATCTATTTATTTTTCAGTGCTTGGGCTTGAGAAGAAAATTTTGGAAAGATGAATGAAGAGAAAGAAGAAGAAAAAAGAGTGTAAGGAACTAACAGAGAAATATGATGAATAGATGCAGAGAAGGGTAATGAAAAATTGAATAAAAAATGATCAAAGAAAGAAAGAAAGAAAGATACAAAGAAAGAAAGATAGAAAAAAAAAGAGGGAAATAAGGGATCATAAAAATCTAGAAGATGTAAAGAGAAACGATGTGAGAAGTAAGAGGGATAGGAGGAAGCATGAACTATTAAAGAGAATTCAAAGAAAGGAAGACAGGTACAGTATTGAATCGAAGTGCAAACCTATATCATTAGAGTGAACGCTGGAAAAGGCGAGAATTTGTTTCTTTTTCCATAAAAAACGTGATTGCATCCAGTATTTCGTTACCTTAAGAAGACACGTAGGGGTAATGAAATCGGCTTATATCGAACGGTACTTATTGAAAACCTAATTTAAAAAATGCTGTGGTGATTTCAGTGTTACATTCACAAAGGTAGTACCCCCCCCCTCTCTCTCTCTCTCTGTATATATATATATATATATATATATATATATATGTGTGTGTGTGTGTGTGTGTGTGTGTGTGTATGTGTATATATGTATATGTATATGTATATATATACATAGATATATACATATATATGTGTGTGTGTATATATATACATATGTATATATATATATACATGTATATATATATATACATATGTATATATATATACACACACATATACATATGTATATATATATATATATATATATATATATATATATATATATGTATATATCTCTATATGTATATGTATGCATGTATGCTTTTATGTATGTATGTATGTATGTATGTATGTATGTATATATATATATATAGTAGAAACCTAACTCTTGGAGCGATACAAGGGTGACTAGTTTAACATATGTAGTGATGTCAATCCTCACTGGGCGTTGAACCATTTTGGTTTCGTGCCACAATAAGATGAGGTTTTAGAGCCACGTTCACAAAAGTACGCATCAATAAGTAAATATACCGAAAAAAAAAAAAATCAGCACACATTTACTTGTATCGATCTGTTTACCTATCTCCAGATTGATAAATCTGTTCTAATTCCCTGGACTTTTTTTTTTGTAGCACCTTGTATTCACAAAACCTGGACGACAGAGACTCGCTCCTGTTCAGACTGAAACATTATCAACTCCGAATGGGAAATAAAATCACCAAGGATGAAGCTTCATTTATTTACTTATTCATTTTTGTTTTTTTTTTCCCTCTTGTTACATCGATCCTTACAGGAAAAATAGGCCCTCCCCAACTCAGGTATATTCATTCATCTAACGACAAACTCAAATTGATGAGTTGGTTTACAAGTAGAAAATACTGCTTTTCATGGTATCATTTCGTGGCTATTCATAGTATATAGTCAGTTCGGGCAACAAGGAGATAATACTATGTATATACATACACGGATACACTGATATGTAAGTGCATGCTGATATATATATATATATATATATATATATATATATATATATATATATATATATATATATATATATATTCTTATTCATTTGTCGGATATAAATATGCTAGTGTCAAAATGCACTTGTATCCATTGCTTTCTGCTTATTGTTATGAGGTAATTTGTATTCAGACCTGTCATCGCTTAGCCTTAGTGGCACAGGGTACAACACAACCAAATTCAAGAAAGAACATCAACTTGATGAAAGCAAAACAGAACCAAATAAGAAAACGACAAAGGAACAGAATTTTCTTGACACAGCATTACAGACAAGAGACTGCAAATGGAGAGGGGGGGGCAACTTCCACTGGAATCTAACAGCATTTTGTCAGGTGTGAAGTTCCATACATCATTTCCCCTTTTTTTTATAGTTTTGTTTTTCAAACAGGAATAACAACACCTCTTAATGAGTTGCAAGACGAAATCCTCTTTGACTAAGTCCATCTTAAATACGGTAGAAACTAAAAAACTTAAGAGGAGAAATACGAATTAAGATTTGCTTACGTCATTATTCCACGTGGGTGTAGCCTGCTTTGTTTTGCCTAAAAAAAAAACCCAGAAATCTGAAACCTGGATTTTGCCTGGGTTAAAACGCTGACCCTTTGCCCCGGTAAAAAAAAAAAGACATAAGAAAGTGGGACAAATCTATGTATTTACTGAAAAGATGAAAGGAAAGGAAAAAGGTGGGGAATAACGACTGGGATCCAACCATACAGACAAAAGGCATCAGCACAAACCGGAGACAATCCAGGAAAATAGAAGCCAAAAATTACGGACCACCCCATCGAAGCGAGAAGGCCGGGTCCGGCTGTTGTGGACAGAGCACGAGAAATCTGCCAAATCATAAACGGAGCTGTGACTACATATCAAAGAGTGAATATGAAATACAGAGAAAAGCTAGGGAAAATATAAGGACTAGGCAAGTGAACAGAACCTATGGAAGGTAGTACCAATAATAACAGGTGCACTCGGGACCGAGCTAGAGGCACTAAAAACGAGACAGGAGGAGCTGGTGTTAAGAGGTAAGATTTAGACCATGCAGACCATAGCACTACTGGGCTCTGTACGAATACCGAGGAGAGTATTGCAACTTCCAGTTGCTGGCAGTGACCTAATAGCCAGAATGGGAAAAGGATGGTCTAGACACTACAAACCACAGCACTGCCATGATATGTCAGAACAGTAAGAAGAGGGCTGGCTACATAAGAGATTGTCAATCAGCTTTCGGTAACAACCAACGGGCAACTGGTGTAAAACTGAAAACCACAGCACCTCTTCAGAAGGTGAGATTCGAGAGGTCACCTGAAGAGCCGAGGAGTCTTGCTGTCACAGTCTTCAGTGAAAACTAATAGGCAAGTGGTGTAATAATAATAATAATAATAATAATAATAATAATAATAATAATAATAATAATAATAATAATAATAATAATAGACCAATCACGTGCCCACCACTCATGTGTAAAATCCTGATCAGACAGATAGCAGAGAGAATATATCCATATATATATAAATATATATATATATATATATATATATATGTATATATATATATATATATATATATATATATATATATATATATATATATATATGTGTGTGGGGGTGTGTGGGTGCAGAAAGAAGAGGACCATCACCAGAAGAACAGAAAAGATGCAGAAGGACTAAGGGGGCGAATGACTTGTTCTACATCGACCAGATGATCCTGAAAGAAGTAAGAAAAAGGAAGAAGAATATTGCAATGGGATGGATAGACTATGAAAAAAAGCAGGCGACATGATTCCACACTGCTTGATACTCGAATGCCAGAGAATATCAGTGAACCAGTGGTGAGATTCATAGCCAACTCAACGTAAAAATGGAAAGTAGACTTGACAGCTACAGGAGAAAAATTAACAGAGGTAAGTATAAAAAAGAGGAATTTTCCAGGGAAATTCTTAGCCTTCATTAGTACTTGTTCTAAATATGATACCACTTAACAGAATCCTGAAAAACAACAAAGGATACCAATTCTCAAAAGCAAAAGGAAAAGTCAACCGTCGCCTAAAGTACATACAACTATATGCAAAGACCAGAGGAGAGCTCGAAATGTTGTTCAACAAAGTGAAGGAATACAGTGATGACATTGGGATGGAGTTTGGAATAGAAAAATTTGCACCTATGGTAATGCATAGAAGAAAGCTTGCAGCGGCAAAATGAATCGAACTCCTGGACAGTGAGAAGATTAGAGCATTGACCACACAAGACCGATACAAATATCAGTGAGTTCTCGAATGTGTAACGATAAAATGAAAAGAAATGAAGGAGAAAATAGAAAGAGAATACCTTAGAAAGATAAGGAAAATATCAGAGACCAAACTAAACAGCCTAAATCTGATAAAAGTAATGAATACATGGGCTGTATCAGTAGTAAGATACTCTGGACCATTCCTTGGGTGGACAAAGGAAGAACTCCAGTCAATGGACCGGTGAACAGGAAAGCTTATGACAATGCACAAGGCCTCAAACCCCAGAGATGATACGGATAGTCTGTTCATGAAGTGAAAAGAGGGTTACAGAGGACTCATCAGCATCGAAGACTGTGTCTAGAGGGCTCGGACCTCAGCACTGCTCTGATAGGTTAGGGAGATGTGAGAGGAGGGCTGAAGACCCGAGGAGACTTACTTTCACTCAGCCCCTTCGGCGATAACTACCAAGCAACTGATATGAAACTGTAAACCACATCACTGCATTGGACTGTGATGTTGTTGAGAGAGGGGCTAGAGACCCGAGGAGACTTACTATCACTCAGCCTCCAGCTGTGACCGCTCTGCAACAGGTGTGAAAATCAATAATAATAATAATAATAATAATAATGATAATAATAAAGAAGGAGAGTGAAAAAAGACTGGAGGAGATCGGGATTAGGGGAAGAATTGAGACCGTACAGACCACAACACTACTGGGAACTGCACGGATACTGAGGAAAGTGCTAGAAATATAAGGACTGCAACGAATTTTAGCCCTGACATGATAGGTGAAAGAGAGAGGAGACGTTAGCTGAAGACCTGAGGAGACTTATTGTCACCTAGCCTTCAGCGATAACCACTGGGCAACTGGTGTGAAACTGTAAATCACAAGAATTACTACGACCTATGAGTACTAGGAGAGGAGGGCTGTAGACTTGAGGAGACTTGCTGTCACTCAAACTCCAGCGGTTACCACCAGGCAACTGATGTGAGATTCCAAATAATAATAATAATAATAATAATAATAATAATAATACGACAATGCACAAGGCTTTACATCCCAGAGATGACTCAGATAGACTGTATTTGGAGAGGACTCATCGGCATAGAAGATTGTGTCCAAAAGGCCAAAACGGGATTGGAAAAGAATGTGCAAGCAAGTAGTGAAGACATTATAAAAAGCGCCTGAGGCAGTGCAACGAACAAAAAAATATTGCAGTCGAGAGTTCATGGACATGGCTATGCAAAGGTAACCTGAAGAGCGAAACGGAATCGCTCATCACGGTAGCCCAAAACAAATGCGTCAGGACAAACTATGTCAAAGCGAAAATCGATAAAATCTGAATGCCGCTTATGTGGAGAAAGGAACGAGTCTGTAAAGCATAAAACCAGTGAATGTAGTCAATTAGCCCAGAAGGAGTACAAAACTGACACGACAGGGTAGCAGCAGTGATAGACTGGGGAATAAGTAAACAACTATGATTCAACTATGCGGAGAAATGATATCAGCGCAAACCGGAGACAGTCCTGGAAAATAGAAGCCACAAATTACTCTGGAACTCTGACAACCAAACTGACCACCCCGCCCAAGCAAGAACATCAAACCTGGTAATCGTGGGCAGGGAAAGGAGTACCTGTCAAATAATAGATGTGGCTGTGCCTGTGGATCACAGAATAAATACGAATGAAAGTGGAAAGCTATGGAAATACTACGACCTCGTAAGAGAATTGAGGGTGCAGGACGTGCAAGTCAGGGTAGTACCGATAATTATTGGTACACTTGGAACCGTACCAAAGACACTGGGAAAAGATTGGAGGAACTTGGGGTGAGAGAAACGATTGAGACTATACTGACCACAGCATTACTGGGGTCTTTGCGAATATTGAGGAAAGTACTGGAAATATGAGATTACGCCTTCCAGTTTATAGCAATGGCCCAACAGACAGGAAGAGAGCATGGTCGAAACAGTAAAAAAAAAACACTGCGCTGCTATGTGATTTGTGGGGACCGTATGTGGTGGCTGGACACCTGAGGAGATTTGCTGTGATTTTGTCTCCAATGATAACCACCAGGTAACTGCTGTGAACTGTAAGAGTTTGAAAAGTAAGATTCGAGACTTGAGGAGACTTACTGTCATTTGGTCTCCAGCGCTCACCAACAGGCCACTGTTGGATAATGATACTACTATCGACAAAGGGAGAGAAAAAAGGAATATTGCAACCAGAAAAATAGGAAAAGAAAACGCCCAGCATAAAATTTATGAGGCAGATAGAAACGATAGTAGACGAACAATCATGGATATAATTACACGGACATACTTAAAACGAGAAACGGAATCTCTTATCGATTCAGCCCAGAACAAATATTTCTGGACTAATTATAACAAACAGAACACAAGCAATGTCCTCCAATCGCAAAAAAACTGTAAATTTGTATAGGCAAAAACTGTGAACGTAGACAGCTGGCTCAAAAAAGAATATAGGAATTTGCACATGAGTGAAGGGACGGTCATACGCTGGGAACTGCGCAAACGACTTGGTCAACAATCTAAACCATTGCCATGAGCACGGATCATAATAAAATACTTCTGGGTCGATCAGTCCAGTTATCTGAGAAAACCGGGTCTGATAGTCGTAAGGGAGAAAAGAGGGCCTGACAGATCGTATTTGTGATTGTGGCAGCTAACCACACGATGCAGGCGAAATGAAACGAAAAACTGGAAAATATAAGGACCTTACCCTGGAAACAAGGAAAATGAAGCACATGGTATTCCGAACCGTTCCAGTAATTGTTGTCATATTTGGAATCGTTTGAAAAGCACTACGATCGAGATTAAATGAATTTTGGAGAAGGATTAAAACTGTTCAAACCACAGCATTGGTGGGACCTGCAAGGATACTCAGAAATGTGCCAGATATTTGCAGAGACTTGAAATATGATAATAAACAAATTTGAAAGAAAGTGAAACACTGGAGGAATATCTCGTCCTAGTAGGACATGAAAGTTACAATTGTAACAATAATTATTGGTGTGGTTGGAACAGTTCTGAAGAGAATTGTATTGAGGTTTGAAGAATTACAAATCTGTGGCAGAATTAAAACCATACAGAGAAAGGCATCACTAGAATCATCATATTGACTAGAATGTGGTAATATAAAGGATATTTGCTGTCTCTTCAAGCTCAACCTTAAAAAACAAGAAAACGTCATTAGTCCAAACGAGAAGGGTATAAAACCAATGTATCCTCCCGATAATCACTTATGGAGCTGAAGCATGGAACTCAGCATGGAGACTGACTCAGAAAACGAGAAGTATGCAAGATGCACATGAAAGAATCATGCTCAACTTCGCATAGAGATATCACAAGATCAGTGAGAAACATTACAGAAACCATGAGAGAACTCAAATGGCAAGGGGCTGGTCATGTTGCAAGAATGGCAGACAACCGATGGACGTCATAACTCAAAATGGATTCCCAAAGATCACATGTAAAACCGAGGCCGATAAAATACACGCTGGAAAGACGAACTGAAAAATTTAAGAAAGTATTGGCCCCGTGACGTCCACAGTAGAGAGGTGTGGTGAATCCAGGAGAAGGTGTATGTCCAACAACGGATGTTAAAAAGACTTATGATGATCAACAATGAACGCTACCAGATACTATTTGTATGAAAATTAGGTGCGTACAAATAATGATAATAATAATACTGAGAGCTAAAGCAGTCCTAGAAAGGTATGTGCAAACGAATAGCGAAGAAATCATAAACAGTGCAAGAGATAGCGCAACAAACAATAAAGTAGAAAACAATGGAACAGCACAGCAAACAAGAAAAGAAAGATGGGGAGAGAAAAAATTGTATGGCGAGTTTAAAAGGCAGATACAAGATGTAGCAGACGAAAAATCATGGATGTTGTTACGAAAAGGAAACCTGAAGAGAGAAACGGAATCGCTCATCATGGCAGCTCAAAACAAAAGCATAAGGACAAACTACATAAAAACAAAAATCGACAGAACACAGACAAACAGTAAATGCCGCATGTGCGATGAGATGAGACAGTAAACCACATAACTAGTGAATGTAGTCAACTCGCCCAGAAGGAGTATAAGCATAGACACGATAGAGTAGCAACGATGATGCACTGGGAACTAAGCAAACAAATGGGATTCAACCATGTGGAAAAGTGATATCAGCACAAACCAGAGGCAGTCTTGGAGAATGAGAACCACAAACTACTGTGGGACTTTGACATCCAAACTGACCACCTCATCCAGGCAAGAAGACCGGACTTGGTAATTGTAGACAAAAAAAGGAAGGCCTGCCAAATAGTAGACGTTGCTGTACCTACAGACCATAGAGTAAAAAGGAAGGAGAGTGAAAAACGGGAAAAATACTAGGACCTAGCAAGAGAATTAAAGAAGATGTGGAACATGAAAGCCAGGGTAGTACCGGTCATTGTGGGCGTACTAGGAACTGTCCCAAAAACGCTGAGGGTGAGACTGGAGGAGACCGGGATTAGGGGAAGGATTGAGACAGTACAGACCACAGCACTACTGGGAACTGCACGGATACTGAGGAAAGTGCTAGAAATATAAGGACTGCAATGCTAACTGTCAATAGTGACCCAACAGAGGAAGGGAAATGAAAGCGGAAACTCAAATTGTAGCACTGACATGATAGGTGAAAGAGAGAGGAGACGTTAGCTGAAGACCTGAGGAGACTTATTGTCACTCAGCCTTCAGCGATAACCACTGGGCAACCGGTGTGAAACTGTAAATCGCAGTATTACTGCGACCTATGAGTACTAACAGAGGAGGGCTGGAGATTTGAGGAGACTTGCTGTCACTCAAACTCCAGCAGTTACCACCAGACAACTGGTGTGAGATTGCAAATAATAATAACAATAATAATAATGATAACACTGCTGCTACTACTACTACTACTAATAATAATAATAATAATTATAATAATGATAATGATAATAATAACAATACTGCTGCTACTACTACGAATAATGATAATAATAATAATACTAATGCTGCTGCTACTACTACTACTACTACTACTACTACCACCACCACCACCACTACTACTACTACTACTACTACTACTACTACTACTACTAATAATAATAATAATAATAATAACAATGATAATGAAAAAAAGGAGAACCTTTTTCTCATTCCTCGCCGTCCTTCTTTTCATATGATCTTTATTGTTTTCCAGTCAGCCTTGTGTTCTTTTTCTAATTTCAAAAGTTTTTAAAGGATTTACTTTGAGGAGATTGTATTCAAGCAAAGCCTCTTTTCAAAAACTGGGTCGGTCGGAAGGAAACGAAGAAAAGAATTCTTCTTTTTTCTTTTTTTTTTTGCAGGGCGGGGGGATGGATTTTGAAAAATCATTTTTTTGTCATTAGCCCAAACCACAAAGTGGGGGTAAAATGTATCAAAACAGAATTGGAATAAAAGTTTTTGTCAACTGAATGTAAGCGAATAACATGAAAAAAAAAAAAATGAAAAATGAAATGAAGATGAAATTCTGGCTCACAAACTTTATAGAAATGGAAAAAATAATCGTTATGAGAAAAATCTAGAAATATTTGTCATCAGCCAATCAGCGTACACTGTAACCCCTCCTCTTCCGGGGAGTATAGCTCAGTGGTTAGGTCATACTATAAGGGAACCTTTCAGACAAGGAGACAATCCCCAATCGGCAAATTACTCCCCGAATAAAATACAGATAGCCTTCTCTTTTATAAACGCCACTTCTTTCGTTTTTTACGAAGAAAAGGGGCAAGTCTGAGACAGCATCAAAATATTGATTCCCAGCAAGTCATTTTAGAAGCAGGGGGCATCCTTTTCATCTCTCCTACACACCAGTTTCATATTCCACACACTAATCCCACGTCAAACGTCAAGCGTAGCATCATCACAATTTTTGAGGTCTGGGAATGCTCAAAAATGTTTTCCATATAAAATAATGGTAATTGCTTCTTCACCTTACGCTATTTTGGCTTACGAAAAATGCTTATAGAAACGCTCTATTTTCAGATAGCGAAAATAATGTACTAGAATAAGTGAAGTAATCAGACATGAACGAATCAGATTATTTGTGCAACGATGCTTGATTAGCTGGATAAATCCAATCGTAGCTGTAGCGAGTTCGATCCTCATGGTGTGTCCTACAGAAGAGACTTTGTGTTTCACTAAGCTACCCTAAGTAAATACCATATTTCTCCTTGTATAATCTATTACCGAAGACATTTCGCACCCTCTATTGAGCTCCAATTTCGAATGTTTCCGTGAATTATACACACCCGATATTATAAACACGTGAAAATTTTCGAAAAAGAAGCAGATTATTCGATCACAATTAGGAGGTCTATCGTGGTGCTATGATAAACAAGGCTAAAGACAATTCGCTAGTGTAGTGAGTTCGGTTCCGGCAGGCAGCTCAATGTCCAGTAATTATTCCAGTGCACCTGTTTAAAGCAAACTTAGTTGATATTCTTTTGGGCCTCACAGAGCCAGTACTTCCTCAACTTACCTAGTGACGAACTAGGTGTTCAGTAAGTACTGGCTCCGTGACGCCCATGGTTGCCAAACTTGGGCAAGGTCAAATGACGGACGCTAAAAGGATGATGATGATGATGATGATGATGACGACTGTGGAGTGACGTTGAGCAAGATAGTCTACACATCATTACTACCACTCCCCCTAAAATTACCTAAGCTTATATATGTATGGGGGAGTGGTTTTGCCCAGTTATTCACCTAACCACTTCCTCCTTGATCAACGGGCGGGATATGCCAACGACGAGACTTTTCAAACTTGCTATTGCAGAGAGCACAGGGAGAAAAGGGTAGCTACCTTCCATAAAAGTGTATATATATATATATATATATATATATATATATATATATATATATATATATATATAGTGTAAAAAACGAATTAGGATAAGCAGCATCTGATTTCATTCAAACTGGCTAAATGTTTAGCTCAATGGTAAGAGCAACGCTACGTTGAAGGGGCTACCCTGTCGGTGGTAGGTTTGATTTCTGCAGCACTGCAATTCTCTTTAATTGTTTATTCTATTTTCGCTGTCTAGGTCAAATGATACAATCATCGTGTAATTACTGGAGATCATTTCAAATAGAGTTTCAATATGATATAACAGAATTTATAATCACAAACATACGTGCACACACATATACGCAAGCAAATAACATACCCACACAACCACACACACACAAATGTGCATACATATGCACACAGAGAGATAGACTTATAGGCAAATGCACATACATACAAACAAAAACAGATTTATAGACTCGCACACACACACATAAACAGAAACAAACTGATTGACTTTCATACACACAGCCAAACCTGACTTATAGACACATTCATATACACGCACGGCGAGTTTTGAAAATGTATCCGTATACATTCATGATAATAAAAAGAACGGAATTAATGAGACAGGAAAAACACAGTATAAAAGAAGCAAACAATAACGGTATAAAATATTTGGCAACATCATTTTTTGTCTTCCTTACCCATTATACCCTAACGGTATTGAAGAGAAAAGATAGAAAAACCCCTTAATTTCTGTACCTGTCTCAATGACAACGCTTTTTTCCCGTTCTTGTTTTAATCATCTGTTTGAATAACGTTTTATTCTTGTTCAAGACGAGTGTCCCAGTCATCACAAGGAGGACGATGAGTGTCGTAACCGCCATAAAAAAAAAACAAAAAAACGAACAGAACAAACGATGACGACATTCATTCTTTCACTGACGATATCCTCTGTGTCAGGTGGGGAAAATGCCGGGTAGGACTCGCGCGTGCTATGTGGGGGTACAAGAATAGAAACGATTAGGTAATTGTTGAAAAGAGGGACACACGTGTGAGCCTGCGTGCATATTCATGCGCATATACATAACGTGTGCGTAAGCAGAAATGGAGAGAAGGGAGAGTTTTATTTAAATTTCTTTTCGATAAAAGGTTACTTTTCAAAATGGCTGAAGTTGCATCATTACTATTTAAAAAAACGGTTCCGTATTCTATATTTTAGAAAAAATATTCAATGGTTTGAATGCTTTAACTGGTATATCTAATAACACAGTGTGCGCTCAGGCATTTCAATTTTTTTTTAAAGAAAGAAGAATTTTATATAGATATGAAAAATATTTGTGTTCGTCTCTCTTCCAATTAGAGGTCTGTCCGGGAAGTGTCTTGCTATTTATTATCAACAAAAAATAGCCTTCCTAGGACAATAGCGCCTTAGTTCCCTTCAAAGTACTCCTCAGGGGACTGCATACACTTATCCAAAGTCCTTCCTAATTTTTGAAACAGTGAGCAAAAATGCTTTTGTGGGGTGTTGCAATTAGCTCCATCGTAGTGCCTTTCCAAAATCTTCTTCCTTTCTCCCTGGAAAAAAAAGCCATGTTCCGGAAATCCAAATCTGGACTGTAGAGAGTCTGATAGACCTCCATGATGCGATGTTTTGTCTAAAAACTCTACATGAGACTAGAAGAATGGACATTATAAATACATTGATCACGCAGTTCACAAGCTTAGATAATGATCTCTCACTGTGCCTACGAAAGAGTTCATGTTCATACTTCCATAAAAAGGTTTCTCCTGATTCTTGAACTATTCAAAATGGTTCTCCACCGAACAGTCTTCGAACATAACCATAATTTAAGAGACATGAGCGTGAGTATACATGCATCGCAATTACTTGATAGCTGGCCACATGGAGTTGACATTCGCCAGCAACATTTGTCTACTCACAGAGAAAGGCAATGTTGAGTACGAAGTTATTGGGATCAGCGGTTCTAATCTCATAAAAATGAATTAAAAATCACAAATTGTAGATCTTTCTGTGGTATCTATAAACTCTTGATTTCTGCTTGATTTGGAATCATCTAAACTTAGACATAAGATATCCGAATTTGCAACTTTAACAAGCTGTTCCACCTTGCAAAATGTCCAGGCCCTGCTAAACTTGCATCTTTGGGAACGGCCCTGCTTTAGTATTTAATAAAGAGAACTGCTGCTTCAGATAATGATGATGGCAGCAATGAAAAAAATCACTGATAACTCGGACAATGATAATATAAAGAGATTGCAATGAATGCATTGAAGAAGTAAAAGAATCATTACGCATCGTTAATAATAATTAAAAGCCGGAGAGGATAAAAAAAAACCATAGTGAAACAGTAATGAAACCCAAATCGTGATGGTGAAAACAGAAAAGAAACATACAAAAAACAGCAACAGTTACAACAATAAGAAAAATAAAGATTAGTTGAAGTAATAGAATGAAGGGGGAGGGGTCGATACGGACAGGAAATCAGGACACAATTGCAGATGATCAGAGGGTGAGAATGATGATGAGAAGAAAAAAATAATGACAAAGAAGAAGAAGAAGAAGAAGAAGAAGAAGAAGAAGAAGAAGAAGAAGAAGAAGAAGAAGAAGAAGAAAAAGAAGAAGAAGAAGAAGAAGATAGGGAAGGCACAGAATTATATCAATTAAGTGAAAAATCTTCTTTGTCGTTGTCTCCTTTATTTTTCTCATCATCGTTATTATCCACTTACCATTGAGAATTTTTTCTGGTCTTTATTATTGTAATGTGAAGAATTATCGAGAATGAAGGAGACAGTTGTGACCATCATTATTGGTTTGCTTGGAAGAGTCCCAAAGTGAATTACGAAGAAGTTGCAAGAATTGGAAATCCGCGGAAGAATCGAAATCATCCAGACAACAGTATTATTATAATACTAACAAGGGTGCTGAATATTTTTGGAATAATGCTTTCATTTGCTGGCCAGTTAAGGTCACCATTTACTACTGGCATTAAATTTCTGGATATTTTTAGAAAACTTAAATTGGCTTTCAAACCGACTCCTAAATCCAAGCAGAGAGATTGGATCTGGTAGTGGGGAATAAGGGAAAAAAAAGGACCGATCGAACCGTGGAGGCGGTTGTGCAAATGGACCACATAATTAATATTAAGGAGAAAGAGACGTTGGGAATATGAAAATCAGGATAGTGCCGGTAATAGTGGAAAACTAGATGTTAGAAATTAGAGGAAAGACTGAGATAGTACAGATCACTGCATCGCTGGGGGTCTGCGCAGATTCTGGGGTGGGGGGCTGGTGATTCAAAGAGACTTGCAGTCAGCTAGGCTTTAGAGGGGAAAAGGTTGAGACTGCGCAGATCACGGTCCAGTTGGATTCTGTGAGGATGCTGAGAAAGTTGATGGAGATTCCAGCAGACTTGCTGTTATTCGGTCTTCGGCGATGACCATAGTGTGAACATGCCAATGCATGAATTATTATTATAATAATAATAATAATAATAATAATAATAATAATAATAATAATAATAATAATAATAATAATAATAATAATAATAATAATAATAACAACACCACCACCACAGCACTGGCGGGATAGGCGAGGGAGAGATGAGGTGTGGGCTGAAGACCTGAGTAGACTTGCTGTCATTCAACCTCCAGCGGTAACCACCAGGCAACTGGTGTGAAATTGCAAATAATAATGATAATAATAATAATAATAATAATAATAATAATAATAATAATAATAATAATAAGAAGAAGAAGAAGAAGAAGAAGAAGAAGAAGAAGAAGAAGAAGAAGATGAAGAAGAAGAAGAAGAAGAAGAAGAAGAAGAAGAATGAGAAGAAGAAGCTGACGATAGAGGTGAGCAATGAAACGCAAATAATTATACTAACATATGCAATGATTGTAATGACAGAAATGATAATGATATCACTAATGACGGTGTACCTGTTTACCACCCAACAACCAACGAAACAGACTAATACCACCACCGACAGCCTTTTTAAGCATACTCACTGAAGCGTACTGTTTGAAATTTCAGTGAACTTAATTACCACCCGACATTGTCCGGGAGCATGTTGAGTAATAAGTCGTGGCATTTCCCGTATTTGAGGTCATACTTGAATGCTTAAGAAAGGAACATAACCTTTGTTGTCCAGCCCCACGTTGGGCAGAATTTGAGGAACAGTTGGAAAAAAAATGGGTGAATTCAGGGAAACGTCTTTTTCTTAATAGTCTTTCCTAAAACAAGAGGCTTATATGCCAGCAAAAACTGTATTTGATGCTTAGCACCAACTGAGAGCTTATTTCAGTGATGATCATAGATTTTCTGACGCCATTCAGTAAGTATTCTCATCATTTGGTTGTTTATTCATACTGCTTTGCAATTCTAGAGTTGCAATAAACAGCATCAGAAAAATGAGGTAATAAGTGGTAGTTGAAAATCACTACTACGACTACTACTGCAGATAATAATAATAATAATAATAATAATAATAATAATAATGATAATGATGATGATGATGATGATGGAAATACTCTCAGAATTCAAACAAATTAAGCCTGCAGCTACAAATGCTTTAATGCAACTATATGACGTTAAGTATCCGATAAAAGGGCTTCCATGTTCGCGTATAAACAAAGCCCTCTATAGGGTTATACATTATGGGTGGTTACAATATCTTTGGGGTGTTGTCGGGTAGTAATCGGGATCATTCTGTCAATGATGATCGAGGCTGCCCAGCATATGATGCTGATCACAATAGCGTTTGATATTGACATGTTACTCATTATAGTGATTGTTATGATTGCAGTAGCATCGAAAGCTTCATCTCCATGTATAATAATAATAATAATAATGATGATGATGATGATGATGATGATGATGATGATGATGATGATGATGATGATGATAGTAATGCGACAATAAGGCGGAAAAAGGCGACAATGTTGAAGATGAGAAAGAGGACATTTCGTAAAAACGGGGAGATGATGACAGAATTGTGGTGGAAATGACGTCTGAAAGTCTGGGTGGTGGTTTAGGGTACAATTTTCCGTTCTCCCTGGGAACAGAATTCCAGGAAAGGTTCGACATGGAGAAGGGTTGGTTTTAGGATCTTCACTTGGGCTAGTCAGCACACAGATGGTGTATTATTGTGTTATTTCTTGTTTCGGCCCTGGACGCAAAGTCGGCTTTTCCTGTCTCTCTGCCTGCAAGACGCCGGCAACTCCTCCCGCCCCCCGAGCCTTACGCCATCACTGGAATCGTCTTCCGTTCCTACCCACCCCAAACCATCTCTTATTACCGTTTCCACCACCAGACCCGAACTTGCCATCCGTTTTTACCGTGGGCTCAACTGCATTATTACTGGAGAGAAATACCTAAGTAAGCATTACTGTATCTTGGGCGCCCCGGTACAGGTTCTCTTTGCTGTCAGAAAGTAGAGGATTCCTATAAAAAAAAAATCCTCTAACACTTCTCCCTTTTATTTGGTGTTGTGCAGTACAAGGCTAAACTTGAAATAATAATGTTCTGCTCCTTATCTGCAGCTCTAACGTACTTTTCACTAACACCAGCCGTTGGAGCTTGAGCCCATTAAAAAAAAAAAACCTCATTTCATTCTCAAGGTAAACAGGCACTCACCATTTAGAATACGGACACAGAATCATTTTCTACTCCCTTTCCTCTTCTCACCCCTGTTCTGTCATCTCGTCTAAGGTTAGTTCAATTCAATCCATTATATTCTCAGATTTTATGATCTTTAAACTGCAACAAAATAATGTACTGTTTATGTAACCCGTGACACCATGGGTAGGGTCCATCAAACAAATAGGTCAAAACTTGCATTCAGTGTATTTTACTGATTGTAAATACAGTGACACGGCTCAATTTGGCAATAAAAAACAAGATGAAACACTAATTGCGGTTTTATTTTAGTGACTACTCCACAGGTTATATATCTATATAAAGTTCATACTTGTGCTTGCTGAATTTTCATTCTAGTACACTTTTTTTATTTATCCTTACCAAAAGCTAATGTCTATGATAAATATCTTTTTATTTCGAAGCTCCCGTACTTTAAAATGATGGACGTCAGTTTTTGGTTGTGACGAACGAAAAGGTTCCAGTTTTCAGTTGAAGAATGACCTTAGAAATCCGGGATTTCGTAAAGCTCGAATGCTGATCATTGGCGTCATATTGATCATAATCCATACCCATATTGATTCACAAAAAAACTGTATATAATTCTGAGAAGGGTCATGAACATTCGAGAAATTTTTCGGACAATTAAACTCTTTTTTGTTGCTATCGTTGTTAACACGACATTTTGACCATTTCATCTTTCATTTCATTGATTAATACCCATATCATTATTGTTTTCATTGCTAAAGTTTGGCTGGAATGTTCTTTGGCCTTTCGAATGTTGTCCAAGAGTAGCATTCTCATGCCATGGAATATTTGGATTTGATATTAAAAAAAAAAAAGAAAAGAAGAATCTCATCCAGGAAGCAGGGTCTTCGTTCTTTACTGTTTCACTAAGTTTTGTTTAGTACGACATAAGCTTACAAGGGGGGGGGGATTTTGGAGCTCGGCTGATTGTTGGGTGTTTATTTTCTGACTGGGAAGGACCTGTTCCCTTGCTTCGAAAATCAGTATTCAAAATCCTGGCTTTTCTTTGGGATTGAACACGGACTTCAATAGAGATCGTAGATTGTCCATTATTTGATTACTTCAGTTGATACTGAAACGCCATATCAGCCCAAAATGATCTTATCATGACAAAACAAGGAACCTCGTTGACATGGGCTTGTTTACGGTGTCTGTTCCTACGATGCTGAATTGATGCTGCTGCGTGGTGGTCAGTCCAGAAAAGATGACCCACACATGTTTTTTTTTTTTTTTCACTTCCTTTATTTATTGGCCTTTTAGCCAGCTTAGTTTGTATCTTGATCGATCGCAAGAATGGGTTTCGGATTTTTATGTGTTCTGTAAGCATTACAAATTACGTAAAGAGCATTGCCCAGGACAGCAATAGCTTTCGATAACTGTATCATTCAATGTAACCCCTCAGAAAAGACAAAAGAAGAAGAAGAAAAAAACTGCAATTAAGCGGCTTTGGCACATTATCTATTGATACTGACATTTTGCTGATATAGGTTTACACAGTAACACCTATGCAATTGACACGTGTACCTCGAATTAGATCAGATTACACGCATGTCAGATAGATAGATAGATAGATAGATAGATAGATAGATAGATAGAAAGAAACTGAGACAGAAAATATGACGGAGTGGAACAAGATCATCTAGATAATAAAGAGGCGAGAGAGATAGAAAGAGAGAGAGAGGGGGCGAAAGAGAGGTAGTGGCCGACTGGCAGACGGAGGGAAAAGGGAAGAAAAGAGAAAGTGAAGTAGAAAACAAGTGTTAGTAATAACGAGAGAAGAAAAAAGAGAGAAAGCAAATGGCCGAAAAAAAGAGAAAAAGAAAGAGAAAGGGATATAAAGAAAAAATTGGCTAGTCTGGTGCAAGGCTACAACATTGAGGATCGAAAACACTATACTAGCGGTGGTAGAGCGGACTGGCATCCGGGTCGTATTTTCAGACGGTTTTGTTGGATGACCGGTCATAATTTGAGGAGAGAATTTATATGTAGGATAGGAGGTGGCTGAAGAGGAAGAACGCAGCTTAGAAAATAAAAATGAGAAAAGGAAAGAATTAGAAAGAGAGATTATCAGAGAGAGAGAAAGGAAAAGAAATCAGAGGAATAATTCGAGATGATGATGAGAGAGAAAGAGAGAGAGAAAGTCAGACAGACAAACGGGGAGAGAAAAGGGTGAGAATGATAGGGGTTTAGAGAGAAGGGAAGGGAATAAAAAGATCTGAATTGAAAGAGAAAATATCAACAAAAAAAAAAGAAAAGAGAATTGAGAGAAAATTACAAAGAGAGAAGGAAGAGAAAAGATAATTAAAAAGTGGAAGACAGATTCATCTTATCATCTTTTTTTTTCTATCAGATGAAGTATGATAAACCATAATTATTAATTTTCGACTATTTCGACTAATATTCAACTTCATCTAGACTTTCTTTATCCACCATTTAACCAGGTCTGTCAATCTACTGTGAACAGTGAGGGATCAAAAATAAAGAATCAGCTCCAAGTAAGACTCAAACTCCCAGCCTGCTTGCCTGACAGAAGCTAGGTTTAACGTTGCAGCGAGAATTTAACCGGCTCACAGGTCCGAACCCAACCTTTCGATGTGCTATCTACTCCGATACACCCTGTGCCTTTAATAATAACAAGAGTCCATGTCCCGTCTAGAGCTTATTCTTTCTCTCTGATCTGCCCCTGTTTACTAACTCTCGTAGACCAACGGTCATAGTTGCGATGAATAGCAACAGAAATAAAAGTGAAAGAAAATACTAGTAAAAAAAAAAATAACAATGACTCTGATTTGTTTGTGAGATTATGCAAGGAGTTACATTTCTAGAGCTTGGATCAAGCTTTCATTTGTTCTCTCTCTTGGACTAACACACTAAGCACTGTTCCGAATGGGCGTCTTACACACACGCCAACATTGCACAGAGAGTGAATTGTAACGATTCGGAAAGGCGAGCTATCCACAGCACCATCTGTCCAGCAGAGGCAAACTGTGAAAGATTCAAATCGGAAACCTTAAGGAGATTTGTGGGTAACAGCTGCACTAAATCCATAGTTCAACCCATTCTCCCGCCCTACGCAGCCATTTTTTTTTTGCGTTCAAATTTTGTGAGAATTGTACGTCATCTTATCTTCATTTCTTATTTCGTTTTTTTTTTTCTATACGTGCAGAAAAGGAGAAAAAGATGAAAAGTGAACAGAAGAGATGGTAAAAATTAATGCATTTATTTATTTATGGGTTTTTTTTTTCTTTTCACCGCAGATTCGCAACTAACAGAGATCAAAAAAATAAAAAATAAACGAAATGAAATAGCGGAAAGACAATAGATTTTAAACACAGAGAAAGGGGGAAAGAGAAAAGGTGAGATTGAAACGGAAGAAAAAGAAGAAGGAGAAAAAGGAAAAGAAGAAGAAGAAGAAGAAGAAGAAGAAGAAGAAGAAGAAGAAGAAGAAGAAGAAGAAGAAGAAGAAGAAGAAGAAGAAGAAGAGATAGGGATAGATAGATAGAGTGAAAGGAGATGAAATAAAGAAAAAAATAGAAAGAAAGAACGGAAGGGGGAAATCAATGTATTGATTGGAGGGGGGACAAGGAGATAACGGGAAGGAGTCATGAATAAAGAAGAAAAAAAAAGAAATATTGAATAAAAAAAAAGATACTAGTTGAAGAGAGAGAAGAAAGAAAAGAAAAAGATAAGAAATGTAGAAAGGAAGAGATTAGGAAAATGAAAAAAAGAACAAGTAATAGGAGGAGGAAAGAGTTCATAGAAACAGAAGAAAATGAAGGACCTTAAACAGGAAGTAGTTAAGAAGTTAAGAAAAAGAAGAGCCATACCGAATAAGCAAAAATTATCAGAAATATGGAAAGAAATTTGAAGGAGAATGGAGAGCAAGAATCCAGAGACAAAATAGGATGAATGAATATCAGAATAGAAACTAATGGATGTTATTAGGCGAACACAATAGGTGGGGATACATCTTCTTCAGCCTCTCCACCTACCATTGATCAATTGGTACAATGTGAGAAAAATTTGTTTGCCAAATTTACAAGGGTTTTGTCCATCATCTCAAACGTCCAATGTATTTTCTACTGAATGCGTACTTGTTCAAAACGAGACTCTCTTCCGGTTGTTCTGCTTTGATGAAGATAAGCTGTTGCCATTCTTGAGTTAATTTGGACACATAATATTTTTTTCTCGAATCCCCAATTCAACGCACAATGTCAGTCCACATCGTTCTGGAAATTATACAGTTTTGATTCACTTCGTTAATTAATGGGCGATCACGGTGTACAGAGTTAAGAAAAGGGATTCCTCATTATGAAACTGTTTTAAGCCTGGCTCGTTGAACTTTCAGATCAGCTAAAAGTATAGCACTTTCAGAAGCTGACTTTTCCTGTGATAGTGAGCCGATGGAAGTTTTTTTTTTGTTTTTTTTTTGTTTCGCATTTTTATGGTAAGTTGGTGAATGATTTCATGACATTTGTCTTGAAATCATCCAGCCTTTAATACTGACGAAAGAATAGCCAAAAATGGGGTAATGGCACCTTGGTCTCTTCAAATGCATTTTTATGGTAAGTTGGTGAATGATTTCATGACATTTGTCTTGAAATCATCCAGTCTTTAATACTGACGAAAGAATAGCCTACAATGGAGCAATGGCACCTTTGTCCTTTCAAATTTGTCTGTTTTGACCTTGGATACAACATCCCTTCCTCTTTCGAGATCGCCATCAGCTGTTCCATCGTGTTTTCCTTAATCTAGTCCAAAATCTGGAATCTCTTTACAAAAAAAACCCCAGAAAAACTACAAATCGCAGGGAACCAAATCTGAACGGTGGGGGTGGGATCTGACAGGCCTAGATGATGCAAGGTTTTCTAAAAAAAAATGTAAAGAATACAGATTTTTTTTTCTATTTTTTCCAATATTCCACTAAACCAAATCTTAGCCCTCCTTTAGGAAAAAGAAGAACATCTTTCTTTTTTTCCTCTCCGTCTTTGTTTCTATTTTTCATGCAATATTTCTTTTTCTTTGATTACTAATCTAGCTATATTCCTTTCTCTTTTAACTGTGGAGTTTTCTTCCACTTTGGTCCCTTCCTTCATTCTTTCCCGTCTCGGTTCCGTTGTGCTGTCACCGGATTTCCCATCCCCGTGAACACGTGTTGCAGTTCACAGATGGCAAGCGCATCTCACCGACGAAAAAGCAGAGGATTTGGAGAGGTTTAAGGGGTGAAGGCAAATTCAAGATTAGAAAATTATTGAATCCTTTTCTTTAAAAAAAAAAAAGGGGGGGGTTGAAGGGGAATCAAATGCAAATATTGCAAAGAAAACACGCACGCTAATTGAATCGAATATCTGTAGCCATATGAGTCCCATCATTCCCACTAAGACTACGATGATAAGTGCAGCGAATTCTACGACTAACACAACTGCTGTTCATGATAGATAGGTCAGGTTTTACCAATACTAAAGGTAATAAGTAAAGGTACAAAATTTGAGGCCAATGATAAAATCCATAGGATGGTGGGGAATGAGAGAGAAAAAAAAGAGGAAGAGAAGTATGAAGATGGGGAGGAGGGGGGAAACCAAAATGAGTAAAAAGATGTATTTTACTTTTATGTTGAAAGTCAGGGTAGTACCAGTATTAGTAGGAGCACCTGGAATCGTGCCAAAGATACTGAGTATAAAATTGGAGGAACAGAGGATGAGAGGAAGGATTGAGACTATACAGACCTCAGCACCACTGGGAACTGAACAAATACTTGGGAAAGCACTGGGAATATGAGATCTATGACCCTCAGCTGTTAGCAATGGCCTGCCAGCCAAGAAAAAAAAACATGGCTGAGACGATACAAACCACAGCTCGGCTGTGATAGGTGAGGACGATATGAAAAGAGGGCTGGAGACCTGAGGAGACTTACTGTCAGGTGTGAAACTGTAATCCACACCACTGCTATGTGAGAATGCAAAGAGGAAAGCTCAGGACTTGGGGAAACTTGCTGTCACCCAATCCCTAGAGATGATCACCAGGCAATTCATGTGAATGATGATGATGATGATGATGATGATGATGATGATGATGATGATGATGATGATGATGATGATGATGATGATGATGATAGAGAGCTTGGAACAGTCCCAGAGAGTCTTGCAAGAAGAAGAAGAAGAAGAAGAAGAAGAAGAAGAAGAAGAAGAAGAAGAAGAAGAAGAAGAAGAAGAAGAAGAATCAAATGATGAATAAAGAGAGATTCGAAAAGTGGTAAAGATGAAGAATGGAAAGAAGCAGGAGAGGGAAGAAAAGAAAAAGAATCAAGAGAAAGAGAATGAAAGAGAAGATAAAGTAAAGGAAGGAAAAGCAAAAGAAGAAGAAAGTTGGAACGAGAAAGTCAAAGACGGAGAAAATCAAAGAAGCAGGAAAAACAGAATGAAGAATGAGAAGAAGGGAACAGAGACCAAACAAAAAAAAAAATGAATGAGAAAAGAAGAGAAAAAAAAATAACTGAGAGTTTGGGGAAAGAGAAAAAAAAAAGAAGAGAGCGAACAAAGCTCGATAAAAAAGAAATAAGAAAGCAAATGAAGGCAGAGAGGGGGAAGGAAGAAAAAGAGAAAGAGAAAGAAGAGGATGACGGAAGCGAACGAAGACAGAGAGGTTAGAGAAAGAGAAAGAAAAAGAAAAGAAAGAGTGTGAATGGCGAGGGAGAAAAAAGAGGTATAATAATCTTATAAAAAAGACGAAAATCTTAGGTGACATAATCATTTCGCAGTAATCGTAGTACCAGCAGCAGAAAAAGTATTGGAAAATCAGTATCAAGGAAGTTTTATAACAAAGATTGTAATAATATCTTCACAGCAAACTGCCAATCATGACAATCGGGTTCATATTGATCAGGGCCGTGTAACACTGTCCAAATCCTGTCTAATTCCCTTTTTAGTTTATTTATTCCTGCTTTCGAGAATCGAAATATTGACGACTACATTCCAGGGAAATCTTTATTTTTCTATCCCTGTTCCTAATCTATTTTTTCAAAATTCTTTCTGTTCCTTTTATTCATCTTTGTCACCCAATCGACCCCCATCTCTCTATGTCTCTCCTTCGGTCTCTCTCTCCTCACTTCCATTCGCCAAATTTGATCCAACAGATGGCAAATTAGAACGACAATCACTAATTCCAAAATTTAAAAAAACAACCATGAAGAATAAAGTAAAACATATTATTTCAAAAATGTTTTGTTGATAGAAGAAGAAAAAAAAACCCCAGAAAGGACAAAATTTAATGAAGGTCCGCTATTGACAAAATTGGAGGTGGGGTTAGAAAGAGAAGGCTTCAAAATATGTTGAATGACTGGAGTAAGGCAGAGGTGGGGTGGGGTGGCAAACTCGCAGAAAGTTGCACCACTGGATGAATGAATTGAAGATTGGTGATGGTGTGGATATTTGGGGTTTGGGGGTTGGAGAAAAATCTAAAATGGAGATGGCTTAAATGGAGGTGAATAGTTTGGAATAGAAGATATTGGAGAAAAAAAAGGGATGAAGGAATCATATTTTTTTTTTTTTAAAAAGAGGGAAGATGGAAAGATTCAAAAGAGTAAAAAAAAAAGAATCAAATTCGAGGGGAAGTTGAAAGTTAAGAAGGAATGAATTTTTGAAACTACGAGAAGGAAAGAAATAAATGTGATGGACGAATATGGAGGGGTGAAGTTCTTTGAAAATTGAAGGAAGGAGTGAGCAAAAAAGAGAGAGAAATAAATGAAGGAAAATTGAAAAGATATGATAGTGACTACCACTACTACCACCACTATTACTACGACAACTGCTGCTACTATGAATACTACTACTACTACTACTACTACTAATAATAATAATAATAATAATGGCATGACTACGTTGCTGCTCTTTCATTAGTTACTTTTTTGTTGAATTCACCACTGACAAGAGATAATCATTTTATTACTAAAGATTAGATAAATATAACATTACTTATTTCATAGGGGTCAAAATCAAGAGATAATTCTTTTCCATTTTTAGGGATCAAATCAAAAGTTTTTTCCTTTCACTTTTAGGGATCAAAATTGAGGGGCAACTTTCCCCAGTTTTGGTGCTCATAATCGAGGGAAAACTTTCTTTCACTTTTAAGGCTCAAAATTAGGCGGAATTATTTCCACTTTTCAGGGCTTCAATCGAGAAAAAGCCTTTTCTTTCTGCTATTAAAGGTCAAAGTCGAAAATTTATTTTAGCACTTGATAGTCGAAATCGATGAAAACTTCCTTCTACTTTTACAGGTCGAATTCGTGTGGGAACTTTTTCTCCACTTTGGGGTCAAAATCGAGAGTGAACTTTTTTTTCTTCTCTCACGGATCAAAATCAAAGGATAATATCTATTTCATTTTAGGGGTCAAAATCAAGGGTAATTTTTTTCGACATTTTGAGGTGTTAAAATAGAGGTGGGGGTTAGGGGTTAGAATCGAGGGGGACTTTTTCCACTTCTGGGGATCAACAGTTAGGAATAAGGTATTTTCTCTTTTGGGGACCGAAATCAAAGGATGTGTTTTTTTTCTACTTAATGTGGTCTGAACTTGGAGAGAACTTTTTTTCCCCACTTTTAAAGGTCGAAATCTTGGGGGGGACCTTTCTACTTTTAATGGTCAAAATTTGATCAACAGAGAACTTTTTTTCACTTTAAATAGTCAAAATCAAGGGGGAATAATAATAATAATAATAATAATAATAATAATAATAATAATAATAATAATAAAGACTATCCAAAAAGAATTTTAAGATGTAGACAGAAGAGACTGTAGCCGAAAAATCAATAATGTGTTTACGCAGAGGACACCTGAAAAGCGAAACGGAATCCCTTACCGTTGCAGCCCAGAATAAATGCATCAAGACGAACTTCATCAAAACCAAAATAGACAAAACACTGAAAAACAGCAAATCCTGCCTTTGTGAGGAAACACCCCACATATCAAATTAGGCAATTAGTGACTAGTTTTACTTTATCAGAGCACACCCACAATACCAGCCAGCTCGAAAAAAAAAATCCCTGGAAAAAATAGGATTTCAACTAAACAAACAGGTTATCTATAAACATGCTGGTGTGTAAGTATTTTCCCTGATGTTTACACATTTCTCCTGACAACCAGTGAAATGAACCGAGAAAATAAAACAAACAAGAAAAAAAAAAGGAGAAAAAATACACAAAGAAACGAAATCACAATCTCTTCCATCCCACTTTTTATATGCATCTCCGCCTTACACTTTGCTTTTTTTAATTGATAATGTGATACTTGATATTCGATTCCCAAGATCTCTCTCCCATTCACTTTTTCCTTCTCGAAATAGGTTTTGGTTAAATAATTGTAGAAAGAGAGCTTTAAAATGTAGGACATGGGTAAGATTTGGCATACTTATGTAATCCTCACACAGTCAACACTTATTAAGCTTAGCGTAAATACATTGCAAAAACCAGCACGACGTCAAGAATATTGTGATACGCTATGCTCCCAAGTAAAGAACCTTTCCTGCCTATAAGATCAGCATTTAAAATCTTGTATTTTACCAAGGCTCGGGCACTGTTTAGCATGAAACCTTTCCAACCACTTTCGACACATTTTATCATTAACAATGCGTTTTGTAACTACTTATTTTCCTCTGTTTTCCAACGTTAAGATCAATAAGCAAAAATGTTAGTTGAGACAAATTATTAACAAAAAAAAAACGCATGCTGATATGACAGCCGTCACAGTACAATCAAAGGCGATCTTTTTGAATGAAGTCAGTTAAATAGTACCCCAGTCAAATGCCACCCAGCTACAAAAACACAGAACGAACTTTTATAGCAACCAAATGATAATAATAATCTTGATAAGTATGCTGTAATACTTTTTTAAATTGATTCTTAAGGGGCGTTTTGAACAATTTCTCGGTGAGCATTATGGATTTTAAAAGGTTAGAACTCGCGGCCTCCGACCCAACACTCTGTCAGCGAACAGGCTAGAACAAACAGTGAATAAATAAACAAGAATAACTACAGTGAAAAAGAACAACGAATAGGCGAATTCAGAGAAAGCATAAAACAGACTTTAAAGACTTGAGTGACATTAAGAAGAATCCCCAGCCCGCCATGATATTGGATAACCCTCAGATTACTTAAGCAGTTAGGATTGTGGTTTTGTGAATTTGGCGATTTTAAGGTTCACAAACAATGCATTAACCTCAGTGTGGCCCCCAACTGAAACAGCACACTTTGCTTGTCATTTTCAAACGCTGGGGCGGGCCTTGGGGCCGCTATGCCTTGTCAGGAGCAGGGATATTCGTAGCTGCGCTGGTGAAGGCGGGGCGCAAAGCAGGGTAGCGCTGGGTAGCGCTGGGTGTGGTGAGGAAAGGCAAGAAGTGTAGCGTTGGGGTAAGGCAAAGGCATCTCACACGGTCAGTCATGCGTAAATCTCATTTTGTTTACAGCTTTGCGTAAGGGCGGGAACAAGGGAAAACTAAGGTCGCTTTTTTTTCGTGGAAAGTGCCAGAAATTTCAGAATAAGTGGGGAATTCTGATACATTAATGCAAGTCTGTGCGTTGAATGGTTTGGCGTCGCGTAAAGGCCAAAATAACAGTGCGATCTTCTTCAGATACGGGTTTCCCCCGCTATCCGACAGTAAAGTTTCCCTACCGAAGACTTCCCGAAAGCCAGAATGGCGTAAAGCAAAGAAGGTATTCCAATTGATTTATATGAGAAAACTTTTGAGGGTTCAAAGGCCGAGAAAAAAAAAGGTGATATTGGTATGTTAAGCTAAGTCTTCAGAGGTCGGGATGGTGGAGAGGACAAAGAACTGGGATGTAGGAGAATGAGGAAGAGGGTGCCTACCTGTTTCCTAAGATACAGGTTTACCTCGCAACCCGAAAGTCGGGGGTTCCTATAAAACCCTTTCATGATAGGCGAAAAGCGTAGAAGCAATCGCCATTAATTTATACGGGAGAACTTTAGAGCGTTCAAAGGCCAAGAAATGATGATTGTGGTATATTAAGCGAAGTCGCCAGAAGTTGGGATCGTGGGAAGAACTGGTAACAAGGGTGTGAGAGAGAGAAAAGGGTGATGCGTGCTGCTTTTATAACAGATCGCTACGAAAGAAACACGCTCTCTTTTCGCCATTTTTTGCAAAAGCAAAGAAGTGGCATGAAGCGAACTTTCGATAAGCGTGAAATCCCTGTATTAGAAAAGAAAAGAGAGAGAGAGAGAGCAAAATTCTCTATAAGGTGGAACTCTGAATTTCAAGGAACATAAGCTAGGAAATGCTTTCCTGTAGGAAAGTAAAAAAAATGAAATGGGGTTTTTAGATTTTCAGGTAAAATGATTTCGCCGAGACACAGGGAAGAATAACTTGAAAGATGAACAGATTGTACATTTCGTTTAAAGTCCTCGAACCTATACGAGGGAGCCTCGTCATTTGTCAATAGTTAGCTTGCTGATGTTGCAGACCATTAGTAGTGAGTAGTGTATTCGATCCTCACTTGATGCCCTACAGATGTGGCTTTGCTATAAACACAACAGGCACCCACGAACATCCCCGCAATGACGTACGGCTGGAGCAATATTAGGAATAACTCTTAGCGATAGAAAAAATATCAACACGGATTAGAGGGAGGACCAGAGTGAAGCATATCAGTCAAGTAATTATGAATGAAAAGTAGATAAGGGCAAGGCACAATGCAAGAAGATTGGACAACAGACAGAGCAAAAGACTAACTGACTAGTGCACTGGGGACCGTAAACGTAGTAGGAAAAGACCAGGCACAAGATGGGGAGCCAGCGACACGTGGGAGAAGTTAGTGCAATCACGTTAGTCATCGAAAGAGATGGAAAGGCTTTTGTCCAGCAGTGGACCCATGACGACTGATTAGGATAATGACCTGGTTATAATGATGATATATTCCGATCAAAATGCAGGCAGCAGGGGTAGAAGAGCATTCAGAAATATAAGACTGGCTCAAATCTCGAAGAAGTTGCACTTGACCTTCACGTTTTTTTTAATTTTTGCGTACATGGCCCCACCGTGTAAGGCCTTTATAATCGTGAGAAACCCTCTCAACATATATATATATGTATATATATATATATATATACACATATATATATATATATATATATATATATATATATATATATATATATATATATATATAATTGATAATTCTGTCATATATATACATATATATATATATATATATATATATATATATATATATATATGTATATATATGTGTGCTACCCTATCGGTCACAGGATTGATTCCTTCTGCAACCTCATTTTCTTTAATTGTTTATTCTATTCAAGTTGTCTAGGCCAAATGATACATTCACCGCGTAATAACGGGAGATCATTTCAAATAAGAGTTTCTATATAATATAACGCCATTTATAATCATTTCAGTCGGATAATATATCCATTTTTTCATAATATGTATATAGTCAGAAAGCTACACACACACACACACACTCACACACATGTTTAAATATAATCTCTAATTTTTGCTCTATGTGATATTTCGACGCCATTTTTTTTCAACAATTTTTTTTTCTTCGCAGACAAACGGTCTTCGCCAAAGGAAGTGGGTCTGCAATATGTATAAAACACAAATTCTGTGTTCTAGTCTGCCATATAATTGCCTTTCGTAGAGACAAAATATTTCAAACAAAAATTTATATGCTATGCACGAAAAACTTTCAGACTAACGGTAAATTTGGATTTACGTCTTTGTGTCTGGAAATGTAGGTTCGCTTATATTTCGATGAACCTGCAGCACTTCTTTCTTCCTAGAAAAAAAGGGTAAAAAAAAATATCAAACATGTTTTTTTTTCACGTAGAGCTTTCAAAATTGAAAACTGTGGAGAAGATTTTTTCTCAAGTTATGAAGGGTTATGGTAGATTTAACCGAATTTCTGAGCGTATCCAATACAATATATGGCACCCCGCTTTTTCAGCAAAAACTACTTGAATTAATGCAGATATATCGAAATATCTGTTTATTAAGGTTCAGTACAGGGACTTATATGCCAATTAAGTCTAGTCACTCAGGTGGATAAGTTAGCTATGCTCTGAACAATGAGATATTTTTCAAATCTTTGTGAGTATCGGGAGACTTAGCTATACAAATATAATTTTTAATCCGGAATCCTGAAAACTGGAAAGTTCCGGATTATCGAACATTTTTCCATGAATATCAACAGCACACCAAAAATGATACGACTTCAGATACCTCCGTACTCTCATCATCAATCTTTTAACGTCCATCTTTGGACATAGACCTTCCCAGAGATTCGCCACAATGCTCTATCGTGGGCGTCACGGAGCCAGTATTTTCTAAATTTGTCTAGTTCAACTCTCCATCTTGTATTTCATCGGCCTCGGTATCGCATGTGATATCTGGGGATCCATGTTGTTGTCTTTTGGTTGTCTGTCATTCTTGCAACATGGCCTGCCCATTGCCGTTTGAGTTTTCTAATAGATTCTATGATGTCTCTGACTCCCGTTTTCTTCCTGATATACTGTGCTATCTTGCGATATCTCCATGTGAGGTTGAGCATGATTCTTTCATGTGCATGTTGCATGCTTATCAGTTTGTGAGTTTGTCTCTTGGTTAAGTTCCATGTTTCAGTTCCATAAGTGACTATTGGGAGGATGCATCGATCGTATACTCTTCTTTTCAAGATTATTGGGATCGACTTGTTTCTGAAGTTTGGGCTGGCTCTGCCGAAGGTTTACCATCCTAGGGTGATTCTTCGCTTGATCTCTTCCTCTTATGTAGGTATCATACGGAAGACTGCTGTACTCTACCAGGCTTTATAGAGAAGAGCAGAAGTTATCGTTTGAAGTCAGTCTTGACACAACTGTTACCACGCAGTTTGTGTCTCAGACCTCCTACTAGTCAGATTAGCCCTTGCTGGGGGGGGGTCGGAGGTAATCTCTTTGTCTTGGAAGAGTAACATTATTAGATATCCCCACACACCCCATTATGTAACAGTGTTATATGGAATAATGAAGCATCGATACGTTACATGTACCATCGTTCAAGAATCAAAAAAGTTCCAAGTTCCGAGAAGTGTTGGGTCCCCCAAAACGATAGAGGATTGTTAACCTGTAGCACTCGAATAAGAGATTGCCAACCTGTTATTTCTACATTCGTTCTATCAGTAAGTCTTGCTTTTATTCTTCGCCAGTGACAATAATTTTCTCCATTCTTAATACATTTCTATAGTCAAATGCATTCATATAGTAAAATAATCTGCAATGCATTTACAGTGTGCATATAATAGTCCCATTCGGTCAGTAACATTTTCATTAATCCCTAGCCATTGATAATTTTCAATGCATCACTATAGAAGAATCATTAACAATGCATTTGTATTATATATGAAATTCTGTCAGTAATGCTAGCATTAATTCCCGGCCATTGACAGTCCATTTCTTTCAGATTATGATTTCAATACACACAAAAGATGAGAGGTGACGACTATTGCTAAAACGCGCCAGAGATATTTAGTTTGCCAGTGCACAAAATGAATAGCACCGGACTAGAAAGTAATGGAGCAGTAGCAGAATCCATGGAAAGCGATAAGAAAAGCTGAAAGCTTACTTACATGATTCGCGTTTAGATGCAGCCAGCGTTAAAATATAACAAAGGTTTTTTTCAATTTTTTCTCTTACAGTCAAAATTGCTGTGTCACTATTTATGTGACAATTAGCGTGAATGAAAGGTTTGATGCATTTGCTTAATAAATCCTGTCTGACTTACATGAATATGCCATTATTAAAAAAAAAAAATCTCGTTTACGTCAATCGACCAGCATTCAATACCTGCAAAGTAGCGACATCTCCGCGATAGAAACAAATGGAAGAGTTTCTCTAATACGAGCTCTAACCAGAAAGTATCAAACCATTTGATATAACTGAAAAAAAGGGCCTACCTAGAACAACGACATTTTATTTCTCTTCAAAGTACGATCACACAATACACAAGCTTACTCAATGGAGTTTCACTGTCGATTGAGTGACCCCATGGAAGACCGTTTGATTACGCATGTGTAGTAAGGTACCATCCGATCGGTAATCAAGTTACATCAAGTCTGTGCAACCGGTTCTTGAAATATTCAAAATGGCTGAATACTCTCCGGACGGACCTCGTGAGTCGTCATATTTTCGAATCAAATCTACAAATCCGTAACAAGCCAGATTTCAATTTTTGAAAGCTGGTTGGTGCTTTAAATAAACATCTCATCAGTCAATATAAACTTGTCATTGAATTTTTGCAAAAATAGAATAAAAAAACAAAAATTAATTCGAGGCTTACAACAGACGGCTTTTTGTGTAGGTTAGTATCGCTGCTTTTTCGACCCGACAAGACAATGAACGATGGGTTGGAGAAGAGAAAGAAGACGAGAAAAATGATAAAAACTGAAAAAGGAAAGAAGAAGATAATGACTGAAAAAAAAGACAAGAAAAATGTGGGCGGAAAAACAAATCGAGAGAGGTTGTCAAAGAAAGGAAAGGGAGAGAGAGAGGGAGAGAGAGAGAAGCGGAGGAAGAAGGAAGAATAATGAACAAATGAAAGAAGGAATGGAAGATTTCGCTCTTGGTAGCCCAATGGTTAGGATGTTGGTTTCCAAGACTAGTGATAGTAGGTTGGAGTTTTAATAACTGTTTATGAAAAAATGAATGAGAAAAATAGAGGGAACAGAGGAAAGGAAAACTGCTCGGTATCAAGAATGGAAAAAAGAATGAATCTTAGGATTTCAGGATGAAGAAGAGGCCCAAAATGTGAGGGAGAGGGAGAAATTAACAAAGAAAGATAAGAAGAAAGACAGGAAGGAAGGAAATGCAAAGTATGAAATCCTACAATCGAGAGTCAACAGTGGGAGAGACGGAAGAGGCAGACAGACAGACAGACAGACAACCAGAGAATAAAAGAAAGAGAGAAAGAAAGGAAGAAAGGAAGAAAGGAAGGAAAGAAATGCGAATGATACAATCGTATGGTTGAAAGTCAATAATGGTAGAGCTGTAAGAGAGAAATGGACAGACTGACAGGTAATAAAAGAAAGAGAGAAAGTTAAGATGAAAGAAAGAAAGAAAGAAAGAAAGATAGGAAGAAAAATGGCAAGTTAAAGTGTCAGGGCAAACCACGTACGAACAAAAACAACGTTTTGAAAGAAAAGAATGAATTAGAAAGAAGAAAAAATGTAATGAAAATGTGAATCACATATAATTAAACAATTGAAGACTAAAAAGTGAAAAAGAAAGAAAAAAAGAAGAAAAGCGGTTGAAGGACGAATGAAAGATGAAAGAAAGAAAAAAAGAATGAAATCGACATTGAAAAAAAAAAGCAAATATCAAACATGAAACAAATCTGTATCAGCCAAAAGAGTAAAAGACACAGAGTGTATGAATGAAAGAAAAAAGTAGATGAATGAAATAATGAAGGAAATCGGAAATGTGCAGAGATTGAAGTAAAGAACGCAGTCAATGTAAAAGTAAATAATAAAACTAATTGGAGATTGACATGAAATACAAAATGAATAAAAAAAAAAAAATAAAACAATTGAAACAAAACCGAAAAAGAAAAATGTAAGAACTAATAGAGAGAATGAGAAAAGAAAATCAAAACATAAGCTAGAAAAAAAAAATAATGAATGAATGAATGAGTGAATGCATGGCTAAAAATAAACGAAGAAAATAATTGAAATGAGTTTATTATTAGAAATGCTAAATGACCCACATTCAGTGTTGAGCCTCGATTGGTGCAGGACGAGAAGAAGGCATACTGTGCTATTGTCGTCTGGACAATGATTTCAGTTTTTCTTTCACCCCACTCTGTCCAAAATTCTTTTTCTCAAAAAACATTTTCCCTGACTCTCTGTCTCTTCAATTATACTTTTTTTTTCTTTGTTTGCTCTTTATTTATTTAATTAACATGTTCATCTTCTTTTCTTTTCTTTTTTTTTAAAAATCTCTTTTCGTGCCGATGGGCATTCGATAACAACTTCTTCCTTAATAGTCTCTATTTATTTGCTTTTTTGTTTCGTTTGTTTCTAACTTCAACTTTAATTTTTTTTATAAGACGATTGGCTCTTCTCCTCTGAGAAAAGGTGATGAATATAATGGATGAAAGAAAGAAAGAAAGAAAGAAAGAAAGAATGATTGAATGAAAATTTGATAATGATAAAAGAAGGAAGAAAGAAAAAAAGAACAATTGAATAGAGAAAGAAAGGAGTAAATGAAAGAAAAGAGAGATAAAACAAGGTTAGAGGGCAGAAAGAAAGTAAGGAGGAGAGACAGCTCAAAAATCGAAGAATAAGAAGCAAAGAAAAAAAAGAAAGAAAGAGACAAAGAAGAAAAGAAAGAATGAAAGAATAAAAAGAAAGAGAGGAAGACAGAAAGAAATAAGAGAAAAGGGGGTGAATAAAAATGAGAAATATTTCAGAAAATACTAAAAAAGGGAAATAAGTCAAACAGAAATGACTTGCAGATATGATAGATTTTAAAAGCAAGCACAAATAATGACTACTGGGCAATAAAATATTTTTCTTCTTTTTTTTTTTCAAATCTGACTCCCTAAAATTGGTGGAGTGCTATGAATGGGGAAAGGAATAAAACATCAATTATACGATCGATGTGTCTCAGTTCTATCTATCTATCTATCTATCTATCTATCTATCTATCTGTCTATCTATCTATCAATCTATTGCCGTCAGTCAGGACCAGCAGTCAGTTCTCATCGCAAGTGTTAATTCTCACTAATATCGTTGCTGGCCCTGTCTGGTTTAGCCAGGGAAAATTAAGATGCAAGAATATCATTAAATACGTGGTAACAAAAAAAAACACTTTCAATATCATTTTTTTATTATTGAAAAGGGTAGAGAAAGAAAAGGGGTAAGGAAGAATATAGAAAGAATTTTTAAAAAATGAAAAAAATGCACAAGAAAAATAGAAAGATAGAAAGATACTGAGGGAGAAGACTGATGACAGAAAAAGGCACGAAGAAAGAAAGAAAGAAAGAAAGAAAGAAAGAAAGAAAGAAAGATAAAATAGTTAAGCAAGAAAGAAAAGGTGGAAAGCTCGATAGGACAAGGAGAAACGAGAAAAGAGGTAAAGGAAAGGGGGAAGAAAAAAGAAAGAAAGAAAAACGGATAAAAAGAGATAAAAAAAGAAAGATAGCTGCTAGATAGATAGATAGATAGATAGATAGATAGATAGATTGATAGATGAATGATGAAAAGGAGGAAGGTATATGCAAGAAAGAAAGAGCTAGAGAGAAAGAGGGGAATTGATCGGAAGGCAAATGAATAAATAGATGAAGAAAGTGAGGGAGAAAGAAAGGAAGAAAAGGGAAAGAAAGAAAAAAGAGAAAGAAAGAAAGAAAGGAAGAAAGAAAGGAAGAAAGAAAGAAAGAAAGAAAGAAAGAAAGAAAGAAAGAAAGAAAAAATGAAAGAAAATAATAGAGCCAGTAAAAGAGGATTGGAATATTGGCATGGTCTCCTGAACAGATAAGAAAGAAAAAAGGCAAGAGAAGAAAAGGAGGAAAAGAAAGAAGAGACGAAAAGAAAGGAAAGTCCAAAAAATGATGGTAAAAGAAACGACAGAAAGAAAGAAAAGTACAGAAAGAAAGAAGAAGAAAAGAACAAGAGAAAGAAAAAGCAATTGAGAAAGAAATAGAGAACTGACAAGTGATTCTACTTTGGTGGGTCCTCAAAGCAGGGTCTTACTTTTTTGGCAAGAACTCAATGTAATTACCGCAAATTACCTGGCAAGGGGCGAACACGTGCTGTGCTACACACCCTGACAGTTATTGTCTGGCTCACGCAGTCTCCGAAAAACGTCAGCCACCCTACGCACTCACTCACAAAGAGAAATACGCACTCATGGAAACAGACTTACACAAAAACGCATATAAGCGCACTTGCGATTTTTTAATGTGTTAACATCTGGTTATACATACACAGACAACCTTGTAAATGTTATCCCAATTAGCTTGGGTGATTTCTAATTAATTTCTTATCGAAATTCCTGGGAGATTTTACACAGATATTCAAATAATTACGGTAAAGTCGCACTGAAAACCCCAGTTATCATCTGCTAATGTTAATTAAGCAACGACGAACCTGATCGGTACTTAGATGGGTGACCACTCGGAATCATTCCGTAGTGTAAGCCGCCGATAGTCTCGTGACAGGTAGAACAAGGTTTAGTGAATAAAAAGAATATGATGTACAGACTAGGACCCAGTTGCTCCTGTGTCGCAAAATATAAAAGGTGAAAAACTTCTTTCCATCTTTTGAATAACCAATGGGGACCCGTTTATTGTTTCTGGAACTATTGTGTACTGTTTCTTTCATGAGGCGAACTTTTAAAACGGCGCTCCAAGAAGACGTTGAGAAATGTTGAGAATCGTTGAAATCGTTGCTTGGTTGTCACTGGAGTTATCGAAGTGGTAAGAATCCGTACAGTGTCTGGATATCAAATACAAAATAATGATTGATATACTTCCTTTAAAGCTGTATCGTCCTTGTGTTTTGATTTTAAATACAAAATAAAAAAATCTGGAATGAATTTTGAATTATTTTGTACGCGTCCCGGCTTTTTCTTTGTGTGTCCGTCCCACCTAGTGTTAGAAACTTAGCTACGCCTCTGATTATTTATGGGATCATATTTTTAATCTCTTAACCAAGTGTCTATTTACAAATCGCAGAATGCAGTTTCTCAAGGTACGTTCGTTCACTTGTGAAGAAAAAACAAACAAACCCAAACGCACTACCCACGTGTTCATTCAAGCACGTGTAGCTCGAATACTAACCAACTTGACGTGATGCAGTTTTGGTTTTTTTTTTCATTCAGAAGTCCGATGTCGCTGTTACACAACATAACAGTAGAGAGTCTCGTCGGTGTATTATCTTGAAATTCCGGTTTCTTTTTGGACAGCTCTCGTGCATTGGAGGGAAGGGCTTAATTAAGAACATATTTATAAACAATAAGCAAACGTCAACGTGTTGAAAGTCTGGAATGAAATATAAAAAAATTGAATTTGATAAATTTTGTTTGTCTGCTCAAAAAATATTTTCATTTTTCTTCTTTTTTTTTTGTCCCTATATTTTTTCGCACATGAAATTTGATGACGTATCTTGAATAATTGACACGAAACGTGTAAAGTACGTCATAAACCATCTCAACAATTGCCAACTCCCATCACAAAAAAGATGCATTTCCGTCTCTATTCCTATCTTCCATTCAACTCCCTGGTCTCTCTTAGCTATTTCTTTTTTTCTTTTTCAAGATAAATGTTAAAAAAAGTAAATTCAATAAGATTATTGTTTAATTTTCGATTTATTCTTTGACACATACGTACACGTATACAGTCATACACATACATACATGCATACAAACATAGAGTCAGATTGTTACTACAGGGAACAGACATGGTTTCGAGGTTTAAACAGCATTATGACTGATCAAGGACACCCCAACAAAACTCCATGATATCTTTTTTTACTCACTGTGAGAAAATGTAAAATCTTTGCTGGTTCAACCGATGTCAATTGTAGGAGCCTTTCTAAGTTTCCACTTTTGGACATTCAAGGTTTAGCCAGGTAAACCGAAGTCAAATTGACAATGAATCTCGACATTCTGCTTCGATAATTAGGAAATCATATTCATTATTAAGACATTTTTTTTGGCAGGTGTACATTTCGGCATGTTGTCGAAATGTTTTTCTAACAGAACCGTTATTCAACAATGGGGACTTTTTTTTTCAATTAATCCCCAAAATATACTTGACGTTGCATATGCTAGGTATAAAAAAACAATACACATTATCCCCCCTCTCCCTCCCCTCTCTCAATAAAATGGGAAGATCGTGCTGCCATAATCATGCTTATGAGGCTGGTCTATCTGCCATGAAAATCTGCATTCCATATCCAGGCTTGAAGAGCATCATTACTAACCTAGGCCCCCAGCGGAATATGGGTCTGAAACATGGTCAATGAACACTGGTTGGAAGTACGCAATTATCTTACCCTGGCACAGGCCCCTTCCCCTATTATTATTATTATTATTATTATTATTATTATTATTATTATTATTATTATTATTATTATTATCATCATCATTATTATTATTATTATTATTATTATCATTATCATTATTATTATTATCATCATCATCATCATCATCATCATCATCATCATCATCATTATTATTATTATTATTATTATTATTATTATTATTATTAATTAATTAATTTATTTATCTATTTATTTATTTTCTCATCAGTTGGCTAGAGACTGAGTGACAGCAAGTTTCCTGTCCCGAGCCCTTCTCTCCGGATTCCCACAGTTCACAGCAGTGCTGTGGATCATATGTTTGATACAAGTTACTCGGTGGTGAACGATGAAGGCTGAGTAAGTTCCCCTTAAGTCTCCAACCATCCTCTAATATCGTCCTCACTAGCGCTGTCGTTCGTACCGTCTTCACTATGTCTTTTCCTTGGCTGTTAGACCATTGCTAACAGCTAGGGGTTGTGGAACTCACATTTCCAAGGACCCTCAATATTCGTACAGGCCCCAGTAGTAGGGTGGTCAGTATAGTCTCAATCTTTCCTTTTATCCCTACTTCGTCCATTCTCGTTTTCAATATCTTTGGTATGGTTCCGAGTGCACCTGCTATCACTGGCACTACGCTGACTAGTGGGTGTCATTGGTGACAGCATGTCTCCTGAATATTCCCGGGCGTTCTTCGGTATTCTGACCGATTTCAGGAGTGCTGCCATCAGGGTAATTTCAGCTTTAGCCCAGATGTCTAGTATCTCCAATCTCTTAGCTAAGATCATCATTAACGTTTTCTTTTTTTAATGGTGGGAGCGAAAATGATCTTAAAAATTCTCTTCTTCTTCTTATAATTATTATTATTATTATCATCATCATTATTAGTATCATTATTAGTATTATTATCATTATCATCACCATTATTATCATTATTCATGATGATGATATGAAAAGGAAGCATTTAAATGCTTGTTCTGCTTCGTTTTCTCCTCTTCATTATAATCATGATTACCAGGATCATCATCATCATCATAATCATCATTTCACGTTGTTTTATTTGTTCTTTCAAAGAGTGCCATAAAACTGAAATAATGGCGACACCAAAACAATAAAATGTTCATTTGTCTTCCTGATATTTATTTTAAGTGTATGGTGGTTGAGTTTGTGGTTTTGTGTAATAATTTTTGATCTTTACGACTTGAATAATAATAATAATAATAATAATAATAATAATAATAATAATAATAATAATAATAATAATAATAATAATAATAATAATAATAATAATAATAATTTTAAAAAAAGACAATGTTTAAATTGATATGTTAACAAAACAATTGTTCCCACATTCACAACAACAATGTCAGGACGACAAAACAGTTCGTCCGGAGAATAATAATTTCTAACCGATTTAATTCCAAATATTTCTTTGTGATATTTTCTAAACGTAGCTTAGTACGACCAAATAAAGCAAGGTTGAGGGAGGAAGATTGAGTTACGCCAGTCTTCGAGGTAGCGAGAACTTGAGCTGCCTAGAATATCAACATTCTCAATCCTGGGGTCGGAATTAAGACCCCTAGCAATGGTGGGATTAAGAAAATATCCAACAAAGTCACGCCAAATAACAAGCTGAAATAATACTAACATATATCAAAAGTGGGAATGAGAGTAAGGAAGTGTGCGCTGCCTCTATAACGGCTCGCTGTAAAATAAATAATGTACACTATTTTCACTTTTTGTTTTTGTTTTTTTCGTAAAAAGGGGTGTAAATCAAACTTTCGCGAAGGTAGAGATATCGGTGTTAGTCTTCTCAAAGATTCTGTTAAAACATCAAATGCTGTTTTGGGTGGAAACTATTGTCCATTATGAGAGCGCCCATCATCAGTGACACTAAGTACGCAAATCTGCCAAGACATTGTTAATTGTTTCGGTCTTATATCCAGTGTTTTAAATCAAGCCTTGAACCAAACTTGTCTTACTTCAACAAATATCTGATTGTTTAGTTACACAACATGTTTAGATCCGACCAGGCAAAAAAAACAAAACAAAACAAAAAAAAACGATATAATTTTTCAGACAAATAATGGTGAACTGCCAACAATTTTGACAAGATGTTCCGATAACGGGCTCAGGTTGTCAGGGAACAACACACCCACTGCGGTGTGTAATCGCCCGAGAATTGCTCGCTCGGAGTCAACTTACGAATGAGCAAGGGTTTAGTACATTGCTTATCGTCTCCTTGTCATTTACGGGCCAGTTACGATGTCAATTCTATTTAAGATTTTTTGGAAAGGGTCTTGGAACTCGGACTTCTCTCAAAATGAGGGGATTGCGGAAATCTTCAAAGGAACGGGTAAAGGACTTTTGTTCAAGATTGTTTACGCTGAAACCGACAATAAATACGTCATTGGATTTCGACACATACACACACATACGCACGCATGCACTTACATACACACACACACACGCACACACACACACACACACACACATATATATATATATATATTCATTTATTTATTTATGTGTGTGTGAACGCATCTGGGCACCAATGAGCCAAAACATCACGACTATCAACAAGTGGCAAGAGTGATAGCTACCATCACGTAAGCATCCCCCATAACAAGATCAGAAGTAATATCAGCAGGTGAGCCAGCCTCAAGTACTTCATCTTGGTGTGTTGAGTGCCCGCAGTTCGGGACTAGAAGAAAGACTTGAGTGACACAGACAAAGGCCAAATTGCTATGGCCAGACGACTAAGTCAGGGCATTTCCGAAACCGGACGGTTCGTGAGTGCTCACGTTCAGTCGTGGTGAGTACCTATCGACAGTAGTCTGAGGAGGGAAACATTACCAATCGTCACAGACGCACTGGGCGGCCAAGACTAATCGATGTGAGAAGTGAACAGAGGCTTTTCCCATCAAGTGCCAGCCGACAGAAGGGTTACATTGGCTAGAATTGAAGATAGCTTTAATTAAAGTGAAAGTGAAATAAGGAATACGTCAAAACACGAAGTACATCGATACTAGATGCATATGGGGTTGCGTGAGAGTAAGCCAGACAGAGATCGCACGAGAACAAATGTCAGTCGCAGCAAGCATCTTCAATGAGCGAGCGTCGGAACAACACCTTGTATAAATGGAAGATGGTCGTCCGGTTCGATTAATCTCCTCCTGAATAAGGTAGACAACAAAGTACCAGGGCATCTTTAACCTGGGGAAATCACGACACCAGGGTGCACCGAAAAAAAATAGCAAGCCGATGGGGGCAGTGTTATAGTTATAGCAACGTTCTGTAAGGAAACATTGAAGACCATGTACACCTTTTAAAGGTAAGATTCTATGAATGCAGTGCACCTTCCGACAGGACATGGCAGACTGCTGCATTGCTCAAGCTGTACGGAAAACACTTCAGGATCATGAAGAATACTTCGCTTCTGGGTCGGCCAGCAATTCCGCTCTGCAGAACTTTAACCCCACCACGTGATTTGCTGTACTTAAATGACCTGCTGTACAGCAAAATCCTGACCCTAGATTGCAGAGGGAACCCTGCAGAGATCTTGTACAGATCATATCTGATTAGGCAAAAGCTCTTTAGCTAGAACATGGAGAACCATCACCTTATAAGGCAGGTGGTCATAATTCTTTAGCTCATCTTTGAATATGATCACCGTAGTCTGAATTTAGATCACAAGAATATATATAACGCTCTTCCAACTCTGGTACTGGATGGGATATTGAATGGCCCACAGCTGAGGAGTTGTAATACAACAAAACAGTTGTCTGTGGATGACACAATTATTATTATTATTATTATTATTATTATTATTATTATTATAAATGCTCCTTTCTTCAGGGTTGAGAACTATTTAGGTAGGGTAACTCGTCCATTATAAGCTATAAGAAATGCTCTTCCAACTCTGCAATGGAGCACTCTGGTGGATGGGAAATTGTGCTTAAGTAAATATATCGCTTAAATTCGGTCATACTGACTGTCCAGTTCTGCGTAGAGTAGGGGTAAAATGTCAGCCTCAGGGTCTGAAGCGGAGGTTTCGATCCTAACTCGTGGTACTGGATAGGATATTGGATGGTCTATTACCATATTGAGGAGTTGCAATACATCGAAACAACTGTCTGTGGATGACACAATCATCATTATGATATATATATATGTATGTATATATATATATATATATATATATATAGAGAGAGAGAGAGATAGATAGCCATTTTTGGAACAGAGGAGAGGGGACAAAAGAAAGCAAAGGAAAAAAGGAATATGTGGATAAGCCAAAAGAAAAGTAAGAACTAAGAGTAGAAACTAAATTTTCGTAAGAATGATGGTGAATGAAAGAAAAAAAAGAAAAAAGAAGGCAAGAACTACCAAAGAACGATGAACAAATCAAATCGTGTGGGCGTGGAAAAGAGTCTGTCTGTTTAGGGATGGTTGAATGAAATGAGATTAGACAATCAGTAGAAAGATATGACTCAAGTCGCCATTACTAATGAAAGATAGACTGACAAAAGTTTCACATAGTTGAATCCGATTAAGTAGACACAGTATTGTACCATTGACAAACAATACGAATTGGCGATAGACACAAGTAAAGAGGACGGTAGTTTACTGAGTAGTGGTCAAACGAACCCCGGGGGGCAACGGAGACGTATTGATAAGGCAAAGGAAATAGAGAAAGTTGCTGTCGTGTGTTATCCATAAATGAAACAAATGCAGAAACTTTTGAATGAAGACGTACGATAATGAAATCCGTATTGTAATGGGTCAGAATGCTATAATTATACACACAGGTCTGTGAAAAAAACTAGTACTCAAACAAATGTGCTTATTTTTTAGTCAGGTTCGCTTGAAACAATCCAGGAAGAATGCAAAATTCGACGTATTGTAATTCGTAGCGAAATAAAATGATAAACATCGCGCTCTCTCTCTCTCTCCCTCTCTCTCTATATAAATACGTATATATATCTATATATCTATCTATATATATATATATATATATATATATACACACACATATATATATATATACATATATATATATATATATATATACATACATATATATATATATATATATATATATATGTGTGTGTGTGTGTGTGTGTATGTTATTAAGAAATGGATGAATGATCCTACAGAATGATGATAAATACTAAATATCATGCTATATACAAACTCTCCTTTGAAATGGACACCTGTTATTTCGCGGTGAATGAGCCATTTGGCCTAGCCAACGTAAAAACAGAATAAGCAATTATAGAAATTACGGCTAATGCAGGAATCGAACCTGTGACAGATAGCTGCTTCAATGTAACGTTACTCTTTCCATCGAGTTTTGCATTACCGATGGCTGTTCAGCTCAATGCTAGCAGCTACCATATCGGTTGCAGCATCCCCTTTTTCTTTAATTTTTTATTCTATTTGGGTTGTCTTGGCCAAATGGTACACTATCAATTTAATAATGGGTAAAAAATGTGATAATTCTATATATGCTTCATCTACCCTCCTAAATTCGACGAGATGGAGGAGTGAAATTAATATTTTCTCTTTCATCTAGAAATAAAATGAGAAAAAAAAATGTACAAAGCTTTGTTTCATTTTTGATCATTCATCAAATTCATTGATCTAATTATTGTTTCATTCTTATTCGCTTCAAATTATAAGTATATAGCAACAGGATGCCCCCAGCAGATGGGATACCATTTTTACTCTCAAAGCAAACCTCCTGATGGTGGACTTATGTTCCACATCAAACTTATAATCTCTAAAAATATACACACACACACACGCGCAGAGCACACACCACTAATGATGGGAATACCTCCCGAAACCTGACTAGACCATTTACCAAAACATTTACAGATAAATAAACCTAACTTCCATACATTTTACTCCCGAGTTTGTCTCACTCTCTACAGCTCATTATATATATATATATATATATATATATATATGTGTGTGTGTGTGTGTGTGTGTGTGTGTGTGTGTGTGTGTGTGTGTGTGTGTGTGCGTACGAATTATGAATTGCATTATATTAGATAGAGACTCATTTTAAAGGATCTCCTGTCATTACACGGTTGATATATCTTTCAATTTAGACAACGTAAATAGAATAAACAATTGAAGAAAATGGGGCCATCCAATTTTTATTGTCAAAATTGACAGATATATTAACCGTTTAATGACGGGAGATCATTTCAAATAAGTTTCTATATGATATACCACAATTTGTAATTCATTCCGTCGGACCAAATACGTCCATTTCTTTATATATATATATATATATATATATATATATATATATATATATATATATATATATATATATATGTCTTAGGGAGAAACAATTCTCTAAAGAAAAAAAGAAATCTTTTATAAAAAAAATTAATTGGCAAAGTTTAATCTTTCAACTGTTGCGATGGATACTTTTTTTTAAAATCAAAATAATTTTTTTACATTTATAATTTTAACAAAATAAATTTTCGATCAACGTAGCAGGGCACTCGATGCATTTGACCTATGCGTTTTATCAGCTGAAACCCAAATGATTCTATTCAACAAGATATTATCATTTCTCATTGTTTTCAAGGCAAAAATTATTCATTCCCGTAGTGTTCTTTGGTATAATAACACGACTGAACTGTTGAACTGAAGACTGTTTCTCTTCAACAAGAATCTGGGGAGATATGCTTCAATCATAACGTTTTGAATTTCATGGTCACATCAGGTGAATAGATTGGTAAATATGAAAATGAATTATAATCTTAAAATATATATAAATCATAATCTTACATTTCATATTATTATGCTTCGCATATTTTTCATTCGTTTCTTTTAAATTCCAAGCCAAAAGTCCGAAAATTTCCTTAAAAATGATTAAATACGAAAGTAAAAATGTTGAATAATACAATGTTTAGTCAAAATTTGTCTGGCGTAAATGATTCAATCTCGATGGCTGAAAGGTTAGATTTTGCCAAATAATTTATTCACTTAATTATTGCTTTGGTCTTATCTGCTTTAGATACGTGAATAAATAAATATATATATAAATGAATACATTCAATGATATTCCGGTTATAAATATCATAAATGTAGGCATTGATCTGGGCGTATCTATCCTTCCGTAGTAAATATCTCCAATGGTTTCAATGGATAAAAACAGAATTTTGACCTACTCTGCCAATGCATCATTTCGAATTGGAAATGATATAAATTGAAAAATAGATGAAAAGAAAGAAGACGGATAATACAAGATAGTAAAGAAAGAGACGAAGGAAACCGAGTAATGATATTAAATACACACATTACGAAAAGGTTAAGAAACGAAAGAAAAAAAAATGAAACTATGGAAGGTCCAAAGAAAGAGTGAAAGAAAGACGTCCAGATATTCAACCTAGAGCAAAGCACGGCCATGTTTCTGCATTTCTGCATCGTTGAAACTACCGTACATCACAAGTCCTATTTCAGAAAACCGACAATTGTTTATATTTGTTACTGGATTTTGTTTGTATTTTTAACCTCAAGAAGAGCATTTAAAAATCAAAATTATTTATCGTTGGAGGGAGGAGAAATGCCCGAAAAGTTCCTCAAATTCCTTTTTATAATACATAAAGAAAAAAATTTTATTCAGCAGTTGACCGTTTCCAAATAAGGGAGAAAACCCAGAAAATATTTGAGTAGAAAAAAAAAGCCAAATTGAAGAATTTCTCACATCATAGTGACATTATTCTCGGCTGGTGTGAAAGCTTATCGTCCGTCATCCAACTGTCGGAATTCCCAGTCTGGAAAACCATATCGGAGCGAGAGGATCGTTTGCAAGCTGATCTCCCACATCGAGTTGTCCTTGGGATTATTTTTCTGTTGACGAAAGATTTTATCGTCTGTTTCACACATTTGGTTGGATTTCCCTGCCATTGATTAATTTTTCATAATTTTTTTCAAGGCAAATTGTAATTTGTTTCCATCCAGCTAAGATTATTTTTCTATTTTGATTATTTATTTTTCATCCCTGTTCTTAGATATTTGTCTTTTCTTTATGCTATTGTTTCCTTGATTTCTGTTAAATTATGTTTTTAAAACATTATCAGTCCTGTGGAAATGAAAGTAATAGAAATAAAATGGCGTCTGTGTGGGAAATATGGAAAACCTACAGACAATCCCAAGGCTTTCTTCATGAAAGATGTCCCTCTCTTGTTAAAAATTGATTTGGGCACAAAAGAATGCGTGAAAAATGGAACAAAAAATAGGTGGAAAACTGAAAGATAACTTTTAATCTTTCTTTTACTTTAAACATCTAATATGAATACAAAATTGTCTTCGATTCTCTTTATATAGGACTGTTAATAAGTCAACCTAAACGTGGTTACTATATGCATTTTGATATGAAATGTTCATAGTATAATGTACATTGTTTGATGCAAAATTTGGAGTTTAATCTTCAATCATTTCCTACCATCTGAAATATCTATTCTGTCAGTTGAGAAAATGACTGAGGATGAATGGCAGAGTTGCGATAAAGTCGATGGGAAGTCTTAAAACAAACCGAAATTCTGCCTCTGTATACCAGGTTCAAATGCAGCGTGATGATTGTTTTATTTTTTCTTCCCTGTGTCCAGAATAATGATTACTTACCGAAAATGTACTGTCATCACTGGGCCTGATGAGTAGAGAGTTGGCGGTAACCTTTTCCCACAAATACCTCCATTGCCTCCTGCATCCTCCTATGAAAAAAATATAGAAAAGAGAAATGTCATTTGATACATTTCAAAAGAAGATATGAGAGTAAGTCTTCAGAGCTTCAGTGGTTATTTCCTAAAACCAATGCTAGTGATAACGGGGGGCACCTCGTCACGAAACAATGGTTTGCAAGCTAGTCACACAACCATTACTACTGAGTACTGAGTTCTGTGATCACTAGGCGCTAGTTTTTGTGGCTCTGTGCTAGACTCAGCTACGCTTAACTAAAACACGGAGTTCTTTGTGATGGAGGAATTGTTGAGAACTGGTAAACCATTACTACTGCAGTGAGTTCCGGTCTCCCTGATTGCATCATACTTGTGTCCTTGTGTCAGATTAAAGTAAATTAGTTAACAGCGGGGTTGCTTCATTACGCACAATGGTTAGCGAACTAGTCAAGCAGACAATTGCTACTGCGCTGGGTTCTACTCTCAACGGGTGCCATAAAGTTGCAGCCCAAATGAACTTTAGTGGATACCTAGTGTGCCTATTCATGGGTAAATTATGAGCTAGCTAAAAGTTCGATCCACACTGGGTGCTTTACACACGTGACCTTGTTCCAAACTAGGATTAACTTTTTAAATACCCAGAGCACCACCATGGAGTAATGGCTAGCAAGCGTCTCATTATTATTGTAATTAGATCAATACTCACTGGGGTGCCCGACATTTTTGTTCACACGTAGTATTAAGAGGGGGTTAATAAATATCAGCAGTTACTAATATTTCAGTTTGACAGACAGACAGACTGTTAAAGAAAAATGTCATTCATAGATTGGATAAAGGTACTCATTGTTAATTTGAACGTAAGTCGGGTAAAAAAAAATGGAATTCTTAAATATTAGCTGACTCAATTAAGATGACTTTTTTTTGTCATTCTTAGAGGGAGCATTGAAAGGAAGTTGAAGAAGAAAGCTGTTATTGTTTACAGAGTGGATGAGAATTTTTAAAAAATCCAGACAATTGCTTAGAAATACGCCAAATAAAACCGGCAAAATACTGGAATTTTATTGTGAAATGCACCGTGGGGGGTTCAGCTGCAACCTTACCTTTCATTCGATAGCGCATGTCTAACCGGAAATGACTGTGTTACTTTTATTAAACAGTGTAAGAGTGAACAGAAAGAAACCCTGATTCATGAGTCAAGAAGAGGAAATATCATGACTGAATAGAAAGAAAAGGATGAAGTAAAAACAAATGAATACTAGGGGATAGACTGACAAGAGGACGCGTGGAGGCGAGCAGAAAAACAAAGAATTAACAAAGAGGATGAAGAAAGGGATACAAACTAGGGAAGAAGAAGAAGAAGGTTAACGCCAAGTGGAAATGTAAAAGAGAAAAGTAGACAAAAGTATGACAGGTCTGCTTGTTGGCAGAATACTATGCTGGGTTGATCAATTATAAAAAAAATTGAAATGGGGGTGTTAAATGAATAAGTTACTTGTCTCGCCTTTAGTTGGGCGGAGATCACTAAAAGAATCACAGCGCAAATTGAACCCCACACTAAAAAAAAACTATTTGGAGGGATTTTGAAATACAAAAAAAAAATAGTTTGTTTGTATTTTCCTAGACATAATAATAAATGTTTGGATTTTTCATCACTCTAGATTCATTGGTGTGACTTGTACGCGTGATACATACATAGATAGAGAAAGAGAGAGAGAGAGAGAGAGAGAGAGAGAGAGAAACACAGGAACGAAAGCAAAATTTTAAAAAAAGAAAGAGATAGAGGAAAGAAAGAGACAAAATAAGAACAATAAGGAAAAACAGAAAAAAGAGAAGGAAAATAAAAAGAATAGAAAAACTTGAAAAGTAAAAATGGAAGCAAAAATAGAAAAAAAGGAGTAAAAGAAATATGAAAAGGAAGAAGGCACAAAGAAGGAATAGAGAAAAAAGGAGAAAGTAAAAGAAAAAGGAGAAAACATATAAAAGGGAAATCAGTAATGAGGGGGAAAAGAATAAAGTAAAAAAGGGGCAACATATATATATATATATATATATATATATATATATATATATATTTATATATATATGTGTGTGTGTGTGTGTGTGTGTGTGTGTGACCTCATGTTATTATTTACGCTGTTTAGGACATGTGACACAATATCTGTCGAGTAACAGGAGCTTATTTCAAATAGAGTTTCAAATGATAATATGCATACATAATTATACATATATATATATGTGTGTGTGTGTGTGTGTGTATATATATATATATATATGTATATATATATATATATATATATATTCCTCCTCTTGAGCCTGTTTTTTCCCACTGAGTTTAGAATCCCATGGGCACCAATTGGTTAACTTCTTGGTTCATCAATTGTCATTTCTTCTTGCTAAGTGTCCAACTCATCATTTTTGTTATTTTGATTATTCGTGTAATATTCTTCACTATAGTCCACCTTCTGATCCATGCTCTTTTTTCATATCCTTAAGTTATCCTAAGCGCACTTTCACACACACACACGCACGCACACACACACACACACACACACACACACACACACACACACACACACACACATATATATATATATATATATATATATATATATATATATATATATATATATATATATATACATATATATATATATACATACATAAAGAGCAATAGATTTACTTTACTTAAAGTCCACTGGCACAATGCCACAACATTTGGGCTCCCAATTGGAATTGCATATACAAACAATATCCTGCAACACTAACCATTAGGGTACAACAGGCACCCTGTAATCATTTACCAAACTTTGCTGAGTCTTGCATGAAGATATACCTTTAGAGCACCCTGTTTGGATCGAACAAGCCATCAATTGCTTGTAAAGTTAAGCTCAGTGCTGGGCGCCTTAACATTTTGATATCAACTTGGATTTCGAAGCCGCTTCCCGGCGTCTATTCGGTTAATTGCTCGCTGCCTTACTATGATGATGATTCGAGGCACACCCATCTCACCCAGTTTAAAACTGCTGATCTCATTCGAAAAGGTTGGGGCCCCGTTTTTTTTTTGTGTGTGTGTGTTTTTTTTTTCTTTTCAAAAAACGATTTCTTAAAAGGGTGACTCTCGCCCCATCAAGATGAGGAATTCTCTGCTAAATTATGAATTTCATTTGTACTGATATCACCTAGAAATTCAGGGAGGTAGAGAGAGAGACAGAGACAGAGAGAGAGAGAGAGATGGCAGGGGGGTGCAAATGAAAAATTTTAAAGATTAAAAAAAAAACAGGGGAAGATATACAATGACGAACAGCCGAAAGTAGGAAGTTCAGATGGGGAAAAGAAAAGAAGAAAAGAAAGAAGCAAAAGATGAGAATGAATGAGGAGAAGGAGTAGAATATACATTCAAATAGAATGCCCCTCCCCGCCCCCTTCCCCAACTAGCGAAACAGTTCATTAATGTATGACAAATTGTCTTTTCATTTATAGCCGACCTAACTTACCGACACGGTGACATCGAATCACTGGATCAGCATGACCTACTAGGTCCTTTTGTTTCAGAAACCGTCGACTGAAACTGCCACAAAAAAATGTCAACACAGTTTTCTTCAGTTTTCAACTCGGTCTGGCTAGCTGGCTATGTATATACGTATGTAAGCATAGCGCGTACCCGCTGCACAAATTGGTATTTTAGAAAAAAAAAACTTTCTTCAAGTCCTTCCCCTGAATAGATCTTTAGTGGTGAGCTCAATTTACAATATAAGTTTATGCTGAACTGGCCCCCAAACCTTTTATTTGGTTTGTTTTTTAAATTCAGACTTCAGCGATCATTGTCTGACAAAATGTGAAACGAGTAACTTATTCATTGATCACCTCTTTTAATGATTTCTGCAGCCAAAAGATGTTAGTCGAATGACTGTTTCTATTGCTTGACTAACCAGACCTTTTTGTTTCTTATTCATCTCCTAAAAGATCTTTTCTTCCGTCTAATCTCTTCCTTCGAAGCCATTGTTTCGTCTCCCAGGTATTCATTCAAAAGAAGGCTTTCAAGGAATATAAAGAAAAGAGAACATCCAAGTAGAAAGGCACAGAACAACGGGATCAGGGACTTTAAGAAAATGAGTTGGAGTATTTCACGCTGTATAACACGCACCCTAATCTTTAAGGTGAAATTCACGAGGAAAAAACAAAGAAGAGTAAAATACGATACGCTTCAGTGGAATGAACAAAACAATGACTCTAAATTTAAATCGGTAAGACAAAACATGAAGGTAAATAGTGGAAATTCAATTGCTTATGTAGAGCTTATTCACTTTTATTAGAATCCTCAAATTCTGATTTTTTTTTTTTGTTGTTGTTGGCTGTTGTTATTAACAATAAAGAAAGTCTGCCGTGAAATTCTTTCATTTCTCTTCGAAAGAATCTGGGATTCCGGACAAAAAGAATTCTCATTGCGCTGAATTGATCTCTTCCTTATATTCAAAGGTTTTACGATGAAGAAAGTCTTCTAGTGATCTGAATAAATGAACATTTGATGTCGCATTTGAAAGTGTTGAATACAATGAATAAAAATAGAAACGCTAGATGGAATCTCCCAACATAATGATTTGATCTTGGTTTATTTTACCGAGTGTGGGCTTG
>OY735207.1:38929815-38947315 GCA_963457665.1 Thysanoteuthis rhombus
GGCTATACTTCATTATCAAGTTAAAGGCTTTCCAAGAATATACACCAAGTCCTATTTGATAACGGTTCATGACCTAATGGGGTGAAAATGAGTGCACAAAGATGATACTTCATCGATCCTAAAGAATGCAGAGGGCTTATTTGGCTGCCTTGAAAATCAGCGTGAGAAATCCTGGCTTTTTACTCGAGCTTAAACACTGACGCCCTTGGGAAATATGAAACTATCTCACGAAGCGGGCTAAAAAACAGTTGGCTAAATCAATAATTTACGGTAATTCGCTATGAACATAATTTTCAACAATGGAAACAAAGATGCATTCTTCCTATACACGAATGTTTGAGTTTATGCTGAACCAGTGATTCTGTAAGCCCCATGTCACGTTCCTCTCGCAGCGATTCCAGGTTTAAAATTCCTCTCATCGGAGCGAAGTGTCTCCGGTTTGTGGATCGACGTACTAAGGAAGGCGTGAATATTTTCTAACCTGATTTTAGCTCCTTAAGTCCGGTGGTTCTCAACCTTTTCAAAGTCATTCCCTGCCTTTGTCGATAAGATTACTAGCTTTTCTCCCTCCCATTTAAGTAAGTTTCAACAAAGCTTGATTTTAAATAATTGTTGGAGACGTTTTATCGACTTATGTCGCTTTTTGCCTGACGTTCGTGGTAATCGCTACTAATTATATTAAAACAGAATTACCTCAAAATCAATTGTTGAAAGCGAACGTCACAGTCGATTACGAGAAATAAGAAATGTCATTGTAGTTTATAAAACCAATTGAACACAACGACAAAAAGCTATCATTATAACTAAAATTCAAAATACCTCTAATAAACAACCCTAGCGAGAAACATTCAGCCCCCTGGTTGCACCTTTACACCTCACTCTAGCATCACATATCCTCAAAACCTTACGCCAAAAAAACATTCACCACGACTTTTATTATTACCTAAAATCTCTTCTTTTGGGCAACCAAGAATTAACCCCCAGGGAAGTGTGGATTTTTAACCCCTCCCAAGTTGGGGTACAACTGCTTCATTCAAATGTGTCATACGACTTCTAACGATCATTTTTAATTGAAACCTCGGAAAGAGATAATCGTTCAGTCCAGAACTCTTCGTGAACCATCCGATCTAAATATGAAATTAAGAAAAAAAAACGAACTGACGACGCAGCTGGAAACAAGCCTTGTAAAAGGTAATGAGCTATGCTGTTTACGATTGTAAAGTGCACATCAGTGAATTTCTCAATTTCAACAGTGTCATTTGCGGTAAAAATCGTTGTTTTGCATTCACAAGTTTGTTTTGCATAGCGTTGTTGTCGGTTGTGAGGAGGTGTTTTTGTTTGTTTTTTTTTAACTTTCTCCTCTAATTGCTAATCATCGACTGAAAGTGTCAACGGACTGACATTCCTACCATGCACTTGAGGTAAAAATGGAGAAACGAGTCTATTTATTTATTCAAAACAGATAGCATTAAAAAAAAAGTCAGTATGCAATATTTACAAATGATTTTCGATTATCCGTCGACAAGGCGTTACAAAACAAATGGAAAGATTATCAAATAAATTAAAATCGCACAGGTTAACAATTTTCCCAGAGAGTCAGTTCAACCATTGTAATAGACTGAATTTCCATAATATACATATATATATATCTATATCTATCTATCTATCTATCTATCTATCTATATATATATATATATATATATATATATATATATATATATATATATATATATATATGTACATGTGTATGTGTGTGTCTACGTGCTTATATATATACATGTATATATATATATATACATATAAATATATATATATATATATATACATGTATATATACATGTATATATGTAAGCACGTAGACACACACACATATATAGTATATTGAGAGAGACAGAGAGAAAGAGAGAGAGATGGATGTGTGTGTAAGTATATATCTGTATCTATAAACGCACATAAATATACGGTCACTTGTAAAACTATACACACATTTATCTATCTAACTCTCTCTCTCTCTCTTTATTTTCATATATATATATATATATATATATATATATATATATATATATATGTGTGTGTGTGTGTGTGTGTGCGTCTGTCTGTCTGTCTGTCTGTCAGTCTGTCTGTCTGTATGTATTTTTATGGATATTTCTATCTAATCACACACATGAGCGTATAGGATACCTACTTATATATCATCAAGCTAATGTTGATTTTTCTCGCCTTGAGTGTAGCACAATTTTGCCATCAATATCGGTGTAGCTTAATCTCGCCTTGAAAATTGGTGTAGCACAATCTCGCCATGAATATTGGTGTAGTACAATCTAGCCATGAATATTGGTGTAGTACAATCTCGCCTTGAATATTGGTGTAACACAATCTCGACTTGAATACTAGTGTTACACTATCTCGCCTTGAATTTTGGTGTAACACAACCTAGCCTTGAATATTGGTGTAATACAATCTCGCCTTGAATATTGGTGTAATGCAATCTCGCCTTAAATATTGATGTAACACAATCACGCCTTGAATATTGGTGTAACACAATCTCGACTTGAATATTTGTTTAACACAATATCGCCTTGAATATTGGTGTAACACAATCTTCAAACTCTGCCATTGATCCCATCCCTTCTTGTACCGTACTAAACCAAGCATAGTGACTATCTAAAATTCTACCTGACAGCAATAACGTAATTCAAGCGAAGCAAGATTTATCCTCATGGAAATATGACGTAACACAATTATTTTTCTCCTCCAATTTTGTCCTATTAAGCCTTGAGTCGCGCTAAACAAAATTTTAGGAATTTCAACAACCAGTTGGCACTGCCTCCTGGTTGAAATAATTCTCTGTCAGCCGGTACTAGTAGTCAGTGTTCGAGCGTAAGTAAAGGCCTAGTTTTTCGAATGCTCATTTTCAGGGAAGCTATCTTCCTGAGTTTCGGAAGATTGGCGTAATACAGGTCTTATTCACCTCATCGTTTTGCGGGGTGCCATTTAAGCTAAAATTTGAAAATGTTTGAAACTTCACTGGCCAGCCACGTGGCTGGAGTGTTTATGAATTTCCCAGTGTTTGTTGGCTGAGTGTGTAAATACGCAAATTTATCAGTTTATCAATCTCTACGTAAACAAATATGGAAACTCACACTTAGACATTGATCGCTTTTTATGTTTACATACAAACTCATGTAGTTTTCTCAGATATCAATCGACCTATATATTTATAAGTAAATATTTATATAAATGTCTGACTGCTTGTATGTATGTGTATGTAAAGCTAAGCCTCTTTCACCATGTATGTATATAGATGGAGATAGAAAGATTGATATCAACTTCATATGTATACACAACCCGCTCTGTTTTTCAACATATCTATCAGTCAATATATCTGTCTATCTATCTAGTTATTTTGGCCTGTTTAGCTCAATGGTGAGAGCAACGCTACATGCAAACTGCCACCTAATCGGTCGCATGTTCGATTCCTGTAACCGCCCAATTTTCTTCAATTGTTTATTCTATTTACGTGACGCACTCTAATATCATGCGTTGATAATTACATGTATATATATATATATATATATATATATATATATATATATATATATATATATATATATATATATAAGAAGAAGCATGTGAAAGAATGAGAGACACACAACTACACACTAACACATACATACGCATACACACACACACACACACACACACACACGGGAAAAGACTTATTAGATTACCAAACGGAAAGTTAATCCCTCAATTACACCTGAAGCAAACATCAAAAAAACGAATGGCAAAAACAACTCCAGGTTTGTTTTCAGTTTATATATATATATATATATATATATATATATATATATATATATATATATATATCAAAGTCCAAATCAGTAATTCAGTATGCGATGTGTGAGGGGCTAATTTCATAACGTGCATATGGTGAAATTACGGATTCGTTACACCAATTCGCCCGAAGAAGTCCAAAATAAAAGAAACATAAACGTGTTTGAGCAGCAAATACATTATTTCACAATTTATGTCTCTCTGTCTTACTCTCTCTCTCTCTTTCTCTCTTTCTATATATATATATATATATATATATATATATATATATATATATATATATATATATATATATATATATATATATATGTATATATATATATATTCCACGACGTATGTTTTTGGTTTGAAAAATCTTTTTCAGCCCTTTCACTTCTTTTACATTTTTTTGCCTTTCGACTCACCGAAAACACTGACATTCGATCTTATTTACACCGAGATTTTCTCTGAATTTTTTCACGAACTATTTTCTTCGTCAACACAGAGAAGAATAGCAACAATAACAGACCGAAAGCTAAGTGCGGTTATTGAAAATATTTACTAAACCTAATTGGCTTAGGGCCAAATAGGGTGAAGCTGTAAGTGCAGGATGATTGTATAGCGAGAATTCCTTGTGTTGATATGAAAGAAAGAACGAACGAAATATCCCAAAGTCAAAAAGGTGACGGTACAAGAAAGTAAAAGAAGAACGAACGGAATAGAGAACCGTGGAAAGGAAGGAAGGAACGAGAGAGGGAGAAAGAAAGGAGCGAAGAAAAACACGTACAAAAGAGAAGAAAAAAAAGAAAAGAAATGTGTAAGAGAGGAAGAAGGCAAATTATTAAGCAACAAAGAAAGAATGAGTAAACAAAAGATAGGAAGAAGAAAGCGGGAAGTAAAAGGAATACGGACAGGAAGGGAAGAAAGAGGGTGAGAATGAGAAAACAAAAGAAAAAGGATGAATATAACAATGGGCGAAAGAGTGAAAGAAAGAAAGAAATATAGAAAGAAAGAAAGAAAAAAAGAATGAAACGAAAAGTAGGAAGAAAGAACCAACGAAATATCCCGACGTTAATAATAAGAAAGCAGGAAGCAAAAGAAGTGAGTACAGGCAGAAAGGGAAGAAAGAGGGTGAGAATGAGAAGACAAAAGAAAAAGAAAAAGGACGAATAAAGCACTGGGTGAAAGAGAGAAAGAGAGAAATACAGAAAGAAATACAGAAAGGAAGAAAGAATGAAACGAAAAGTAGGAAGAAAGAACCAACGAAATATCCCGACGTTAATAAGGTGTTATGGGTAAGAAAATGAAATTGTTGTTTATATTTATTGGGTCCTTGGCATGTTTACTCTGAGACGGTGATGCCATTTCTTTGAGATGCTGGTACCGACTTGTTTGCATTTACGAATGAGCATATCTCAACAAAGGGTCTTCGAATTTCAAGAATTGGCCGGGAGGCGGGGAACTTTTCAGCACTGAAATGAGCGTGCGGTAATAAGTATTAATCGACCAGAATCTCTAAAAGGGCCCCACAAATGATCAGTCTTCTCATTATAATACAAGAAGAAACCCAATAAGGAATATACTCCAAGTTCAGTCGCTATGTGTTTTAAATGGACGTATATTGACATTTGCTCAGTTTAGCTAAGTCTGGCACAAGACCAAAGGCGGAGAATGAGTGTTGGATGGCTGTGTTGTGCCAACTGTAGAAGATGGATGGGGTTGCCCGCTTTGAAAATCGGTACTCGAAAGCCTAGCTTTTACCGTGGCTGGAACACTGACCGCTGGTACAGCTACAAATATGCTGCCATCGAAATATCAGACGAAGATAGACATGCTGACGTCCCAGTATCATCATCATCATCATCATCATCATCATTATCATCATCATCAGTCTTTCAACGTCCATCATCCCAGATTTCTTTAAAAAATGATTATTAGATTCCTAATTCTCTTTTCTTTCTTTCTTTCTCGCACAATCTCTCTCTCTCTTTCTCTCTCCCTCTCTCTGTCTATTTCTCTCTCTCCCTCTCTCTCTCTCTCTCTCTTATCTTTGGCGCTCTCTCTCTTTAAAACTGTTGTTCTCAGAATAATAGGTCGCATCGCTCCCCTTGCGATCCAAGGTCTCCTCGATTCCTCCTTCATTTTAAATTGACATCGAATATTTTTTCGCCATTGCAATTTTCATTATACAATCCAGGCAAAAAAAAAAGGTTTTCCTCCAGAAAACGGAGCCGTCTGATTAAGCTGTCCGATTGTCGTTTACGGTGTGCTACGTCAATGTTGTTCTGTTCATCTCTAACTATTTTCTTTGGCTGGTCAGTGTCCCCAAATTTTCCCCACCTAGTTTGGAACGTAATATGCGCTTATATCTTCTCTATAGTATTAAGATCTTTCATATGATGAGAAGTGCTTTGGCTCGTTTTGTTTTTTTTTTCCGCCCGGGAGTGTATGTTTTCCGCCGACTTAAAATCATACTTAATTACTCTCCTGACTAAATTCTTCCCTTCAGGAAATACCTCAGCAGGAAGCTAAGTGCTTCTCGTTTGGGAATCACTGTCCTAAAAGCAAAAAATGTACGGAGTTACTTTAACGAATGTCCAGACTGAAGCATTACAACCAGATACCAATGGAAATGCTCTTGGAATTCGTCCCAAACTATCATGATTCCCAAGTTACTTTTGTTGGGCAAATTCTATTGTATCAATAAATAATCAGAAGAGCTGCTAACATTAAAGGCGTCTGAATCAACCGACGAGGGAATCAAGTGTAGGTTTGTGGCATTATGAGTTGAGTTCTCGGCACTCTTTTCTTCTTTCTTTCTCCTCTTTCTTGTCTTCTGTCTAAGGATGATTCTTCAGTCTTCCGTCATCACCATCCCCTTTTCTAGACTTCGTTAGTCCACCCTGTCTTCCTTTCATTCAATTTTTTCTGAGTTGTTCAGAGTTCACCGCTCCTTCGAGATCTTCGTTTTGCTTCACTTTAATTTTTTTTTTTAGCTGAATAGCCTACTAAGCGTATTCGAATTTTAACCTTCGAACCGATCATTTCATTTTCGAACGTTAATGTCTTTCATTTCTAGCTTTATTCACTGAATCATTCATTTTATCCGATCACCTCATTTCTTTTCATCAATTCAGTTCTTCTCTTTCACTATCATTTATTCTGTCTCTTTCTTTCTTTTTTCCTTCCGGTTTTTAAATTGCTTCCTTATTCCATCCTTCAAATTCCTTTGCTACGATCTTTCCTTCATTCCTTCGTTTCTTACCTCTTCCCTGTCCAACTTCCTTCTTCCTTTTTTCATTCTATTCTCAATGAAATTTTGCTTGGAGTCTGTCATCTCCATTTCTTACGTTTATTCCTCCTTTTTTTTTTTCTTTTTATTCCATCCTTTCTTTCTTTTCTTTTTTGCCTCTTCTTTCTCCCCCCCTCTCTCTCCCCCCCTCTTTAATCCCTCGGTCTTTTTTTTTTATGCACCTTTTATCAATGTACAAATATTTTGCATTTTCTCCTTCTTTCTTCACTTCATTCTTTTGTTATCCCACTTTATTCTGTTGATTCTTTTTTTCCTTCAATTATTTCTTCTTTCTTTCATACATTACTATTACTTCCTTCAACCGATTTCTCTTTCTTTCTTTCCTTCTTCCTTCCACTCTTTCTACACTGTTTCTTTTTTTCTTACACTTATTCTTCTATACTCTGACCTTCCCTCTATTTTGCCTTCAATTTTTGAGAAAAAAAAATCATTTTCCCATTCCGTTCTTACTTTACCCTGATATTTATTGTTGCTTATTGCCGAGCGATGTTGAGGGGATTAGATCTCTTTGCAAGTTCGATCCTCACCGGTTGCTTCACAATTCAGATCTTTTGCCGACATAAGCAAAGTGAATATTCACTCCTTGAATCTTAGTTTTTATTCTGGAATCAAATCTTTGCGATTTTCTTCAAACATTTATTATAGGAAACTTTGTTATATACAACTTATCTATCTCTTCATCTCACATCAATAATTTCTTTCTTTAAAATTTTTTGTTTAGATTATTCTCCTTTTGTCTTTCTTTCTCTTTTCCTTCCCTTATTTCCTTACTTACTTCATTTGTTTTTCTTTTCTTTCATTGGTTTATATCGTTTCTTCTTTCCTCTCTCTTTCTCTCTCTCTCTCTCTCTCTCTTTCTCTTTCTTCTTTCTCTCTACAGTTCACTCCTTCACTATTATTTCTTCTTTTTACCATTTGTCTTTCTTTTTTTTTCCCTCTCCGGATTTCATTTCATTCCTTTCAAAACATCTCTTTTAATTCTAATTTGGTTAATCACCTTTATTTTCCTTTTCTTTCAAGCCTCTTCCTCTTAATCATTCATTTTTTTTTTTTTTGCTTGCCCTTTTTTTCCACTCATTCATTTAGTTTTTTCTTTCACGATCATTTATTCTTCACCCTCTTTCCCTTTTCTTTTTTCTCCCAAGTTTTCGATTCCTTTCTTTATCCCATCCTTCAATTCTCCTTCGCTGCAATGCCTCTTTCCTTCCTTCCTTCCTTCCTTCCTTCCTTCCTTCTCTCTTCAATTTTATTCCCAACACATCTTTGTCCAGTTTTTCACTTCAGTCCAGCTCGTTTCCCCTGGTTCTCGTGTCTTTCCGATCTCAACCTTGCAACTGGTCATCTCCACCCTTGTCCCAGCCCCTGGAGCTTTGGCAAACAACAACCAAAGCGGACAGAGGCCAAGTCAGGGCAGACATTGACCAAATAATGATCACAGACAAATGCGCTTTCCACATAAACCTTTCTCTCCCACGCCCCAGGACACTGTTTCTCAGGTATTCTTACTGCCCTTCCTGTCCTTGTTGGCTCGTCACTCCGTACACAATGTCTTGAACGACAAAACTATCCGATCCGTTCATCTCCCCTACTCCCAAGTGTGACTTGGATGGTTCGAGATGAGACCAGAAGAAATCGAACGAAGAATCATCTTAGGCTGGCAAGCTTTTGGTAGAGCAAGCTCAATATTCAAGAACGAAAACATCCCATTGGTCTTGAAAAAAAAGGGGGTCTGTAACCAATACATCTGCCCGATAGTCACCTATGGAGCTTGAACATGGAACCTAAGAAATTGGCTCTCAAACTAAGAACTATGCAACGTGCAATAGGAGAGGATCATGCTTGATGTCCCATGGACAAACCACAATACTGTACAATATGTTACACACAAAAAAACAGGTGTTAGAGATATCATATGATATATTAGAAAACCCAAATGGCAACGGGCAAGTGATGTTGAAAGAATGTCAAACGACCGCTGAACTCCCAGCGTGGATCCCCGACCAACGAATCATATGCAAAACTATTGGTGCCGCGACGCTCTTGATAGAGAGATCGGGTGAACCCTGTGGAACGTCTATGACCAACAAAAGACGCTAAAAGGTTGATGATGATGATGATGATGATGATGGGGGGGTGGAGATGACAGTAAATTTCAAATTCTTGGTGTTCTGCTAAATAAGTGCGCGGAAGAATGAGAAAAGGCTGCATTATTTCAACACTTACCTAATAAGTCTGGATGATAAGAAACGAACTTTTTTCCATCTATTTCGCAGTCTCTTCCCTGAAGTAATGTACAAACCTAATATAGATATCAAAATGATATTTTCTATATTCTGAAATGACAATCTATGCTACTACGTATTCGCAGTTTTCAGCTAGTAAGTCACGACGTCACTGTATGATCCATCAAAAGACGTGTCTATGGAGCACATGAAATGTACGCTCCCAGAATAGTTATTTCTCTTGGGGGCTTCCTTAATGCTGATCATCTATTTTTCGTGGGCGTCCAGATTTTCACTAATGAATTTCGTTCGATGTTTGAGGCAAGGGACGATCCATTTCTTTATTCAGCGAAGATGGTTAGAATTGGATCGCAGTTAAAATCTGGTAAATGTCGGTACAGATGTCTTCAGTCCATGTTCCCTCAAGAGTTATAAGAACATAGTTAGCTCATTACTACGTACATAATAAACTATATTACGAGTCTTATAGAATTCATATGGATCAGTTAATATTATTAGTTCGATCTACATTGGTTGCTCTGTTTTTGTGACCTTGTGTCAGATAATGCTTATTTTGGTACATTGGTTAACGAGACAATAAATGGTGTCGTCAGAAGGAGGGATGAAAAGAGAAAGAGTAAGGGGAAGAGACGAGGGAAGACGAGAATTAAGAAAAAGAAGAAACGAGGGAGAGAAGTATGAAAGAGAGATGAGGGAGAGAGTGGAAGGAAATGGAAATGATAGAAAAGAAAGACAGAAAGGAAGAAAAGGAGAGAAATAACAGAATGAATAGTAGAAAGGGAGTAACACGAGGGGAAGAAATAACGATAAGAAAGAAAAAAACTTTGAAGAATGACAGGAAAGGACAAAGACAAAAAAAAAAGAAGAAAAAGAAAAAGAGAAAGAAAAAAAGAAAGAAAAAAGAAGAAATAACGGGAAAGTAAAAAGGAACGAAGACAAATAGATGGTAACGAAAAGGGAAGAAAGAAGGGGAGAAAAATAACAACAAAACTAATAACGAAAAAGAAAAATAAAGCGAAGAAGAATATCTGAAAAATATATATATATACAAACAAAAAGAAACGGGAAAACAGTGTGAGAAAAAATTATTTGGGAAGAGAAAGAGCAAGAAAGAATGAGTGAAAAAGAGGGGCAGAATGTGAGTGCGTGAGAGAGAGAGAGAGAGAGAGAGAGAGGGAGAGAGAGATATGAATGAATAGATTGATATATAAGATAAATATAAGTAAAGACCAGGTTAACTTAGTGCGAGAAAGCCAAAGGTACAGAAAGGGAAACCCGACGAATGATAAGAGTGAAGATTGTAATGTCGGCTGTAATCAATGGAAATGGGAAAAAAAATGACATGAAATCAAGATGAGATATTGGTGGAAAGAGAGAAGATAGCGTAAGAACAGAGGTGGATGATGGGACAGCTGTTGTTTAACGATGCTGGAAGACCGTCATGACGCAAAAGACGTGAATACTACAAATGCCTACGACTAATATTACACACCACTACTACTACTACTACTACTACTACTACTACTACTACTACAATAATAATGATAACAGCAACAACAACGACAATATCATTATTATTATACAAAGTTATTGGTATCAACCAAGCTAAACTTGGTCTAGTGCAAGGCCAAGTTCAAACTCACTACAGCCGTACTTGAATAGTATGTGGGAATATTTGTACGCATAAGTTTCGAGTGAGAACTTGGAGTGAGAAAACTATTTCAGTCGAATATTCGGAAAATATAGATAAAAATAATTTCTTGCAAGTATTTGTTTACGCTTTCAATCCATAACAATATAATAATATCTTTCTTTCATCTGGGAAATTTGATTATTCAAGCTTTTAGGAAGGGATACAATTAATACTGCAACTATCATGCTAAACCAGACCGTTACTTTCCGTCCCTTATACGGAAGTACGCCTTCGAAGTATTACTTCCCTTAGTTCATTTGGGTCACTTCTTTATTTTTGAAAAAAATTCGTTTAGGTTTGAAAGACATTTTTTCCATAATTTCATATTACCGAAATCTTAAACCCAAGTTTCCGCTTTTGAATATCTTAATTATGGCGACAGGAAAAGCTGCGTGGACAACATTGACCTTCAAGAAGGTGTGTGTGGACTTGCCTGTGAGTAAGAACCTGCCTGAGGATGTGCGAGACCCATGCCATAATTTGATCGCCAAACCTGCCACTTGGTACACTCAATACGCTCAAAACATTTTTGGCTAAAACCACCATCCGCCCCTGGTAGTATTTTGTAAAAAAAAAACAACAAAAATTCATACTAAAGAACGTATTCTAAATCAGTGTGTCATATTTGTCAAGTTTTTCCCACCATGCAACGCTGGGATTCTCTGCTTGATTTAAATGAAATGGTTTTGATTGATTGATTTTTAACAACGATAAAAATCAAATAACATTATCCCGGATTATAAAGAATAGTTTTTGGAATCTTTGTTGGATAAAACTTACCCATGATATCATGGGTTACACAAGCTGCAATTTCTTTTTATTTAGATATCAACCGATAGAGAGTGTTATTTGGGAAATCTGCCGAAGTTAGATACAGTGCAAAAGTGTTCGTTTTTTGTTGGGGGAGGGGGTTCAAACTAATCGATGAAATTGATTTTAATGAAACTGTCAACTATTTAAGGTACCAAATAACCTTAACGTTACTCGTACTGTTGTAATTTTGAGTGGGGCAAGACATAGCCGTAACACATGCATTCATCCGGCCATGTGCGCATGCGCGTGAATACAAATGGTTCGTTGAGTCATCGGCAATCTTGGCATCACAATTTAAATCCTAATTTTCAAAGATTCCTTTAGATTTAATAGAAAAAAAATAGGAAAAAAAAAACAGGAAAAAAAAATCCAGAAACATGGCAATCAAAATGAAGAATAATCTCTGTCAATCACATTTTCAAGAAAAAAGCGACAAAAATTCATTGACGTTTTTTTTTTTTTTTTTTTTTCCCAACCCGAAATGAATTCTTAGTGTTAATTGATTAACTCATCTCTTTCCTTTCTTTCATAAATTCACAGCCCTTCCACCTCAAGGTCCCTTGCATTCATTCTTTCTTTCTGATCTTCTTTTCCTTTTCCTTCTGATCCTTATTCCTTTATTTCTCATTTATGCAATTCCTAAAGCTCACTTCTTATACAATTTTTTTTTCTTTTTCAAATCCCTTTTCATCACCATGGTGAATACGATTTTACAGATAAAGACACGCCACTTGTAAAAAAAGCTATCGATGCCATTATCCCTGGTGTTTAATAAGCTAACATTATAAATATTATGAACCCGTCCTGTAAGTACTGCTTGTCTTAATTCCTGACTACTGACACTCCGTCTCGGCCTGATTTTTATGCATCTTATAATGAACCCATTTACAACGCATTTATATTACTTTACTTACTTAGCTACGATAGAAGGACATAAGTTGCTCATAGTACTAGGTGTGACTAAGCGGTCACTCATCTGAGTACTGGTCAAGACTGACGCAGCTCAACTTATTTAATCGTAAGCCTAGCAAGGCATTTACATCATCGATATACTAACCTTATTCCGTTGGTAACTCTTACCTCAATGGCACTGATAATCTATTCCTCCTGATTGTTACTATTTTCTATGGTAAAATAATGTTCAATGGATTTCTATAGTAAGATCATTTACATTATAAAGCCTTATCATGTCAGTAATGATAGCAAGAAATTCCTGGCCACTGAGAATCCCCTCTTCGAATTATAATGCACAATATGCAAATTACGTTCTGGGACACCTTAAAATTCAGTGGCTAGATTATCAAATTCCTTCTTTTTTTTTTCAAGTATTTCTGTTACCATGATAATTTTCATTTATTCATAGCTTTGTGAACAACATTTCCCTTCTTGCACCAAAACCAACACTCCTCAAAAGTGGGCTATTACCACTTCTTCTGTGACGGGCTTGCAGAATGTGCCCTTTGTACTGTCTATACTTACGTTTATTATGCCTGGGAAAGAAGTAGGAGACAGAATTATATCAAACTATAGGTTTATTCTTTCTCTTCATAGATGTGTCAAAACAGTTTTCAGATTGGGCTGTAATACAAATAATTCAAGCAACGTTTGTGAAAGTGTTCGTTTGTTTCGCAAAATATAGCTCGGGGACGATGCATTACCAGGGGTTGACAAACCTGCATGTGAAATCAAAATGTAGAGTGTATTTTGCCTTTTAGACGAGCCGTCTGTGAGAACCGAGTCACAGAGAGCACTATATTTGGGAAGTTCGTAAGAATATATTGTCAGCTATTGAATTGGGATCCGTTCATACAAAGTCATAGGATCTCATGGCCTTCTCAGCCCAGCAAAAACTGTATGGTTTGAAAATAAGGCTAAAAATTCGGGGCATCCAGTGAGGACATAACTAGTAGTGGTATGTGTATCTTGTCTTCACTGTATTACTCTAAAGCAATGCACTCTCTTATTACGTTTATCTTGGTGTGGCACATGGCAAAGATTGTAATTATCTGGGAGCTTAATTCGCTAATCTCTACTCCACAGTATATTTTTTGTAAAGCACAACTTCTTCCACCACAAGGCTACTCTTGAAAGAGGCTTGGTGAAGATCGAACTCACCACAGCTGTAATGATTCACGAGACTAGCATGCTAACCACAACTGTAAGTCAAGGGGACTTTTAGATAGCTTAGTTAAGTACAACACAGAGCCGCAAACGCAGGTCACCGATGGAGGGTAGAACTAACCTAAGTTGATGGGATATGTGCGAGTAATTTGGTCGCCCCTATCCTAAAGTGAAGCATCATTTTACCAAGCTTTGCCGGTCACCATATCACAAGTGTAGGCCCTGCAGTCTAGATCGAACTCATCGCGAAAGTCAGAGCAGTTTGCTGACCGCTTACTCAATATCGGTGCACCTTAAGATCTATCAAGCAAGATGTCATTACTCATGCGGAAATAGTTCAAGTATTCCCCCAAGCAATCTGCACTATTACAGGCGTTGAGAGATATAACGCATTTTATAGTTAAACACCTCATTATTCTATGTTGTACTTTGAAATAGAGACAACGTTGAAATCTTTGGGTTCATGCCTCATGTCAGGAATCTACAACTAAGATTCATCAATGCCGATTGCCGATGCTCAACCTTTCCACGTGTATGTTTTAAAAGAAATAAAACTTTTTCTTGCGAGGCCAGTCTTAATGCTCTGGTTATTGGTATGGTATGTATCCTATAACTGCAGTTAACAGGATCTAGTCTGGGAAAAAATCCAAAAGTTTCACCACCTTTTGATGTGCATAGCACGTATTTCAACTGACTAGCAGAACGAAGACTACTTTCATTGCTGTAGTGATGTCACCTTTTACCACATCTGTTCGGCTGAGGGCCAGGGTACATTCATGTTGTAACTTACAAATAGCTGGTAACGGGTCCTCCGCTTGCTGAGGAAGAATGCGGTTTGGAACATGTTGTCAATCATGGGTTATAATGAATATTGATTTTAAACACACCCCACCCCAACATAAACCAGTCAACCAGGGAAGGATGTTGAAATGATGTATTTCATCATGACGAAAGGGATCAATTCAACAACATGCTCCCCACCTGGAACATCTATCCCCCTAAACTGATGTAGTGGGGAGGATGTTTGAGTGATCAAAAAAAATCTACTCACTCCAATGAATAAGTTGCAATTACATGCTTGCAAAATTTGCAACGACAGAGACGATATGAATATGTATTTGTTTAAACCTTGGAAAAGAGCAGTACTTTTTCAATCGGTACACTGGACATGTTCATTTGGTAGGGGGTAAAAAAAGGAAGAGAACTCTTTTAAAAGTACGAATAACTCGTTCACCAGAGACTAAGCCTAACATTGCCTACACCAAAAAAAAAAAAATAATAATAATATCCCTTTTTGCTTATCATAGAGGAAGAGCTGAATAATATCACTAACTTTCTGGTCACTTGAAGAACTGAGTTAGGATAAAACTGAAAAAAAAAAAAGATAAAAAGGAAAATCTCTTAAAGTTTTTCAGGGAGTGGCAGCTCTTTAAAACTGTCAACCTAATTGCAACCCCACCCCACATCTCCCTACTTTACTCACTGCTCACCAACCCCGAAGAGATTTAATCTGTGGGCACCTGTTTTAGTCTGTTTCTTCTACTTTCGGACCCCCAGGAAAGTAGATATCTATACTTATGTTGCGTTTTGACGGGTAGTGGGTTCTCTAGTGTAACGTCTTCGAATTACGAGCACCAAATTAACCCTCAGCTACATAATAGCATATTTGCAGAATGAGACTCTAACTCCGCTGGTACAATGTCTTTTTTTCTCTCCATTTTCGAACCTCGAAGATAATATATATCTATACTTATTCAGCGTTTTACTGGATAGTAGGTTTTCTGGTGTAACGCCTTCGAATTACGAGCACAAAATTAACCCTTCGACTGCACAATAGCATATTTAAAGAATAGGACTCCGCTGTTACAATACTTTTTTTCTCTCCATTTTTGGACCTCAAAGAGAGTATATATCTATACTTATTCACCGTTTTGCTGGATAGTGGGTTTTCTGGTGTAACGACTTTGGATTGCGTGCACCAAATCAACCCTTTGGCTACACAATAACATATTTAAAGAATGAAACTTTAACTCTTTTGGGACAATGTTTGCGGTCCAAAGTATTGAACATAAGTAAGAACAAGATTTTTGCTCTTGTCACAGTCATTATCGAAATACTTCTCGCCTGACATTCATTCGTCTGACGATCTATCCCCTTCGTTATTTTCCCTGGAAGAACTCTAATCAACTGTACGCTTATCGATTCTTACATTCGCCTGTAATTTTTCGTTTAGACATGCAGGATGACATTTTCTCTCTTGACAATCATTTCCTGTTTCCTTGCAGAGCGGTTTTTGAGCAGTACAGAGCAAACATTTTTTTCCGTCTCTCTCCAAATACCTCTCAGTCATTTAGTAGGTAAAATGGTGTCACAAGAATAGAAGCAAGCAATGACAAATCAACGTAGTATCAATAAATCTTATCAGGTTGGAACTCGTGAAATAAAGAAAAAAAGGCTCTAAGTTAAAGATTCACTAATGTAATCCCATTTGTTTTGCAGATTCAATGCGAATGGGGATATAATTATAACTAATTAGTGGAGGTTTTGAGCTCTTATTAACATCATCATCTGCCCAGGATCCAGACTAATTTTCAAGCACGATTCCAAATTAGGACATAATCCAGCTCAACCAGCTGTGTCAATAAAACTTCCGTAATGAACATCACAACAGCGGAAATCTCTTAACATCAGTTCAGTTGGTTTAGATCTGGAAATACGGATACCAATTATCTACAAGACATCTACAGCTACTTCTCACTGAAGATCATTTTACTATCAGTTGTAAAGGAAAATGAAGTGCTTGCAGAATCAAGGGTCTTTGCTATTTCTAAGCAAATGTACAAACACCACTCCAAGTATCGTTTTAGAAGCTAACGAAATGGATGACTGCGTTTCTAACTGCATATTTCCCAAAGCCTAAATGCCTAGCAACACAAAAACACTTTTTGTCTGATTGCAAGCCAAAACTTTATAAAATTCGACATATCGTACCTCAGTCATACTGGTGTAAAGTACAGTTATCCAATTGTAAAATCATGTATTAGATTCTTTGTAGATATTGGTATGAATTTAGCAGGAAATATCCGTGTAAAAAATGGATCCAAATCTTGTAGAGATCAATTTTTTTTTGTTTTGTTTTGTTTTTTTGCACGTTATATACCCAAAGATAACTGGAATTATAAACTCATCCCCTATCAAAACTTTGGAAAGGAATCGTGGGTCATTTCCAATTTGTTCTCTCGAATTGTGTCACATATTCCAAAGGTTGTTTTTGATCCTCTGTAAGCAAAGTAGAAACAGATCTGTGGCAACCTGTTTTATTTTCATATCTTCTGTTATCATTCGTAGCCATGAAATTCGAGACAAGCCAGTCACCTCATATATCTCATCAATGGTTCGACGACGAACTTCATTGATTGTCAAGTGAACTTCCAAACAAAAGCCACAGGAATCAAATCAGTTAACCTATAACAACCCCACGTGGTAGAATAGTGTCGACTT
>OY735207.1:38949815-39014815 GCA_963457665.1 Thysanoteuthis rhombus
TGTGTGTGTATATATATAGTTTGAAGGCAACACAAAGAGCACTTTTTTCTTAATTGCAAGCGATAACATGTAAGAAGCGTGTAGAGATAAGTGCTTACTTGGAGTGAAAATTGCCCACCCAAGTAAAAAGTAGTGACTCAATCAGCGTCTATCTTGCCGCTGGAAGAAGTCCATGGGTAGAGTTTTGAAACAGAGAGGGAGAGAGAGATACGATATCCTCACTTTGATATGATGTACAAACACTTTGCTTGTTATTGCCAATACTTTTTTTCTTATTGATAAAAGCAAAAATATAAAGAGATAAATAGAACGGTGGCAGTAAAGACTCCGTGGTAAAGCAGTACGATTAGGCAGCCGCGGCTCTCTGGTCATGGTTGGCAATTAGTCTAGGAGACGGGCAACTCTGACTCAAAACAAGCCTATAGGGGATGGGGGTCTCAATCATACTATCTCACCTTTGACACACCCCAGATTGAATCATCCTGTGGTAACCCACTGACCCTTCCCTGAGTTACGAGATAAGTAAATGTTAAACAAATACAGTACATAATTTTGATGCACTAGTTATGCCTTTCTAATTCGGTGAGGGGGCAGGTATGTTTTTAAACAAGATAATCGAATAAAAGTAAAAAGACAACGTCTTGCTTTCACGATTTCTATAATATTTTGAATTAATAAAACAAAGAATACGCTACGAAATGAAACGTTAGATGGGAAAGATTATTCTGGTTAGGGGCATGCGTGTGTATGTGTGTGAGAGAGAAAGTATGTATGTGCGTGCATGTGTGCGTGCGAGTGTATCATTTCGATAATATGAGATATACATCGTCCATATTTTACTTACACTTCTACAAGACAAAGACATCGTTTATAATGTGGGATCCAAGTACGGGAGATCTGCGAAAAAATTGCTCCAGTCCTCGCAACTAGTGTTGCAAAGGCGTCGGGGCAAGCCCAACCAATCCCTTTTAGTGCAGTGGGACAGTGCTGCACCGGGGCGGACTTCTCCCCTGAGACTGGACGGAGTGATTTTTTGAGACCACAGGACGAATCCTAGGCCTGTTTCGCTTTGCGATACTGAGCCTCAGTGAGCAATCATTGGCCACGGCATTGCACCGGCGTAAGATCGTCTCCTTCACTCGTGCCCAGCCGGGAACACGCCTTTGTCACGTTTATTAGCGAACGATTTGTACTGTGTTAGGCCGAAACCACCGTGACCACAACAGCTGGTTGATGACGTAGATTTCAGTAATGTAGTGGATACACACAGAGCTATACTGATTCTCTCACTCGTTCTCTCTCTGTTTATATATATATATATATATATATATATATATATATATATATATATATATATATACATATATATATATATATATATATATATATATATATATATATATATATACATATATATATATATATATATATATATAGATAGACAGATAGATATAGATAGATATATATATACTCATAATGTTGAAAGCATGCTTTATCATAGATGGTAAGTGATGCGAATACGTTAGTACTCTGGTGGTCGACAAAATGATTGGATTATCGCGCATCTGATCATAACAAACTATCAAATTAAATAAAGTAAAAGAGCAACCTATTTTTCTGCACAGGCCCTTCTTTCCAGACGCGCGTTGGGACACTGCCAATGATCTGCCGGTTATCTAGTACTGCTCATTGGGCGACTCTATCACACACTTACTGATAGATGCCGTCAAAAATACAATGGGGGATCGTTTTCAATTTAGGAAGATGACACAGCAGTTAAGATTTTAATAAAGTTTGATTTGTAAAACAATTATGAAACCCACGAAGAAGAAGAAATCAAGCGGAGAATCACCCTAGGATAGCAAGCCTTTAAGCTCAACCTTCAAAAACAAGACGATCCCAATAATCCTAAAAAGAAAGGTATACAACCAATGCGTTTTTCCGATAGTCACTGATGGAGCTGAAACATGGAACCAAACCAAGAGACAGACCCGGAAACTAAGGAGCATGTAACGTAAGCATGAGAGACTCATGCTCAACCTTACATGGAGAGATCACAAGACAGCACAGTATATCAGGAAGAAAACGGGAGTCAGAGACATCATAGAATCTATAAGAAAACTCAAATGGCAATGGGCTGGTCATGTCGCAAGAATGATAGACAACTGATACACATCACGATCCACAACATGGATCCTCAGAGATCGCATGTGAAACTGAGGCCGACAGAATACAAGATGGGGAGATGAACAAGACAAATTCAGAAAGTACTGGCTCTGCGACGCCCAGCATAAAGAATTGTGGCGAATCCTGGTTTATGTCCAACGACGGACGTTAATAGACTGATGATGATGATGATGATGATGATGATGATGATGATGATTGTTAATTACCCAAATGTTTGTGCAATTTCTCTTCCTCTTTAACGCTGTTCTTTCCTAGTCTAGTGACTCGGTGACTGTGTTATTTGTGAGTTTGCTTGTACTAACTATATTGCTAACTTTGGTTATCTGAATTCAGAAATGCAGCACTTTCATAACTATTTTTTGACCAGTCTTATTGTTGCTTTTGATCGCAAATTCCTAGATAAACATTTCAGTGATATCGTGGAGTCGACTTGACTTGAACCCTTACTGCTTATCCTGCAAGTTCATCTTTTATGTCCTTAACCTATTCAGTAACGAGAAACTATGGCCTGACGAGTCACAAATCTACAGGCATATTGATACCTCACTACCTCAAATTTTCACCCTACATTGTTTTATAATTACCAACTAGTAATGGTCTTTGATGGTTTGAATTCCGGAATGAAGTATTTTAACTATTAATTTTGTCCATTTTTTGTTTAATCACTCCTTTCGGGGTCGGAATGAACCTCCAACCGTTTAGTTAAATAACGTGATGTTGAAATAAAGAAATAGTTTTTCAGCAAGACTTGGACTTGCATCCTAAAACCTGGGGGATCCTCTTACATGGGATGTTGCATTTAACAATTCGGCTATCGTACCCTATGATTTGATGAAACATCCACATTCATATAGTCATCTCTCTACTACGACGTATTTTGTCTCACTAACTAGTGAATATTAATACTAATACTAATATTACTAATGATAATAATGATAATAATGATAATAACTACGGTTGAAGAGTTTTTGTTTTTAATTCATAGATGAAACACATACATTATCGATTTCTGGTCTTTCTATTCTTCATGTTATTGTTGCTTTTTGTCAATTCTTTCCAGGTCAACATACCCTCAGACTGTTAAAGTAAGCAGCACGAATCAAAAATAGAGAAATTGCTTCTAACGAGACTTGTACTCGCATCTTATATAACCTAGAAGTTCATCTTCCGTATTTTCAGAAGAGATAACAGAAGAAGGGCCTCATTTGGCGACAGATACATGAATGTAGTCAAATGGATTGACTGAGAAATAAGATCATTAAATACTCTCTCTCTCTCTTTCTCTCTCTCGCACACGCACTCACACATCTCTCTCTCTCTCTCTCTCTCTCTCTATATATATATATATATATATATATATATATATATGTGTGTGTGTGTGTGTGTCTGTGTGTGTGTGTGTGTCTGTGTGCATATATATATATATATATATATATTTACGGAAAAGGTAAATAAATTCAATGACATACAAGATGAAGAGATGCACTAGACAAATTGAAAGCGTGCTTTATCATAGATGGTAAGTATATATCTATATATATATATATATATATATATATATATATATATATATATATATATATATATATATATATATATATATACGGGTGTGTATGTGTGTGTGTGTATATATATGTATATATATATATATATATATATATATATATATATATATATATATATATACGGAAAAGGTAAATAAATTCAATGACATATATGTCTAGGCAAAAAGAGCGGTGGAAGAGAAAGAGTGAGAGAGAAATAATCATATAGAGACAATTGAAACACTTTGGACTTTATCGGTTATATTTCCGGAGATAGATAGATAGATAGATAGATAGAAAGAGACTGAAGTAGATGAATGAGAAGAATGAGCTGGAAGTAATATCTTTATATACATCTCTCTATATGTGCCAATCTCTTAAAAAGCTGGCTGGGTTAAGTCGTACTTATCTATGAATCTATCAATCTTCGTTGCAATCAAGAAATGAGGAAAAAAGTAATCTACAAAAATTCATCCAGTCCGAACCTCGAAAAAAAAAAAAAAAAAAAGAAGACATTTTGAAGACAAGACACTGTGATTGACAAGCACGAGTAGCTTCTATCCTGGAGCCTTCTTCTCATTGGAGCAGTAAAGAATGGAACGCCCTAGAAAGTAAGAGATAAAATTAAGGAAGAGTTTAAAAAACTGAACTCTAAATACCCAAACAAATCACTACTCGAGTCATAAGAACCTACTTCTATCTAGAAGAGATATGAACAGCTGCACGTCACACATTAATAACTTTATATATGTATCATCACTGCTTGGCCTCACGAACGAGGATTTTGGAGAGGTCTCTACGCCTGCCATAGGACCGCCAGCGGCCTGCAGGGCCTCTGCGAAACAGACAATTCTTTTACTCGGTGGTGACTGGAGCACTCACAAAATTAAATATCTTATTTGATTGTTGTTGGATAATTAGTTTTGAGTTTATTCTTAGAGTCAAATGCTAATTACTTAATTAATCTAAACAAACTGCAACAATCTTCAACTTTAACGCACACGCAAGCTCAAGTCCCAAAACGAAATAAATCACGAGCTGCGAGTACGGGTAGATCCCGAAGCATGAAAAGTAATGTGGGCCAGGAAATCGCGGGTCCCAAAACAATAAAAACGAGTACGAGCGGGTTATAAAATAAAAAATCTCACTCGTACGGGCGGGTACTAGCTGCAAAAAATACAGGTCTTTAACTGGAGGGAATACCGAGCGTATGGTGCTGCCTCATCTCATCGGATTTTATTCTACGGCTGGATTCGGAAATTGGAAGACCTTGGGACGCTATGTTTGCCTATTGGCAGCCTCTGTTTCTCTGTTTGAGTTAGTTGATTCCACGAGAGAGAATTCCTGAATCTCTTTCGCAGTGCATCTCTGATCCATTGGCCGGAGGCTATTTGATCGAACAGCAGGATCAATAGTCTTCCACCTACTACTTCGAGGATTCACAAGCGCCACACTCATCTTCTGAACCTGACGGATGTTATCGATATGTCGGCCCCAATTGTACGATAATAATCCATGCCCATTTCTATATTCTATATTCCAACATCAATTTAGACACTGATAATTTACCAGATTTGTTCTTGCACACCCGTAGAAACTAGACAGATTTCCTGAGACTATCTAAAAATGTCAAAAACAATCTTTTCACTTGTTCTCCTTAATTCTTGAATATTTTGGGTTGGGGTGGGGGAATTGATTTACATTTTTAAAATTCAGTAGAATGGGCCCAGTCCACGCACGAACTTGTCAGGTATGTTAATTCTGAAATATCCTGCTTAAAATTTAATTTGTAAAAAATAATGATATGATTATGTTCTTGCGCGCCTTCAAAGATTTGACCGAATTTGAGGTACTTTTTCGAAATACTTGAAAATTCACCTCTCCGTTGTTCTCCAATTCAGGAATATTTAGGTGAAAAAAATTGGATTTGTGAAAAAGTTACTGAATTTGTCTTTGCATGCTCATAAATATTTGATGAAAAGAGATGTGAGTATGTATAAAAGTTCTCTGCTTATACCCTCATTAAGGGTGACGAAGATACAGGTACACAAGGGCAATTGTTAGTGAGGCCCAGTTTCGACCAACGATGCTTGTCGAAGCTTTTCTCTGATTACAGTGTCTTGCATTTCACGTCGTCACCATATAGGTATAGAACAGGCTTGATGCTGCTCAACCTGGGTAATCTTACGAGAACCTTTGAGCTTCGGGGAGATGTTATTTAGTCCAAGTCCGTGCTGGATGTTTAGAGGAGAGGTATTGAGTACCATTTTTATCATCTTTGGTATATGATTGTGGTAGCTTTAGTAAACTACTTGATATTCTTTTCTTCCCTCTCTCTTCATATCCACTTATTAAACTACCTTTCTTTTTCTAACCCCTCTCTTCCTATCCTCTCATTAAACTACCTTTCTTTTCCTTTTCTCTCTCTCTCTTTCTCGTCCTACCCCACGTTAACGACCAGTCCCTTCCTGCCCTCTCTCTTCATCCCCACTTATTAAACTAACTTTTCCTCTCCCTCTTTCTTCCCATCCCCTCAGTAAACTTTCTCTTTCCCTCTCTATCCCAACGCTCAAACGGGACTACTTAAACCTCTTTCTCTTCCTTGCCCTCCTACTCCTTCAGTAAACAACCTTTCTTTTCTCTCCTTTTTCTCTCTATCCTTTAATTGAATTGCGTAACTTTATGAAAAAATATTTTTGATGAAATATTTTGAAATTTAACTTATGGTAGAAAAAAAAAAAGAATTCATTTTCATGAAAAATTGCACAACTATGAAGGAACGAACGAAAAAATTGGCCCTGCAAAAAAGTTTTTACACATATTGTTTATTTCATTCAAATTTCCGAATTTTAGTAAAAAAAAAAAAAACATTTCTTTTTGATTGTTTTTTTTTTTTCTACTCATTTGACCAATCAAAACATAACAGACAGAATCATGACAAGCAGATTAATAGTATAGATAAGTGTAGTTGCAAGAAGAAGAAAAAGAAGAGGGGTCAAGAAAAAAGATGGAGAAAGGAAATGAAGCAAAAAAGATGAATAGAAGAGAAGGAGGAAGATCAGGAGAGAAGAAGAAGAAGAAGAAGAAGAAGAAGAAGAAGAAGAAGAAGAAGAAGAAGAAGAAGAAGAAGAAGAAGAAGGAGGAGGAGGAGGAGGAGGAGGAGGAGGCAAAACCAAATCAAACAGTAGACAGCGACAGCCGAGAGTGAAAGTAAGACAAAATGTTGGGCTTAGAAAAAGATACGTTTGCAAATCTTTGCTGGAGGAAATGGTCTCGTGTCATTCGGAACTGACAAGAAGATGTCTAAAAGACAATATTTGATCTTCACCGACAATGGGATTCTAGAGGAAATGAGGAAAAAGCGTCTGACAGTGCAAAAGAAGCGCACAGATAAGATGCGATTGTAGCAGATAAAATAAGAAACGGTGTTTGCCAAACAATTTATTTGCACTAACGTTCGAAATAATAGTGAGGAAATGAAAAAAAGAAAGAAAGAAAGAAGCTTCGTCAGGAGGTTTCAGAGCAGAATGATGAACAGGGATCCTGAATGGCCGGCTGGTTTAAGTAAGAACAAGAGAAGCAGAAGATATTTGATGGACGCTTATGTAGGTACGATGGTCTGTAGGTGACTAAGAATAAAAGTCACAGGGAAAAAACGTCATGGAACAGAAGTCACAATGCAACGTTATCCTGAGCTACCTAAAAATCTATGATAGGAAGAGAAGTCACAACTTTGGTTTATGAGTAGGGAAAAAGTCATAAGAATTTTCTTTTATAAAAAAAAATACTATTTTGATTTATATAGTCATTAGTAATATTTTTTCTTTAAGAGGAAAAGTGATAATTAAATTCAATTTATACTAATTGAATAACTTAATTCAGTTTTCTTCTTGTTGGGGAAATGAAAAATCAAACTAGTAGGCGAAATTATCTCGCTTTTTAAATAATTGTCACTAAGTAATATATTTTGTCTGCATTAATTAATTTTTTTTTTCATTTGGACGAAATTTTAAGTTCTTATTTCCCTACATACCTTATCTGTTTCGTCAAGTTCCGATTATGAATTTTAAAGTGTCACATACTTGATCTCTCGATGTTTAAAACAGTGTCCAAATGAAAAGAAATCATGAAGGAAAAACAGGAATAAATACATAGCTTATACTGTTATTTCTTTGAATAAAATGGATTAATGAGTCATTTTAACATCGACTGAACAAGTGTGTGAAACTATTGAATCAGGACCACCTTCCCTACATCGGGCTGAAATTTGCTGGTAAATAAATCCCCCCAAAACTCAACTCATCCAAATCAAAGAGTATGATTTAATTATTATAAATTAAATTGAAGTATTACTTATTTTATAAATAATATTATTTATGTAACTCATTTTATCAAATATTTTCCTATGCCTTTTTTCCTACACAGAAACATAAGTTGTGATTTTTCTTCCTATTATGTTTTTTTTTGGTAACTCAGGATAACACAAAATTTTGACTTTAGTTCCATGATCTTTCTTTCAATGACGTTTATTCTGAGATTCAGCCAATAAGGAAGTACTTAATAAACCAGTAAAGTGTCTTTCTACCAGGTATATTCAGTACATAGATGTACATTACATACATACACTTACACACAGACATTAGTGTGTGAATACATCATACACACACCAATACCTCGAATAATATTTTATGAAAAGATGATAATCCAACAAAATCAGTGGTGCTATATTTATTTTACATTGTTTTGTATTATATATCCAATTACAATTCCCTTTAAAGCATAATATATATATATATATATATATATATATATATATATATATATATATATATAGATAGATAGATAGATAGATAGATAGATAGATAGATATAGATGTATATATATATATATATATATATAGTTCAGCCTATTTCGAACAAATGTATAATACAGTTCTTACACCAATTAAAATAACTTCTCTGCATCAAAAGAACTGTTCCGTTTTACTGCCCTACGATTACGCAGTTTCTTATAATGTAATAAAAATTTTAAAACAAATCAAATTTTGACAACTTTGCCTTATTCTTACGATCCCCTAACACATCAGCGATACCATAACCGATCTTTTAAAATTCATGCTTCGCTCAAAATTTAGATCTGTTCCTGGAAATCACTTCAAAGCTCGAGTTATTTCACTGGAGCTCTCAGATAAGATCTCTGTAGTGAAAACCCCGTTGTGAGGGAGTCTCTTATTTGCTATCTGAACTTGACGCTTGCAGGTCTATTAATTCCTTAAGGTCTTCATAGCTGAGCCTCTTGTTATCAGCATGCAATCAATCCTGAATATCATCTGCACTTGCTGGTTCTCCTGTTATTTGAATTTCATAGAGATAGTAGCTTTTGTCGAACTTTTTAAAACATCCACGGGAAGCAACAAAAGTTTGATTGACTTAAGCAGGTAATTCTAGGGTCATGCAAGCAAAGAGTACCTATTTTTCGTGATTTTGGCCGTTGAGTTTATAACGAGGTCTGCTTTGAAAAACGAGGAACTAGGTATGAGAACACACACATACATATATATATATATATATATATATATATATATATATATATAATGTGTACTTTGGAGAGTGAGACAGACTCGGGAGTGAAGTTTTTGGTGGTAAGGTTTATTAATCCTTATATTTCAATAGTCCATACATGTTTCGGGATTTCTCCCATCATCAGTGGTGTGTGTTGTGTGAGTGTGAATTAAAATGTACCATGTGGAACCAGAGTCCACTGCCAGCGGCTATGCATTGCGGGTAAGTTTTGTTGTCAGGGCTACTAGAGGCCTCATGCTGAATGGAACAATGACCAGCAGGTATCAGGACTTTGGTAAAGCAGCAGCAGTTGGTCTTGGGGAGGGCAGAGTGTGTCAAGGTAGGGGGTAGTGTTGTGGAGGTGGATTTTTTGGTATGTTTGGGATAGTGTAGGAGGAGGGGTGTTGGGGTCGAGGAGCTACATAGGTATCAACCTTAAAAGTTACTGAAAATGTTTTGGCTATGAGTTGAACAGGGGTTATAACAGGCTAAGGTGAAGTTTTTCTCATGGGTCTAGGTGACTTTGAAGCTTCCATTATTGAATGTGTCTAAGATGTGGGTGTGAGGATATTAATAGTAGGAGTTGTGTGTATTAGTGTTCTGTGTGGTGAGGGTTGTTCAGTTTAGTATTTTGATGGTGTGTAGTAGTGTTTTATATATATATATATATATATATATATATATATATATATATAAAACACTACTACATATATATATATATATATATATATATATAAAACACTACTACATATATATATATATATATATATATATAACACTACTACATATATATATATATATATATATATATATATATATATATATATATATATATATATATATATATATATATATATATATATATATATATATATATATATATATATATATATATATATATATATATATATATATATATATATATATATATATATATATATATATATATATATATATATATATATATATATATATATATATATATATATATATATATATATGCTTCACATTATCAGCTGCTGTTTAGCTCAATGGTGAGAGCATCGCTATGTTGAAGCGGCTATTCTATCGTTGGAAGGTTCGATTCCTACAGCAGCCCACTTTTTTTCAATTGTTTATTCTATTTACATCATTTAAATCGAGTGATATTTCAACCGTGCAACAACGGGAGATCATTTCAAATAAGTTTCTATATAATATAACGCAATTTATTATTCATTCTATCAGACCAATTATGTCCATTTCTTGAACACATAACTGTCGCGTTGATAGCGATGGATAGACTCAGAATAAAGGAAATGAGAATTAGGATTGAAAGCAGTTACTTGTTCTTTGTATTACCTGCACCTGTTCAGCTCAATGGTAAGAGCATCGCTACGTTGAAGCAGCCACCTGAGCGGTGGCAGGTTCGATCCCTAGAGCAAATACCGTTCTTTTTTTTTTCAATGTTTATTCTATTTACGTTGTCTAAAATGACTGATATTATTAACCGTGTAACGACAGGAGATCATTTCAAATAAGTTTTCATATGATATTACGCAAAAGAGACAGACAAAGGGACGTAATGTTGTCGGAGCTCATGAACATAAACTTGGAAATAATGAAGAAGTGTGCGAAGAGACAACAAGCCAAATATAAGAGCCTTCAAGATCAAGTCAAGGCTAGATCTGTATGGGGTAGGCCTTCCCAGCCTTTGGCCGAAAATCAACGGAGCTTCGTGATTGCTGGATGTCTTGCATCATTTGGATTGATGCTCCAGCCCCAGAAGAAGCCTGGCTCCAGGATCATCATCAAATTAGGGCAGGGTTGTTATAGCAGTTTTAGTTGCATTACATTTTTATACACACACACTCACAATCACACACTCACACCCACACTGAATATATATATATATATATATATATATATATATATATATATATATATATATATATGAATGTGTGTGTGTGCATATGTATATATATATATATATATATATATATATATATATACACACACTCACACACACATATATATATATATATTTATATGTATGTATGTATGTATGTACGTATATGTGGTACAAATCAGGCTAGCAGTATAACATAATATAATAATATATCAATAATATAATGCCACTTCTGAAATGTAATGGATTTATTTCATAGAGTGCTCGATACATACAACATTATACACTTGAAGTTAAGTTGTTTTAGAGTAGAGCTGGAAATAAATAGTAGAATGTGGATTCGCTACACAAACTAGCTCATGTTCTTGCCTGATGAGGCCCGAAGGGGGCAGAAACATGAGCTAGTTCGTGTAGCGAATCCACAATCTACTATTTATATATATATATATATATATATATATATATATATATATATATATATATATATATATATATATACATATACGTACACATATATATATATATGTGTGCGTGTGTGTGTATGTGTGTGTGCGTGTGTGTGTATGTGTATGTGTGTGTGTGTGTGTGTGTGTGTGTGTGTGTGTGTGTGTGTGTGTGTGCCTATGCGATTTTCTGAATAAAGACGATAAAAAAATTTGCTTTGATGGATACCGCTAATTCAGTCAACCCCTCTATCTGCCCCGTCAATTTCGTCACCGTCTGATAACATTTATACGAGAGACGCACCGAAACGCCTTTCTTCTCCGTCTTTTAATGAGGAGAAATTAATTTGCTATCAACGTATTTCACAGCAGAGATTAAACTCTGGTTAATCAGATCGACGCGTTTTTCTTCACCCAGTCAGCATTCTTTTTCTCTCGTTTTTATTTATTTTTTATTTATTTTTTATTTTTGATCTACTTACTCATATATCGACTAATATGGATTATATTTCTGGCGACGGGTGACGCTTGTGTGGTAAGGGGGAAAGAAATTAATTAACAAGCAGAAAATATTAATTACTTGCAAGATATATTGAAAGGCCATCAAGGAAAGAATTATCAAATAACCTTTAAATGAGGAGTCGTTTCGTCCCAAAGAATGATTTACTGCCTGTTGGAATATAGGTCGCTTTTTTTTTTTTTGCAAGAAAATTACTTTGAAAAATCAGTGGTGGTAAAATACGAGAAGCGACAGGAAGTCAGGAGAAGCAACGAAAAGCAAAGAGAATATAATTTTAGAAAGCTTTTGTACAAAAGTTTTCTCATGATTGATGAAAGAATCTAGGGTTTGGGTTATCCATCAATTAAAGCAACTGTTACTGGCGTTCCTGCTTGTTGCTTCGCGTTGCTCTACGTAGCGAGAAACGAAGGGGGAAAATATTGTGGCTTTTATTAAAGACTTTCGGGTTAGCGTTAGGGTTATTCATTCATTAGGGCGATTGTTACAGGGTATAAATGATATTTTTGCACTGTTTCTAGTTGCCTCCCGTTACTTATCGTATTTCACAGCGACCGCTTTCGAAGACTGAAATCTTAAATTTTATCATTCTGTCTTAGTAAAATCCGCTGCGGGGCTTGAGTACTTCTATACCGGTAAGTCCTATCAACCATCAAATACGCTCTTGACAGTCCAACAACACCAACATTTCAGAGCCAGTGGTGTTACCATGTTCTTGGTGGCCTTCTAAAAAAAAAATATTCCTTGCTAGATATTCTGAGGTGATCGGTCAGATAATTCACGGAAAAAGAGTTATGACTTGTAATGTAAGAACCACCTTGCCCTAATCAGCTTTACCTTTGACATGCAGAGATATGAAATAGTTTAAACACTTCATAATGTGGCGATTGTTAGCAGGCAATTACTACACCTCGATCAATATTGGCTGCTTCCCGTTGGTGGCCTTGTGTTGCTTCAGGCTCATATACATAATTATCAATTTGTTCTTGTCTCGTGGCTAAGATAGTTGCATATTTACCAATAGCAGTGGAAGATGGTGCACGAACTAGAATTTCGAATACTACTTGCAAGGTCTTCTACACTCGGGAGATTGAAGCTGCATAATCTTCCCTCACCCATTGGACCATGTGAAGGTTAGTAAATATTAGAATGGGGTCTGTATCATGGCTTAAATGATTTTGCACTTTCCCAGCGATGCTAAACGCCGGTGTTCGAACCAAGATTTCGGATGGTGATTATCAAGACAGGTTAATCCTCTTCACTTTGAAGATTAACGGAACAAAATCTTTCCGTTTCATTCCCCCCGCTGTTCACTCGGCCTGCTGCTATACTAATTTTACTTACTATCAGGTTTTAATGAAAGTCCTGGCGGTTTGTTTGAGTCCATTTGGAAACGAAAATATGCAAGCGTTCAGAGATGTACACCCTTAATGATTGATATTCTCTCCTTCACTTTTTACATTTATCGATACCAGATATCGGCCTGAAATAACACACTAATTGATTTTGAAACTCCTCAGCCAAATGTTCGTAAACTCCTCAACAAACGAAAATACGGTGAATAAGTGAATTTTTTTCCTAGCCAAATGTCTTTGAGAGATATTTGGTCAATCGACCGGAACGGAGTCGTGCATTATCACAATGAACGACCAATTTTTTTTTATTCATGGAGGATTAACGTTTCTGGTCTCAAACTGTTTTCAAACGTCTGTAATTTGGATAGTTAACTTATGCAGTGACTGTGTGGTTATCATTTCAAAGTTCGTAATCGATGATTCCTTCCACATCCCACCAATCACTCAGCAAGACATTCTTCAGGTGAAGGTCGCCTCTCGGCTGGGGCAGAGGTATATCAATGCAACCGAGCCACTGACGACGGCGTCTAGCATTCTGGAAAAAGGTCCATTTCTCATCCCAAAGAACAACTCTGTCTCCCCCCGCAAAAAAAGCAGGACGGAAGCTGCCAAGAACACAGTGGCTCACAACAATCAACACGTTGTTGGTGATTTGCCACGGACGAGTCATGTGGGACTCATTTTCCAATCTTTGATACTTGGCTTCTTCAAATTGCGATGAATAGTCACATGGCTAACATGGAATTGTCCGTTGAGTCCCCTGACTGTAAAAGTAGGATATGGTTGTCATTCAAGCTATCTTGTTCAAAACCTATCGGCAGAATGAATAAAAAAAAGGAAAACGGCAAGATCTTTCGTTACGACCTAATATATATATGATTTTTTTTTATACATTATTTTTCTATCTATATTATTCAGAGATTGGTGGAGAGATGAAAGCATTTTTTTCGGACTATGGAGAAGGAGCGAGCTTATATTTATTCTTTCTTTCGTTATTTGTTCATATTCTTGTAACTATTTTTCCCCCATTTGGTCTTTCTGAATAATTCATCCCAAACGCGCGAGTACTCTCCACGCCATTCCCCCAATCACTTTGTCTTCTTTCCTCATTTGATCTTGATACCTTTCTGAGAGTCAGGATGAGTCTGCCAGGAAAACGGGTCACTTTCATAAGAAGGGAATGGAGAAGATTGGAATCATCTGATATCTTCTGTGCACTGTCGTTGGTTAGAAGTTGGAGAGCCGTCTTTTTTTTTTCTTCTTCTTCTATTCCTTCCTTCCCATCACCCCTGACGTTTTTTTTTTTTCCTTCCAAGATTTTGGGCGGGCGTAGAGGGGGGGGGGGACAGCGTTTGTGTTCCGTATTGTGCATTCAAGATGGAAGCGGAAAAATCAAAGCTTATCAGATTTAATCGGATCAGGTCAGCTTTTGTTCTTGATTGTTTTGTTTCTTCGGCTTTCTTCCTCCTCCCCCCCCTGCTGTTTTGTTTTTGTTTTCATTAATTCTTGCTTTGCTTGCTTTTTTCATTTAGAATTGCCTCCCTTTTACTTATGGTAGTCTTTCTTGCTTTATTTCTTTGTTTCGATTCCAGGTTTCTGTCGTTTGTTCGTTCTTTCTTTACTTTCCAGATCTCTTTCATTCTTTATTTTGATTTCAGATTTTTCACATTCTGTCTTTCTTTCTTTCTTTCTTTCTTTCCATTTCAAATTTGTTCCTCTCTTTCATCCATTATTTCTTCCTTCCTTTTGATTTCAGATTTTTCACATACTGTCTATCTTTCTTCCTTTCTTTCTTTCCATTTCAAATTTGTTCCTCTCTTTCATCCATTATTTCTTCCTTCCTTTTGATTTCAGATTTTTCACATACTGTCTATCTTTCTTCCTTTCTTTCTTTCCATTTCAAATTTGTTCCTCTCTTTCATCCATTCTTTCTTCCTTCCTTTTGATTTCAGATTTTTCACATCCTAGAATTTTTTCAGTCTTGCTTTTTTTTCTTTTTTTTTTTTTACATTCCAGATTCGTTTTTCTCTTTCATTCTTTCTCTCTTTCTTTTGATTTCGGATTTTTTTCTTAACATGGACGATTTCTTTCTTTCAGCCTTCTTCGTATGAAACGTTTTTTTTCTTCTTTCAATATCTTTTTCTACTCTTATTCCCGCTATTTCTCAGATTTTCAATATTTTTTCGCCACATTAAGCTTCATATCTATTTTCAACCTATTTTTTTCTTTCATTCATTCTTTCAAAAATGTCTTCTTTTCTCCCTTCGAAAGTTTCTTTTTCAACTAATCTATTTTTCCTTCTCTTTTCTTCGTGTATACTTTTCTTCCTATCTTTGTTTCTTTCTGTTTTCAATAGATCCATGCAATTCAGTTGTGTGCCTAGTTTCAGTTCTCCCCATACTCTAAATCCTCAACCCTCTACGCAAGCGTGTTTGGGATTGGTCCCAGGGCGCCGATATTCATGGTCTGCTGGAACCACTACGTCCATTATCTGACAGATCTACTTCTCCTTGTTTGCAAGAACTAGATCTGGTCTTCTGGCATGAATTGGTTGATCCATTTGAATTCCATCCTCTAAAAGAATTTTATGCATGTTCATTCTTCAGGGGCAGAATCTGGTTTGGTCACATATCATAGGTTTTCCATGGTCAAACATCAGTCAAATTCTCAGCGGGTCACCTTCCTCATCGTCATGCCCTCTTTGAATTCCTTCTCGGCGAATTTGTGAGATTGTCGAGCTTATCTCAATCCTGGAAAAATCCACGTGTACTGATTAACTGTGTCCTGTTGTTTTCATCTTGTAAATACATGGTGTCCATTGAATTATCATTATCTATCTATTAGGAGATACTGCGGCTAATCGGTATATTTTTCTCTCGGACGGCCGGGAAATTAATTCATTAAATCACAAATAGGATAAAAAAATTACAATGGAAGAGAGGGCTCCTTTAGGTGAGTCGTTTATATCTGAATCATGTTTATTATATTAGCAGTTAAACTTTCGGAAAAAAAGTGCACCAATCTAGGGATAGTTGATACTATCTGATTGGGCAAGTTAGTTTTGTTGCTAGTAGATACTGATGTGATGATCATAATATTACAATTGAGAAATATAAAATTTTTCAACCAGACTGAAGTATTAACGCTAATAGAAGATATATTTGAGTGAAAGAAAGAATTTAGGGATCTGATGACCTCACGGATTCATTCACAGAGTTATTATCTTTTCCTTTTATTTTGTTTTGGGAACCTTTTCCGCTTTTCTAATTTCTCAGGATACCTTTTGACTTGTTTGTTGTTTTTTCTTTATTTTGCTGGCTTTTTGTTTTCCATCCACGTTTATTGCACTCAATTATACCGTACCAAGTATCCCCATTTACTGAGTACCAACCAGCCCCAAACACATGTTTTCTATTCCACGAAAGATTTCTGACAAAAGACGCTTGAAACATTGTATATATACTGTTTATTGCCACTTTTCATAATCAGACTGCGTTATCACCATCCACGCAATTTAGCGTGTACTAAGCACTCGTTTTTGTAAGTGAAAAAAATTACTTACCGGGTGGAAAGGGTTTGTCATGCAAAACTTTTCGTGTCGACAACACAAATGACTCAATAGAAAAATGGCCGACTTTGTCTGCTCAGAATGAGGCTAACAGTTGTTCCATCAAGTAGTGGAAACAAGTGAAAGCAGATGATTCAACCTGTCCCTGTGCCCAACTAACCCCACCTCCAATCATTTTGATTAGACCTGGTCTTCTGGACTGGATTGGAAGAGCTATTTGAATATGAAAGTCTGTGATAATTTTGATTATATTCTCTAGGACAGTTTCTTGTTTGCACGTCTACCATTGGTTTTTATGGTCAGATTAAAGTCGTTTGCACAATTCTCAGCTGATTACTTTCCCATCCAGTTATAATTGCTTCTGTACATTTCCCTAAATCCAACTGCAGTGTAGGCTTTTCTATATTATAGACAGTCTTGTCTCTATCTGCAATTTTACTGTTTTGTCGTGCCCAATTATTCTCGGTCTTAATATCATTCGTTGTTATAGAATAGTTCTGGGCCAGTTTTTCTGTTCAAATGGTCGATTCACAATTATATTCATATCCGCCCACCTGAAATTTCTAATATCATTATTTGTAGTCGCCCACTTTTGATAAGGATAGTGAAAACTTAAAAACGCTGAGGGTGAGACTGGAGGAGATCGGGATTAGGGGAAGGATAGAGACTGTACAGACCACAGCACTACTAGGAACTGCACAGATACTGAGGAAGATGCTGGAGATATAAGTACTGCAACGAATTGTAGCTCTGTCATGATATGCGAAGGAGAGAGGAGACGTTGGCTGAGGACCTGAGGGGACTTATTGTCACTCAGCCTGTCAGCGATAACCCCTGGGCAACCGGTGTGAAACTGCAAATCGCAGAATTACTGCGACCTATGAGTACTAGGAGAGGAGGGCTGGAGACTTGAGGAGACTTGCTGTCACTCAAACTCCAGCGGTTACCACCAGGCAACTGGTGTGAGATTCCAAATAATAATAATAATAATAATAACAACAATAATGATAATAATAATAATAATAATAATAATAATAATAATAATAATAATAATAATAATAATAATAATAATTATAATAACAATAATAATAATGTTATTATCACTACTATTATCACTGATACATAATTGTTATTTGTATTGTCATCACTAATGATATTATTTAGCGTCCATTTAGTTGTATATAATGTTTTAGAAGCAACATTAGTTGCAATTTGTGTGGTTAAGGTTTGTTGATTTGTGTTATTGGTGAAAAGTTATAGAAAAAAAATTCGTAGTCGAGAACCGGTATTTAACTGTGTATTAAGTCTTTGGTTTTCAAAAAAGGGCGTGGCAAACATTCGCACAAATTTAGTACATGACAGAATAATGATTGTATGGGTTTTTCATGAATAAAAATTTAATCATTTATGCTTGAAATGCTCTCTCTCTCTCTCTCTCTCTCTATATATATATATATATATATACATATATATATATATATATATATATATATATATATATATATATATATATATATATATATATATGAATCGTTAACTTATTCGAAAACGACAAAAGAGCTGAGTTTAGATGAGAATTATTGATTAGCTACCTTCATTAATTTCATTCGTCATTTAAAAACGAGTGTTTATCATCGTGACGAGGCAGCTGGTTTTTGTTGGTAATTAGTTATAAAAACACGAGTGAACAGTGAAGCAGGAAAAGTGATGAATATCTTGTCAGGGGACGAAACTGAGCAGGTGGGGATAATTTAATGATCATAAATTTGACAATAATTATGATAACAATGGTATTTGTCTTAGCAGCAACAGAAACAATAATTACAGTGAAGAACTATTTCAAACTAAAATAGACGAGACACGACAGAGTGGCAAATGTCGCATTTGTGGAGACATAAATTGAATCTGTAAATCACTTAATAAACGAATGCTGCAAATTAGCTGCAAAGGAATATTTTTTTTAAAAAGACATGACTGAGTTATAACCGTGATCTACTGGGAACAGCACAAACGACTTGGATTTGACTATGAATAAAAATAATAGGATCAATAATCAGACGATTTCATTGTAAAGAGAAAAAGTAAAATTCTGACGAAGTTAATAATTCAAACGGATGGTATTTTCATTAATCTCCACCAAGAGGTAATGTCCAAAAGTTTAATGCGTAGAACCTTGAAAAGAGGGGGAAAAGATTAGGCAACGTCTTCTTTTACTCAGTGGAAAGAAAAAAAAAACAAACCCTGGTCCTAACTCCTAATCCCAAACCTAACCCTGAAACCTAAACATAACCCTGAACATAACCGCTAAACCTGCAGAGGAATACTAACAAAATAAACTCAACATAGTTATGAAATTTTGGTTTGTTCGGGACTACCGATGAATCCCCAAATACTATACTCTGTATTATTTTTTCTTCTTTCAAACTTTTGACTTCACTAGCCTCTTCTTCATGCAAAAATCTGATGACGAAGAACTGTACGGGACAGACCGTTCGGGAGAGAGGTTGAAGTTACTTGATTCTCTAAGATCAAATTGCTTACAATGTTTGTTCCAAGCTAACACAACGAATTCAGTTTTTAGTCGGCGAAAAAAGAGAATGCAATTTGATCTTTTTTTTCACCAAGGTTTCCTTACTTGAGGATTTTAGAAAGAATTGGGAATGATTCCAAACTCACTATCCTCTCTGCTAGAATTGCAAAGTATAGATACTTGAAAGAAGAGTCATAGCATCCTCCTAAAAAAATGTAACTCCAATACATTACAGCACTAATTACTGTGCATTCTTCCAGTATATATCATGATAAGATGTTTTCTTTCTCAATGTCAATTCAATATCTTAATATGCCTAAAGTATTCTGAATTTCTAGATAATAATTTCAGTAGTTTTGCCGTTTCAACGGTGTTGGCTCAGACAGTCATATTATTCTTTTTAATAATACAGTCTGGCCGTAGTGGCAAGACTGATACAGTGGGAACTGTGCAAAAGACTGCGATTTGACCTTAAAAACGAATGGTATATGCGCTAACCAGATTCTTCTGTCTAAGAGGAAAAAAGACAAAATCTTCTGGGACTTCGGGAGATTCAAACGGATCACTCGATATTGGCCAGAAGACCGCTTAGTTGATTTAATTGGTCCAGCAGACCTCAGAATAAGAATAAGAGAAATAGAAAGGTTGGATTGAAACCTGGACCTGGCCGAAGAACTGAAAACATTATGGAACTTGAAGGAGACAGTAATACCGATCGTAGTTGGGACGCCGGGTATAACCCAGACAAAGGTTGGAGGAATTGAGACCATCCAGAAACGACTCTTCTAAAAACAGCTCAAATGTTGTGTAGAGTGCTGGAGTAAGTATTCAGACGACCTCTAGTCACTTGATCTCCTGTGTATGCTCCAAGTTACTAATTTCTTTCTTTATTTATTCATTTCTTTCTTTCTTTCTTCCTTCCTGTCTTTTCAGTCATGCTTTTCTCCCTACTCTCTCTTCTCTAATCTTCCCTTCTTTTTTTCCTTTCAGCTTTCTTTCTTTCTTTCTTTCATTCTTTCTTTCTTTCTTTCTTTCTTTCTTTCTATTTCAGAGTTCAGACAAAGTTGATTTTTTTTCTCTCCCTCATTTCTATAACCAGTCCTCTGCTGTTCATCTTTCTATCTTCCAAAAACAGTTATTTATTGAAAAATAGGACGACTTAAATGAACTACTACTACTACTACTACTACTACTACTACTACTACTACTACTACTACTACAAACAATAATAATGATAATAATAATAATAATAATAATAATAATAATAATAATAATAATAATAAGAAGAAGAAGAAGAAGAAGAAGAAGAAGAAGAAGAAGAAGAAGAAGAAGAAGAAGAAGAAATTTGCGTGACTTGATCACCAGAGACTCTTAATCTACATCTTCTGTTGGGTGGAAAAGATAATAATACGATGAAACATGTGAAGACCTTCCCCGAGAGCTAAAAATACAGCTGCAAAACATACAAAAGTTGAGGACATACTCATGATAGTTGGCATGCCTGGGACTAAAATCGAAATGAATGAAATAAAGAATCGAGAAAATTGAGACTGACCAGACCACGGCGTCGGTGGGGGTCTCCGAGGTTACAGAGAAAAGTGGTGGGGATGTGAATTGACTTGCTATCACTAAGTCTCCAGTGATACCCACCGGACATCTGGCGTGAACATGCAAATAGTGGAGGAAATACAGATGAGACAATGGACCACACTGTAAGCAAATTCAGCAATTTGACCCAGGAGTACAAGACCCCTTATGACCCTGGGGAAGGGGAACCACTGGGAACTGAGAGAGCGACTGCATTTTGACCAGGCAGACTAATGGTATATTAATAGACCAGAATCTGTCCTAGAGAAGGAATTACATAAAATCCCGAGGGATCCGGACCAGAAACACAGAAGTTGTAGAGTAAAAGAAGAGAAGAATTTGTCAATTAGAGGATTTTGCTTTCCCGGCAGACCACAGTTTTAAACTGGAAGGAAGTAGACAGCAGGATAAGGATCTTGACCTAGCCAGAGAAATGATAAAAATGTGGAATATGACGGTAGTACGGGTCGTGGTTGGGGCCCTGAGAACAGCCCCAAAGAGCCTGACAAAGAGGGTGAGGGAATTGGGAATCCGGGCAACAGCACTATTAAAATCAGATATAAAATTGAGTAGAGTGCTGGAGTATTGGAGTAGCTTGCTGACGCTTGATCTCCAGTGAAAGCCACCGGTTACTAACTGGTGTGAAAAACCCAATGAGTACAGATGTCTGTTGCTGAATCCTTCCAAGAACATTCGCAGTAATCCCGCCGGTGGAAGCTGGTGATTATATGATCGTTGTGAGAGCTTCCCAATCGGCGCGTGCATTTGTACTTGCTACAAAAATGGGGAAATAATAGTTAATCTTATTATAGAAGATGGTTGTGGGCAGAAAAGCGTTCTGTTATAAATACGCTTGCATGGAGCTTGCGGGGTAGGAGAATAAACGACATAAAAACCATAAAAAAAGTAGCAAACAAGCACCTAAAGCATATTCAGAAGTAAGTAATAAGTAATTACTGAGGGACATTAATCAGTTGAGACGGACAGACGAAGAAACATAAACTAAGATAAATAAATAGTTATGCCGGATATGCTTGTACACACACACACATACATACATACACACATATATATATATACATGTATATGAATATATATATATATATATATATATATATATATATATATATAGATATATATATATATATATAGATAGATAGATAGATAGAGAGAGAGAGAGAGAGAGAGAGAGAGATGGTAGTAGGAGAAGGAGAGCGATTAATACAATAATCAAAATACAATGCAAATAAATATAAGTATATAGTGCTCGATAATTAGATATAACGACACGAACCAATTACATATGTATGTATGAGGGCATGCGTGTGTGCAATATGTATATATGTGTGGGTATGTATATAATAGGTGAGTGTTGGCGTGTGTTTACGTATGATTTATATTCGTGGGAGAAAGAGAGAGCAAAGGATTGATAGCAGGAATAATATCCATGAAAGATACACGCACACACACACACATACATATATATATATATATCTGTATATTGTATAGAAACTTGTTTGAAATGATTGTTGTTACACGGTTAATTCATTATTCAATTTAAACAGCGTAAATAGAATAAACAATTGATAAAAACGGGGCTGCTGCAGGAATCGAACCTGCCATCGATAGGGTAGCTGCTTTAACGTAGCGATGCTCTTACCATTGAGCTAAATAGCCTCTGGTAATGCAAAGGCCAAATAAATGCTTTTAAGCCAAATTCTCATCTCGTTTTATTTTCTCCATATATAAACATATATAGATGTATATACAGAGAGAGAAATAGATAGATATAGAGATATGTCAATGTATTCCGATGGATAGATAGATAGATAGATAAAAAGATAGATAGATAGATAGATAGATAGATAGATAGATAGATAGATTGATAGATAGATAGATGGATAGATAATGTAAGCCGTAAGGCGCAGTATAATTGAAATAAAGAAAGTAAATATCGTAATAAAGTACAAAAAATACATTCAAAGATAATCATCCAAAATTAGGTTAAAGAAAGATAATGGCATCTAAAGACAAGGCAAGAATCGCAGGAGAAATTAAGGGTGAAAGGAGAGAAAGGCAATGACAAGTTGGAAGGAAGAGACCATAAAAAACCATGATTTCCTTTGAAAAAATATTTGAAGGCACATTGAAAGAACGGAGAGTTTATACAACACACGAGAAAAGGAAAAAGACCAAAGAGAGACAAAGAAAGAAAGAAAAGAGACGATTCCTAAAAAGGTTTAAAAAAAAAAAAAAAAAAGGCTTGGGAATTTCAGAATCTTTGGCGCCAAGGTCTTCCTTTGAAGTTCGCCGACGTTTCGAGACAGATTGTCGCCTTCGTCACCCAGTTTTTTTTTCTTTTCTTTTCGTGACTGATATTTGCAAGGTCGGATTCTAGGTTCAGTTTTAGGGGGGAAAAGATACAAATTAAAAAAAAAAAAAAGATGGAAAATAGCATTAAAGGCGCTTAAATCCTAAATGCAGTTTGGTTATCTCAATGGATTTAAAAAATATATTTCCTTAATGATAATAATAATAATAATAATAATAATAATAATAATAATAATAATAATAATAATAATAACAAGAAGAAGAAGAAGAAGAAGAAGAAGAAGAAGAAGAAGAAGAAGAAGAAGAAGAAGAAGAAGAAGAAAGCGTCTTCTAAACTTTTGGACGTATAAGAAATTAAAAAATTATATATCTTATTCTTCTGGGATATCTAATAATAATAATAATAATAATAATAATAATAATAATAATAATAATAATAATAATAATAATAATAATAATAATAATAATAATGGTCATTTTGGACCAACAAACTATGTTCAAATCTTGTGCTAGTTATCATTCCTTAGATAATTTTAGATAGTTTTTGAGATTATGAATTCTGGTACATGCTCGGTCTACGGTGAGTCATTCAACCGAATTACAGATTCTACTATCATTATTCTGAAATACAGTAGTCCCTATCTATCCTCAGGGAATATGTTCCAAGACTCTCAGCGGATACTGAACCTGCTGGTAATACGTACATACTGATGATGAAGCTTTATATGAATTAGAGGCAATAATAGACCAACAACATTAGATTATAATAAAACAGGACAATCATAACATTACACTGTAATAATAATAATAATAATAATAATATATATATATATATATATATATATATATATATATATATATATATATATATACTGCAGAGGGAGGATTCGGTCCTACTGTAGATCTTAGCAACCCAAGAATACGATTTCCTTTTTAAGAAACGTCAACCAACGGCCAAACTGTAAACATAGGTTTCCTAGATTTTTTTTGAGTTGGTCAGTCTTGCTATATATGTACGTATGTTCCGTGCTTACAGGCCCCACTTATGAGATAAAGGGATGAATATTCAAACAGTTACTTTTTATTATAACTAATTTTTTTTCAGTTTTTTTAACCCGCCACCACCACCACCATCAAGTTGTTTTCAGTGGCTAGTTCAATTTACAATGTAAATTTAAGCTAAACAGTCTCTTAGTTTATGCCCGGCAGTGCTCACACACGTTTTTTTTTCCTTTTTCAGTGATCACTGTCAATCAAAAGGTGAAAGAAGAAAATTATTCGTTGATCACCAGTTTTAACGACTTTCGATTGATAACCCCAAGTACCTCAAGTAATGGTTTTTATTGAGTGCTTAACCAACCTTTTTTTTCTTCTGGCTTGTCTTTGGAATATGCAAATAGCCAATACCACTACTCGTCTTGTGCTTGCGGGGTTATCATTAAGTAAAACGAAATAAACTTATAACAGTAAACGTACCTTTGAAAACATGTCAATAGAAAATCGTAACTTGATCATCACACGCATGAAAAAATTACAGTGCAATGTAGATGTGTAACCCGAGGAGAGACATACTTTTTTAAAGCGATCGAGGAATCCTGTGCAGGAAGAGACAGTTGAGTATTTTGCACTCAGTCTCAAAGGTCAGTCTTCGAGGGAGAAATCGGGATTTTGGACGTGGATTTTGCAGGCAGACAAGTTTCTTGATCTGGAAGATTGACACGGTCTCAGTAATTCAAAGTTGTTCTCGTGTCGTTCTAAGCTAAGCTTAGTAAATACCCAGAGATTTCGCTTCTCGTTGTTTCACTTACGTGCAGTCAGAACCTTTACTTGATAATTCTCCCGCAAGTGCAAGATTTGTTATATTGGCCATTTCGGATATGCCAGAAAATAAGCCGTAAAGTGCTTCTTTTAAATGATTAGGTGAAGGTTCTCCTCTAAGTAAGGGAATAAAAATGGTAAGTCAAGGTTACTACGATATCAAGGGAAAATGAATGTTTGATTCGTTACATTGTATTTTATGACGATATTTCATCATTAAATCCTATTTCATTATTACTTGTAGTTGTAATTCATTTGCTGTGTCCAATTAAACGACCGTTGCCACCAAGGGTAGCAAAGGATTCCATTGTTTGTTTTTTCTTAAATATGTGCATTTGTTTGTATGTTTGTGTATTTGTGTGTTCCAGCACTCCTGGCCATACCATTTTGTCAACAGATTTGGAAATTGGCATCAGTACTCCACTATATCCCTTCTAAAAATGTTTCTTTCAATTTGGGGGAGATAGAAGAATTCCTGGCCTTTTGGATGGGAGTTCATTTTGACGGGATTATTAATAACATCTTGACAACTGCAGAACATTACGACACATAACTTGGATCCCCAGATATCATATACAAAAGAGTAATCGACAAAAAATAAGATAGCGTGACAAACTAGATAAGTTCAGGAAGAATTAGCCCCGCGACACCCATGATAGAGTGTTCTAGCAAATTTTTTAGGGGAGAGTCCAACGTCAGGCGCTAAAAGGCAGCAGCTGCTGTTGATGATGATAATGATGATGACGATGATAGTCTTGGGCACAGTCAAGCAAAGCTTGTTAAATATCGACATAAAAACCAAGTGTCGGCGTCTGATGAAATATAGGCGACCAACGGAAAGAACGTGTGCGTGTGTATGGGGGTGTGATTGGTTAAGCAAGGGTTGTCATCGTGTAATTGAGGGAGGCAGGGAGAAGCAGATTACTTCATCTGTGCAGTTAGAGACTCTTTATTATGTCACCGCGGGGCCCTGACTACTGTCAAGATTCTCGGGGGACGTGGGGACGGCTTTTTCACTGACGTCGGCCCATAAAGGTTGGTCATTTATTACATGGTGAAAAGATAGAATTGACAGAGATTGGTGGAAGGGACGACCCACAGAGAAAAGCAGTGCAGAGAGAAGGAGAAAAAAGCTATTGGAAATATACATTTAGCTCTTGCAATTTGAAAAAAATAATAAAGATACTTATTTTGTTATCATAAAATGGCATTGACGATTATGATGATGCTGATAGTACTACTGTTTTTGATAAAGTCATGTATACTCGAGTAACTGTCGATATTTATAATATTAATTGTTTTGTTATTGAATGAGATTAACGATGATCTAATAACTATTGTTTCAAATGCAACTATATATATAGATGTAAAGGTCGATAGTCATAAGCAAAAACTGTCTACCGATATTGATGATGATGATACTAGCACTATTATTACTATTAATGTCGTATATCCTAGTGTAAAAGTTGATTTTTCAGGTTCACCTTTCGAGTTTTGGAAATAAAGAAGAATATCATTTAGATAAAGCTAGAAGAAGTCAGATTTGTTGAGGGTAGAAATTCATACGGAACAGTCGCAGTTTTTTTGCACTTGCCATTGTCTTTACAATATATATATATATATATATATATATATATATATATATATATATATATATACATATATGTATATATATATAATTTGGACAGGGGTTATAACTGGCTAAGGTGAATTTTTTCCTATGGGTCTGGGTGACTTTGAAGCTTCCATTATTGAATGTGTCTCTGATGTGGGTGTGAGGATATTAATGTTAAGAGTTTTGTGTATTAAGGTTCTGTGTGATGAGGTTTGTTCAGTTTAATATATATGTGTGTGTGTGTGTGTGTGTGTGTGTGTGTGTGTATTCTTGAAAGTTTTGCAGCTTTAAACACTAAACATGGAAAAACTTTTTCAATAGATGTTTTGAGTCACTTCAGTCACCCATTTCCAAATATCTGTTGATGCAATTCATTAATCTTCAAAAGTGTTATCTTTTTTGTTTTCCCTATACTTTGTTATCATCGAAACAATGTATGAATTGTCTCCATTTGATATTATCAGCTGTTTACCATGAAACTGTTTTAGGGATTAAAAAAAACCAGTCATATTAACATGACATCCCAGCAAGGTTGATCAAACACTACCTCCCTTCATTATATTGTTTTTGTCATACATGCAGTTTGTCATTTTATATAAGGTTTCATATGTATTGTATATTGATATTATTTCATATTACATATTTATTTTTTTGAAACAAGGCTTACTTACTTAGGTTACCCCCGAAAACGTTTTTACCGATGAGGGATCAGTAAGTATAACAACAGACTTGACTCGCTGTTCGTGTCATTCATATTGAATATTCATCCATGTGAACATTTATTCCGTTTTGTCGGTTTAAATTTCAGACTGCAAGCAAACCAACTTATGACACCATCTTTAAGAATACTGCAAAGCTATAAAGGTGTATGAAAGGTTGTTCGGAAAGTAATGTCCCATTTGAGGAAAGGAGGAAACGCAACCAATGGAATTGTCACAAACCTCAAAAGTATTTGTCAATAATATGATCAATATTATTAGCACCAACTAAATACAAATATGGAAGTAATTCTTTTATCTCTGTCGAAAGGATTATCGATTCTGGACAAAAATGTTTTCTGATAATGCTGAATTGGTCACTTTGCTACCTTCATTGATTTTGATACTATGAAAGAATAATGGTAATACTGAGGAAACCTCGGCTGATTTTAAAGATGAAATAATCCAACCGAACGGATTGTAGGCCTACATTATAATCCTTCATAATAACGTACCTTTTCCAGACCAAAGCTGGGGATTTGGGGCATGATTTATCCATGAGTTATTCAAAATAGCAATAAATATAGTTGACGGTCTGCCTAAAAGTGATGGTTAAAAAGCTAATCCAGTATATTACATAAAATATAGTAAGTTCGATCTTAAATAGGTGTCTCAATTTTTCAACTGTTTCAGATTAATTAAGCTTTGTACGCACACATTATAGGGGAGAGGAAGGGATTTTTTTTAAACCTAAAAGCTCGGTGAATAAAAGAATTTTAAATGAAGAACATACCGAGCTTTACGTTGGATGAACGAAACACTGAAAAAAAAAAGAGATTGACTTTTGGTTTTCTTTCCTACCATGTTTCTTTTTTCGTTCTTGTTTTTTCAGACAGATTAATTGATAGACAGATATTTGTTAAACGTCTACCAAAAGCCTGTGACAACGTAGTATTTTAATAACACAACATATAAGACGATAAAGAGAAAGAAAGAACCACTTCAAATCAATGAAAAAAATTGAAAATATTTCAGCTTTAGGGAAGGTGTTGAAAAACAGGAAAGAAAGGAAGGAAAAAAAACCTACTAACCATGGCGTTGGAATACACTGACTCGTGGTCATAAATGTAAATAGCGTCGTTGCAAATTCCACTTGATGTTCTGTCTGGAATGTCCATTTCGATCATGCGCAACATGAGTTTCCAATCTTTGATGTCTGAGTAAAAAGTCATAGTGCATTCCGTTCTGTGTTTGAAGAATTTTTTTTTAGGTGTCCGATGATGTGAAAAAACAGAGGCGCCAGTCAGTCTTTTTGGTTTCCCGCAAGAAGAACCTTCCATATAATCTGGGGGGGAAAAAAGAAAAAATAATAAGATGAACAGGGACACGTGCGTCAGTAAATAAGAATGATCAAATTGCTAATACGCTAATTGAAGATGCTCGTTTAAAACACTTAAAGGATGTTACACTTTCGGTAGAGCAAGCTCAACCCTTCAAAACAAGAAAATCTGACTAGTTTTAAAACGAGGAATCCACAACCATCCTCTTGATAATCACCTATGGAACAGAAATATGGAACATGGAGTCGAAAGACCATGAACCATGAAACGTGCACAGGAGAGAATCATGCTTAATATCACATGGAGAGATCACAAAACCGCATTATATTAGAAGAAAAAAACAAGAGTCAGGTGTGTGTGTAAATCAGATCATTGTCATTTATGATTACGCAAACACAGACCCAACATTATTTTTCCAAATTTTCAAAATCTTACACGCGAAAGACGTGCTCCTGGGTCCCATAAGTAATCAGATAAAAAATTCAATGGCCATAGCTCTAGCCAACCTTCAATTATACCAACATGGGCGGACAGAAATCAGATGAATTGGAGTAATAGTAAATTCCTAACTGGGTGTGAACGCAGCTGGACACGAAATGAGGGAACATTGTGATCCACTAAAAAGAAAAACAATTTTCAATTTCCCTAAATTAAGATGTTTCAGTTCATGGTCCCCATTAGTACACACAAAACATTTTATTGGGACGTTGAATGAGATTCTTGAGTTTGCTAACATAGACAGATAGACATTTAGAGAATTATACAAAGTATTTTTCTTTTTTTTTTTTTTAGATAAGCGTTAATATTAACAGACACACAATAAGGGGCCGATAAGGTTGTTCAAAAACTAACTAGCAAAAAACGTGCTCCGGGTCTTATTTGTTACCATAGAAAATTTGGAGGCCATATTTCTGGCTGTTATTCCGTTTTGTGATGACTGTTCAACGGGAACTTTGAGAATCACAGTGAGATTAAAAGCATGATTTATGAATTAAATGAAATTACTTCCAGCTTCTCTCTACTTTCGTCGTACATAAAGCCACTATATATATATATATATATATATATATATATATATATATATATATATATATATATATATATATATATATATATGAAAGAGAGCGTAAATAGGTGTCTGGTGATTGTCTTCTCACAATTTTATCCTAGTGTGTTTCTTTTCATTCCCTTATTGTTTCAAGTTTAGACGCGTGGGGGATGTTAGTAAATATTAGAGTGCGTTTTCCCTCTCTCACTTCATTGGTAGGTAACTCAAAACAGCTTCTCACGTCAACTGCATCAAAGCACTCTGAAGTTCAATCGACTGGAGTTGGCAATATATCAACATGCCTTTCATATTTTCGTCCTTAACTTCACCAACACGCCCCCCGAAACCCCCAAATCATCTCCCCCCTTGATTTAACTATTCTTGTTTCCCACCTTATCATTGCATCTTTTCATCTTCTCTTTCCCATCACTGCACTTTTTTATAGTGTCTCCCGTACACACACACACACACACACACACACACACATATATATATATATATATAGAGAGAGAGAGAGAGAGAGAAAGAGAGAGAGAGATAGAAAGCATAATTCATATTTTTCTTAATTTATAAAAGACGAACCAAAAACGAATGAAAACAAATTTAGTCTGAGGTAGATGTTTGATATCTATAGAGCTCAATATTTTACAGTAAATAGAGATATTAATATAAGAGGAAAAAAGAAGAATTACAAGGACATGTACTTGGTGAATGTAAACATTTCGTGTCTCGCAAACTCGTCAGCAACCGGCCATATGTTGTTTGGGCGCAAAATGTTTACATTCACCAGGTACATGTCCTCGCAATTCTTATATATATATATATATATATATATATATATATATATATATATATATATATATATATATATATATATATATATATATATATATTTATATATATGTATAGGACTGCACACACACACACACACACACACACACACACACACACACACACACACACACTCACACATACACACACACACACACACATATATATTTATATTACTCCTAAGGTCGGTACCACAGATTCCTTTTGCTTTCTAACAAAAAAGCGCTTATACTACAGCTTGAATATTTTCCTCTCATCATGTTTGCCAGAAACAGAACTTCTCTGTCTCTGTCTCTCTGTCTCTCTCTCTCTCTCTCTGTCTGTCTGTCTCTCTCTCTCACTCTCATTCTCCATTACTCTCTCACTTTATTTGTCTCTTCACTGATTTCGTCTCTCCCATCTTGTACTTCGCTCTCTTTCTTTCTGCGTTCCTGCTTCTCATCCTGTCTCTTTCATAATGTCTCTTCCTCATACTTCTCTCTCTCTCTCTTTCTCTCTCATTTTCTCTCCCTCTCTCTCTCTCTCTCTCTCATTGTGATTCTCTGATTCTCTCACCCTCTCTCATTCTGTTTCTCTCTCTCTCTAATTATGTTTCTAAATCACTCGGTTTCTGTCTGTATTTAATCGTGTGTATCTATCTGTCTGTCTGTCTCTCTCTCCTAAATCTTGTCCCCCTCACATACCATATTTTTTGGTCAAAATATCATTTCACCATGTATCTCTCTCCTCACTTCCCTCCCACATTTACACAATCTAGCTGCTCCCGAATGGCTAACATCATCAAAAAATGAAAGTGAAAGTAGCAGAGTATTTATATCTCTTCCCCTATGATTGTGTGTGTGTGTGTGGATATTTCTGTCGGATTATATATCCCAGCAGCATCCTCACTTCCTTAGTTGTTTATTCTGTCTACGTTGTCTAGGTCAAATGATACATTCGCAGTGTAATTACGGGCGATCTTTTCAAATAGTGTTTCAATATAATAGAACGCAATTTATGATCAAATCTACTCAAAGCCAACTTATTATTTCCACATCTGATTGAGAAAAAAAAAATTCCTCCCTCCATCCCGTACATTTCTTGTCTTTCCTTGTCCCTTCTTCCTCTTCCTTCCTTCCTCACTTCTTTACAACTATTGTCCTTTTTTTTCTTCCCGTCTTTTTTACTCTTTTCCGTTTTCATTCCACAATGCTTTCCCCGCTTGCCTCGTACTATTCCTCTTAAAAAACATCACTGTGATATTAGCCCCGGTTAGTGAAAAAAAAAAAAAAAAGAAAGAAAAGGAGGCTGGAGCGAACGTAAACCCCACTCTGTACTAATTCCTTATCCGACTTAGCAGCGCAGTGAGCCATTTCCAACCGAACAGCGATCCATGCGCTTCGACCCGTTCTGGTGGTGCTGTAGGGGAGAGGGGAAGGTGTGGCTGTGAGCAGATACACCAAGTAAACAAACAAAACACACAAACAACAAAAAAGGGGGTCTGACCAAATGACGAGCAAAGTGCCAGTAAGAGTCGCAGCTTGACAGATGCAAGATTTTTCGGTTCCAATTAATTCCGAATCGCAGCCACTACCATCTTGGCATGTCTTTCCTCGTTCGATACTCTCCGTGAGTGCATACGCCTCTGTCTCTTTATCTCTATCTCTGTCTCACTCTATCTCTCTCTCTCTCTGTTGTTTCCTGCTTTACCCCATCGCATTGTGAGTGCATCGGTACAGCTGAGGTCTCAAAACACCAAATTCAGGCCTGTTAGTCCCGTCCATAATTGATTCTTTGCTGCAGTTTTTCATAAGTACAAATCATTAATTGGGCTCATTTCAGTATAATATATATATATATATATATATATATATATATATATATATATATATATATATATATATATATATGTATATATATATATATACATATATATATATGCATATATATATATATATATATATATATATATGTATATATATATATATGTATATATATATATATATGTATATATACATATATATATATATATATATATATATATATATATATATATATATATATATATATATAACCGTCTCTTTTTATAAATATAAATCAGTTTCTTCTGGCCTTAAACTCATTTTCTTTTCTTTTTTTCCTTTCTTTGTTTCTTAATCTGATTACAACTATCTCATCCTATTCATATCTACCTACCTAGCTATCAAACTATGAAGCTGTTCATATTCGTCACGACACCAACCATAGACTGATCCCCCCCCCATCGCCATGCAGGTCATTAGTGTAGTGAGATCGATCTTCACTGGGGACTCTTCATTCTGGATATGTGCCAGACTAAGATAATCTTAGCGGGTAACCATTGAATGTGATTTGGTTGTGGGCTTGCCTTCACCCGATGGTTTGCAAAATAGTCGTCCAGACCAGTACGCTATCTTTCTGGCTTTGTGCCTTACTTAGTTAATTGCTTCGCTCCTATCAAAGAAGCATCTAAAACCCCTGGTACACAATCCACAATCTCTGTCTCTCAGTCTCTGTCTCTATCTGTCTGTCTGTCTGTCTCTCTCTCTCTCTGTACAGAGAGGAGAAAAATGAATTAGTTGATAAATAACAGAGAGAGAAAAAGAAAGAGAGATAGAAAGAAAGAAAGGGAGGAAGGAAGAAAGGTGAAAAGAATTAAAGATTAATTGATAGTACAAAGAAAGAAAGATGACTGTGGATTTAGTCAGATTATGCCCGAATTCTTCCGGAGCCTTTTTTTTTTTTAATTCAAAACAAAAGAAGCGCAAACAAATCGCTATATGTCCCCTTGCCAAGCCACATAACGTCCATCAGGAAACGATATTCGCCATTACGCCCGTTATCATTAATTCTATCAGCACCGTTTACAAATAGACCGTCATCAATGTCTGGATGATCGCTCGTCGACATCAGAAAGCGCGGCTCCTGGATATCATCCCGTCATTATCAATGTCATCTTGTCGTCATAACCAAAATCATCATGATTAATATTTTCAGATTATGATAGCACAACAAAAGAATAATAATGATAATAATAACAAACGGACCTCCTATGTACGCGATTGCACCACACACACAGACACACGCACACACTTGATTTAAGCAATAAAACCATTATCCAAGCATTATATACAATATATTTGTGAGTGAACAGGAATTTTGTACAGATGTCCTTTAGAGAATATGATCTACACAGTCACACACACGCACACACACATACACACACACACACACATATATATATATATCAGAGTACAAATCAGTGATTCGATATTCGATGTATGATACGTTCATTTCATAGAGCGTTCAATGCATTCAACATTAAGTCAAGTTCAAGTAAAGCTTTAAATTTAATGAAATAATGGTCTCCATACGCAAACTGTTTTATATTTCTGTCCTGTTTGGGCTTCTCCGGACAACACCTGATTCGCACAAAGAAAATACTGAATCAATCTAGCAAATCAATTATTTCATCATATATATGTGTGTGTGTAAGTGTAAGTATAAGTATTTGAACAAAACAGAAATGTTGCTTGTATAGCTTGATTTTGAGAGCGTAAGAAGCTTCACACAAAAAAAAGCTTTACACAAAAAGAAGCTTCACACAAAATGAAGCTTCACACAAAAAGAACCAACTTTTATTGCAATCAGCAATTCGTTTACTTATATTTTGTGGTTCTGAATGAATATATATGCACAGATGTATACATATGAACATTACTTGTTATAGAGATGGAATATAATGATTTGATTCACATATGCAAGTAATATGTATATATATGATCATTATTTTGATTATATATGCGTGTTATATTGATACCCTTTCATCCGTGCCGTAAAAAATGACAGTTTTCGTGGAATATATAGATACACATTGAATTTTATGAACGTAGATGATAGAGATTAGATTTGCATTGGAGTGAGCTAGAGAATAGCATCATGTTGTGCACATAGAGGCTTTTTTTTTCAATTTTTTCTTATTACTTTTTACGCATTCATATTATTAAATTCAGCATTTTATTATGTCATTGGAACATGAATGAAATTCTATTCTACTACGTTAGTTGCAACCCTTAGCATTGCAAAAGACATCTGCACATCCGTAATAATTACGCATGAGGATGATATGCATTGATAATAAATACTTATCAAGTTTATAGATATATACAAATGAGCTGTACTTTTTATAAACAAACCATCGTTTATACAAAATGATATAAATGTATTCTCCGTGGTAGAGAAAAGAGTATTTTTGATAAGATATAATATAATGACAATGTTGGAAAAAGCATTATATATGTATAAAGTATAAAATGAAGTATAATAATTTTTCCAATATTGTCATTAATATATATATATATATATATATATATATATATATATATATATATATATATATATATATATATATATATAATTCGGAATTTTCCATTAGGTTTTCCCATCTACCCTAAATCTAATCCAACCTTTTCTTTTGTGTGCTCTGCGAAATGAGCTGGAAGCTGACATTGGAACACAACCGGAGACAGCCAGCAGAAACCAGGTTCTTGAAAACCAGGCGGCCAGAAAATTGCAAAGAATTTCCACAAAATAAGAAGAAAATTACTGGATTCTCAAAAAAGATAGAAAAAAAATCTAATTTCTTAAGGGGGCAATCTTGTACAATAAGAAGAAAATGCAAAATTAACGTCAATAAAAATAACAGATGAAGGTATTTAAAAATAAATATTATAAAACACAAGCATAGTGTATTTATATATATACATATGTAAATATATACATACATATATATATATATATATATATAAATATGCACATATATATATATATATATATATATATATATATATATGTATATATATATATATATGTATATATATATATATGTACGTGAATTACTTATCTTTACAATTTTTTTGAATTTTTTCAGATTAGATAGTTTGTATATGTGTGTGTGTGTGTATGTACAAAGAGAGACGGTGAGAGACAGAGAGAGGATGAGGGTAGGAATAGAGTTAACATTTACACATACTTTCTCACACACACACACATATATACATAGATTGCTAGATATGTATGTTTGACTACATATGTGAGTATTTTCATACGTATATGTATATACGAGTGCGTGTGTGTATATGTATTCATATACATATATCAAGGAAGTACAGTATTTCTTATTTGAACATAGATCTTAATTAAATAAATCTATACATATCCACACACACGCACATATGTGTGTGTGTATATATATATATATATATATATATATATATATATATGTATATATATATGTGTGTGTGTGTGTGTGTGTATATATATATATATATGTGTGTGTGTGTGTATATATATATATATATATATATATATATATATATATATACAAATTAAATAGACAGATAGAGAGTTGGGTGTGTGTCGTTTGAATGCCAATTTGGATTTAACATGCAAAAAAGTCAGTATATTCTATTGCGTTCCATTCATGTACGTAGTGATTAAAATGTGCACTCAAACGCGAGCATAATCACGCATGAAGAATTTATCTGCATAAAGCCACCGCGAAAAAAACTCCAAGAGCATCTTCCTTTTCTTCTTCTTCTTCTTCTTCTTCTATTTCAAGTACTGAATTACACCGCACCAAGAGCCAACACGCACTGAGTGGCACGCTCCAAGTCAAACACAATAAACACGAGAAGTCTGAAGAGAAAGACAGGGGGGAAATAAGAAAGAATTACGCCGGGGCACACGAACTCTTTCACGTGCATCACATCAGAAAGGGTCCTTACTGGAAAGGGACACAGAATGAAAAAAAAAGAAAATTTAAAAAAAAAAATATCAATCATATCTGCAGCATGTTTATTCTCAACTAACTGTTTATGTAACCTGTGATACCATTGGTAGAATTTAATAAACAGACACGTCAACATTTAATTTACCCTGGTTATGTATATTCTAACACAGTAATACACACACACACACACACACACACACATATATATATATATATATATATATATATATATATATATATATAAAGTGTCATCCACAGACAGCAGTTTTGTTGTATTACAACTCTTCAGTGTAGCTATAGACAATCCATTATCCCATCCAGTACCACAAGGCAGGATTGAAACCTTCGCATCAGAGGCCGGTATCCCAACGCTGAGCCACGGAACTGAATGGACAGTTAGGCTGAATTTAAGCGATATATTTAATTAGCTTGAATTCCCTATCCACCAGAATGCTCTACTCCTATGGAAGAGCATTACATATATATATATATATATTGCTGCTGCTCAACCAAAGATCTGATACCTAACTGGACATTCTCCCACTCAGCAGGAAGCCTCCAGCAGCCCTTACAACACAATTTACCCACAATGCATAGCTCCTGATATTGGACTCTGGTTCCACAAGGGAACTTTCAACACATACTCACACAGCACACACCACTGAAAATGGGAACAATCCCGAAACATGTCTGGACAATTTAGATCTAAGGATTAATAAACCTTACCTCTAAACACTTTACTCCCGAGTCTGTCTCACTCTTTACAGCACACATTATGTATATATATATATATATATATATATATATATATATATATATATATATATAAAAATAGATGCAGTTGACACGGTGATGCGATGATAGATTTGTTTCTACCATTACGCTTAAACAAGAAGATGGAGAATCAATTTCTCAAAAATGAAAATTCGAGATTCGAACAACTCAAGACGATTACGTTTAATGTTACGTTTAGTACTGAGTGAAAACAAACGCCAAAAAAAAAAGGAAAAGGTTTAGAGAAATTAATGACAGTGCTTCGTCTCAGAACTTCGGACGACTCGGGTGATCGTTACTCGTCCTAATTCAGGTACGTGAAGAAATACTGGAATAATCAACAGAGCAAAAACTGATTAGATATCAATGCTGGGAGCCAATATTGAACGGGGAAGGGTGGGGTATATCAAAAATATTCAGTTGGAGTTCTTTACTCTGAGTTAAAAGTTATTCAGTATCATGAGGGGCGGATAGTATTGGAAACGCAAAGACGGGACTCTACCCCAAATTGAAACGAAATGACATGGAACAAATTTTCATTTTTTTTGTTATCTGAAACACGGACCATTTGACTGCTTCTGTTGCATGCAATTTTCTTCCTGAAATATTTTATTTTTTTATTTTTAAAATTCTAATTGACAGCTATCTGCTACCTCCCTATATATCTATGTCTGTCTATCTATCTATCTGTCTGTATCTATCTATCTATCTATCTATCTATCTATATATATATATATATATATATATATATATATATATACATATATATATATATATATATATATATATATATATATAATTCACCCATCCAGAAAGCGAATGCATAGTCATTCAACCATTTTGAAAATTGAAAAAAATTCTAATCGACATCTATTCGCTATCTCCCTCTATATCTTTCTGTCTATCTCTATCTTTATTTCTAACCCCCCCCCTCTCTCTCTCTCTCTCTCTCTCTCTCTATATATATATATATATATATATATATATGTAATTCACCCATCCGGAAAGCGAATGCATAGTCATTCAACCATTTTGAAATCGTCTGCTTCCTTGAAAAGAGACTCACCACAATGCCAGCTATGTTCCACCATTTTGTCTATGCTCTTACAGATCGTAATTACGACTAATGTCAAAATCAATATTCACATTTTTTTTTATAAATTTTCCTTTACTCCTTCCACTTCTTATATATATATATGTATATGTATATATATATATATATATATATATATATATATATATATATATATACATACATTTTTTTTTTTCAATTCTAAGGATATTTTTTCTTAATTTTTATTTTATACAGCGGTGGAAAAATATAGAAGAGCTCGATTGTCCTGTTTATGTGGAAAAATCCCCCCACACAAAAATCAAGGCTCAATAGATTAACCACTTTATCATACACAGATGTTGAAAAGAAAGAATGAATTGCGGGTTCACCTAACGTTCTACGCTCCCTTTGCTGATGTTAATTACATATATATATATATATAGAGAGAGAGAGAGAGAGAGAGAGAGAGAGAGAGAGATTATTCATGTTCATCTTTAAAGATACGTGTGTATGGTCTGTTTGGTGTGGTTGTATACTCAATGATTACCATCCTAATTTAATAACAACCGTTTAAAATAGGTTTGGATGTGTATTGAACTTACTCTCACTACCTGTGTATTAGTCGATTTCGTATAAAAGGTCCGATTGGAAAGTATCCAACCATTTCATATTATTGGAAAAAGTACCTACCAAGAACAATGGCACCTTAGTCTCTTAAAAGTACTTCCCTTGAAATACAGCACACTCGACCAAGCTTCTCTTCAACTTATCAAAAGTGTTTGAAAAGTTAAGAGACATTAAGAATGACACGCTCAATCAACGTGAATGCAACAGTCACACAGCGCACAGGCTCATTCGATAGCATCGCATAACCGACTGAGTGTTTCCACGTGAGGGTGGGTTCTCCCGTATGTGCTGTAAGTTCCTTACTAATTAGTTGTCAGGTTGAATCAAAGCTGTGCATCCGGTTCTCGATAGATTCAAAATGACTGGTTAGGGTTAAAGGAAAAACATATTTTATTGTCAGTTTAGAGTCAGATTTTTGGAATATATTGCCAACCTGGCATAAGCACGAGGGAAATATAAATTCAAATGGAAATTCACTGATAGTAAGGGTTCAGTATATCTCGGAATTTTTGAGATGAGGTATTATTATTATTTCTATTGATATTCGGACCATCCTCACCTTGGTTGTTTTTCATACGACGTTTCGGCTATTGCACTCTACGGCCTTTGTCAGGTATCATCTGGTAGATTTGGGGAAGTAACGAACCTGACGAAGGCCGTTGAGTGCAACGGCCGAAACGTTGTATGAAAAACAACCAAGGTGAGGATGGTCCGAATATCAATAGAAATAGTAAGGGTTCAGTTTAGATTAAAAGTAACATTGTGAATAGAACCCTTTCTCTGAAACCTGTGATTTTTTTCTCAAAACTGACAAATTTTTGGAAGATTTGAAAGTGTAATACAACAGAATCACATTCAATTAAAAGAGAGGAAAAATCTATTTTATTTGATTCTATTTGATTCAAATTTCATTTTCTGTACTTTTAACCACAGGGTCATTGGTGCATCCATTCAAAGATAATGAATTTTCAAATAAAAGCTTCGAAATAGATGGAATAGTTTTTGCCCTAAATTGACCTGTAGTAATCTCAGATGACCGCAATCCATCACATGGTAATCATAGGATCAGCTAAACCTTATAGATAAATTTGCTGCCTCTACGGAGCAGCCGTTAGGAAGTCCTTAAAACTTAAAAACGCAACGAACAAACAAAAATTATGCACAATATATATATATATATATATATATATATATATAGAGAGAGAGAGAGAGAGAGAGAGAGAGAAATTTATTCCTTTTGGAAAGAATATCAAAGTGAAGACTTTGCATTGTATCCTGATTGGTATGAGACGATAAGACTGTGTAGCAACTTATTTTTTCTTTGAAAATCAGCATTTGGAATGGTGATGCCGACAACATAGTAAGCAGTCAGGTAAAGTTTGATAAATAAATAGCTGTGAACAGACTGAAACAAACTGGCAGACTCACACACACACACACACACACACACACATATATATATGTATATATATGGGGGGGGTGTGGATAGATAGATATATATGAACAGACTAGAATCAAGATGTAATTCCCAATTGCAAATATACATACGTATATTGAGTAGTTACCGTAGCAGAAATAATAATAATAATAATAATAATAATAATAATGATAACAATAATATATATATATATATATATATATATATATATATATATATATATATATATATATATATATATATATATATATATATATCAGCTAGAGATACAGTCATTAATTTGTAGCTATTTCCATGTTTTCTGATTAGATTTTCTATCATATCTTTGACTCCGAACCCGTAAAATCTACTGGTATATGCCTGGTAGGCATGAAGACTTCTTTTCACTTTCTTCTTCTGAAGAGTTCTACGCAATATTTTCAATATTCACTTCTCTTTGATGTTCCGATGCACTTGCGGACAGGAAGAATTTCTCTGGATTTTCCCGAGACAAGAAGAGGGTCAGAGAACTTTTACCAATAAGGATTCCATTTGCCCACTCTCCTGGGAAGAACAAAAATAATTTAGAAGAGGCTTCTTTTTTTTTTTTTTTTTTTCTCATTTCGGATCTCGGAAAGCAGAAGTTTTGAAGGTGTAACCGCATTTGCATGAATGCATCAGCTGATGTGTGCTTTCAGAGCTTGTCCAAAGCGAGAAAAAAAAATGATGTGGTAATATGAGGACTAACTAATTTATATTATTAGATATGGTTACAAACGAACGTTCTCGATACAGTCAAAAGAGAAAGTATGAGTCAAATGCAAAAAGTATTTGTGTGATTTAATGAAGTACTATGAACCTGTCAAAAGTGGTTTGCACACACAGAAGATTTCTCGCCGAACGATGCCCCATTTTTAGATAAACCAGTCGATGATGAGGATAATGATCAAACCGGGATATTTTTTTGTGACTAATCAATTTTATACGACGCAGGAAATAGCCATCATACTCAAAATATCCAAATTAACCAAAGGAAATCTTGTTTTACCATCTTAGTCATTTGTAATTTGCTTTGAAGTGTAACTTATATTTAAGGGAGAGGAAAAAAACAATTTGATCGTACTCCCGTACTCAATCTGTATCCTAATCGTCACGAAAACGTTACCATTATAAGAAATATATCGTGGTGAGCAACGAAAAGTAGATACTTCATTGATCATCATCATCATCATCATCATCATCATCGGTCTTTTAAGGTCCGTCGTTGGACACAGGCCTTCCCCAGGATTCGCCACACTTCTCTATCGTGGGCGCCATGGAGCCAACCCTTTCTAAATCTGTCTAGCTCGTCCTTCCATCTAATATTCTGCCGGCTTCTGTTGTGCATGTGATCTCTGGGGATCAATTTTATGAATTGCGATGTCCATCGGTTATCAGCCATTCTTGCAACATGGCCTGCCCATTGCCTTTTGAGATTTTTAATGGATTCTTCAATGTCCCAGACTCCTGTCTTCTCTCGGATGTATTGTGCTGTCTTGTGATCTCTCTGTGTAAAGTCGAGCATAATTCTTTCATATGCACGTTGCATGGTTCTCAATTTGCTGATCTGTCTCTTGGTTAGGTTCCATGTGACAGCTCCATGAGTGACTATTGGGAGGATGCATTGGTTGTACACCTTTCTTTTTTGAATTGATGGGATCTTCTTCCTTTTTTTGAAAGTTGAGCTTGATCTATCGCTGTAAATTTGAAACTTTATTGATACTTTACAATAATGTTGATCGCAAGAGAAGCAACATGAACCACCACTAACCGTATCAATGACCAGTCTTTCTCCAAAGAAACTGAGTCTGTGTTCATGGTAAGATTTTTAAAAAAGGAATTCTTGGAGCTCCTTCTGGAGAAGCAAACAATTGATTTGTGCAGATACTGCTTTCAATTAGACCAGTTGGAAGCAGCTAAGGACTTCAAGCGTCTGGAATTAGTTTACAGAAAGAGCATTATGTTAAATCAGTATAACTCTAAATTGCATGTTTCTTCTGTGAAAAGAAAATTGTATCTCTGGAATACTATTCATTACGGTCTTTACAGAATTGTTTTAATGAAACAAAAAAATATAGTAGAAGATGCTTGATAGAAAACTTTCCTGTAGTTTCCTACGTACGCTAACCAACAGTCTGTACCCACTTGTACGGAAACGGTATATCACTTCCTCACGGAAATCGGATGTGACTCAAAGGCTTTTTTTCCGTGAGAACCAAAATACATTTGTATGTGGATGGATTGAAAATAGCCAATTTGAAATGGCACATCAGGAAGTAGCCCTGATCCTATCCCGTTAGTTCAGTGGGGAAGTTCTGTCTGGGAAACGGAACTCCAGAAAAGAGACTCGCTTCAGTTATGCCCTGTCTCACCCTTGTCTTCGGCATTTAATCAAGTATATTGATGGGCTTGATTACAAAGCACGTGTGTGTGTGTGTGCGCACGTACACAAATATGTGCATGTGTGTTAATAAGGCACTGTTCTTTTGCATCTGTTATCAGTACAACAAGCAAAGTTGTTTCCTGTGATGGTGGTACGTTAGCCTGAGTTGCTGTTGGTTAGAGTGGCATGAAGGACAGGAAACTGGGGTGTAGTACAGATTAGACGATTGTGCACGCTTCGTCCATAACAGCTAATTCCAAACAGAAGTTGATCACAGTTTTCACTTTTTGCCCTTTTTATTTTATGAGCAAAGAAGTGGTGTAAAGCGAACTTTTGATAAGTGGGTAATACCTGTTTATGTAATCATTTTACATTGGAACATTAAATCACTTGAATAGCAACTATGTAATAGTTTCCATATATGTATAATAGGATGTGGATTCGCTACACAAACAAGTTCATGTTTCTGCCCTCTCTGGGTCTCATCAGGCGAATGATAGTCTGACAATCCCCACCCTAATATATATTTCCAGCTCTATTAAAAAACAACTTGACTTTCAAAGTATAAAGTTGAATGTATCGAGCACTCTGTGGAATAAATCCATTACATATCAGACGTTGCTTTATATTATGCTATATTACCAACCTAATCTGTACCATATATATATATATATATATATATAGAGAGAGAGAGAGAGAGAGAGAGAGTGAGAGAGAATGAAAGATTTGTAGTGTAAAACGTTGATACAAAGTCGGAGTGTGGTGTATATATGGAATTGTTTATTCACGTAGAATCATTCCGAAAAAGATTCGAAATAGATTAATCTTCAGCGGAAAGGTCCAACATCTTCCACATTGGTGGAGCAGTAGTTGATTATGCATCAGTAAAATGAAGCATTTCATTTTACGTCCACCCAACGGCTGTGGGTCAAGAAACTGGATTTTTTTTATAGTTATGTCAGTCTTGAGAATTGGTTACTGGCTATGTGTGTGTGTGTGTGTGAGAAAGAAAGATATATATATATATATATATATATATATAGAGAGAGAGAGAGAGAGAGTGCACGCTAGCACGTATGTGCTCGCTTCTGTGTACATGTACGTGTTTGTGTGGTTGTATAATAAATAAAACGTCGCTCTTTAGTCCTTACCGAAAGTTAAATCTGATAGATTGGGTGCGCGTTTGAAGGCAAAAATTGGAGCAGTTCGCAAGTTTATTTCTCGTTTCTGTGCGCTAAAATGGGGCACCTGTCATATCTCTTCTTTCCATCTGTAGCTTCGAAAAAAGTAGCCTCCCTTCTCCAAATCACACACACAGAGACACAAACAGACACACACACACACATACAAATACACACACACACACACACACACACACACAGAGAGTCATTTACGTACCAAGACCAAGCCATAAGAACACATGTTTATACGCCGTCAACAAACGCATTGCTCAGTTTTTTCCTGAGTTTGAAGATGGGTTCACCGGGAAAGAATTGGGCTTATTATCGCTCCTTAGCAGATTCAAGCCCTAAGTATTTGTAGAAAAATGAATGTCATTCACCGCAGAAATTCTGACAGTTCCAGGATAACTAGAACACATAGTTAATAATACTAAATTGAATAATAATTTGCATCGCCGCATAATTTCAGACCTCGTCATGAAATAAATCCTTACAAGGAATCCATATCTACACTGGATTAACAAATTTAAAAAGAAAAAAAAATATTGCTTGTATCCGGTCAAGTTGAATACTATCTTCAAAAATTGTTTACGGTTACTAACGCCAGGATAGATATAGGGATGTGCTCTCTTACTCACTCTCTCCTTCGTTGATCACCTAGGCATGCCAGTGACAACAGATTTTTGTCAAGATATCTATCCATGGTACAGAGCTCTAGGATGTGGGTTCGCATCATTGCCAAAGACATCAGTGCTTAGTGAACACGACTTGCCTGAGTCGCAATTCTAACTTTAGTTTTTTGTTCGTATAACTCTTACGATATCACACATCTTCGATTTTTCTATTACAACGTGTATTCAAATTATGTTCGGCTCCCTGTCTCTTGGCCGACAGACGTCTGACCGAAAAAAACATTTGACAGACAGACATTTTACCAAACAGACAAATAGCCGAATGGAACAAATTGTATCCTGCTTCTTTTAATACGTATAAGATATGCAATGAGGAATCTTTGGGGCTCGAAGGGTTTGAGAATGTGAACGACCCATCCCGACGATATGTAGTTAAGAAACTTCATCGATATCACTCTTGGATTCTAAGAGTTATATTGTCAGAAACAATTCCAGTTTGACAACCGTAACCATCAAAAATGGAGAGGGGTGTTCGTTTGTCTTTCAGCGCTCCTAGCCATTCTGCTTTGTTTACAGCATTGGCATCAGTACTCCACTACGCCCCCTCTAAAAATGATTCTTTTGATTTCTGTGTCTTATTTTATTCAAAAATGTTTTTTCCACGCAGAAAACGCTACTGATGTCATGAGTAGAATTTGTTCTGGTCATATTCATTATTTGATAGAATCTTTTTTACATGAGTTCAAATTTTGATACTACGGTTGTTAAATTATTGACTGTGATGGCGAGTTTAACTAGTAATTGGATGTAGTCGCTCCTCTGCGTTTGTAAAGGTAGGTAAATCTAGAGGGTACGTTTAGTACACTTATTTGTTTGGTCTCGTTTATAGTCCGTGATTAGTTAGTGATATGTGCATTAGTGTATGGAGAATTTTTTAAAAAACGAAGAAAATCGAAAGGCCATATGTCCACTCGGCAAAATTTCCGCCAGTGGAATGTCCATCAGCCAAATTTCCATCAGTCAACTATCATACTTCTAAAGATTAATCTGGTACGGTAACATATACAGAAGAAAAATATTTTGTCAGATGAATCTTCAAAAATTCTGTCTGCCTTGAAAATCAGCATTTTACAAGGGCTCTGTCAGCGACCACGGGGATCTATAGAAAATGTGCTTACATAACCAATATCCAGGCCTGACCTGTCAGAATAGCCAGTGTGATTTAGATAGCTGTGTTTCGGTCGGTGGGTTCTTCGGCCAATAGCTGCATTTTGTAATGTTCAATTTAAAGAGAAAAAGTTTCGCTTTCTCAGCAACATTGGACTGCGTTGCATCGTGAAGATTTAAAGAAGGAAGGAAAGGCAACAAGTTCACCGGTCGACACGAAGTGATAAGAACATTTCGTTTTAGCTAAGACAATAGTTTTCACACAAACACAAACACACACACGTATATATATATATATATATATATATATATATATATATATATATATATATATATATATATATATATATATATATATGTTACTCGCATAGCAACACAGTACTCAGAGATAACCGAACCTGGCAGTTGAAACGATTGAATCAGGCGCTCACCTCATACGAGCTTCTATTCCATTGGATGTGTCAGCTATGTCTTTTCCAACGCAATGAAATGTCTATGTAATGAACCGGGAACAAGCTTAAATCTAGGTGAAAGGAAATTACTTTCAACATCTATTATAAAGTTGAAATATTAACGCAATCACCATCTTTTTGTTTTATGAGTTGCATCTTTGAAAATAGTTTTCAGATTTTAGAAAGTTTAAGTATAAGTTGTCAAAAAGAGGTCTGCATCCTTTTTTGAAAATCCTGTGTACACAACCGGCTACAAACTGTCGTATACAACAGAATCTACCTCATCATGAACAGGTATTAGCACACGCACACGCAAGAAGTCGTAAAATGGAGAAAAATTCGTGAAATCTAATAATCTTTTTGTTATTGTTCCCACTATACGTGAGTCTAAGATGATATTTTTTTTCTAAATATCAAACCGACATAAATAAATAAACACCCTAAAATTTGTAGTCTTGCCCCTTCTAACGTTCTCAAAATTCCTACCCCCTTCCCAACGCATACAGCCGCATATATTCCACTCAACAACTCAAACAATTGTTTCACAAGCGTCCCCCAAGCACCTTATAATGCCCCAGTCCTCATAGAAGTTGTCTACGTAAATTTTCTCGTTATAAAAAGAACAGCTGTTCGAAAGAGAAATGGTCGTTAGTTTTTGGAAGTACTTACGGAGAGAAAAAAAAAAGATTAAGAGGATAAAAGCTTCTGGTGGGTTTTTCATGACGGCCCACCAAGGCAATAGATAAAGCAATGCGTGTGCCACCAAGGAAGATACGTGCGACGTTTTGAGCATAAGCCAGAGAGGGAAGGCGTCAAAGAAACAGCCTTGGTAAAGTAACACGTCTCCTACGCTAAGGCGCTCTCGGAACGCAACCAATATTTCCCTTTCAATAAGGCCAGCTAGAATCCATTAAAAAAAACTCAAATGGCAGTGGGCTGGCCATATTGCAAGAATGAAAGACAACCGATGGACATCGCAACTCACGACATGGATCCCCCGAGATCACATGCGAAACCGAGGCCGACAGAATATTAGATGGAGAGACGAGCTAGACAAATTCAGAAAGTACTGGCTCTGCAACGCCCATGATAGAGAAGTGTGGCGAATCCTGGGGAAGGTCTAGGTCCAACGACGGACGTTAAAATACTGATGATGATGATGATAATGATGATGATGATGATGATGATGCTACATGAAAACTCTGGTCTGAACCCTTCCAGCTCCAAAAAGGAGTAAGGCAAGGTGATACCAGCTCACCCAAACTCTTTACAGACTGCCTCGAGATGATCTTCCGAAACCTGGACTGGGAGAATAGAGGAATCAAAATAGACAGCGAATATATGAACAAACTCAGATTTGCAGACGACATCATCCTTTTCGCAGAAAACCTACACGATCTCCAACTAATGCTAGATGAACTAAACAAAGAGAGTAAAAAAGTCGGCCTGCACATGAAATTCAGTAAAACGAAAATCATAGAACATAACTGTCGAGATCGAAGATGCAAAACTGGGGAAGGTAGATCACTACATCTGCCTACGACAACGAATCTCCATGAGATCCTCAAAAGAAGAGGAAATTAAGTGAAGAATCAGTCTCGGATGGCTTGCCTCCGGCAGAGCAAACTTAACCTTCAAAAACTAGACGATCCCAATAATCCTAAAAAGAAGAAAATACAACCCCTGCATCCTCCCGATAATCACCTATGGAGCTGAAACATGGAACCTAACCAAGAGACAGATTCACAAACTGAAAAGCATGTAACGTGCACATGAAAGAATCATGCTCAACCTCACATGGAGTGATTGCAAGATATCATAGTATATAAGGAAGAAAACGGGAGTCCAAGACATCATAGGAACTATTAAAAAACTTAAATGGTAATGGGTAGGCTATGTTGCAAGAATGGCAGATAACTGATGGACATCACGACTCACAACATGGGTCCCCAGAGATCACATGCGAAACCGAGACCAACAGAATACAAGATGGAGAGATGAATTAGACAAATTCAGAAAATACTGGCTCTGCGACGCTTTTTTTAGAGAAATGTAGTGGATCCTGGGGAAGGTCTATGTCCAACGACAGACCTTAAAAGACTAATGATGATGATGATGAGGCTACTTGAGCTTGTTGTGTACTTCCCACCCGAGTTCAAGCTTGGAATAAAAGCCAGAGTTTCGAAAGCTGAAATCCTAAGGTTGGCAGGAGGCTGGCGCTCCCTACTTGAATGATTATAAAGATTTTGACTAAGATTAGTTTATGAGTGCGGCGAATGTCCAAACAAAGGTAAATTAACAACAGGATGATCGTGTTCGACAAAGATTCAATGAGGAGAAAGCTCATACCAGCCTTGTAAATCAGCATTTAAAATCCTGGATTTTACCTTGGTTTGAACGCCGACCTTTTGTACCAGTTTAAACTGGTAACTATTTCAACTCTGTAGAAATCGCTCAGCCATTCCTATTCGCTGTATGCCTGCCTCAGCCAAGATTGGAAAATTAAAACCATTATTTGTATATTTTCAGAATGAAAGATGTATTTTTGACTTTCTAAATCATTTTTTCAATCCCATAATGGAAGTAATAAGAATCTTCAATGCAAAAAGCCTGCTTTGTTAAGTGATGTAGTTATCTATTTCCCAGCAGTGGTCGATGTTCGAGTCCAGGCGAAAGCTAGGATGTAATTCAGAGTTTCAAGACAGGCCCCTTCCAACTTGGAAGATTGACGAAACTGGATCTTTCTTCCTGATTTTGCCTTGCACTGAGCAAAGCTTGATAAATCTAAATTGGTTTGCTTGGTAGATTAGTTGTGTATCTGCTGTGGACGCCTGTAATCAGTGTTAGAGCCCAGATACTGGTTAGAATTGATATCACTGATCTTCTTGGTAAGCAGACGTTTTCTTGCCAAGACCAGAGCAATATCCGTATCTCTTACCTCATATGGTCTTGTTTGCCGTAAATTATTTGTACGGCACATGTTCAATTAAAAGTAAATTAACAACAGGAAGATTGTGTTATTTGAAAGTGGAGAAAGCTTATACCTGCCTTGTAAATCAGCATTTAAAATTCTGGATTTTACATAGGCTGATAAATAAGATGGCTAATAGATAAGCATAATTTCCCAAGGAGGTGATCTTATTCAATATTGTTTTCCCGAAAAGCACCAAGATCGAAATGTCAACAAAAGATATTATTTAGAGGTTTTTCAGTTTTCTCCCTATCTATCTGATGCAGTGATTGACCAATCAAATTACGTGGATCAGTCGAAAATAATCTAAAATAATTAAATTTGTAATTTTGCGTTAAATTTTTAAAAATTTTTTATTGTTGTCAGAATCGGGCTGGGATATTTGAAAAAAATATTTCTACACCGACACAACAATTCAACCATACACGAACATCAACAAAACAGAAGTTTTCGTTCAAAAATCTCGTATGAATCTCGTCGTTATTACGTGAATTATTCAGGCTCTTAGCCTTATCAAACATGAGGATATTAGTCCGAACATTTCTCTGATTAAAACCGAATCTTGTAGCAGGATCGCAATGATCAGCTTTTGTAATTATCCTCTCCCACTAAAAGCTGGAAGCTGATCAGCGCTCGCACACCAATACCTGCGACTTCCCACACACCATTAATAAGCGTCACGTGTTCCCAAAGGAGGGGAAGAGCTGGGTTTTAGAAATGGGACTTACGGGTCAGTCATGCCTGAAAGGAAGACGGCTACTGATTAGATGGACGTCTGCAGGAAGTGAAGTGGACGTTGCCTGCCCTGGTTTTCACCCTCTCCTTTAATCCAAGTATTCTCCGTCGAGATTTCCGAGAAGGAGAGGAGTTGGGCGTTACTCTTTAAAGAGTCATGAAAATAATGCCGGTGCTTTCATTGTAGGAGTTTGGCCTCCACATGACTCCACCTTAATTACGTCCAAATAACGGCGAAAAGTCTTAAATGACGAAGAATTACTAGAAGGAAGGAAAATGTTTGTTAAGATGGAAGTAGGCTTGGTTGCTTTCATGACTTGGGAAGGCGTCGGGGTGACAGAATCGCTCTTCGCATCATCTCTTGGGCAAAGGGAGAGGGTATTTGGCCATGCTCGATTCATCAGAGGGCTGGTTAGTATGTCACCATCTCTGATTTGATTGAGCTCTTCTCCGTCAGTTGTGATGACATGACAGTGACGAGATCCTTGTCGAAACATCTGGTAAAAAAGGAAGGCAGTCCAGAATTTTTTTTTTCCAGGGACAATAGTGCAAAGCGAACACAAGCTGCTTCCACCGTAATTCGAATTCGTTTCTCTGATACTGTTTTCCCCGCTTTTTTTCTTTCTTTTCATCGATAACCAGTGCACCAGCTCACACCTCTGACGTGATAAGGGTCACAGGTACACATAATCTCTCATTCGAAACCCAAGGGACCAGTCTCTCATCAGAATTCAGAATTTTTGAAATTCGTATCGATAATGACATATGCTTCCTTTTCTGCTTCTTACCATTATTCATAGGACGTTCAGATAATATTTTAACATTTCCAACAATTTTCAAAGTTAAAAAAAAATCACTGAAAGTGAACGAACTATCGGTAAGCCACGGGGGTACGTCTAACGAGTAGCGGCACTGAGACACCATTGGGTGGTTGAGCCAAAGCTGTCTCGAAACAAAAACTTCCGACGTGCTCTCCAAGGCCTGGCAGAGCGTGGTAGGAGTCAACCATACGAAACATCCAGCGCGGGTCGCGTCTGGTCATGTTCGGCGCCAAACATGAGCTTTGATGCGCAGATGACATCCATTGAAAACAAAAACAACAAAACAAAAAATGCTCAATTTTCCAAAGCTTTTCGGTCTTTGGAATTTCGGTCAAGAGATGGTGTGTCTGTATTGAGAATATAGAGTAGGTCGAGGAAGGGAAAGAATACGAAAAGGGCAACCGAAAAGCAGAAATCTAAAAAAATGATAATAATGATATAAAGGAGAAGGAAGAACAGCCCGAAGGGAGAACCATGTAGACAGTAGAGGCGACTTCTCCCACTTCTCGTTTGGTACTGATCCTTAAAAAAATCAAGATTTCAAAAAGAAAAAAAGAAAAAGACAGAAAGAAAAACAAACGTGATGCTACCGGGTACAAACTAATGGAATAATTTAGCATAAATTTACGTTGCGAATTGAACCATACACTATAACAGCTGGAGGTTGGTGAAAATAACTTTTTTTCTTTCTAGCTGTATCCGTGTGTGTGCAACATACTTACATAGCCAGCCAGCCAGACTGACTTGAAAACTGAAGAAACCTATATTGACAGTTTTTGTTAACGGTTTCTAATTGGTAAGACTGCAATAACTGTTAGATAGATAGATAGATAGATAGATAGATAGATAGATAGAGAGATAGATAGATAGATGCTAACACAGCAGGGGTGGATTTTTACATGTAAAGAAATGGACAATGATTTGAGGGGAAACGAAAATAGAAAGAAAAAGTAAAGAAACACATGTTGATAGTTTTTGGTGATAGATTTCGTTGGTGAAAGATCGCAAGAAAAAAATAGAAGGGAGACATAGACGGCAGAAACGACTGGAAATGTAGTGAACAAGGAGGGGGTATATAGGGGGATAAAAATGAGAGGTACAAGATGAAGCGAGAGAGATGAGAACGGAAAAAGTGAGAAAACAAAATTAGGAAACGCCAGCGTAGTCTTGCAGAAGGAGCTCAAATTGTTGCTGGGTTATTTGCTATAAAGCAGTATTCGTGGGCGCCTACCGTAGCGTTACGCTTAACGAGCTTGTATTACTAACTAATTCGGTAATGTAGTCCCGACAGGTGCCCCATTACCGTGTCCGTAATGTGTGCTAGATTACACATACGTACTTTGATAATCAGGAAGAAAGGGGATTGTCAGTGGCCAGGAATTACTGCAAGCCTTCCTGAAGGGATAGGGCTTTTATATGTATAATGTAAAAGCATTGCTAATGGTTTTGCAATAAAAATGTATTGAAAAGATTGTCTCTAATCGTGAATGGAGGCACGTATCACTGATATCTACAGTGGGGAACAGAGTGATAATCAGACTCACTACACTGGCGAATGATTTCCAAAAGTACCCCGATAACCATCGTTTTACGGATAGAGCAAAAAAAAGATTAGATAGGGAGATATTTGAAATGTTTAGTATGATCAGGTCCAGAATTACAACAGTGGTGGAAAGAAAATTGAACTGACTGAATAAACAGATGATTCCGAGTAATTCGCAAAACATTCACAAAACATCGCTTTCACTATACTTTCATAGTCCAGAGTTTTAAGCATTTCTGCAAGAGTGAGTTTCAAAGCTAATCCTTATTTGTTTTGTATTCTTTATTTTTTTTTTTTTGGTCTGCTTCTTTTTTTCACATAAAGTACGTCCGTTGTCAACCCGAAACCGAACCCTAACAAGGCCCCAGGGCTCGATTTATCTATCCATCTCCTGCCGTTCTAACCCGACAGGGCGTCAAGTGTGCTTACTAACTTGTCCGTCCTAATATCGTCTTTACTCATCATTGAAACCGGGTCTTTGTACAACTGGCCATCTCTTTAGTGAGAGCACGGCCATCGTTTTCATATTCTGACTGGTGACTCGCTCGTATTGCCTGATAGCTATTGGCACCAAGGGATCTGAAACAGAAGAAGACTTCGGCAAGTCGATGGATATTTAGGCCAACCTTGTAGGTCGTTCGGTTAAAATACCCATGGTGGATACGTGGAACTTAAGTAGCAAACATTTCTCAAATATTTGGTGTGTGTGTGTGGGGGGGAAGGATATATATATATATATATATATATATATATATATATATATATATATATATATATATATATGAGAGAGAACAAAAATAGAATATATAACAAACGTGTGTATATGTATTAATATATCGAGTAGAGCTTAGTTCAAAGTTATTGGCCATTGAAAAAATCTTTATTCATTTTTATCTCTATCTCTCTCTCGAGCGGCTGAGAGAGATTGGGGAAGTGCTTTGTAAATGATTTTACAATAAGAATACGCTGAAAATCAGGAAAAAAGAGATAATGACAGAATAAATCAAGTACGGATTGTCTGAAGTCAGGAATAAACGCAATAACAGAAAAGGGCTATATATATATATATATATATATATATATATATATATATATATATATATATATATATAGTAAATGTATTACGAAGGATTTTGTTTTTTTTACTGTGTAAGTACGTTGAAAATCGGGAAGATTGCCATTGGTCCGGAATAAACGCAGACGTTACTGACTGAGAAAAGCTATTATATGTATTATGCAGATGGATCGTTATAGGTTTCACAAATAGCAATTTGATAGAGATACAATTAAAGCTAGGAAAAAAAGATTGTTAGCAGTCAGGAATTAATGTAAGTATTACAAACAGAATAAGACCATAATTTGTACGATGACAGATTTAAAAAATCAGTAGCGTGAAGTGCTCCGTCTCCCCAGTATGTAGTGAAGGTAGCCTTGATTGTATAAATTAGAGAATTAATGGAAAAACAGAATTTTGATGAACCGTTCCAATCAGTGTCCAGTCTAATATTTTTCTTTCTTTAATTTTATCTAATTTTTTTCTTATTTGTTCACCGATTGTATCATCGAATGGGCGGAGTTGTGAAACTTTAGGATCCACAATCGGAACCACATTCCCTACATTGTATCCAAAACGCTTCTACTACCCGCTGTTTTTTTTTTTACATACACTAGAATATTTTTACATCTTTGAGCATCCGTAGCTCAAAGTACACCCAAGATACGAAGTATCATACGCTACTAGTAAAAAAAAAATGTTTGTGGCGTGTTCTGATCAACGAAATTTTATAATATATTTTTGGCTTTTTTTTTTCTTTCTTTTCAAAGACCGAAGATGTTTTAAAAACCTGGTTTATTTGTTTCTCTTTCGTGAGGAAGAAGAAAATTTTTTTTTCAAATATTTGCACTTTTCAAATGCGTACTTGTCAGATAAGGCTTAGATTGGAATCGTTTGAAGTATGGCTGAGTGGGAAAAGGAGTGGTTGGAAAGAAAATGAAGCAAGAGAATGAAGAAAAAAATATAGTACTGATTATTGAAAGAAAATGTATTAGAAGCCACAAAACGTCCTTTTATATAGTGGAAGGAGGGAGAGAAAGAGAGAGAGAGAGAGAGAGGGGGGGAAGGAGGAATGATGGATTTCATTTTGAAAAATATGGAGAAAACATTTTTTGAAATATGGAAGTATTTGGGAAGAAAGAAAGAAAGAAAGGAAGACAGGGAGAAAGAATCAAGTGAACGCGGACGCAGATATTAAGATTTGAAAAAAAATATGAAAAAGAAAGTGAAAGATAACCGGTAAATAGTTGAGATAGATAGATAGATAGATAGATAGATAGATAGATAGATAGATGGATAGATAGATAGATGGTAACAAATATGAACGGGAATAATACAAATGAAGAAAACGAATAATGATTTGAAGAGAAAGGAAAATAGAAAGAAATAAGGGAAGGGAAGAAAAAGACAAAGAAAGCCAAGCTATAGAGAAATGATGGGAAATGATAGAGAGAGAGTACAGAGATGAGGAGAGGAAGAGGGGGAAGCAAATGAAAATCAAGGCGTCAAAGAAGGGACCAAAAGATTGCACATACAAAAACTTCTCCCCATTGCCCCCTCCCCCCAAAAAAAAGACTCAAAGGGAATCAAGCATTCTTACTTTCTCAAAAAGAACGATTTCACAGAATTTCAATTCGTTTGAAGTTTTATCGATTCCGAGTTTAATCGTTGGTTCCTGGACCCGAAATCCTCCCTAAACCTCCACTAACACATACAGCAAGTGTTCCAGTTCAGAAGTTTCAAATCCGACTTGGCGCTACACCTTCAAGTGTCGCGATTGTCTCAGTGCCGTAAAGTGTCTAAGTGTTGGTCCACTTTTTTTCACTTTCTTTTAATTTTAGTCTATGGTCTGCTGGAACAGCCGCATCCACTCTCTGGCTAATTCCGTCTTGTTTACGATTTGTTGATGATAGGATTGAATTTTTAACTCACTGAGAATTTTGAGTTTTTGTTTTTACTTCTTAAGAGCAATATCATCATCATCATCATCATCATCATCATCATCATCATCATCATCATCATCATCATCATTATTATTATTTTTGCTTTAATTTCGGTTTATGAAAGTCACCAACCGGGTCTCGACCAGAGACCCAAGTCTGGCAACCTTGTTACATAATTTATGATAGCTCGAAAAACAACGGGTCTTTACATAAACAGAAGATACAGAACCTTCGTGAACATACTTCTACATATACATAAAACGATGTATGAGTGCTGTGCATTCATTCACATTGACAAAAATGTATTTTTTTTATTATTATTATTATTATTATTATTATTATTATTATTATTATTATTATTATTATTATTATTATTATTATTATTATTATTATCACCACTACTACTACTACTAGGCACAAGCGTCAAAATACAAAAGTTTTGAATGTTGGGAGCGAGGCCACATGGTGAGACACCATCCTAAGCCAAGCAACTTCACCTTCATCCACAGACGTTCCAGCAAATGGCCTGCGTATTTTGACACCTCAACCTGTTGGCTTTTAAATTATTCAAACCTTTGCCGACGTTAATTAATTTTCTCTAAATATAGCAGAGATGCCTCAGAAAAGGCAACATTTGGTGAAGAAAAACAACGTTTGGAAGAAGAAAGGCAAAACTCCAAACTAGATGCATGCGAGGGCATAATAAAGTCAATGGAGTGAGTAATATTTTGGTTCATATATTCATTAATGATATGATATTAGTAAAAGTAAAAGTATTGTTTTATCAAAAAAAAAAAAAAGAAATAACAATCTGCTTAGGTGAGCTGAATCTTGACACAGATTTATTGCACTTTTGTAATTCCGTAACGTAACAAGGAAATGAACAAAGATAATCCATTTCTGTCGTCTGTTTTATTTGTTACAACATTCGAAGCTCTTACATGCTTGGGGCCAAAGATGGGTCTCAGTGAGAGTTGAGTGACAATAAGTCTCCTCAGGTCTTCAGCCCTCCTCTCATCTCTCTCTCACATATCACAGCAGTACTATGGTTCGTACCTCTACTGCCATTTGTGTGTGTGTGCGCGCGTGCGCACGTGTGTGTGTGTGTGTGTGTGTGTGTGTGTGTGTGTGTGTTTCCTTCTTTTAGGCCATTGCTATCAGCTGGGGTCGTAGATCTCATATTTCTAGCACTTTCCTCAGTATTCGTTAAGTCCCCGGTAGTGCAGTGGTCTGTATAGTCTCGATCCTTCCTTTTATCCCTAGTTCCTCCGATCTCACCTCCACCGTCTTTGGTACGGTTCCAAGTGCACCTATTATTACTAGTACTACCCTGACATTCATGTTCCACATTTTATTCAGTTCTCTTGCCAGATCCTGGTATTATTCTTATCATTATCATCATCACCATCATCATTATTATTATTATTATTATTATTATTATTATTATTATTATTATTATTATTATTATTATTATTATTATTATTATTATTATTATTAACAACAGATCTTGTGCATAGAGGTACAAATAATAATAACAATTTCTTTAATTTACGAGGATTTTATTTTGCAGCTTTTTTGTGAGAAAAAGAGCCAGAAGCCTCGTTCTTTGATTCGTATCTGTAGAGATCAAAGATGAATAGAGCGCGCACTTGACAACCGATCATCTCAAACCCTCCTTCCATTCTATCATTCCCACTGAAAACAAAAAACGAATTTCCGAAAAAAAGATATAATGAATGGAAAAAAAATCTCAGAGGAATAGGAAGGCTGCAGTAAACTAAAAGAGAGAGAAATCTGAGTCTCACTTTTACACACACACACACACACACACACACACACATATATATATATATAGAGAGAGAGAGAGAGATGTATATATATATATATACATATATACATAGATAGATTGATATATATATATATAGAGAGAGAGAGATAGAGAGATAGATATGTATATATATATATATATATCTATACATATATATATACATAGATATATTGATAGAGTGATAGATATATACATATATATATATATATATATATATATATATATATATATATATATATAAGAGAGAGAGATGTGTATGTTCGTGAGTGTGATTGAATGCGTGCACGTTTGTTGCCGTGTTGTGTGAGTTGGTGTACGCTTGTGTATGTGAGTGCATCTATGAACATATTATGACTATGCATGTGTTTGAGTGGTGTGTGCAGCTGCGTGGTAATACATGCGTGTACACGTATGCGTCTGTGTGTGTTGGTGCCTGCTTGCGTGAGTGTCTGCCAGGACTGATGTGCACGCGTATACGTGAAGTGTGCGAATGGCTGCGAGGGTGAATTCGAGCACGTGTGTGTGTGTGTGTGTGTGTGTGTGTGTGTGTGTGTGTGTGTGTGTGTGTGTGTACGTGCGACTTACGGTGTATGTGTGTGGTCTGTCTACGCACGTGCGTGTACGTGTTGTAACCACGGGATCGTTGCGTCTGCCAAATGCCTTGTACCAGTCATCAGAACTAATTATTATTTTGTAGATTGTTAGACCATATATGAAGAACAGTAAAAAAAAAAAAAAAAAATACCAAAATTCTCGTAAATATTTTTTTCCCCCGAGAGAAAGATAGATGTAAATAATGATAAATAGATGGAGAAAAAAAGAGAGAAAAAAAAATGTAGAGGAAAGACAAAGGAAATTGAAAAAATGCCGAATTTTTTAAAAGATACTTGGCGCTTAAAACATCGCTTCCACCTTGTTGTGGTAGAATCGCTGTCCGTGAGATCAGTAAACAAGTCATAACCTCCAATGGAAATCGGTCAGCCGCAAAATTTTGCTAATACAAGAGTTTTAACTATTTTGTTATTGCTGGAGACGGGGTTCGACTGTACTTGAAAATAAGAATAACACTCAAGAAATGAATAACGTAGAATTACCTTTCCGAAGCCACACTTTTTTACTTTCAAATATTTTGCCATCTTTGTCCGTAAGATGCGAGTCTAGTGCTTCTAATCTTGGCCTATTAGCGAGGTGGGGGTTCAAAGCCCATAAGTTCGGCTCCACCTTGTTTTGTTTATATCGCAGCGATTGAGAACTTAAGTAATCATAACATACCTGATTTAGCGATTCCAGTTTGTGAGCTTAATTAATACGTCAACTTCACGCCCAACCCCCCTCCTCCTTTTTTTTTGGCTGGAGTTATTGGAGATGTTGGTTGGTTACAGGGATAACGACACTGACAATGGACTCAGCGAAAAAGAGTTCAAACTCCGGCTGGATCCACTTTGCGTAAATGCCCCTGAGAATGGTATGTTCATTTCTGCCACGATCCATGGGTAAAAATATCTGTGAGTGACGCCGCCCCGGTTACTTGTCATCTTCAAGTCCGAGTAAGAAGTAATGTGATGTGTGGAGCCTGAGCAGGAACAGCTGCAGCCGTAGCCTGCTTAAGAGCACTTTTTTTATCTGTTCGACGTATACAAAAGTTGCGCTTTAATCCAAAGGCCTCTTGTATTTCAGCTGAATCCGGCAAGGAAAAAAACTGTGAATAATGCAGACACCCTTGGCAGATGAGTTTTGATTAATGTATAAGTCACTTCTTTCTCCTTTTGTTGGACAGAGGTCACTAAAATAAGTTTGAATATCCCAAAAGAAAACGAGCGTGAATGTTTCTGGACTCAAAACTAGGGGATTAATTTAGCATGAACTTACATTTCAAATTGGACCCCCCTTTCCCCCTCTCTAAAAACCTATTGTAGGTGGATTCTTGATAAACAAAAAAAAGTTTGTTTTTTTTTTCTCAAAACAATAAAGAGTGAATGTTGAAATTTTCATACCTCTAGCTCCATTGGCACGACTTGCACGCATTGTACATACATACATACATACATACATACATACATACATAGTCAGCCAGTTCAACTTGAAAACTGAAGAAACCTCTGTTGACAATTTCTAATATGGATGACAAAAAAAGAAATGAAGACTGGAAAAAACGAATCTAGGAAAATACTCTAGACAATGAGTCTTGTATGATAAAGAATTAAAACTGAGAGAATCGTTTCCTTGATTTTCAATACATTTACGTAGACAAAGTATGAACAATGCATTCCAGTAGTGAAGTCCTTAGCAATGAAATACTATGGTAAAATTGCAGACCTAATTCTACGAAAAGCGTTCACATTAATTTCTGACCACTGACAATCCTGATTCGGTTTTCGTGTAAGCCTGGGTGTATTTTGTGTCGGCTGAATTTCGATCTGAAATGTTCATTGTATGATGCTTGTTCTATATGATTAATATTCCCTATAAAATTAATTGCACTGACAAAAGAATTATATTGACAAATGAAAATTTACTTTATACAATGAATACCTTTTTCGCGTCATCAGGTTGCATACTTATTGATATACCTATGTTTGTCGTGAGGTGATCCGATGGAATGTTGGTTAAATGACAATTCGTAAAGAGAAAAAAAACAGGCGCTGCACCTCGAAATTTTCCACATGTGTGCATATTCTGGTGCATTTCAATGATTGCCAACCACTTTTTTTCTGAGAACTTACAGCAGTTGTAGTACGAAATACATTTGTCATTTTCTTGCCTTTTTTCCCCCTATTTTCTTCATCCTTTTACGTACGCACGATTTTTTGAATTATGAATGCAGGAAGCATCCATAATTATGAGAAAGGGCACTAGTTCAGGGTTTCAATTTAATTTCCCTGTTTAGCCATATTGCTTTATGATGACATCGTTTCACGTGATAGAAAGCGAGGCGTTTCCCGAAAAAAAAAGCGCTAATTGATTTTCGTTATGTTTAAAAACCCCATTCATTGATTGAGCAAAATTCTGTTCAGCTGTTGTGACGGTATTTTGATCATGAGAGCTTCTCGGATTTGGAGGTTGTTTGCTGCAACGGGGCTTCATTCTTCAAGAAGATCGTTCAGCGAATATTGGGGGAGAAGCTTATCCGGCAGAGAGGTTATACAATTTTCTAAACAGTAATTATCAGTCCACTCCAGAAACGTTGGAAGACCGATGTTTCAAGTTAACCTGCTATGTTTAATAATGAGCTGCAGACGGTTTAGTGGAAAATTCATGACTACGCAATCTGCAAGTTAATATCTGTCTGCAGTTCAAAAATCGAGCATATGAAGACTCCATCACTATCAAATTTCGACCAGAATTTTCTTTCATCCTATTTATTTAGATGCTTGTAATCGTTACTTTATTTAGGTCATCAATCTACGACGGTGAGTAAACAGCGCTGATCGGAAATAAAATATATGCTCACGGTGAAACTCGAACTTACGTTCTTTTTTGTCTCAAGGAAGGTTACCCGTACCAGCAGTTCTATCATCTAAGCTACGAGAACTCTGTGTTTGGCATCAGTTAAAAATTGCTATTGAAAGGAGATCAAATCAACCTCTCCGATCTATGCTGTTTAAACACTGCTGTGAAGCTAAAAAGAAATTTACTGTAAAGAAAATACCAGTAAGAAAACTTTGAAAACAATTGCTGACAAAGTTTCGTCTAATAAAAAATAAACTAAGATAAATGAGAACTTATTTGAAAAGATTAGAGTGTAATCCACTGTATCGTCTGTCCATTGCTTTCTCTTAGAGAAATGGCTTTCTTCTGGCTGTTCTTCCATAAATCATGTGATGAAGATACCAAATTGCTGATTTGGGTTGATTTGAACACATTGTAAAATACTTTAGTAGCGTGAATTTTTGTTAGTTCTTTATATATCGTCTCTGCATGAAAGCATGTTTCTATTGATGAGACGCAGTGGATTCATTCGTTTCTTTATTTACTTTTAGAGGAAAGTAGAATTCCCAGTCTAGATACTATTTAACGTTGGCTCATTTCTCTATCGAATCGAGCGACCATATGCCCCTATTCAAAATTTGACAATTCCTTTGTTACTGGAGTACGAGGCATCGTGGAGGGATTTCGTGGTTATTCCTCTTAAGTTGCTGTAGTGACTTCTGTAATCGTCAATGATGATATTTTTATCGAATGTCACATCTGATTGAAATAATAGTGCCTGTTCACTTTTTGACATGCTTCTGTAGATGCATTAGGTATGTCAGAAAGAAAACCAACACCATTATTTTAATCAGATGTGACATCCGTGTCGGATTTAGACATAAGCTACAGCTCAGAGCCTCACAATCCATAGAGGCCACACAAATTCAAAAGCTATATATATACATATATATTCAAGTTTTTAGAGACTTTCTGGGTAATTTCTAAAAAGAGGCTTCTAAGATTTATGTCTATTTGGACCTCACCGAGTCTAAATCTGGCACCGTTGGACAGTCAATGACAATATAATCATTGACAATTACCGAACTTGCCGCGAAAAACGTTAGCGAAAGACGGTCTGTGATAGAATCTGAAAGTTAGAGAAATAGTTCTAATTACGAAGTTTATTTTTCCTTTCGTCGGTCCATATGTTGATTTCAAGATTCTTATCTTGGTTTTGCGTCATTTTCCTGTCTCCTCCGAACCCCTGTATCCTCTGACACCACCCGACACCGTTTATCTTCGTTTTGGTGATGAGTAAATGAAGAGAAACAGAAGAGAAGAAAAAAAACAAAACATTTACACTCAAATAATAGGTAGAAGACTTCCTTTTTTTCCCCAAGGAGAAGAAAGACAGAAGCCTTAGCGGAAGATACGTCAGCTACCCGGGGTTTTTTTTTCTGCAGATGGGAGGAGACTTAACAGAGGGTGCGCACGAGGGTGAATCAATTAGCACTCCTCATCGCCACGAGAGAATTTTGTATTATCTTTAGGCAGCTTTGTCTGGTACAAGGCTGTAGCAGTAGGGCACTCATGAGAATAAAAATCACGACGCTAGCGAATCGGTACTATAGACAAGTTAGTTACAAATTGCGAAAATCCACAGAGACATTGTATTAGGTTTGTCTGGAAAGTATTCAACCGTTTTGAATATCTTGAGAACCGGTTTGGGGTCTTCGGTGTAACCTGACCACATATTAGAAGGAACCTTACTGCACATGTTCGAAGAGACACTCCCATATGGTGTTACTCAACAGTGCGACACTATTGGTTGTGCTTATATACCGTGTAATCGTCACATTCAAAATGAACGAAAGGGTAGATTCTTCTACGTTTCATGCGAGTTATTTGGCGAAACATCGCACCACACAGGTCTGTCAGCATCCCCCAACGGTCTAGAAATGGTTCCGTGCGACCTCTTGCTTCGTCGAAAGAGATTTCAGACTTCGGACAAGATTAAGGAGAACGCGACAGAGCAGCTGATGGCGATCCTTATAGACAACTTTGCAGACTGTTTTGAAAAGTTAAAAAGACCGTACAATAAATATGTGAGATCTCAAAGTGGGTACTAAGGCACCATTGCATAAGGTTGGTATTTTTTTTATCAATATTAAATGGCTGGATACTTCCCAAACCGACTGCATATATCGATAAGGAAGAATGATACTTTGGTTCTGTTACATGAACAGTTTTTATCAGTATTTAGATAATGATATTCGACAGGATGATATCAATAACGATGTGGAAAGATGAAATTGTTGAAGGGTTCAATAACATCCATAAAAGGATGATATAGCTGATTTCTTAAGACCCAATTCAAAGACTGTTAAATACTGAAGCTTAACGTTAATTCCATGACAATGGCATTAAAAAAAACAGTATCTTTAAACTCTGTACTTTCTCAGTTTCATTTTGTATTTCGTATGACTTTGATGAAGCTGTAACCAGCAAAACACGACAATGAATAGTTAATTTCTCAAACAATTTGTCGTCCCTCAATGGCATAAACATCAAGAACAGTTTTAATCATAACAGTTTTGACAGATTTAAATAATAATCCTTTTAATTCTTCCATGAAACGACGTTTTTTCTTGTTTTTTTAATTCGGCTGATGCAAATGTTTCCAGCATATTTGGACAAAATCTTTTATTCGTATAGATTCATAATAAGTCTTCAATATATTTGGGGGTACAGAAAATAGAATTTGTAGAACAAGTTTGAGAGTTGGCTGAGCCTGCTTACGCTTGCTTCGCAACAATACCTTTGAAAAAGGCATGAATCCATTTCTCTCCTAGTTGGGCAGATGGAGCCCTATAGCCGTGAAGGCAGTCAATCTAAGAGGAGGTCACTCTGACAGAAAAAAAAATATTGAAGAATACAACAGGTTGACTGTATTCATGACTGATCTTAAGCCTGGGTAAAGGAGTAGGGTTGAGTGTGGGGCTAGCGACTTCAACCCGTAAAAATACTTGCTATTAGCAAAGTGGTTTGGATCCTATGCCCAAAAGATTCTGAAGAAATTTTCAAAAAACTGGCCTGGTTAGTCACGCAATAGAACCCACCAAGTGGTAAACGTCTTTTGGCAGCATGCTGTGTTGGGGGTGATTAATTCAAAAAAATGGAAAAAGAGGTGATCAGAGGATAAGTTACTCCTCGCTCCTTTTGTTGGGTAGTGAACACTAAAAAAGGGTTTTTCAGGAAAAAAAAAATACAAGCGTGAATACTTATGCACAAAAACTAAGAGATTAATCTTGCCAGAAATTACATTGCAAATTGAACTCCCCCAAGAAAAATATCGGGGGGGGGTCCAAAAACAAACAAAAAATAAATATATAAAATAACAGTCATCTAGCTCCATTGTTTCGAACTAAAGACGTGACAGATATATAGTTAGCCATCTAACCAACCAGTCAGTCAGACCTACTTAATAACTGAACGAACTTCTGTTGGCTGTTTTAGAGACCAGTCTTGGCTGACAGTTTCTAACAATATATCTTCTTTGGCTTTCTATGGACTTGGGACAATTTTCAGCTAAACTATGTCCATTGGAATTTCATCATGTAAGAACGATTCCAGTGTTGATTCGATGAATTCTACGAGCAATCTCTTGGTGTCTTCAAATCAGTGTAACTGCTGACCGAACAAGAAGTTTTTTTATTGGGCGAATGACGTCATAGTCTTAAGGTGGCAGAGCTGGAGAATACGCAGTACAGAAAGAAACTTTTCATTCCAGCTTTATGATCGAGTAGAATTTGGAACACGGAATTGTCATGCCGTAAATTTGCATGTCGAAAAGAGGTAATTTCCTGTTACAATGCGACATTCAATCTCGTCAACTGCTCACTCTGAGTTTTCCCCCAAAAAACAGTTTGCGCAGGTCCAAGCAATTCTCAATAAAGGAATCTCTTTTGAATCCCAACACAGAGAGTTAATTCCTTACCCAGTATATTCCATTTATATTGAAATGTTGCCGGTCGTCCTGAACGTAACCGGGATTTTTTTTTTTTAGTTTGGGATTTTTATAATAAAACATTTTTTTATATAATCGCTAAGCACTGTCTTGTGCAAAAATGGGTTGTTGTTTTTTTCTTTGTCAAGAAAGAAGTGAAAGTATTGAGATGCAGAATGATGTTTCATCTATTAAACTTGGATACATGCATATATACATACACACACCTAAACACACACACACGCACACACACACACACATACACACACACACACACACAGAGGTATATGTGTATTTATATATATTTTCTTCT
>OY735207.1:39019815-39024815 GCA_963457665.1 Thysanoteuthis rhombus
AAGCCGTCAGGTGTTTATTTTTTCTTTTTAGAATTTACATTGTATTACAATTCATATTATCAGAATCTTAAACACGAACTACTGCCTTTCAAAAAATTCAATACCAGTGAAATCAATCCAACAACTTAACGCACTTTTCCGAAACCTCACACAAAGCGTGTGACTTCACACCGACATAGACACAACTGACGCGTACATTCACAAACCGACGCGTACATACACTAATATGAGCTAATTAAAGCTTTGAGGTATTTGTTTAATGATGACTTGTAACATCACATCTAGAATATATATATATATATATATATATATATGTGTGTGTGTGTGTGTGTGTGTGTGTGCATGTATGCGCGCGTGTTCCCTTTTTGTCGACAGTATATGATATATATCATTTGATTGGAAATTTATGTCCAACAGCCGGGAAGTATACATTTTCAATTTAATCAGACCCGATTGTGCGACCTTTATGTAACTTTACAATCAATCAGAAACGACCAACCGCACATATATGAGCATACAATCTCCAGTTGGGTCACTCAGTCTCGTAAAGGGACTCTACTGAGTGAGCTCGTCTACTGTGCATTCACAATGACCGAAAAGTCATTTTTAATGTCTCATGCAGAGTTTTTTTTGTTTTTATTTGTTTTTTTTTCGCAAACCATCGCATCATCCAGGTCTCTAACCCATTCTGCAGAATCCAGATTTGACTCCTGGAAAGTTTCAGCTTTTCCCTTGGAGAAGAGGGACGCGACGAGGCAGCTGATTGCAATCTTAAAAGACCATTTTCTTTCAGTGCTTTGGAGAATACTGAGACGCTATTACCCTGGATAGGCTATTCTTTCGTTAATATCAAATTCTGGGGACGCATACACACACACACACACACATACACACTCACACACACACACACACACACACACACACACATATATATATATATATATATATATATATAGAGAGAGAGAGAGAGAGAGAGAGAGATAGATGTGTGTGTGTGATCCGTCAGAATAATTATAGATTGCGTTATTTTTTGTTTAAAATTTAAAATTCATTTGAAATTATCTCCCGTCATTACATAGTTAATGTATCACTCACCCTAGACAACGTAAATCATCATTATCATCATCATCAGTCTTCTAATATCCGTCATTGGACATAGACCTTCCCCAGGATTTGCCACACATCCTATAGTGAGTGTCTTCTATTCTGCCGGCCACGGTTGCGCATGTGATCTGTGGAGCTCCATCTTGTGAGTAGTGATGTTTAGCAGCTGTCTGCCATTCTTGCAACATGACCAGCCCATTGCTTTTTGAGTTTTCTAATGGATTTTATGATGTTGCGGACTCCTGTTTTATCCCTTCTGTCTTGTGATCTCTCCATGTGATGTTGAGTATGATTATTTTCTGAGCACGTTGCATCCTAGCATGACTACGTAAACGGTACTCTTACCATTGAGCTAAACAGCAGCAGTCCCTTTTTTTTCAATTGGTTATTTTATTTAGGTTGTCTAGGATTAGTGATACATTAACCGTGTAATGAAGCAGGATCATTTCCAATAAGTTTCTATATAATACAATGCAATCTATAATCATATGCAAATGAATATATATAAACATATATATATATATATATATATACATACATATATATATATACGTGTTTGTGTGTGTGTGTGCGTGCACACTCGCGCGCGCGTATGTGTGTGTGTGTGTTCTGCTATTTCACTGTCTTCTTCATCGTGTCTTCAAGCTAATGATAATTATGAAAAATTATGTGATAAATGTTTCCTCTTTTCTGGCCATTATTCAGGAGGCAATTTCGCTGATATCAGTCAGTATCCTCAGTAGCCAGCCGTTGTGTGTGTCAATCAGATTGTTTGCCTATCTGTCAGGAAACTGACACATTTTGGGCGCCATAATAACCCTGCTGCACCTATGAGCCTCGTCTTGGCCTTCTTGTGACAAGAGCCTCGCTTTGATGGTATGACTCATAAAAAAAAAAGAAAAGAAAATACTGTTCGATTGAGAGTGAGAGAGAGACAAGGCTCTTGCTTGATGACTGAACGATAATGTTTGATATGGCAAATAAAGAAAAGAGACCAAAGAGATGAAAGCGATTGGCCTGTCGGGAGGTGATGGCAGCTGTTGGTGAGCAGGGGGGGGGGAGAAGACATTGATGATGATGATGATGATGATGGTGATGATGATGATTATGATGGGGTTAAGCAAAAAATAAGATGCTGAATCAGGAGGAAGAATAATGTCAGAAAAAAGAATTGGAAAAGAGGAAGTGTAATAATAATAATAATGATAATAATGATGATAATAATAAAAATAATAATAATAAGAAGAAGAAGCAACAATGAGATGAACAGAGAGAGGGGAATAGTTGTTGAAAAAAGGGATAAAATAGAATGTATAGAAGAAGAAGAAGAAGAAGAAGAAGAAGAAGAAGAAGAAGAAGAAGAAGAAGAAGAAGAAGAAGAAGAAGAAGAAGAAGAAGAAAGGGAGAATTTTAAAAAAAGAAGAAGGGGAGTCAGGTTATGTTAATGATAAGACAAAGGAATAGAGGGGATAAGAAGATAATAGCAAAGCTACTAAAATGATAACAAAAATGAAAGAGTGAAAACAAGATGGGAATAAAAGGGAAAGAAAAGACGGAGTGATTAAGAGAAAAAAAAAGAAGAAAAAAAGAGAAAGCGAAATCATGGTTAAGACGAGAGGACGAAAAAGGGGATAAAGATTTAAAAAGGCTGGCACAAGGCTACTGTAGTCAGATACTTTTGAACCAGTATGGGATACGATTTTGAAGAAGAAGAAGAAGAAGAAGAAGAAGAAGAAGAAGAAGAAGAAGAAGAAGAGTGGCCGAAAGTCCTTGCTTAGCGTGACTAAAAGTGAATGAAAAATGATGATGCAAAGAATTATTATAATAAAATCCAAATTAAAAGGATCAAAACGAACGAATGAATAACGAAGAAAAAAGGCAGAGGAGAAAGAACCATGATGGAGACGAAGGAAGAAAATGGCGATCGTAAATAAAGGAACCACTAAGCGATGGGAATGTGGCAAAGGGTCAAGGACAGAAAGAAAATATGAGAACCAAACATTGCTGTCAATAACACCAAATCAAGAAACGTGTTCAATGAAAATCTTAGTAGATGTTTTGACGATGACGTTTATTGGTCGTAATTGCATCTTTTTTTTTTCTTTTTCTCACAAGTGAAGGAAGAGAAAAAGTTAGATGAAGAGACGCATAAAGAAAGGAAAAGTGAATCAAGACTGTCTTATTTTGAATTGAAATCGTCTTATATTCCGACCTTTGAGTTTGAATTGATTAAAGATATCCCGATAGAAAAATGGGGGAAGCAGATGACAGAAGGAAGAAAAAAAAAGAAGAGCGATTCAACCTTGGTTTTCGAAAGAGAATGGATAAAAGCGGTTAAAAAAGGTGTAAAAAATAGAACCAAAACGAAATTTTAAAAAAAAAAACGCAAACAAAAACAAAAATCAAAATCTTCAAAGTTGGCACAATGTATAAAAAACATAAAAAGGAAAGAGGAAAAATTTTATAAAGTTCCTTTTCGACAAAGAGAATTATAATTTCTCTTTCGACTAAAAAAAATATTTTCCCGCTTTGTATGCTTTAAAACCGAACAGAAAGAAAGATTAAAAGCCATTTTACTTCAACTTGTTTTTGATTTTCTTTTTTTTTTTTTTTTTCTTTTTTTTACATTAATTTTGCCATAAACTACTTGAAAAAAACAACTTTGGACAAGGAAATGGAGAAGTGAATATCATAATGAAAATAGCTTCGGGTGACGTGACGCGACTTGAAGTGGTCTGCATTGCTCATTAAAGAAGTGATGACCAAAGAAAACTGTGAAGAGACAATGGATTACCCGTTACAGAAGACAGCCGGTGTGACCAATAAACGAAATAGAACTCCTTTCACTCACGATTTGGCCAGTATTGTGCGTGAGTTCTCTAATGGGTGCTCCGCCATTTTGACCTAGAATCGGACAAGACAATACATCTATACCAGGAGCATCTTGTAGAGTGATGGTTAGCAAACTAATCTTACTTACCATTCTTATTGCACCGAATTCGACCTCACAGGTTACCCTACTAATTTAGTCTTGCACCAGTCTCAACCAAGCTTAGTAAATGCCTACAGGACATCTACTCGGAATAATGCTAAGGAAATTTATCTCACGACTGTAGTGAGTTCAATCCTCATGGGATGCTCCATCGACATGGCCTAAGTAAGTTTACTAAAAAGCATAGTATAGCGGGAAGCTTAGCAAATTAGTCTCACTGACTATTACTAGTATGAATTTGATCACACAGGTAACACCAATACCATGGCCTTGACTAAATATTTATAGCATATCCATTAGGAGTAATGTTTATAAAATTCATTCTATAGATCATCATTATCATAATGTGTGCAAGCCTCACTATACGTGTCAAACTAAACTAAGTTTACTAAATAAACCTGGTTTTTTTCTGAAGAGTGAGAGTTGACGAGCTAGCCTCGTTGACTATCATTACTGTAGTTAGTTCAGTCCTTGCGTGTGCTCCATATCAGTGACCTTGTGTCAGACTGAGCAAAGCTTGAAAGCTTTCCCGAGGAACAATGATTAAAAAAAAGAGTTTATTATCTGACTATTATTGCTACATCGAGTTTAAGCTGATGATGATCATAAAAAAATTCTTCCGTGTAGCCTATGCTTATGCAGATTAAGTTGAATTTAATAAATACCTATTGGGTTTGTCCATACAGTGAGAGTAGTGACTTCGATCCTCATGGGATATTCCACAATTATCGCCTTGCGCAAGATCAGCGGTCTCCAACCTTTGCAAAGCGAAGGCCACATTGCGTATTTTACACATTTTTTTCCGCGGGCCAAAGAAAAAAGTCGGTTTCATAAATGAATTAATAAATTGAAACTGTGTGGTTTGAATAAGAAACCAAGGGGAATGATCAGTTTTATTATCTAT
>OY735207.1:39029815-39032315 GCA_963457665.1 Thysanoteuthis rhombus
AGAAAGGAGGAAGGAGGGCAAATGGAGGAAGAAGGGGTAAAGATAGGAAGAAAGGAAAAAAGAAGAGAAAAAGGAAGGCAACTAGGAAAGAGGTGAGAAAGAAAGGACATACAGAATTTTCGAAGAGAGAAGGAAAGGAAGGAAGAAAGGGGGGGGAGAAAGAAAGGGGATATCGGACGAACGAAAAAAAAGAAATGAAGAAAAGAAGGAAGGAAGGGTGAAAGGGGGTAGTGTGAGAGAAAGAAAGAAGGAAAATAGATAGATCTGGGAAGAAGGTTAGAAAGAAAGAAGGAGGATAAAAAAAAGGAGGAAAATTGAAAGAAGGGAAGAAAGGTCAGGAAGAGAAAGAGAAAAAAGAACAGAAACACACAAAGTAAGAATACGCAGGAAAAGAAAGGAAGAGAAGAGAGGAAAGGAGAACAGGAGAAAAAATAAGAAAAAAATAATTGAAAATTATCCATCTGAGACATTCAAATAATCTAAGACCATTACGTTTAATACCATTTATAGCCGTGAACAAGCAACAAAAATCAGATGAAGGATTAACTAGAAAAAAAAAACAGTTTCGTCTAAAACAACGGACAACCTAGAACTATAATGTGATTTACTACAATTAGGTGTAAACAAGCAATAGGAAAAAATGAAACAGAATCCAGTCAAATATTGATAATGACTATGCTTCAAAGTGAAAAGAAAATCACTTTATTTATACAAGATTTTGCTTCTTCACCGTAAATTGATTACCCATAAAACATATTTTCAATAATATATACAAGTTTATACTCAGATTTTCCCCCGTGCTATCTGAAAGTAGAGAATATCGCGCCGGAACTAAGCGTATTGACGTGTGCATCATAAGGTACTGCATATACAAGATGTAGTACTCCAATATCTTATGTATCAAATTTGGATAGAATTATGTTCATGATGAGTAGAATTAATTAGCATAAACATTAGTAATAATTGTCCTGCAGTTGCTTGTTACTCGAACAATAACAACACCTGTAACTTGATTATGAAATTCCGTTTTAAAACGATCCAACATCTCCCTCAGAGTTATCTCCCTTCCTCTTCGAATTGATTTTTATATAATATCATATCGTATATCTATTAATTCATTTATACATGTTTTCACCTTCTTAATGATTTTGCGTTGGTTTACTGCCGTTATGCCAGGTTCAGGTGACAATTAACAGGCAATGTCCTCACTGATTCGAGAAGAAGAAGATGAAGAAGAAGAAGAAGAAGAAGAAGAAGAAGAAGAAGAAGAAGAAGAAGTTAAAAGGGAATTAAATAAATCTGAGATGGATGTTGATGGCGATGATTCACAAGGGAGGGAGTATTAAAAATGTTGAGGAAAAAAATGGGGGAGGGGCAGGGTCTGCTGTTAGAGCCACCTGAACAGACACAAAGCTTAGAGTTGAAAGGTTTTGAAGGGCAATTGACCCAGCATTACAAAAACAAGAATAAGATTGAGCCCTTGAATAGTAAAAAAAAAAAAAAAAAAGAAATGAAATGCAATCGACGCTCTATGTGTTCAGCTTGATCCGGCATTTAGTGGAACTCAAAAACTGGATTATATTCGATCAGCTGAATCGTGGGCTGAAATATTTACGTTCTTCCCATTTGTACCAGAAGTTTGTGTTCGGGGTCCCATGACCGAGAGAGTTAGTTACCCATTGACTTCCCGTCGGTACCGGAGCTTGTTGTTCGAGTGTATTTGCTGAGAGAGTGACGTATCGATTTTACACCGGCGTTAAAGTTCGGTGTTCGAAGCCTGGCGGTTGCAAAAGTTGCCTATTGATTTTTGTGGTGGTGCCAGGGGTTCGGTATTCGAGTCTCGTTATCGAGAGAGAGTTGCGTATTTTCCACCTGAGCCAAAAGGAGTCTCGTTGGTGAGAAAGTAACACTTTTTCCGCCGGTGCCACAAGTCAGTGTTTGAGCTGAAATTAACTTCAGTAAAATGAAAATCATATGCAACAATCATATTGAGAATAAGAACATAACTGTCAAGATTGAAAATGCAAAACTTGGCAAGGTAGACCACTACATCTACCAAGGACAACGAATCTCCATGAGATCCTCAAAAGAGGAGGAAATAAAATGAAGAATCACTCAAGGATGGTAAGCCTTCGCAAAGCGAGCTCAGCTTTCAAAAACCAGACGATCCCAATAATCAAAAAAATAAAAAAAGGTGTACAACCAATGCATTCTTTCGATAGTCACTTATGGAGCTGAAACATGGAACCTAACCAGACCGACCTAAGACAGACCTGCAAACTGAGAAGTATGCAACGTGTGCATGAGAAAATCATGCTCAACTTTATAAGGAGAGATCACAAGACAGCACAGTATATTAGGAAGAAAACAGGAATCCGAGACATCATAGAAACTATTAAAAAACTCAAATGGCAATGGGCAGGTCACGTTGCAAGAATGATAGACAACAGATGAACATCACGACTCACAACGTGGATCCCCAGAGATCACATGCGAAACC
>OY735207.1:39037315-39039815 GCA_963457665.1 Thysanoteuthis rhombus
ATTAATATTTAACTTCTCATATTGTATTCCAGCAAACAATGGCTACGTGGGAGGTTTCTGATCTTTAAAACCCGATGTGCCAACGTATGAGTGTAAGCAATTCTTCCAGGATAAAATGTTTATAAACCACACCTCACAGACGAGTGGAAATGCTCAGTGATCATGTAATTCAGTGATGTCATAAAGGACTCCTATCTTAACAAACGGAGAGTCGTCATACACATTATCATATCCCAAGGACAGCGTCACCCTTGAATGTTTGATAAACTATGTAGTTTGCAGTCATTTTGAGAAATGTTCGGGCGAACGTACGTAGTCATTCTTTCCTTCGTTGCTTTCATTTGTACAGCAACGTTTCGACCGACCCATTACGTGGCCTTCATTTTAAGGAAAGAGAGACGCTATTTTTTTTTTTCCACAGAAAATAGTGACAAACAAAAGAAATAGTGCAGATTCCTTTGCTTGGGAGGGAGAGAATAGAACACCTCTGCTTATAGAAATATGCAATCACCTCTGCCATCTAGGGTTTCTGAGAATGAAGTCGGTTCCGTGTTGCTAGCAATGGGGTGATACAATCAGTGTACTTGCCACCGTTGTATTCTCTTTGCTACCATTTTCTGGAGAGAAAAAAAATCCCCACGATTATGAAACGAGAAAAGTAACAAAGAAGAGAACAAATTCAATTACGCGAACGACTTAGGGAATACAACTACACTAGTTATCACCTGTGAAAAAAAAATTCCCAGGTATACTTTCGAATTTCTATAAGATAAGGTTTTGTGGGAAAGAAAACGGAGGCTGAAATACGTTTGCTAAAAATATCTACCTGTGTTTCACTAGACTTTGAACGTTTTCATCCCATTCTCTTATTTTAAGACTCAATAGTACATTGCTTCAAACCTGTTAACAATGTATATAAATGTTTACGTCTTATCATTTTCGTATGAGGTTGTATGAAAAAGGGACTGAACTCGTTTAAATAGAAGTGTTCACTGTTTCAAAGGGGAGGTAAGAGATATTTTTATCCGCAAAACATTTTTTTGCCTCACTTTTATTATGTACAACAGACAGGGAAACTGACAGAGAAAGTCGCGCTGTTCATTATATAGATAGATGTTCCGACACGTGATTACTTATTTATCTCTCTCTCCTGATTCTAGACCTCCCATTATCAAGGATAATCCATGAAAAAAAAAGGCGTGGGAATTCGAAAACATTATTACCCTCCAGCATTAAGGTTGGTTTTGCAATTGTGCCATACATTCAAGATAGTGGCTAAGCAAATATGTTTATTAAAAAATAGGGAGTGAAACTTACCTATATAAACAGAAAACCAGCGTGCATCACATGGAAAAGAAAAAAAAGAGAAGAAATATATTAGAATTAAAATATCAAAAAAATATAATCGGATTTCAAAACACGAAACATGAAAAAAAAAATCAAATTAATACGGGGAAAAGTACTGTAGTGGACGAAACTTTTTAAGCTATTCGTTTCAAAATGTGATATTATTAATATGTTTACGATGGCCCCGAACGATAAAGTTTTAAAGATAATATATATATTGGGCACCTCCCAAGAAAGCGATATGTGACCAAAAAAAGAGCCAAATATAATGTTTGGAGGTTTAATTTCGGATTTAACTACAAGAAAATAGCTTCTAGTTAGTCGTAAAAAATTACCTCTATTAATCAAAACACTTTCTAGACCGTTTTGAAGAAAACCACTTTTTTTCGTGAAGAAATAAGAACGATTCTGCCATTTACAACGAGTCAACACCGTTGAAAGATGAATTTCAATTCTGTATTTGAAATTATTTCAAAAGCAAGATGATTAACATAACATCTCAACATTGACATAGGTTAACAGGACGGAAAATGGGATCGGTTAACCGAGTTCAAACCTCAGCCAAAGAAGTTTTTATTCAGTTATCTTTAATGTCCCAGAGAAAGGCATGAATCCACCTCTCCCAATTCAGGACAATTTGTCACTTTTTATTTGACGTGGAGATGGCATGTAAGCCCGATTGAGCTTGTAAATGCTATGAATATCTGAACTAAAGCCGGGAAGTTGTTGTAGTGTAATGATTCACGAGCTGATCTCCTAGATCATTACTCGATAGTAGTGAGTTCAATCCTCACTGGGTGCGCCATATTTGTTGTCTTGCGCCCAAACTAAGCTACAGTCAGTAAATGACGTCTAAGATTAGTTTAGTCAAGTACAAGGCCAAAATAATGAAGAACCAGGTAAAATCTATTATTAACTAAATTTGATGCAGCTTTGCGGGGTTTAGGGCATTCCGTTCAGATTGAACTCACCACACCTGCAATAGTCGGACCACGGTAGATACCAAGAGATAGTTACTAAACATATTTGAGTCCGGCACAAGGTTACAACGTAATAGATACCAGGCGAGCATATTCACTAAGCTTAGTTTTCTGAAGGATGATTCATGGATAAAAAAAAATAAGAGGGAAGACACAAGTAAAAAAGAAAGAGA
>OY735207.1:39044815-39074815 GCA_963457665.1 Thysanoteuthis rhombus
TCACTTTCTAGAGAGACTTCATCGAAGACCTCATCACATCGTCTTGAAGCAATTGGAAAGGTTACAAGAAAAAAACTTGGGGAAATGTATCTCACTGAATTAAATTCCCCTTGCTAACTAACAATCTGGTCCACAGCAGGGATTATTTATATATTAAGGTTAGCTAATTACAGGCCAAGAGTAAATTGGGGAAATAGGGAAAGCAAGATTTTATTGCACCAGATTCCCTCGTGGAAATCAACATCCGGGATCCTGTATCTTTGTGGGTCCCGAACGTTGACTAACCATTATGATAATTATCGACGCACGTAACAGCATGCAAGGAATTTTCTGTGAGAAACGTGTGTATCAAACATTATGCAGATATATGTATACCTATGTGTGTGTGTGTGTGTGTGTGTGTGTGTGTGTGTATGTGTTTGTGTCTGTGAGCTTCTTCTTCTTCTTCTTCTTCTTCTTCTTCTTCTTCTTCTTCTTCTTCTTCTTCTTCTTCTTCTTCTATCCTTTTGTGCAGGTTTTTTTCCCAAATTCTCGTTAGAATGTTATTTGCTATCCGCAATTCCCGACATCAACTTTTTGCTTGAGGCGGGGGGCGGGGGGCTTATACTTTGTCATCGCATTTCTTCTACCCAGCCGGTATCACGATACGACGACAGGACATTCCGCGCCATTTAGCATCCGCCCCTACTAACGGAATCGAAATCGACAGTCTGGGGGTTCGGGACCAAACTCGACGTGACAGAGCCACTAAATGTACTAAAAACGCCGAAGACAAAGTCTGCTTTTATTCGGCACTTTTTTCGCTCTTTTATTATTGGAAACCGTCAACAACATTTGTGACAGTCCGCAAGTCAATAAAGGTCTCTTCAATTTTTTTGCTGGTTTAGCTGGCTATGTAAGTATAGCGCGTCCGGCTCGCACAGTGGAGCAAGAGGGCTGAATATTCAACCATTTACTACTCCCTTTTAAGTCTAGAAAAAATGTTGTTTGTTTGTTTGTTTTATGAATCCTTCTTGAATAATTGTTTTGTTTGGTTTTGCTTTTTGTTGTTTTTTTTTCTTCCATTTTGCAATGTAAATTCTTACGGAATTGGTACTTTAGTTTCTGCCCGGCAGCATGATTTTCGGAAAAATCGGACTTGTCTCTAGTCATCGATCACTGCCCAACAATAACCGAGAGAAGTAAATTATTCATTGATTATCCATTTTCAGATGTTTTAATTGATCACCCACAACACGCTACGCTGCTTGAAAAAACGTTGGTTGCATGACGGTTTCTATTGAGTAACTAACAAGACCTGTTCAAGGAATTATTTACCCTCTTTTATACGGAGTTCTTCTTTGCTTCTTGGTATAACATTCGATACATTTTCTTTGTGATTACAATTTAGTCTTGTATTTTGTTATCATTTTTATTTTTCGTCAATTTGTTCATCCTTTCTTTCTTCTTTTCTCTCTTTCTCTCTTTCTTTTCCGTCTCCGTTGTTATTTTCTTCTTCAGTTCTTCTTTCATTCTTTCCCCGCTTCTTTTTTCTTCTCCACTTTCATTCTCTCTTCCTTCCTTTCAACTTTTTCAACTTTCTTCCTTTCCCCCTCTTCATTCTGGCCTTCTTTTCTTCTCGCCATTTCCTTCTTTCTTTTCCTTTTTTCCTTTCTTCCGTCTTTTTTTCTTTCTTTCTTGTTTGATTACCTTTTTATTCTCGTTTTTTTTTACTTTGCATTATTTCCTCTCCCTCACCCTTCTTTTACTTTTTAAAAAATTTTCTTATCTCTCTCTTTGTTTGTTTGTTCCTTTCTATATTTCTTTCCTTCATAACACTCTCTTTCATAACTCTTTCCTTTTGTTTGTCAGTATTTCCGTTGGGATAATCTTCGCCCCTTCATTGCTTCTTTCTTTATTATTTCTAATAATCAACCTTTTCCCTTCCCGTCCAACTTCCTATTATTCTTCTCCTCCTCCTCCTCCTCCTCCTCCTCCTCCTGGTCCATCGACTCAAGAGCTATAAGCTAAAAACAACTTGGAAGCATCTCACCAATTTTGAACTTTGATCGAAACTGTTTATATTATTTCCTGGCTAAAACTCACGGGAAGAATGAACACAAATCTCTCACTGATCAACCCGATTGACTGTCATATTGATCATGTCAGCCATATTGACCGTGATCATTGACAGTAGTTAAGATGGGAATTTGAGAAAGAGGACCACTGTATCAACCTAGGACAACGATTCTCTGTGGAAGCCTCGAAGAAGAAATCAAGCAAAGAATCGCTCTATGTTGGCAAGCTTTCGATTAAGCAAGTTCAACCTTCAAGAACAAGAAAATCACATTAATAAGAAAAAAAGGAAGGGTATACAACTAATGCATCCTTCCTGATAGTCACCATTTGGGGTTGAAACATGGAAAGTAACCAAAAGATTTACCCTCAAACTGAGAACCAGCACGTGAAAGGATTATGCTCAACTTCATATGGAGAGATCACAGGATAGCACAATATATATTAGCGGAAAAAAACAACTTGAATCCGAGACATCATGGAATCTATGAGAAAACTCAAATGGCAATGAGCTGGTTATATTGCGAGAATGTCAGACAACCGCTGGATATCATGACTCGCGTGGATCCCTTCACTTTATGACATTTTGGTTTATGAAAGTTTTTTGTTATAGGAACGCTTCACTTTCGGTTGGCGGGTAAAAGCAGTACACTATTAACAGATTAAATAAGGGTGACGTTAATGTAGTTCTAATGCTGACTAGATAAATGTATTGTCTTATTGTGATTGATGTCGACCAAGTTCTATCTGTGAGTCAGGGCTTTCATCTCGTGATGGATGACTTGCAATAGATTATCTTGCAATAGACAAGGGATTTTATCTTGCAACTACAACTGTTACACTTGCAACCTCCCGCAGGTACTGGGTTAACGATTTCGTGAGGCTAATTCGTTAACCACCACTTTCTGATGTTGTCACATATTTAGTTAGGTAGAAGGCCAGCATTGGACGTTACTCTATCAGAATCGAACTCTCTGTACAGGGGAATGTTTTGCGAGACGAACAGCCATCTCTTGACGGTAGGCTACCCTCCTTCTCTACTTTTCTTTTGTGGTCTACGTAACTGCTTAGTTTTGCGAAGTCGTAAGAAAGCATTCGAAGGAGAATTTTTTTCCCTGTTTGGGGGGTCGTCTAAAAGCAAAGAACACTGATTGTATTACTTAAGGGGCCATTGAGTACAAAAAAAGGCACATATGTTTCGTGTTCCTTGAAGTTAAGATAGTAACACTATAGGAGAGAAGAGAATCTTGAATATATATATATATATTTATACGTGGATTGAGACTCACAAACGCACATGCACACACACGAACACACACATGCACACACACACACACACACACACACATATATATATATATATATATATATATATATATATATAAAGAGAGAGTAGGAGAAAGGGAGATGAGATTCATACGTACGTACATGCATATGAATATATATGTATGTATTTATCCTATATCAAAACCAATTTTTTCGCAAGCAATATCAAGCCAACGTACTATCTATATTTTGACTGATTTCCCACCACCAGAAGCTTTCACAAAATCCCCTAGTTTAAAACATGTGGATGTGGTTTCAGAACATTTGTTTTGCGTCTATTAATTCTTTCAGAACCTCAACAATCACACAAGTCAAACGCTGTCGCAAAGGCCGTCGTACTTGTGTGTTAGAGGACATTTCCAACACGCCCCTTCAAGATAGCTCTAATATTATCGACCTGATTGGGGTCGGTTGAATTTCTTGGCTACCTATCGAATTTGAAGAAGTTATTCCATCATGTACGCAGTTCCAAACGCGACGTACAGAATCCGTTTATCCACAAATGAGTCACTCATCAAACTCCATGAAAAAAAGTAAATAATATCTATGTTTACACACAATTCGTGCTAAGTGAATAATTCACGTCACAAGCTGTCAGGAAAATCTGAGAAGACCATGTGCACGATCGTCAATACCGTTGGGTTCCATCAAGAGTAGTATGCACCCCACTCATGGGGCGACACAGTCATGTGCAAATAAGACACACTTCAAATGATATATTACCTATCTATCTATCTCTCTCTATATATATATACATATATATACGGGGTATGTCCAAAAAGTATGCAGCCATTTAATATTAATGAAAAATAGCGTAACAAGGGCGCTGATATTCCCCTTGGTGCCTCATACACTTTTCCCAGCATTCCTTTCACTCTTTGAAACATTCTGCAGAGGCCTCTCTCGCGATCTTTTATTAGCTGCCTTGTTGAGTTCTCCTTAATCTCATCCTCGGTCTGAAATCTCTGTGAAAAAAAACTAGGAGTCGCAGGAAGTCATATCTAGGCTGTAGAGACGCTAACAAACCCGAGAGATGCGTTGTTTTGCCGAAAGAACAGCGTAAGAAGTAAAGAATGTGAAGCTTCGGTCACCGTGAATGCAACAGTCACAAAGTACACAAGCTCTTCAACTGATATATCACTGTCGACTGAGTAACCCATAAAGAGAGTGTCTGTCTCCGCTTCCACGGTGAGGCCCCATTTGATAGGTTACATACATCAAGACTGCATGGTCGGTTCTTGATGTATCTAAAATACTGTATACTTTCCAAGCAGACCTCGTATATTGCTCTCATATATATATATATATATATATATATATATATATATATATACCTCCATGCGCAGATGGATAGACATTAGGATTATATGTGCGTATATAAAAAGGTTAAGTTGTTCTCTCGGTGAGCCGTGATTACATTTGTTTTATTAGAGGGGAAACAGAGAAGCAGTAATAGAAAGAAAAAGGGAGAAAGAGCGTGAAAGAGAGTGAGAGCGAGAAGTGAGAGAGATGGTTGGATGAGAGAAGGTGGGTTATTTCCAAGTAGATGGATGTACCAAGTGCGACACTGATGATGAGGACGACGACAATGATGATGATGATGATGACGGTGAGGTTAAACCTGCTGACGACAAAAACATCCAATTGAAGATAACATGTTCATAAGAGCACTTTGTTTACACACATGTGTTAGACGAGGCAAAATGTTTTCACGGCACCTAACATAAATTCGGTTGTCTGTTTACATGTGTAAGGCACAGGCAGGGGTAGAAGCAAAGTGTGGGGCGTTCAGTCGACGGGTAGGAGAGAGAGAAAAAATAAAGAAAGAAGAAAAAAAGAGAGAAAGAGAAAGAAATAAAGGAAGAAAACATGAAAGAAAGCGTAGCGAGAGAGAAAGAGATAGATAAAAAGAGGGTCTTAAGGAAGAAAGAGAGAGAGAGAAAGAGAGCGAGAGAGAGAGTGGCATTAGGAGTGAAAGAGAGAACGGAAAAAGTTAGTAAGAGAGAGAGAGAGAGACAAACGAATGATTAAGACATGAAGGAAAGCCTAGCGAGTGCATGATCAATAAAAAAGAAAGAAAGAAAGAAAGAAAGAAAGATATGGAGTGAAAAAAATATGACAGAAAGGTAGAAAGAAAGAAAGAACTAAGAATGAAAGAAAGAAAGAGAAACAAATGAATAAAATTAATGAAGGGAAGCGCAGCGAGTGAGAGATTAATAAAAAAGAAAGAAAATATGAAGAGGAAAAATATGAGAAAAAGAAAGAAAGAAAGAAAGTAAGAAAGAAAGAAATACAATACTGAGAAAGAAAAGGAAAGCGAAAAGATAAAAGGAAATGTATCTTGGTCTGATATTTATTCCCATCGGTGCCTAAAATCGGTGTTCTAATCCAGGTAAAAAGCCAGGATATCGAAACAGTTATTATCTAAGTAGGTAAGCAGGCAGGTAGGGCCCCAATCACTCATATGATTGGCGAAGCACAATCTTCCTCTCTCCATTCCCAACCACCCTCCGATATGGTCTTGTCCCTGATTAAGCAGAGCTTATCAAATATTGAGAAACAAAAACAAAAAAGAAACATCATTTGAGCAAAGGAAAGAGCCAAGGAAAGAGACATTAAAGAGGAAGAAGAGGAGAAAAAAAAGAGGCAAAAGTAGGAAAATGATTGAAATAACAAATCAAACCAAAAAAGAAAGGAAAATAGAACAAAAAGACATTTGAATAACTAAAATGGAATGACAAAAGGAAAAAAATGGAAAGACAAAGTTATCCAAGAAAGAAAGAAAGAGATTCAAACCATATAAAGGAGAAATAACAAAAAGAAAGGTTAAAGGATTATCATAAGCGGAAAGGATGCAAATAAATATAAGGAGAAAAGGCCCAAACCTAGACATTTCCGGATAGGAAAGAAAATATGCTCACGAAGATGATGATGATGATGATTATTATTATTATTATTATTATTATTATTATTATTATTATTATTATTATTATTATTATTATTAAGCACTAGTCTGACCCATTTCACCCCTGTGAACTCAGACCCTTTCCGACCTTTGCCAATATGGGCGTGAATTGATTTATTTTAGATGCGAAGTAAAATAACATAGTCGGCCCACACAACTCCTGACTCTCTCTTACTTTATACAGCCTTCATATATATATATATATATATATATGTGTGTGTGTGTGTGTGTGTGTGTGCCTTAGTATGTGTGTATCTGTCTGTCTGCATTAGATTGTATTCATGCGTTCAACCAAGGTTAAATCTACGCACGTGTGAACACAGTCTAGAATTTATTAACATAACGTCAGTTCATAGAATGTTCCGACCGAACACCAGAGGAAGGCCGTAGAAGGGGCTGAGTAATAACAACAAACGTAACGAAAATTGTGGGATCAAGCGTCTGCACCTCTCTATCAAGGGTCTATAATGACAAATTAACACCGGGTTTTGACAGTAACCATCTTGGATGAGAAAGACGCCAAGGAGAAACGGTTGGCCTATTAGAAAAGTGGGAAAAGAAAGTGAGTGCGAGTTCTGTCCAGAAAGTATCCAGCCATTTTAGATATTACTTGAACCGGACACACGGTCTTGAAATAGCTTGGCAACCAATCAGAGGAGAGCTTACTGCGCACGTGAACACTCATTCTTCCGTGTGGTTACCCAGTCGATTGAGAGAAGCCATCGAATAACCTTGTGAGGCTGTCACGTTCACAATGGCCGAGTCTGCCTTTTAAAAGGCACAAAATACGCTGGGATAACTATGTAAGGTCCCAAGGCGAGTACTCAAAAGTTGATTACAGCTCCATGCCTCTAAGTAGACTATTTTTTCGTTAATACTAAATACTGGATACTTTCCGAATATACCTTGCATGTGCCTGGTTCTGTTGTAGGTTAAACAAAGCGTTCTGACGTTGCAACGAATGGAATGGACTCTGGTAGGCAATTGTTTTGCGAAAATGGAAAAACGTGAGGTGTATATTGGAGCCAGAGTAGAATTAAGAAGAAAGAGGGGAAAAAGTCGCTGATGTCGGGAAGAGAGAAAGAAGATAAGTTGAAGAAAAAAAAGTTGCATCGCAAGGTAAAAACGAGAAAGGAAACGTTATGTATTTGAAAAAAAAAAAAAAAAGAATATAAATGTATGAATAATCGATGTTTTCTAAACTTGTCAAGTTTGTCACGCCATCTTATATTCTGTCGACCCCAGCTTCGCAGGTGATCTCTGGAGATCAACGTTGTGAGTCCCGATGATCAGCAGTTCACGGACTCCCGTCTTTCCTCTAATGAACTGTCCAAACTTGAGATCTCTCCAGTCTATTCGTTGTGTTCTATGTTTCAGCTCCATAGGTGACTATAGGAGGATGCATCGATTGTATACCCTTGTTAGCACTAGCGGAATTTTCTCATTCTTGAAGGTTGAACTTGCCCTGTCAAAAGCTTGCCAACTTAGTGCGATTCTTCACTTGATTTCTTCTTGGTAATTCGTTGTCTCAGGTAGATGTAGTGGTCAACTTTCTCTGGCTAACGACACAAAAATTAGAATTGAAGGACTTCGATAAGTAATCGTTAATTAAAAAGAACACATAAGCCCAAGTAAAAATTGAATCTCGAATACTGATTTTCAAGACAGGGTCTCGACTTCTGGAAATGACCATGACATTTGATTTTATGCTGAACTTAGCTAAGCCCAATAACAATATTATCTTTCATCTTCATTTCTTTTCAATCAGATGAATCATTGTCAACACCATCAATTTTTACTGGTAGTTCCTTTCATATCATTATTTATTTGCTTTTTATCGTAACTCACTCAGTGCAGATCGGAGATAAACAATAAGCTCTAGATGAGACTCGAACTTGCGTTTCTTTTGTCTCAGGAAGCCTGGTTGAACGTACCAGCTGCTCTTACTGATTGAGCTACAAGTACCCTGACGGTATCTCAAATCTAACCCTTAAACCTACCCTTTTATTCTTCCCTGATCTCTCTCAGAGCCACCAAGGGCTTATCCACTATATCCGATCTTTGCTGATTACTCAATATCGTAGACTGACACCCTGAGTAAGTAGCAATAAAATTCAACTAAAAATTACGTTGAACGAAAATACTTCTAACTATGAATGATAACTAGAACAGTACCCGTTCCAAAAGTGCATGTTGGGAAGGAGACGGACTTCACGGTGGAACAACCTATTATAATTACCAGGTGAAATAATTTTCTGTCTATCGTTCGAGACTATAGCTTCGAATTATTTTGATTACCTTCCTTTAGCGTTGCCAATTTAGATGTTTTATATCTAAATTTTGATACGGGAATAATTAAAGAATCTAATCCTAAGCACTCCAAACTCAGCACTGCACTGACTTAATTAATATATCTCAAGGATGCCAACCTCATACAATGATTGGTTTTCGAGTAATCGCAGAGGATACACACATGTACACATAGGGATTTTTTTTTTTTTTTTGCAATTGTAGTTATATAGTGGTTGCGCAGAGCTTAGTAAATATCAAGAAAGTGCGAACAAATAAATTTCACCCGGAGGGAAATAAAACAAGCAATAAAAAAAAACAGAATGAAAGGATTTACGGGAGGGGGGAGATGGGAAGTGACTCAAAAAAAAAAAAAAAAAAGACAGCAATCAAGAAAGGAATAAAAGTTACGTAGAAACAAATTATGAATAAGTAGAGGGGAGATGTGTTCCGTAGCGCGAGCAGCCATCACGCATTGTATGATCAAGCATGCGTGGCCGCTGTGTCGACCGCCGCCATGTTCATAATGGCTGACAAGTGAACGGCGAAGTTGTTTTATTTACCAACGACCTACACCATTCATGTCATAAGCAGACGGAGCACAATGAAAGAATGACGTATGAGCAATCAAAGTTTATGTCTCTCCTTTATATTTCATTTAATTTCATTTCTCGTCTTTACCCCGTGTAAGAAAGGCCATTTCCAGTGTTCCGCCTCTCCTCTCCCACGATTAAATATTAAAATTTTATTCGTTCCTGACAATTGCTCGATTACATATTTGAATAATAATAATAATAATAATAATAATAATAATAATAATAATAATAATAATAATAATAATAATAAGAAGAAGAAGAAGAAGAAGAAGAAGAAGAAGACTGATAGCATCGGTGAGCATGTAAATATGCGTATGAAGGCCCTGTTCTGTCGGTAAGGCTTGCATCAACTCCAAGCCAATGACAATTCATTGTTCACGAATTTCTATGGCAAAATCATATGGATTGCGCTTCTATTGCAGAATCATTCTCCATTAGATCCATTTATTGAGTTTCTTGAGTAAATTTATTTTCAATGCATTTTTATAGAAAATCATTTACAGTGCATTTCCGTCGAAGAATCATTTGCAATGATTTTTATAGCCAAATCATTTACAATGTATCCCAATAGTATAACCATCAGCAATACGTTTAGCTTCCGCTTTTACCAGTCCTATTTAGAAGCTCCCCCATCCTGAGGTAATAGTTGAGGGGCTGAACTATTTGATCCTAACTGGTTACCTCATACTTGTGACCGAGTACCAAAACTGAGCCGAGCTTGGTAAAACATCTTTGATGATAGTTTCACGCAGTCAGTAAGATTGTCATAAAGATTGAGTACTGCAACTACCTCAGACAAGCCTGGGGTGAATTTTGATTAATTAAGAAATTCGATGTTTTATTATCATTTTCTTCTCAACCGCTAGAAATAGCAATTGCTGATCTGCAACTCGCTTTGTATGATCAATGGTTTTGACAAGTTCAAGATATCAGAAGATTGCTCTAAAAATTCATCAAATCAGAACCAGAATCCTTCTCTCACGGTGGAATACACAATAGAGCTGAATAGTGGCATGAAGTCAAAGAAACCCAAGGGAAATTCTTAGATAACTGAATAATGATGCCATGATTTTTTATTGATGAAAATACTTTGTAAGAATAATGCTGAAAAAATGTTGTATCAATCTAATACTATTTGGTAGTATCGCATCGTTTGCACTATTCCCAACGGGTCTCTGCTCCAACCCAGTCATATCTATTTTAGAACTTTCTCGGGCTAATTCGATTCACTTATTTATTGTATGATTGACAGTTTCATGTCTGCCGCTACATGGGCGTCATTTTGGCATTTTGTCGAGTCTTAATTATTCGGGCTTTGATGTGCTCTGTTTTAACGCACTTGTTCTGGGCTGCCAATCCTTGGCATTCTGATTTCCATCATCGTCGTAGTCATCATCACCAACATGCTCATCATCGTCGAGAGGGAAATTCGAGGTTGTAATTATTGCAGAACAGAGAACGAATACCGACCTCTGATGCTGTTGGAATTCAACTATCAGAATCATGAGGCAGGCCCCCTAAATGCGACGGGTTTTCAATCATTCTTTGCATACAGAAGCGTTTACTAATATATATATATATATATATATATATATATATATATATATATATATATATATATATTAGTAAACGGGTTGAGTGTGTGTCCGCGTATATACTTGTGTATATAGGTGTGTGTATTTATATACGTGTATATATGTGTGTATATATACTTGTGTGAATGTGTGTGTGTGAAAGAGAGATATAGAGAGAGAGAAAGAAAGAGAGAGTGAAGAGAGAAAGGGAGAGAGAGAGAGACGGGAGGAGAGATCTGAATCGAAGAGATGGGTTTAGGCGCAATTCAACATCTGTGATAAGACCCAAGCTACGACAAGAAAGGTCATGAAGTTAAAATTCAGGATCTGTCATCTGTAATAGAAAAAGTCTTCCATTCTCCTACCATCCTTAAAGGTTTCTCAGTGTTTCAGCGCTTTTTTTCTTCTTTCATCCCTAATCCTCATTTCTTATTCGTCAATGCCCCCTCCCCCCAGCCCTATTCCACCACCCACGCCAAAGAAAATGGCCTTCACGCGATTTCAAAAACATAAGGGACAAAATATTCCTTGTATAAAGTGCATGAATATCGAAATGTTTTAAACAAAGAGAAAATGTTGGTAATTGCTCTCTTCTTTATCAAGTAATGATCAGCCAACGTTATCAGACCAAACGCTGATAATGTTGAATACGTTTGCACATAAGCAGCTTTTACTAATAGACAACGCTGCTCGTTTTTTTATCATTGCCAGGAAATGGAGCTAGGCAGGTCGGGCCGAGAAGCACGGCTTAACAGATAGAGGAAGATATCTTTCAAAGAATTCTGGCTTTTTGTGCGTATTTCTTAGATAAAGTATGGTCATTATTAATTGTTGACTAGAATTTATTTTATCTCATTTTCTTACTTGTTACACCTGGTAGTTTTGGTAATCTTAGTTGTAATAGTTGTATGTTATTCGAATTTCTTTGTTGAAGCATGTTATTATAACAAATGATATTTTATAGCGATTTCAGTGCCCCATCCATTTTAAACCCTAAGAAGAAAATAAAGTTCCGCCTAGACTTTGACCCTTTAAACAAAAATAAAGCACCCTCTCCCGATGTGATCCCAAAAGGTGAAAAAAATTCACCCTTTCAGAGGTCAAAAGGGAGGAGTGTTTTTTTCTTCATCTTTTGACCCTTAAAAGGGGAAAAATAACTTCAAGTTTGACCCCTAAAAGCGGTAAAACAAAAAGTTACGAAAAAACACCACCACCTTTTAATATATATATATATATATATATATATATATATATATATATATATATATATATATGAAATGAATTATGATGAAATAAACCCATCAAACATCGGATATTGTAGTATATTTGATTGCATCCCTGATTTGTAATATATATATATATATATATATATATATATATATATATAGAGAGAGAGAGAGAGAGAGAGAGAGAGAGAGAGAGAAAGGGGGGAGGTTTCACTCACAGATAGATCACTCGTGCTTCCGCCTAGACTAACTAATTCAAACAACATGTTTCAAATTCTTTCTTAGTCAAGTCCACCATTTTGTTCTGTATTTCTCGCTTTTTTTGTTACGGACTTTCCCTTTCGCAAAATTTCTTCCCAGTTTCTTCATCCTCTCTTTCTCAGTTTATCCTTTCCAAATGAACTTTTCTCTCCGAGTTACTTCTTGGAAGACAGTTTTAAAAAAATACTGTTCAAGAGACAAAACTGGTTCAATTTTAAAGGCAGTTTCCCAGTGCTGAATTAATCAAGAAGCCCCAGAGCGGAATTATCGAAACATGCACATGCACACACACACACGCACAAACACACACACAAACACATATATATATATATATATATATATATATATATATATATATAGAGAGAGAGAGAGAGAGAGAGAGAGAGATAAAGAAAGAGAGAGATAGATAGATAGATAGATAATCTTCAGGGTTAAGGGGTCTAAGTTTACCAATTCATAAGCTTCCTAATAAGCTTAAATTGGCTCCACAAAGTGACCTGTACTATCTTTGTACTTCTTAGGATAGTATCGCGGGAAAGAGAACCGTTTCACACAGTTCAAAAGGAAACAACAATCTCATATAGGTACATGCACACAGACACATCATTATTTCTTCCCTTCCCTCTCTCTCCATCTCCCATATACGAAAACGCGGAGAGAAAATACGAAGCCGATTACACTGGCGAAATAGCCTCGTGGCTGTTATTGATTCATATTTCCAAATTGTGTCAGAGTTCAGTGTTTTAAGACCAGGTAAAAATCAGGATTACAAATGCTGGTTACCTTGGCAAGAAAGCAGGCAGCTTCTCCATAGTTTTGAACATTGGCCTGACGCAATCATTCTTACCCCATTCTCGTATTTGTTTTCTGCCAGACTAAGGTAAGCTTAGCAAGTATTGACTCCGGTAAATAGATTGCGGAGAGTTGTGGCGAAAGTCAAGTCGTGGGCACTGTTCCAATTCACTTCATGGCTTATTCTCGCTTTTAGCGTTTGTTTTGTAGTGAGTCTTTCGAGAGGCAACGCTCTCTTCCGCTCATATCATTCTTGTTTTTACGATTATGTTATTTGGGTTTTATGTGTTATTCGGTATGATTTTGTAGGTTATTCTTGGATCTGGAAATGCTCAAAAACTATAAGTACGTTAAATTGCCACTGATATATATATATATATATATATATATATATATATATATAATGCAAATCAGGAATACAATATATAATACAATATTCGATGTATGATGGGTGTATTTCATCAAGTGCTCGATACACTCGACACTGAACATTAAGTTGATTTAGAGTAGAGCTTAAGATATGTGTTTGTGTAGCTAATCCGTACTTCATATTCATATATATATATATATATATATATATATATATATATGTATATGTATATATATATATATATATATATATATATCATCATCATCATCATCATCATCATCATCAATCTTTCTACGTCCGTCGTTAGACATAAACCTACTCCATATATATATATATATATATATGTGTGTGTGTGTGTGTGTGTGTATGTGCATGCGTTATATTACCTTGATTTATATTTATATTTCTTCCTTCAGTATGTTCTTCGCTCTACACATTCAAGAAAACGTACCTCTGCCATCGAGCGTCTCCCCGACACCCCAGCCAACCGCAACCACAGACGATTGACCGTCTCCCCCCCCATGTCAAATGTACACCCCAGTATTCAAAGCGGATGACATAGAGTGGTTGTAGGCTGATACGTGAGAATCCTGTGTAAATATCCAGGTCGCCAGGAGTGTCGGAATGTCGTTATCGGATTTGTTCATGATCAACCTCACTGCCGTTACTACCATGGCTTCCTCATCCCAGTATAAGCACGCGGCTGCGGCTACCTGTACATACCCCCAAACCCCTGAAATAACATATCTGACAATTTTCAAAGAGCCTTGCCCCTGTCTGTACTTGACCGTTACTAATTTTCCGGCTTGTTGGCGCACCTGTTCCTTATGGATGAAATCTCGATCCAGTTTCCCACGGGCCGTATATTGATTGGAACTCGTGGCCGAAATTTCGCCCTTGCCGTAAAGGTGAGCTCCCATGAGCCCAGGTTCAACTGCTGGTGTTTGAGATTCATAAGATACGAGTATATCAGGTCAGAATTTGTTAACGAGCTTTATCAGCCCATTTAAGCGATGGAAGTGCAGTCTAAGATTCCAAAAAATACAGAGGAAGCTGCTTATCGTGATCACGTTGAGACGGGGCTTTTAGATAACAAAAAGCGTCTGATAACATTAAACACTTTGGATGAAAATTAGAACCATTTACATCAATTCATATGAATTTAGTTATCTAACTGAATGAATTGATGTATACAACTTGGCAGTAACAGTTTGATAACATTCGTGATAATAATAAACGGTTTCGATAGAATTAAAGATATTCACGCATATATATAATTCGTATAACAGCCAAGTAAGCAAGGGTTGCAATTTCAGAAGGACGTAATATCAGCAGTCCAACGAATCAAGTAGCAAATTCGATTTTCGCTTGAGACCGCTTTTGCTCTGATGCACTAAGAAAAAAGCATGTATCCACTCTCCCCTGAATTCAGTCCACCGTCTATTGGTAGATATGTTTCCAAAAGGTGGTGACATTAATATCCCAAAATAGCTGACTGAGTAAAGAGTCGGTGAGATTGGACGAGGGCAAACTATGACTTTCCTTAGCTGTCGAAGCAGTAGCAGCAAAAATGTTTTCAGCATTGTCAAGACCCATATCAAGGCAGCTACACACACACACACACACACACACACACACACATATATATATATATATATATATATATATATATATATATATATATATATATATAACGAATGTATTAGATTGGATTCATGGTGATCCAACAGTATGAGAATAAAAAGACAATATCGGATGACATTTAAGACAGATGACTCCATTTTCTCTTTTCTCTTTTCCATTAAGCAATTCAGTGACCATGACTTCGAAGTCTACAAATTAGTTTCCTGAAAGATTTTCATTAAAGCATTGAACCCTATCTTATGTTTGAAGGTTCAAATGAACGACGAAAAACCTTCCCAGATAATGCTGATTCAATATATATACATATATACATATACGTATATATATGAAACAAGAAAATGTTTTCAAAGAGATTTTTTTCTTATTGTGCGCAAATTTAGACCCCATAGCAATCGACAAATTTGCTCTTACAGAATTCAACCCAAAAGTGCGCCGCTGGTAATTTGAAACCTGCTGATTTCGGACATGCCTTTTTCTTCTGTGATACATAGTTCTCGACTTTGAAGAGTATATAAGTATATACATCGATACACACTACTACTACTACTACTACTACTACTACTAATAATAATAATAATAATAGATCGGGATTAGGGGGAGGATAGAGACCGTACAGACCACAGCACTACTTGGAACTGCACGGATACTGAGGAAGGTGCTAGAGATATAAGTACTGCAACGAATAGTAGCTCTGTCATGATATGCGAAAGAGGGAGGAGACGTTAGCTGAGGACCTGAGGAGACTTATTGTCACTCAGCCTTCAGCGATAACCACTGGGCAACCGGTGTGAAACTGTAAATCGTAGAATTACGGCGACCTATGAGTACTAGGAGAGAAGGGCTGGAGACTTGAGGAGACTTGCTGTCACTCAAACTCCAGCGGTTACCACCAGGCAACTGGTGTGAGATTCCAAATAATAATAATAATAATAATAATAATAATAATAATAATAATGTTCTGGTAAATTCAAAACAGTGTATCAAAGGAGGAAATCTTCATTTTATTATTTTTTCATTCTTTCATTTCATTATTTTCTCTTTCTCTCATTATATTATATCGTGTTTTTTTTTTCAATTAATTATCTTTGGGTTCGTACATATGAATCTTGCGTACTGCATAGTTTCAAACTCCGTTCATCTTCAGTGTTTCTGTTGTAAAGGGTCAGAGGTCCTTGTTTGGGATCGCAGCCGCCTTTTTAGGTGGATAGGGTCCGTGTTGCTAGACATCTTATTTTCTGCCTTTGCGTTCTATTCCCTACTGTTGTGTGAAGATCTTACTATTTTTTACGAACGGTTTTTACTATACCAGCTTGCTAACTATTACCTGACGCCAGTCACCTGTTTTTGCGCGCACATGTGTGTGTGTGTGTGTGTGTGTGTGTGTGTGTGTGTGTGTGTGTGTGTGTGCACTTATGTATGTGTGTTTGTGTGCGTGAGTTTTTATGTGGGAGTGTTAAAAAGCTCAACTGTGCATGACACAAGGACGATTAGGAGAATAATAGAATTAGGAAAATAGTGTTACGCCAATATTCCCTGTTTGGAGGGTATGCTTGCCTTGAAAATCAACAGTCGGGATCCTGACTTGAATCTGGTCTCGATTATCGACCACTGAGAGAGAGAGAGAGAGAGAGAATGACAGACGGATTTTGCAATCCATGTTTACTAGGAAAACTCAATGCATAGTTTGCCCATTAGTGAATATATTTACACTCTTCGTTTCTTTGCCGCGGCCGTCACGGAAGATTCTGGGAGTTGACCCGTTCGAGCAAATAAACCACCCACGCGTTTCCCCTTGTCCCCCCCCTCCTATTCAACCGATCACTATGTCACAAATGCTTTTGTGTATTCGTCACAATCCCCGCCTCTCGCCTCGACCCACCGATCACTTTCTCACTTAACGCCCTCACGACTCCGTTCCCTGCTTTCACGACACCGGTTGAATAACCACCTGTCAAAGCATGTCATATGGCGGCGACGCTGCTAAATTGATGGAAGAGATAGATTTTGTCTGTGACTGTTCCATAAATTGTTGACTACCACTTTCTATCAGCCTCTCTCTGTCATTGGGATCTGAGATTTCCATTCCCCATCACTCTGTCTATCTCTGTCTGTCTGTCTATCTCTCTCTCCCCCCCTCTCTCTCTCTCTCTCTCTCTCTCTATATATATATATATATATATATATAATGTGTACTGTAGAGAGTGAGACAGACTCGGGAGTAAAGTGTTTAGAGGTAAGGTTTATTAATCCTTCGGTATAAATTGTCCAGACATGTTTCGGGATTCTTTCCATCTTCAGTGGTGTGTGCTGTGTGAGTATGTATTAAAAGTTCCCATGTTCCCTATATATATATATATATCGATTTATCAAAGATATATATATATACATATCTTTAAGAAATGGATATATGATCCAACAGAATGATTATAAATGGCGATATATTATACTGAAACTGTATTTGAAATTATCTCCCGTTGTTACACGGTGAATGTATCATTTAGCCTAGACAACGTAAATACAATAAACAACTTTCCATATTTCTTCAATTGATTGATCTCGTTTCCAGACATATCTTTCATCTCCTTTATCTAACTTTTGTGTGCAAAGTTTTTGATCTTGAAATAAATTTTACTAGATTGATACAAAAGTTTCTAGCACTTTTTGAGAAAATCCATTATTCATATAAATTTACAGCACTATTCAGCCGTCAATATATTTTTTTTATTTTTACCTGGTTTTTTATGACTGGACTATATATATATATATATATATATATATACGCACATACACATATATAATTGATAATTGTGTCATCCACAAACAGTTGTTTCGTTGTATTACAACCCTTCGGTGTGGCTATAGACTATCCAACATCCCAACTTTCGCTTCACACCCTCGGGCTAACATTTTACCCTTGCCCAACGCAGAACTGGACGGTCATTAGGACCGAATGTAAACGATATATTCACTGACGCTCAATTTCCCATCCACCATATATATATATATAGTCCGCGCTAACTGATTGAGCCACTCTGACAGTAGACAATGGTCGAAATAACACACACGCACACACACACACACACACACACAGACACAGACACACACACACACACATATATATATATATATATATATATATATATATATATATATATAGAGAGAGAGAGAGAGAGAGAGAGAGAGAGAGAAAGAAAGAAAGAATTGTCAACAATACCGCTTTGCTCATACTATTGGTATTTACCGAGCTTAGCTAAGTTTGGCGAAAGGTCACGAAAACAGGGCATTTTATGTTATCTGATTCGAAGCTATAAACTGCATTATACAATGCAACATTAATATGATATTAATCGTTAATTCATTATCTGATTTCCAAATCATTTTATATCAAGTGCTCGGGAATGACTGATTTTGATAACAATAAAAGTTTATTAACATTATCCATGTTTATAATAAACGGTTTCCTCTGTATTTCCTATCGTCGACCGACTTCGGAGTTCGAATTTCGGTAAGAGCCAGGATTTTCGAATGCTGATTTTCTTTCTACGTAAACCAGCAACACAATTTAACAGAACGAGAGATTTTTTTTTTTTAACTCAAGTAGAATTTCGACAAACTTCAGAGGAAGATGAGGTAAATAAAAAGCTGTCATGTTCTCGATTGTGTTTGTGGTTAGAGAGAGGAGTTCGTGTGGGATTCTCAGTCGCCGTCATCTTTCTTGGCCTCTTCTGCCTAAAAACCACGTAGGAGAGATGGATTGGCCACTCTTTGTGTGTATATGTGTTTCAGCAGGCGAAGGGCGTCACTTGACACGTCTGGTGGGCGTGGAAGGTGTTATTAGTAGGGAGTGGGGGAACAGGTGTCAAGGTTGATGGCATACAGCGTGTCATTTTGTATCTCACAGCTCGTGTCACTGGAGGTCGAGGTTGGAACTGACCACATCCTTATGGTGTGCCTCTCGACCATTCATCAGTTCCTTAATTCGTCCGTTTCAAAGTTCCTTCTTTCTTGCCATCCTTTTTCTTTCTTGTCTTCTCTTTCTTTTTTTATCCTTCCTTTCCTTTTAGTTTTGTTTTTTTTCCTCTTTTCCTTTCTTTCCTCTTTCATTTTTTTTGTTTACTATTTCATCTTTCCTGTCTTTCTTTTCACAATCTCTTTGCATTTTTATTTTCTCTTTTCTTTCTTTCTTTCTTTCTTTTTTCTTTCCTTCTTTCTTTCCTTCTTTCTTTCCTTCTTTCTTTCTCTCCTTATTTATTTATTCATTTATTCATTCATTTCTCTTTCTTTTTTGTTTTCTGTTTCATCCTTCCTGTTTTTCATTCTATATTTTCTTTTTTCATTATCTCATTTCTTTCTATCTTTCTTTCTTCCTCCCTTTCTTCCTTTCTTTCCTTCTTTCTTTCTTTCTTTCTTTCTTTATTCATTTATTTATTTATTCATTCATTCATTCATTCATTCATTTCTCTTTCTTTTTTTCCTTTCTTTCTCTTTCGTTTCTCCTTCCTCATTCGTCTTCATTTTCGTTCCTATTCTCTTTTCATTTCTCTCTTTCTTTTTCTCTTCTCTTTCTTTTTCATTTTCTCGTTCTGCCTATCTAGTGTTCTTCTTTGTTATTCGTGTTTTTTCTCTTCCTCTTTTTCTCTTAAATCCTCATCCTGTCCCTCTTTTGAAAAACTCCTTTCAAACTCGTTCTTCTTGCAAAACTCATTCTCCAAATAACTTCACCTTCACTTTCCCACCATCTCAACAACCTGTCAAATCTTCCATCCGGTAAAACCCGTACCCAACTGAATTAACTACATCTCACGCGCATTTGTTTCGTTCGCACCTTTAGGGGCTGCTTGTCCCCATATCTTCATTCAACATTCAACACAGTACTTCAATAGAGAATATTGAAAAAATACTTTTGTTTTTCCCTCCTTTTTTTGCTTGTCAGGTATTTATTATTCCTATATGTACTCATTGAGTTTTTCAAAGTAGTTGTGAGCGGGGGGTTTCAGTGGTGATCAAGTGACAGCAAGTTCCACTGTACTCCAGTATTCTTGCATTCAGATTTGAGTAATAGCGCCGTCAGGGCGGTTTCGATTCCTCCTCGAATTTCCTCTTCTTTCACACTAATCCGAAGTTTCTTTTGAACAATCCCATATGTGCCAGTAGTGATGGATAACACTGCCATCTTGATGCTTCAACTGAGTTTAATTCTCTTACAAGGTTTTACATATTTTCCAGGCCTTTCACTTCCTTCCCATTTTCACCAGCTGAAGAATTGTCCTATTATTATTCACAATGATTAGATCTGGTCTTCTAGCCTGCAAAGCGTTATAGTTTCAATTTTCGAAGTCCCAAACAATTGTTGTTTCATTCTCTAAGGCAGATCCTGGTTTGTATGATCAAAGCCCTGCCGTTTGGTTCCTTTCGTTAAAATCACGATCACTCCTTAAAAACCATAATTCGTTCCTGCATCAATAGGTTATTTATTAATCTTAGAATCATTAATCGCCGACCCCCCCCCCCACATTTCTACTTCTTCTTTCTTCAGCTTCTTTCATTCATCCACAGTTTTTTTTTCTTTCTCTTCTCCACTTTTTATTCATCTTCTACCTCATTTTCTGGGTATTTTTCCAGTGACACCCCCCCCTCCAGCTGGTTCGATTTAAAAAAAAAATAAAATAGAACAAGTCAATGTATGGAGGGAACTGTTTGCAGACAAAACACAGAACAGCACCCCCCCCTTTTTCTCCCCCCCCCCTGCTGAAATTTTTTCTCAATTTAATAAATTTCTAGTCGGCAAATTTGACCTCTCCTTCAAACCATCGACACGATTAACATCATAATCATTATCATCATCCTCATATTGTTGTTGTTGTTGTTGGTGGTGGTGGTTTCGGTGGTGGTTGCGGTGGTGGTAGTGGTGGTAGTGGTAGCTTTGATTTCAGTTCATGTAAATCACCAGCCGAGTCTGAACTAGAGACCTAAGCCTGACAACCTTGCGAGTTATGACAGTCCAGGCTTTGGATTATCATTATTATTATTATTATTATTAATATTATTATTATTATTATTATTATTATTCGTTGAGTTTCTAAACCAGAAGTATAGATATACCCGCTTTCCGAAAGTTCGCTTTACTTCACTTCGCTTTTACGAAAAACCGCAAACCACCTTAGCTTTTAAACTGTGTCTGTGAGCATCCATTCTTTATTTCGACTCATCTGTGTGTTCAAAAGTCTAAGGGATCTCATAAGGGTACTACGCTTGGTGGAAAACAGGAAAACGTAAAATGTTGTTTCGGGGGCCGTGAAAAACTTCACAATTTCTCCCATGGTAATCTTAATGCTAATTGATTCTTCGCTATACACCATTTCAGCTAACGAAAAAGTTAATTGGGCACTCTCTACGTTCAGATAGCTTGATGAAATTGATAGATAGTCGTTGCTGGGGATCAAGTGACAAATCAAATCCCACTAATATTCCATCACTCTCCACAATCTCCTTGCCGATTTCAATAATGTTTGGACGATTTCCAGGACTCTATGCATTAGCAATCCTATACTCTTTGCAGCGTTATTCGGGACCCTCCGAAGCTTGCTAATAATCTTGGGTACGATTAAAAATGCTTTTTTTTTAAATTTTCCTGCAAGGTCCAGATATTTCTCCAACTTTGTCCTCAGGTAATTTTATGATTTTTATTAAGAAGATAATCTGATTTGTTCGTGTAACAGTGGAACACCTCTCCCAACCAGTCGTTATGAGACTGGGATACCGAATAATTCACAGAATAATGAAAATCTAAGAGAATACAAGGAAGTCAGGAAACGTTATAGGTCACAACGTACTAATTGATGAAAACAAACGAAACAATGATGAAGATAATTCATTGAATAATAACAATGATATCGGTATTTCATATTCGGAAGGCTCGAGAGTAACTAAGCCGAAATGCAGTGATTGAAACAAAAAATATGAAGATAATAGTCCAAATGATTCGTGGAATAATGTCAAACATCCCGGAATTTCAGACAAGACATGGTAGGCAGGAGAGCCTACGGGCCGAACGTACTGATCCAAACTATAAAGATGAGTATACTAGCCCCAATTGAATCGTGTAATGATGATTCTGATTAATCTAAGCGTGTTAGTCAGTACAAGGAGAAGTCAGTGAGCTCAATGGCCAATATTTTATATAAATAAAGCAAGCAATAAGGATGGGGATATTTTGGGGTTCATCTCATGTGAATATTGTGAAAGAATAAGTACAAAACAATATACCTAACACAGTAGCCATGCTACGCACTACGCATCTCACATACTGAATATGTATGAGTATTGTTTGTTTTGTTTTTTTTCTCTCGTCTGGTCTATCGCATATCTTTTTTCATTCGAAACGAAACCAGTGACCGCTATTGAGATGGTACCCGCAAGAAGTGCTTGAAGATGACGTCCTCTGATATGTCAACTATTTGAGCTGAGATGACTCTTCCCTTTGACGATGGCAGCAGATAATAGCTGAGAGGTAATGTCAGGAAACGTGACAGTTGGTTTATGAGACACTTCAAGATAAACGCAATAACGGGATCAAATGTGTATGGACATCAAGATATGAACAGAGGAATTTTTTTTGCCAGGGGTTGGTGCTCTCTCTCTTTTTCTTTTTTTTTTTTTTTTGTCTGTGTCCTTCAATAAATCTGAACGGTATTGAAACGGTCAAGCACTGAGTGGGAACTTGCGACACTGACTGTAACGGATACCATAATCCGCCAAGCAATTGATACTTGCCCTATAAAAAGGGAATATCTGTTAATGTTTTCATTTTCTGATTTATCTGATATAAAGCCAACAATTGTACCCTCACACATTCAAAGGATGAATCATTCAACCATATCGTGGGTGGACCGCCGTTGTAAATTGCCGACCGGGAAATGCCGTCGGCTGGTAAATAGTGCGACCGGGAAATTCCGTCGACTGGTAAATTGTGCGACCGGGATAATGAAAGACAGGATATTACCGGCGGTAAAGTGCTACCAGGAAATATAACCAAGAAATGGTGTGTAATGTACATGGTAAGACCAACTCTACATTACAGCGGCAATCTTAGCGGTCAAATGTACGATTCCTGCAGTAGGCCAATAGTTTGTTCTACTGACGCTGTCTAGGCCAAGTGACACATTCTCTGAGTAATAACGGGAGGTCATTTCAAATAGATTTCCAAATGATATAAAGCATTCATAATTATTCTGTCAGATTAAATCATTTCTTAATTATACACGCACACACGTCATAATTTTTTTTAAGCCCGTGATAACGTATGTGTGGGTATGTATGTGAATGTCGTTTAAACGAATTTAATGATCGGGCGCTTGTGGCTGTGCGCACAGTCATTTAAAGGATTAGCCATTGGTGCATAGAGGTGACGTTAAATGTGAGCGCTCCCGGTGTCGCAAGTTTTTTTTTTTTACATATGATTTTGTGAAATATGCGGGTATTGTTAACAAGAATTTGACATATGGGACTTTTAAATGGTACATGTTTATTCATGTGGTCTCTTACGAAACTCTGATCTGAGACGGGGCAAGAGAGATGTCTTGATATAGTGGCTGTTCTTTGCCCTATATATAAATTCAATAATTGTTTCTGATAGAAGACAGTCTCCAGAAGAGCAGGTGAATTCATTTATAACATAAGTTCGATTTATTGGTATTTTTTTCATTAACAAGGATTGTTGCTAATAACAAGGTAGGAAGTTTTTTTTTTTTAGAGAAAATAATTCATTTTATGCATTTGTCAAGTTCAACAGGTGTTGTATTGGAATTCCATGTGTCTCAATGCGGTCTCATCATGTTTGTAGCTTTGGTGTCGTTGGTTACAATAGAATAGATGTATTGTTGCGTTGCTTTTATTGTTGTTACAGTTTGTTATGGAGCATTATTCGGTAAATTCCGATGCCGAACAAAACATGTCCCCCAATGTAATCTCTTTACAATTACCATATTCTGTCTGACATAAACTGCCCAATTTAATGATAGTTACTGACAGTTAAATGGGAATATATATATATATATATATATATATATATATATATATATATATATATATATATATATATATATATATATATATATATATATATGAAAGTAATCATGTCTACGATCGCAGGGTAGAGAGATGGGTGTTTAAAATGCATTATTTTTATCATAAGTTCTGTTAGCTCAGTTGTTAGAGCAGAGTCGTGCGAAGACTGCTTCCTGGTGGATACGGATTCGAATTCAATTCGGCACCCATTTTCTTATTTATTCACAAGGTCGACGATTTGTTTCTAGGTTAATCCCGGTGCCGGACGAAATATGTTTCCTAATATAATATCTCTACAATCATTACACACACACACATGCACACACACATATATGTATATTTCTAGGCTGCTTTGATTTGTCTCATAACAAGGTTGATAATGCTGATGACAATTTTTGCTGCTACAATAAAAAAGCTTTCGCACTATTTCTAAAATCACCGTTATTGCCAAAAAGTAATGATGAGAATAATGAAAACAATGAACTGAGATATCTATTGAAGATAAAGCAAAATTCCTCACATTACAATTTCTCCGAAATTATACAGAATTCAGTTTTGTGGCCATTATTCCTGATCACTTTTTCAATCAAGCAGGGCATCAAGTTACAACACAGATCAGGATTTATTTAAGGGACCCACATGTCCGTCAGGGTCTTTTTCAGCATTTCGATGCTACTTCAGTGACACCCAGTAACTCCCCACTCTATAATGAGTAACTCCTCAATAAGGTTTAAATCTGGGCTGTTGCCCTGCTAGTAGTCTAGGACTTGGATGCTATGGTCCCATATCAAGTTTCTTGGGAGCCACTTCTTGACTGGGGAGCTGTCTCGCTGGAACACGTTGTAGCCTGGAGTTTCCATGAACGTAAGGGTGTGGTTCTTGGATATTTCGGTTTGTGTTCAAGCGATTGAAAAAGTTAATGCTGTTTTTAAAGTTCTGTTGTTGTTGTTTTTTTTTTTTTTTATCAGCGTTATAAAAGATAAACCGTACGAATAACAGCAGTCCGTAATTATTTTCAAATACCTTAAACCTACACCCGTCATTTATCTCCAAATAACCTTCAGAAGAGTATAACTTAAGTTGTAACGGGTGAAATCGACATAGAGGCACGCAAGTTCATCGTGTGCTCTTGTCAATTGTGCAATACTATATTCAACTTGTAGCAAGAGTCCTGGAGTACTGAGGAGACTTGCTGTCAATTGATCTCAATTGACAAACTCCGCTTACAACTGGTATGAAAACTCGACAGATTTCTATAATAATAAGAAATGAATGTGAAAAAAAAATAACAAATAAAACAATACAAAAAGAAGGAACGTTTTCAGATTGATAACTAATTTGCACGGCAGCTGAGTACTCCTTTTAAACGCTGTAAAAAAAAAGAGAAGAAAAAAACTAAAAAAAAAGAAAAAAGGACGACACAACCTGATAATAAATAAACATTGACCAGAGAGATGTCAAGGTTCTTCTGCTCAGTGACTTCCGTCCAGCGACACGAAATCTTCAATTCCAAAGCTTGCAGGGAATGTGCGGTAGACAAGCAGGCAGCAGCCTTTCGTCACAAGTCACGTCTCAGATAACCTTTGACCGCTGATCAAATTTAGGCTATCCTAATCACACTTTCTGCAGCTCCCACGCTAGCACATATTGTGTGTATGGGAAAGTATACATGTTCTTTTCTGTATGGAGGTGGTTTAGGCCAAGTTACTCTTGGCCGGACAATTATATATATATATATATATATATATATATATATAGCTTTACAGCTTTAAATACTAAACATTAAAAAAAACTTTTTTCTAAATTTTTTTTTTTTGTATCACTTCAATCCCTTATTTCCCAATATCTGTATATGTAATGAATGCAATTTTCTTCAGTGTATTTTTTATTTTATTTTTTTTAAACTTTGGTATTATGATACTATGTGTAAATTTTCTCTTGTCGGGATCATCAGTTGTCTACCAAGCAACTGTTTTGGGGATTTAAAAACAAAAAAAAAACAGACAAGTTTCTGGAAATGTATGGTTCAGTACTTCTTTCAATTTGAATAAAATTACGAACGGGTCCTTGAATATTCTTGCAGTTCCCACACTAGTTCTCTGGTTGGCCCCAGGCTGCATTGTGCGTGGAGTCGTACCGTGAAGGACTTGAATTAGAACCTGAGCGTAATTTTATTGAGGGATGGCTCCAAAAGAGATGTTATGGAATATCTCTGCAAAATGAGTGTAGAGAAAAACGGGCCGCAAACTGTGAAGATTCCGCCAAGTATGAATACGGTTTTGCTAAACAGGTGTTTGGCGAGGGTTTCAACCCTGAACAAGAGCATTATTCGAATGAAACCACTTTGTATAATAAAAAACCTTTCCATTTTGGGGCAGCAAGGTGGAGCTCCCTAACGAAAAAGACCAAGCATTTAGGTTCTTTTCTATTACGAGAAAGAAAATGATTCAATTTTCTTTCTCTTCCCTGTCTCTTTCTTTCTTTTTTTCTTTTTTCGTTCTTTTTTCTTTTCTTTTCATTTTCTTTTCTCAATGTTTGTCATTCTTCCCTCATTTCCCGTGACCTTGCGTAGCGTGTTTAATTTTCTTTGTGACGCCTGGCCCCCGTTTGCTCGCTGACCTGTCATATCAAATAATCACACCGTGACAAGAGAATGATGCAAAAGGTCATCGGCCAGCCTTTTCGCTGAAATACCAACATATTTCCAACCGGTGACAGAGGTCAGTCCCTCGCCAATAGTCAGGATTTAGAATGCTGATTTTCTACGCCGATTGGTTCTCTACACTTGGGAAAATTGACGTAGTACAATCGTCTACCCATTTAGCTCTTAGGCACCAAACAGGCGCTTTCTGTTTAGGTATTGGCTACTGCCCTGTGTTCAATCCCCACGAGGCGCTCGCTTGACTCTATGACAGTCTGAGCTCCGCTTCGTTAGTATCTGAGACTGTTTGCTTGGTAGATAGCTGCGTATTTCTCTGACGTTGCTATTGTCCAACCCAGATTGTAGCAAAGTGTTCGAATGTTGGTATTTAATCCATACAGTCTTTCCAATCTTGAGATATTGGCGCAACACAATCTTTCTAGCCTCATCCAACACCACACACAGTTTAGTAAATATAGGCACCGAAAAGCATATCTAATGATACTAGCACATTCCCGTACACCGACTGCCACCTTCCAAAAGGGTGTGTCTATGGCTGAGAAATGGTGTTTATTTGACTTCCCAAGTGGACAAACATGGCACAGGGCAGGTTTCATGAGGACCGCGTACATCCCGTGTGAATAAGAGCAGAAACAGACCAGTGGTTTTCGTGGCAGACATCAGGAGATGATCTTTATCCTACTCCGTTGGCGGAATGGGTACGTGCTGACTGGTCGACGGATCCTGGGGGACCAGGCTCGCTGCAGTTCATGTCTTTGTCTCGCCCAAACTCGTGACACGACCAAAGTGGTCAAATGTGACATTAGGTCGCTTCAATGTGAGGCCAAGCATGCACGCGTGCGAGCAGATTCAGAGATTGTCCAGTATCTGCGGCTAGTGCCACCAAGGCGTAATGGTCACCCACGACCCTCACTTTTTAGTGCAATTGGTAGGTGCAGCTCTGGAGTTGGAATCTCAAGGACCAGACTAGCATTAACTGTATTGGTTTTAAAATCTGGACTATGCCTAATTCATTGATTGTCCCGTGTCTAAGTTGACAATTGAGGTACAGGTTTTTGTCGCTACTGCCCAAGTAGATGAGGAAGTTATGGAAGTTATGCCTTACTGTTTACTTGACAACTTTCTCAGTAAGTCACATACCCTTCTTTTAGGTCTGTCCAAGTCGCGTGTAATTTTGGTGATCCAAGTCACGCACTATTTCGTTGGTCTATTGCATACCATTTTGATGGTCTAAGTCAAATACGATTTTGTCGTCACATTCGATTTTAATAGTCCAAGTCACACACTGCTCTGGTGGTCCGCCTAGGTCACATACTATTTTGATAGCTCGAATTTTGGTGGTCTTCGTAAGTCACACACTGTTCGCTCACTTATCGGTCTATTACGTGGCTTTTCCACAAGAGAGCAAGTGCCATATTTCTTGGTGTCAACGACTTGCCACCATCCAATATTTGCCGAGCCAAATCTTGGAACTATTGACAGTAAACCCACCAGGATCTTTGCTGGGAACAGGTCTGCACTAAAAATAAGGGAAGGCAACTGTTGGTACGTTTAATTTTGACACTGCCGAGGTCGCTCAGAACGTTTCAGTCAAACAACTCCTTGGCGCAGTAAACAACAACACGTGGACAAAACAGCAGATGGCAAGATGCAAATGGCGCCTGTCAGTGTTCCGTTAGAGGTTTGACGTCCTTCCGAATTGAAAAGAAACTATTGACTAACATTTTCCGCTTTCCTTCATATTGACAGACGGCCAGAAGTTGCAGGAGGCCAGATCTGGACCGTAGGATTGGACAGGGATAGAGGTAGGTGCTAACAGACTGGGGTGATTAGATGCCCCCCCCCCACCCAATTAAAAATTTTTAAAAAACTGCAAGACATGAAAAATGACCTGATAAGCGTGAATGGAACGGTCACACAGTATACAAGCTCAGTACCGACTGAGTGCTCCACTGGAGAGTGTCTGTTCATGCATGCACAGTAGGTCTTGGCTGTCAAGTTATATCAAGACTGTGCTAACTAGTTCCCTGAATGACTGGGTACTCTCCGGGTAGATCTTGGGCATACCAGTTTGCTTTATTCCCGGTTTCCGGTTCTTCGGGAATGGAAGTCAAAAAGAATTATCTGAAGCCTGATACATTAATGGATCCGTTTCCCAAGCATCACATCTTGCACAGAGGAAGTTTGGGTCAGGGAAAATCCCTGATGCCTGCAATATGTATGTTGGTACAGCCAACCCGTACACAGACTAGGAAAAAAAACAAAAAAAACAATCTAAAAAAGCAAAAGATCCTGGGATGACGAATAAATACCTGCATGCATTCTCCCCGCTCACTGGAACGCTCAAAGAACGTCATGTCCCCACTTTTTCCGCTTTCTTGTATTCAGACCCCGGCCCCACACGAACGAATACGTTGTCGAGTTCCTGTCCAACCGGCTACGATAATCAGCATTCTACCATAACTTTCATTCAGTTCTTCTTTTCTTTCTTTTTTTTTTTTTTGTTCTTTTCTCAGATATCTGCTTGTAAAACAGTTCCCTCTACATCCGCTGGAACAAAACACTGTTTACTGATTAGATAATTAGTCTTCAAATAAACCACACAACCCTTTTTTCTTCCTGTAAGCCATTTGGCGAGCCTTTTTACTGGGTAGACGCGTAGACCAGTGATCTAACGGCGTCAACGTGAATAAGGCGTGAACAGGGGCCTACGACCTTGAACGCATTTGTTGAAGGTTAATAAAATAGTTTAATGGGCTGAGTATGAGATAATTTCAATCTTTGAGGTGGCTTTTAGCTCAAGCACACACACACACACACACATACACACACACACATATATATATAAGTGAACAATAGGGAATGAGACAAACTCAGGGGTTAAAGTATATGGAGACTCAATTCAGTAATTAATTTATTCATAAATTAATTAGTATGCTATAAGTTTCGGGAGGGGTTCCCATCTTCAGTATTTTATATGTACATTTTAGTGGTTAAAAGGTTAGGTTTCCGTAGAAAACAGATTTAGCATAAGATGGTTTGCTTTGAAAGCAAAAATAAAAATGAAAAAAGAGGATTCGTTGGCGGCCATGGTAGTGAGCTCAGACTGTTTTATTTATATGAAGGCATCTGTAGTGATTTGGTTGGATCTTTTGTTGGAAGAGGTAGCAGTAG
>OY735207.1:39077315-39107315 GCA_963457665.1 Thysanoteuthis rhombus
ATATATATACCCCCACACATATACACCCACACACATATACACCCACACACATACACATATATATGTGTGTGTGTGTGTGGTAGCTCTAAATCAATTTAGTGTTAAGTATTGAACGTATCAAACACTCTATGAAATAAACCAATCATATATCAGATATTGTATCATATTATATTGCATATCTAATTTATATATATAAGCTAGAGTAACTTCAGTCAGTGTAACCAGTCCGTTCCTATTCGCTATTGTGACCATGCCATCCAGTAGTTATTAGCAAGATAGTTTCGCAAAATCCTGGCTATAGTAATGAGTTCAATCCTCACTCGGTGCTCCTGACATGTGGACCTTTGCTGGTCTACGTTTAGGTAACACTTCAGGATCATTGACATTGCACCGTTTTGCAAGCTTTTCTCGAGGACCAATCCGCTGAGACAACGAGTTCGATCCTCGCTACGGGTCCCATCCTCTGCTCTGGCCTCTTAGGTAAGCATAGTAAATATCTATTAGGACAGTTGCAGCACGATGATAGTAAGTGGCCTTATCTTGCAAGCCATTGCTGATCAATACGATCTTCACACTCTGACCCCTGGATACAATTTTAGGAGATACTTGACAAGTTATCGCAACGCTCAAGCTACGACCCGTAAACTAATCGGCGTCGATCGGAAATAAAGTATTTGCCTCCAACGAGATTTGAACTCATATCTCGTATCCTTGTTGAACCCAACTGATATGGATGGCATTTTATCGATTTCGCCACGGATACTAAACTCAGAGTTGGCAGAGTAAAATCTTGTCATATAGTCACATCCTTTCTCGTCCGATTTCCCCTGCGTCATATTGTTTGTTTACAAAGTAGTAGTAGTATTAGTAGTAGTAGTAGTAGTAGTAGTGAAAGGCTTTGAAATGTTTGAATCTCTTACATGAATCATTTTCATTAATAATGTTGATACTTCTTCGTTATCAATAGGCTACTCATACCCTAACCTCAACTCTAAACCTTGCATAATTCCCCCTTCGATTGCAAAAAGGAAACAGCCTCCTCCTCCATTCTAGGCCAGTCCCATATCTTCACGGCTAAGAGGCGGAAGAAAATTTCGTCTTCAGCCCCCCCCCCCTCGCTTCAACGACATTTAAAAAAACTGATAAGAGTGAATTTGAATTACTGAGATATTAGTGAGCTCAACGCATGCGCAATTACAGATAATAGATAACGAACCTTATAGATAACTAATATGAGTGGCCAACAGATAACGAAGTTCTTTCATTTCTTTTTTTTAACTGTTTTTTTTTCGTTTAATATGCAGCATCTATAAACCAAGAAGTAGCTATAGACATGATACTTACAAGTTCTCCGAATTTCCACAACGAAGTATTGCCATTATTGATTTTTCAAGAGTTGAGCAGCCGTAGACACCGAACGTGGCCAAAGGTTCAATCTTTTATTTTTCATACGTTTGTTTACGTGTTTCAGTGTTTCAGAGCTCCTGGCCGTACCATTTTGTCTACAGACTTGGAAATTAGCATCAGTACTCCACTAGACGCCGTCTAAAAATGATTTTTTTTTTTTTTTTTGGAAAGAAGCCTTTTGGGACCTTATTTTGACAGGTGTATTTATAACATCTAGATTCTCAAGAATCTGAAGATTTTTAGAAGAATTTTTTTTTCGTTTTTTTTTTTTTGTTCTGCTCTATTTTAGATGATTTTTTTTTAATGGAAAACGCCAGTGATGTCACGAATTATTTTTATTCTTGCAAAATATATATACGCTTTGATGAATTTTTTTGACATGACTATAAATTTTGTCGCAACGGTTCTTCGGCTATTGATTATGACGATGAGTTCATATTTTTTGTTTGGATGTCTCGTCGGAGGCTAATTCTTTATTTTCTCATCGAAGCTGCTTGCTTAACATACAATGCGAAATGACCTGAACGCTGCGATAAAAAGCAACAATAATCAAGATAACCTTAATCCTTAACTTAACGATGTTTAATAAGTGTTTTATTCATTTTGAAAGGACATGGGAACGTGCATAAGATAAGAACCTTCAGTCCTATTCCCTACCACGGAGATGTGTCTTCTTGGAGCAATGTAGCGTGAAGGACTGCAGAAATCCTATCCTTTGGCAACACACTCACTCAGGCCACTCACCAACCACACCCAAAATTGTTCTCCCCTCTCCTGCCTACAAGCAATCTCCGAATCCCAGAACCTTTCCATTTTTATACCCAGAGGCGAAGTAATATCGGTGCGGTGCGCACATGCGCGTTAGTGTCCTAATTTGGGTCCTCTTCCCCGACCCAGTTCTGCTACCCCCTCCCCCATCGCCCTCACCGAGAGAATGGCCTTTCATGTCCATTAAGAGTCTCCAGTGACCTGGTCATTTTGTGACTTCTCATTAGTGCATCTAATAACGAATCACGACATAGTTTTGCGTTAGTGTACGTCTTGGAGAAGATTGAGAGAAGGAGCAGGGAAACGGTAGGGGGGCAAAGGAAGGGTTGACGGTCGGGGGGGGAGGTGAGGGTAGCGTAAGAAGACAGGACCCATGCGCCAGTAATGGGGGTAGGGAGGCGTGAGTGTTGGGGGGTTCATGTCGAGGTTAAGATTGTGCTGGGTTGGGGGACGGAGCCGTTTTCTGTTCTGTTCTGTTCTGTTCTCTTCGTTCTTTGCTACACCCCCCCCCCCGCTGTGCCCCAGCATTTTTGTCGATGTGTTGTTATGATTGCCGTTGTCTGTCGTCCGTCGTGCAGACTGTTATAACGTGTGTTGCTCTGCTTTTCTTGTAACAGGGGATAAGAGATCTGGTGACAGATGGTCTTCGGCAACGATTGCTTCTTGAGAGGGAATTATTTTGGGAAGGAAAGGAAAAGACGGTGACAGAGGAATGGAAGAAAATGAGAGTTAGGGAGCAGGTGGCAATAGAGAGAGAGAGAGAGGGGGGGGAAGAGAGAGAGAGAGAGGAGTGGAGTGAAAGAGCGAGAGAGAGAGGGGGTAGAGAGAAGTTGCTGTAAGAGCGGCAGCTTATAAAATGGTATTTACTAAGCTAGGCTTAGTCTGGCACAAGGCTTCAAGAGTGGAACTAATGACCCATAACAGTAATTTCCAACTGGAGGGAATTTAGCAAGTCGAAGGGAAGAATAAGATTAAAACAAGATAAGATATAAGATTAAAATGAAACAGTGAATGTTGTGTTCTTGATCGTTACAATTTCAAGATGAACTTATTCTTATAATACTGTCCAATAATACGAAAAATAGATGATTATCTGAGAGTATTCTTTATATCAACTTACTTTAACAGGAGGGAAAACTAGTGTTCTTATTGACAAAAGTTGGTAAATGGCCTTGAAAAGTTTAGGAACCACTTGTCAATCAGATTTACTTGCTAACCATCGGTTTTAGCTTTCTTTGTTAATTCATCCTTGTAATACCACTTCCCATGATAGAGAATTGTGGCGAATCCTGGGGAAGGTTTATGTTCAACGACAGACGTTAAAAGACTTTTGATGACGATGAATGCGACTTCTGCTTAATCAGAGTATAAATAGATTCCACTGCGGAAAGATGAAATAACAGGAGAAATGAACTAATACGAAATATCCACCAACATGGAAAACGTAATGAGAAGAGTCCACAACCGTGGATAAATTGAAGGAATCCGTTCAAAATTCCGGGAACTTTACACAATACGACTTCACGAAAGTCGGAGGTTATATTTGGACCGAAAAGTTGTGACTACAACAACTAAAATGAGGACAACGATTCGAATAAGTCAGTGTGTAACAAGAACGGACTGTTCTCTTCCGATCTTTTTATGGTTCATCCATCCTTGTTAGAGTGAGGATAGGATCTAGGTTTATCAATTCTTTTAGACTCTCTGTGGACCAGAGGATTGCGACCACTTCGCTACGGTTTTAGCAACAAGCAGATTTTTACGGAGAGGAGTGGCCAGCTCAACGCTAAACACTCCTCTTTTGCCCGGGTTTGGTACCAACCATGGCAGCAACCAAGCTGCAAGTTTTCATTTTTTTTTCCCAGAGTAACCTTCTCTTTTAGGGACTGCCTTATAGGGCAAAGGAACTCCTCTTACCCCGCTATTCACCCATTGCAGAAAATAGGATGTATACGTATGGCTAATTACTAATCCCTGCACCATGTCAGGGATTCAGAGAGTATTACGAGTACTCCTAGTCCCGTGTTATATGGAGAGGAAAGGTGCATTGACTATGAAGTACCTAACATCCCCATCGTCTAAATCATAAAACCAACCCACAAAGCTTACTAAATACGAAAGTTGCTAAGATATTTATAAAACTACCTCCTGTGTGAAACAAGGCCATAGTAGTTTGGCAACTAGTGTGGAAAGCACACACCAAACTAATGGTACTGACTTACTAACATTCACCTTTTTTTTTAGTTATTTGCTGAGATTATCTAAGTCTAGCATGGGGGCATCAGCTTCTATTTTGAGGAATTAAACCTCTATAAAAGCACACACTCTACGATAGTCGTCCAGATATTTACCCAGATTAGCTAAGTCTGAAACTAGACCATGTGTCAAATCGCTGCTGGTGACCTTGGTCGCAGGAATATGACAGCTGATATGTGAATGGCAAAATGCACAAAGTCTGGTATTACCTAAAATGATGAAACTATATTGCTATATCCGTTAAAAATCTCAATTTAAAAATATCAGTGGGCTGGCGCTGGCCATGTTGTAAGAATGGAGGACATCGCGACTCATGACATGGATCCGCCGAGATCACATGCGCAACCGAGGCCGGCAGAATATTAGATGGGGGACGAGCTAGACAAATTCAGAAAGTACTGGCTCCGCGACGCCCATGATAGAAAAGTGAGGCGAATCCTAGGGAAGGTCTGCGTCCAACAACGACGGACGTTAAAAAGAATGATGATGATGATGATGATGATGATGATGATAATGGTGGTGATGATGATGATGATGATGGTGATGATGATGATGGTGGTGGTGATGATGATGATGATGATATTGTTATATCAAAACACCGTCTTCTGGCAAGCAACACTCTAGTATCTATCAGGGTTTTTTTCGTTTCTTTTCTTATCTAACCGTCAGCTTTTTTCTTTTGTTTTTCCTGCATCGAAAAAAATCTGTTTCATGTGGACGTCGATGTTAACCATTTGTTTGATAGGTGCTCTGCATCGGTTCTAGTCTAATATTTATCACAGCCTTCTCCTCTGTGCGAATTGCATTCTATTTTCATGAGATGAGAAAGAAAATCTCCTCTTTTCATGTTGTTAGAAGCCAGATGAGGATTGGAGCAAAAATAACGAAGATAAATGAATATAATAAGGAAAAAAAAAAGAAAAGAAAGAAGTGAGATTAATTCTTTAACTTGAAGCTTAAATGAAGTTTTCGTATCAATGGAAATCCTGCCACTAAGTTCCTTTTTTGCTGGTGTTGTTTGTTGATCAGATTAAGCTTTCCTTCCCGAGGGTTGCAACCTTGTGATTGAGAAGGGTTTCTTATTTAGTTTTGAGATTCTGATTGGAAGTATTTTTAGTATTGCACGGATTTATGATTAATTCGGACTAGTTTTGATCCCGTTGCTTTTTAGTTTTGTTTTATTCTGAAGCAGTGGATGGATCAGATGAAAACCTTGTGAATAAAAGCAACAAAAGAGCTCTTTCTTCCATCTTTTCACACACACACACACACACACACACATATATATATATATATATATATATATACGCACGCACGTGAGTGTGTATAAGAAATGGACATATTTGGTTAGACAGACTGAATTAAGAAATTGAGTCATATTACACATAAACTTATTCGAAAATGATCTCCTGTCGTTACGTAGTTGATATTTCACTCAATCTAGACAACGTAAATACAATAAACAATTAATGAAGATGGTGCTGCAGTAGGAATCGAACCTGCCACCGATAGAGTAGCCATTCCAACGTCCCGATACTCTTACGGCGGCTGTTTAGCTCAGTGGTAAGATTCCTGCTGCAGCACCATTTTCTCTAATTGTTCATTCCATTTATGTTGTCTGAATAGAGTGACATATTAACCGTGTAATGACGGGAGATCATTTTCAAATAAGTTCCTCTATGATATAACGCAGTTGAATGTATCGAGCACTCTATGAAATAAATCCATCACATATCAAACATTGCTTTATATCATATTATGTAACATTGCAAATCTGATTTGTACTATATATATATATGTGTGTGTGTGTGTGTGTGTATGTGAATCGGCTTGTTGGGAAGGATTTCCACAGCAATGGGACGACGTAAAGAGTAAACAATTAAAGAAAATGGAGCTGCAGCATATATATATATATATATATATATATATATATATATATATATATATATATATATATATATATATATATATAAAACGTTTCCCCTTTTTATCCGAAAATAGAGTGTTCCTATGAAACTGTTCGTAAGCTGAATAGTATAAAGTGCAGAGGCACTTACCATCAATTTATGTGAGAAACATTTTAGCGATCCCAGAACCCCCATCACACCACCACTAAAGAAATGACCGTCTTTTATGTCTGTCAGTTTTGCATTAACACCCTCACAAGCTCTCACTGTCTTTTCTGATACCTTTGGACAAATTTCGCAAATGGATACTCAAAACGAATTGAGATAAAGTACCGATGCTCACAAACACAGTTTAAATCTGTGCCAGCCTTCCTTAGAGCGAAGCGGTGTAATATGAGCTCATCTGTATTAGAGAAAATTCTGTGTATACACACACACACACACACACACATATATATATATATATATATATATATATATATATATATATATATATATATATATATATACATGTGTGTGTATGCGTGTGAAAGAGAGAGAGAGAGAGAGGGAGGGAGAGAGAAGGTGTGTGCAATTAAAGGAAATGCATTTGGTTATAGGAATTGGTAAGAGACGTGATTGTGTTGAAAAATAGATATTTGTTGTATGAAATAAATGTTATTTTTTGTCTTTGTTTTTTTTTTCTCAACGGACGTATTGAATTACTTACGTACACGAGATCGACTTGTTCACGGATATCTGCGGTATTCACAGAACCACGCCATAAATTTCCTTCTGCATCTGACATGAGGGGTTTGCTCAGGACAGACGCCCAAGTATGGAATCCATCTGTGTCCAACGTGTGGCTCGTCGGAGACGTTCTTTTGATATTTACGCAAACAATGATAATAATGATAATGATAATAATAATAATAATAATAATAATAATAATAATAATAATAATATGTGAAACTGTAAATCGCAGAATTACTGCGACCTATGAGTACTAGGAGAGGAGGGCTGGAGACTTGAGGAGACTTGCTGTCACTCAAACTCCAGCGGTTACCACCAGGCAACTGGTGTGAGATTCCAAATAATAACAATAATAGTTTTAATAATAATAATAATAATAATAATAATAATAATAAGAAGAAGAAGAAGAAGAAGAAGAAGAAGAAGAAGAAGAAGAAGAAGAAGAAGGAGGAGGAGGAGGAGGAGGATGCTGCTTCTGATGATGATGATGATGATGATGATGATGATGATGATGATGATGATTATAAGTGGGGCACTGTATGAAATGTCATTGCCTGGTTTGAACATGGATAAACTGACGGCAAAATGAGTTGGGGGAAAGGGAGCTGCACAAGGATCAAAGCGGATTAGATTAATGTCGGAGGGCCGAGAATGACGGATGCCACTTCAGGATTCAAAATTCTTACCAAGAAAAAGCGTCGAATCTCATGGCCGTCTGTTGCTAATAAGCAACGGGTTTAAGGCGTTCAAAAGAAAGGAAGAGGAAGAGGTGGAGGAGGAAGAGGAGGGGGAAAATAGCAGCTAAGCATACGTAACAAAAGGAAGAGAAAATGGTGGACGTCTGGAGAATGGAATTAGTTTTTTTTATTGTTTTTCTTTTCTTTACCCACAGAAAGAAAAAACAAACAAAAAAACCATCGAGCGAAATGTAAATTATAGTAAGTGCAGGAGAAAAATGAATTGGGGTGGGAGAAAGAAAAACAGAAACACGAAGAAAGGAAGGGATAGAAAGAAAGAGAAGAAAAAAAAGGAGAGGGGGTAAATGAGTTGACGAAGAAAGAAAGAGAGAGAAAGAAGTAACGAGGAGGAAAAAAGGGGGAAAAAGTAAAGGTTAATAAAGAGAGGGAGAGAAAGAATTAAAGAGGGTAATGGGGGGAAGAGAGGTAAAGAAAGGGAGAGAAAGCAGTAAACGAAAGGAGGAAAAGAAAGTAAAGAAAAAACAAGGAACATCACTTTTGACCTAAAAAGAATGGTATACAACCAATACATTCTCCCCGATAGTCACCTATGGCGCTGAAACATGGAACCCAACCAAAAGATTGATCCTCGGGCACAGGAGAGAATCATGCTTAACATCAAATGGTGAGATCTAAAGACAGCACAGTATTGGCTACGAGACGCCAATGAAAGAGAGGTCTGGCAAATCTTGGGAAAGGTCCATGTCTAAGGATAGACGCTAAGAGGCTGATTACTACTACTACTACTACTAATACTATTATTATTATTTTTATTATTATTATTATTATTATTATTATTATTATTATTATTATTATCTTCCTGATTTGCAGTGCACTTTTTGAGTAAAATTATCAGTAATGCATTTACATCACATAAGTGTAGCAGTACTATTCTGTCAGTAACGCTTGCATTAATCATGGCCATTAAGAATATCTTTGCATTTCTATTCTCAAAAAATATGACAGCCAGGGCCATATTCAGGCCCTGTTACCCCTCGTACACAAGAATTGAAATACACAGCGAATCACAAAATTTACCTATCTAAGTCTGTTCATAGCATGCAATTGGAACTGACAAGTTATACGTACGTGGGGAGGTGAAATGAGTTGTGTATCTGGAGCAAATACATGCAAACATGTAAATACTTGCTAGTGAAATATTTTTGGTAAGACAAGTTTATTTTCGTAAACCATACTCCAATTACTGTTGACACGAACAACAAGCAGTAATTCATCGATTTATTTAAAACAATGGAAGGCGTTTTAATAAAAGGGATTAAAAAATGATTTCCAAGGAGTAATCATCAATTTATTCATCAAAGAAACCAATCTTTTAATCATTATATTTTTGTATCGGGTGGGTCTGTGACCAGGGTGTGGCCCGCAGAAATTGCTCCTTTTGTCCCCTCATAAATCCGGCCCTGATGTCAGCTCTATTCACTTAGTAACGCTTGTGTTCATTCTTGACCACTGACGACCCATTTCTATTGATTCATTTCGATATATTTAAATAGTAGAATAACTTTCATCATCTAATCATGCCCTGACCATATCACGAGCTTATATACAAAATGTTCAGTTTATTTGTTTGTTTGTTTGCGCTTAAATGGGATGATCTCATTAGTTGATTTACCTTCCTATTATGGCATGATAAAAACTCTTACCTAGAGACATATAGAAACTCTTGAGACTTCATATCTGATAATCACACATTAAAATAGCTTGAGATGAGTCGAGATTTCAAAAAACTTAAAATCTGGATACTCGAATCATTAATAATAAATTACCTAATAAAATAGCTTTAGACTCCTTAGTGTCAATCCATAGAATAATAACCCCGTCATTTTCGCAGATATATTCTAGTCACATATATAATGAACAGTGCATTGAATTTACATTACACGTCTAATATAGAATACATAATAATAGACCTGTCAGTAACATTTACAATGATTTATGACGCCTGGCAATAGCACCCATACGGTGAGATAAGCAAAAAATCTGGAGAGAAAAAATTACAAAACTTCCCTCAGAAACTTCCTTTCAATAACCTTATACTCTTGAAACCGTTTTTTTTAAAATTACCCTTTGCTATTATATAAGAATTATATAAGAATTATTTCAAAAGTTCAGGATTTATCAAATTATTTCCCTGCAGGTTTTCAAGTTCAATTAAATTGGCTTCGATTAGAGTGACATTTTTTCAGGCTGCAAGAGCTTGATTAGGAGATGCTATCCTACAGAGGAACCCGTGCTGATTTACTGGATATAAACAGGATAACCTCAGGTCACATAATCATGGACTGCAAGTGCAGCATTTCCCCTGATAAAATCAAGCAACAGCCATCACTAAATAGTGCAACCAGAGGACACAGCGAGAACTACAAACCCTACCAGCCACCGGGGTTATGAAGGACTCCTTCTCAGCGAGAATCTATTCCTACCTGGAACAAGCTATCCGAAACCCCAGTGTCTTCTCCAAATATGAACATATCCGAATCAGATCTCAGAAAAGATCTCAAACACCAAATTATACGAGTACGAACTTTCAAACTGATGTTCACAGGTTAATTTCACTAACCTAATATCATCCTGACTGGGATACAAAACTGAGATACAAATTGACCGTCTTAATAGGTGTTTCCCTGTATTCAAATTTCAGGAGGCAATTATCCTTATTCCCATGTGATGTGGGATGCGACTAGGGCTGCCAATGCTGGGGTTGGGGGTTACTCCCAGAAGTGTTTTTTTTTTTCCAACTAACCATCTGGATTTCTTCTTCCTTTTTTTTTTAAAGGATCTCTGATTTTTTTTCAAATTTCAAATCAATCTATTCTTGAAAACAGGTCACATTTTTTGATATTGTTTAAAATGACGCACCTTCAATTTAGCTGCCGATAGTTTAGTCACCAATTAAACGCGTTTGAATCTCGTATGATACATGACGAAAATAACGGCTAATTCTTATATCAATTAATTTTATTGTTGATATATTTGTGTGATTAATGGCAATTCTTTCACTATTTCAAGAGGTTTTGAACAAAAGGAGAAGTGATTATAGTGATTTACCTGTAAAAGTAAAGTCCATTTATCAATAATACAAAAAAGTAAAATACAGTTGTATTTTTTATAAGAACTTAATATTTCTATAATCTTTGGTTTTCCTTTTTTCCCTAGATACGACGGAAGATCTTTTTAACATGTGCTAACTTCATTCTAGGATGACTGTAGATACGAGGCTTGCCACTAACTGTGTTACTAATTTAGAAGTGAGTTTTCAATCTATCGACTCTAGAAGTCACTCTCAAATTTGAAAGATAAAAAAAAATCAATTCAGTTGGCAATAATGGATTTCAATCGGAGAAAATTTACGAAAAAAAATCCTTATAATGTCGACATTGAACTCAATAAATCGAAAAAATATCTAAATTGGCAACACTGGTCACTGGTCAGGGATGGGGAGGGGGCAGGAACTGGCCCCTACCGATATTTGATTCTGGCTGTCATAAATCTACCCTTCTAACAAGTGCTGGAGTTTCCCTGGTTTAGCGTCAAATGGAGTCTACGAGGCAAAGGGTGCCGATGACCGAAGAGTCGTCCATCAAACTGAGGAGTCGCTAAGGTCCCCGCAATTGTTGCTGACTTAACCACCCGCCAAGTCGTACGTTCATCCACACAGTCAGCTGTAATTCGTGATAGGTTGCTTTAGGTTGGAGGATGGGTTAGATGGGTTTGTGGAGCTCCATGAAATCGATCGGAGATGTTTGTTTCTGTCACGGGTCGGCTAAGATAGGGTGGCCTCCGGGGAAATAGAGCAGCGATGATCTTACCGAGTGAGAGGAAAACGAGAAGGTTGTGGAAAAGCAAGAAGAAAAGCTACAGTCAATAAATTGACAAGAAAAACTTTGAAAAAAAAAAATTCAGAGGTAAAAAGGAAAAGACAGAAAAACATTTGTTTGACTGGAGCAAGTTTGGCATAAGGCCAAAACACTAAGCAAGCAACAAACTTGGAACAGAAACCAATCTCTTCGTTACCGGATAGAAACGGTGAACTTGCCAGTCACGCAGATGGTCTTCATTGTTGTCAGTTCAATGGTCATTGGATGCTTAACGTATGTGGTCTTGTGGTTGCAACACTTTTTACGGGTCCATTTTTTTTCAATAAGCTCAATAGCTCTCCCGCTCTTTTATTAATGAAAGTTGCAAAAAAAAATAATTTCATATAATTATTTTACTTTACTGCCTTGTAATGAGAATTAGTTCGATTTTATAATTGTTCAGCTACTGCTGTGCTTCTGTAACACAAAGAATGCAAACAAAAATAATTGGGAACACCTAACTTGGAATTCCAATTCATTACAACAACAACAACAATGATGATGATGACGATGATGATGATGATGATGATGATAATAATAATAATAATAATAATAATAATAATAATAATAATAATAATAATAATAATAATAATAATAATAATAATCCTGCTATTATAACTAATACACATATCAATGTGATCTCTGTTATTGTTTTTGTTTTCCCCACTAACTTGTCGATTTAGGGGTCTATTAATGAGCTATATCCCCCACTACCCTTAAACACAAAACATTCACAACGCCTTTTATTTGTACCTAATAGTCTTATTCCCTCCTCGGACTATTCATACGCATGTGCATATTCAAATTGGGGAATCCCACCACCATGCTCAGAACCATTGTCCTACACAGAGCTAAGCTTTTCTGATTTTGTTAGACGTGTTCTTTTAATCGTTGTATTATGGTTTGTTCGGACTTATTCTCTTGTCTTTATTGATTTTTTTCTCCTCACAGTGTTCCGACCAAATACACTTTAGCCTTCATAAGATGTCTGGATTGTGCGTGAGACCTCGGATGTCTTAATCAGCATACTGAATCTCTATTATAAGAGTTTATTGGAGCCACTAATCAGGAAGCAGATACTTCTCTCTGATCCAAGAAAAACAACATATAGGATACAGTCTTTTTTAAACTCATGATTTTTAGTTGCCCTTGGCCTTCACCATCGTGCTCAGATTTCATCCACCCAAAACTGTCACCAATAGGCCAACCACTATTTATTTTTTTCGATTCAAATTTAGTCTTAAATGATACTTTATTATATACAGTATTTATTCATTTTATTGTTTCTAGTCTTTTTGTCCTTTCTGGGCCGTGTCATACGGATGGAAATAGACGAAGATTTCGTTTAGGACAAATTTTAAAAGAAACCAGAGGATAAGAATGAAAAGAGGCTACAGGTAAATCTGTATCTGCCATGTTCATTCCAATCTCTTGCCACAAATGTTCTTTCATCTTCAGCTCTTTCCCACCAACTCCCTTTCATTGCTAACCAAATTCTCTTTTGGTTCCTCAAAGGCTTACACATTTTGTCGACAAATCTTCAGCGATTGTTACAAGAGGAATTGACCGTTCAATTATTTTCTCAGTTCCTTACTCTTGAGTTTTCAATTCGTTTGCTGTGTTTTTTTCAGTGTAGATCCCCGTCTTTTATTCTCCTTTTCTTATCCTGTTTCTTTCTCTCTTTCTTTCTTTCTTTCTTTTTTTCTTTCTCCACAAGTTCACCGCTCAATTCTTTCTTTCTCTTCCATTAGGTTCTTCCTTTCTCTCTTTCTTTCTTTCTTCGCCACACAATTCTTCTTCTCTCTCTTTCTTTCTTACTATCTTTTTTCAGCACAATTTTTTCTTTCTTTCTTTCTTTCTGTCTTTCTTTCTTTCTTTCTTTCTGTCTTTCTTTCTGTCTTTCTTTTTATCGTTCTTTTTCTTTCATTCTTTCTCTCTTCACGGCTAGATTCTTTCTTTCTTAACAATTTGGTTCTTTCTCTCTATTTTTCTTTCTTTTTTCACCACTATTCTTTCTTTCTTTTTTTTTCTTTTTTTCGTTCTTTCTTTCGTTCTTTCTTTCTTTCTTTCTTTCTTTATTACCAGTCAGTTCTCTTTCTTTCTTTCTTTCTTTCTTTCTTTCCTTCTCACAGTCTTTTTCTCGACTGCTTTTGATTTTCTCTCTCTGTTGTACATTTCATTGATTTTGTTTTGGCATCATCATCATCATCATCATCATCATCATCATCATCATCATCATCATCATCATCATCATCATCATCATCATCATCATCATCATCTTCATCCGTTGTCTTTTCTTTTCTATTTCTCCATCTTCTTTTTCTTCTTCCTCTTTCGAGAAAAAAAAATCATTCCATATGCAACAACCTACGGCCAAATCGCGTTGGACACACCGGTTCTTGTATGATCACTGATGTTGAGCAACGTCGAGCTTGGTCAGCACTAAGATGGGTGACCGTCGGCAAATATCACACGCTGCAAACAGCAGAGGATCCTGTAGAGAGCCTCCCGTTGCGACCCGGCTATTTCTCGTAAGCAGGGGACCGATTTTTACACTACGCCCAATAACACAATCCAAATACCTACACCCCTGCTCCCCAACCCTCGGACTGATCTGACTGCAAGCGACAAGAAATGAATGAATGACCTAATACATATTGTGTATTGGTGTCATGTTTTGGGGGGAGATCCTTGTACTTAGATAAATTGCTGGTATATAAATCCTTAGTTCAACTTCTTTTCTTGTCCAGCTAAGGAATGGTCCTGAGTATCTCTCTACTGATACTGCTCACTTGTTGGTCCGTCTTATTAGGTTTCAATTGTTTAGTTTCATCCCTAATATTGTCTTCATTCCCCTCAGATATTCTTTCTTGATTTCATCTTCATCTCCTCCTACTTCATTTACTATTCCATGGTTATCTGTAACTGTGCTTTGTGATTAGTGTCCCCATTGTTTTCTTTTCCGGTTATTATCATTATTATTTCACGTTTTCTCCTCTCTCCTTTCCAATGTCTTCTTTTAGAGTCTCTTCTTCTAAACGGAATGTAATTGTGTCTTCTTCTTCTCCTCCTCTCCCTTCTTCTTCTTCTTCTTCTTCATCATCATCATCATTAAACTTCTTCTTCTTCTTCTTCTTCTTCTTCTTCTTCTTCTTCTTCTTCTTCTTCTTCTTCTTCTTCTTCTTCACAACAGCAACAATCCCCTCCTTTGATTCCTGTTGTCATTTAAATTTCCTCTTACCCTCCCATCCTAATCTAGGCCAACCTCTGTTCGGTTTTGCTGCCGAGCAAACTAGTTCGTTTGTACAGAGGCACCGCTAGGCAGCGCAGTTTCCATAACAGTTCTTCCAGTTTGAACAGGAAGTTGGAACTGATTGGAGTGCGCCTGCGTATAATCCTTCTCTCTTTGAAAATATCAGTGCCCTACAGTGGACGCCCCCTTGTCTAAAGTTATTATGTATTTCTTAACGGCATCAGAGGTCAGTGTGCAAATCCAGGCATTCCAAATGGTTCATTTCTAAGGTAAGTAAGTCCCAACCCCCAGCCCAACATAGAAGAAAGTAATATTAGTCATTGGGAAATGAACAGGCACATCAATAAGTCTGTAGCATAATAATGAAGAAGTCATTCATTTCACACAGTAAGTATTAATTTTCAACCTAATCGCATAGATCAAACTCTATACAGTGAAATTTTCGGATCAAAATACTGCTTATAACTTTACGTCGGGCTAGGGACTTACTGATCCACATCCATAAAAAGTAAGTAAGTAATGTCCTCTTGCTGGCTACGGCTTTACATAATGCATTATTACTTACTCAGCCCGTCTGCGATATGTGAATCGGACTTCGATGTGACAAACACCCGAATTCACATCATCCACGTCACTCTGCTTCACTCTCTTTGACTCCTACAGTAATAGGATTGATTGATCATTGCCAAAAGTGCCAGCACACAGACAGAGACATAGATAGAGACAAAGAGAGAGAGAGAGAGACAGACAGACAGACAGAGAGGAAAATCCCTATGATGTATAGGAAAAAGAAACATCAAATTTGATAACATATGTGCATGGCTTGCCTGGGATGAGTGGGAACTTATTTTAGCCCTGGGCAATGTCTGGAATCCCTGCTAGTTTATCATATATATACAAGTGAATGTTAAATTTCAGGATATTTCAGGGATCACAGTATATATATATATATATATATATATATATATATATATATATATATATATATATATATATATATATATATATATATATATATTCCAGTGCCTGGGCATTGAAATTCATATCTTTCTTTCCAAGCAGCGGATAATAATGATATAATGATAATCCAAAAATATAATTCCGTAAAATTATTCTCAGCAAAAACTCAACGTCCATTGACTATTCGTAAACAACGTATTATGTACTTAAAACTTAATTAAAACATCACCATACGCATCATGTTCCGGTATTATGTGTGTTTCTGCAACTAATTGTGTACACACTTCGTTTTGATGTCAATGTCCGCTCGCTACTCAACTCGAAAAAAAAAACAAAAACTTCCACATAACTATTAAACGTCATTTGGTTAAAAATTTTCGAAAAATTTTCGCTATTTGCTCATTGGAATTACCTCACTTGCAGTATTTGCGTTAATCATTTCTGACACATATTATTCAAAACTAACTCCATAAAACAGTGAATTATAAATATATTATTCATTTGCAGAGAGATAATTGAAAGATACGTTCTTTAAAATTGATTATAGAAATTTAAAAATTACCTTCATGCAAAATAGTCTTATCGGCCATTTTGTTGTCTCCAAATTTGGTATTATATATATATATATATATATATATATATATATATATATATATATATATATATATATATATATATATATATATATATATATATATAACAACGAATTATAGCAGAAAGTATTTGGAAAATCACATAAATTGCATTGACAGATATTGGGAAATGGGTGAATGAAGTGACACAAAAAATATATTGAAAAAGCTTTCAGTGTGTAAAGCTTTCTAGACTGTTTATATGTATACAGCCTTTTTGCTTTTCTCCACATTTCTCTCTCTCTCAATCTCTCTCTCTCTCTCTCTCTCTCTCTCTCTCTCTCTCTCTATACATATATATATATATATATATATATATATATATATAGTTATTATGGTTGTAAAGTTGGGATAAAGGCCAGGCATGTGAAGTTAAATGTATTAGCTGCATATAAAGACCAAATTCATTATGCATAAAATATATTTGTATGTTTAAAAGAGCTTTCAATTTAACTCAGTGATTTCCAAGCGGATGACACGTAGTGAGGAAATTCAGCTGAGAGAGTTGTTGAGGAATTTCAGTCAGGAAAAGAACGTAATGGTGTACAAGTTATTAGATGACAATTCAAAAAGGTATGGAACGGAAGAGATCTGTGAACGCAAGGTGGAGATAGTGACCCGGGACTTGGAGAACGATTGCTACAACGTTACAAGATAGAAACATATCATCAAGTCAAAACACTTCATTATAAACACGTAAAATACTGACAACAGCAACAACAAGAAAAAAAAAACGTATCTCCAAAAACCAGCAAGAAAACGTTAGGTTGGGTGATGGGTGCCGCTTTTTCCCTACCGGAAGTAACATGACCTTGTACAAGATGGAAAAAAGCTGACAATATGTAACCATACATGTGTTCTATTGGAAAGCCTCATTGGGGATTAAGTTACACGGTATTGCTAGTTAGTCTGGTATGTTTCTCAATTTTTTCTAATTTCAAGCTTTTCTGTCCAGCTTCGTCGTACCCGAACCCACCGTCTCTGGAGCTATCTCTGACCAACCCACATCTACGACTCTTCACGCAGCGAAACCCTTCCTCTGCCTACCTTAACGTCGCTCGCTTCAAGTCGGGACTCGAAATTTAATTACGCCATGAGAAAAAAAAGATATAAATAAAAAAAAAAAAAGAAAAAGGTCATTGGTTGGTAACTTGTCTTGTACCAGATGCTTTTTTTCACGTTCTGAAATTTGGGGCATTCTGTCGGTGAGGGAGAATTGTGCTTTTTTTTTCTATAGTTCGACCGCAGTCGATCTTATTATAACATAATATTCATATAATCGTCTTTTCTCATTTTATCAAATAATGTTCTTCTTTTTTTTGAAAAGAATTGTTCAAAAACTTTAGATATACTTATGATAGCATCAACCAATGAGTCTGACAATCCATTTTCCCTGATTTAAATGCTCAAGAAGAAAATTGCTGAAATTAACCGGTCAAATTATAGGGGATAACTACAAACTGGTGTTAAACCATAAAAAACATTTTCCTCCTTCCGCAAGAAATATTTAGTTGTTGCAGAAAATAGTTGAAAGAAAGTGAAGAGTAGTGGGCAGAGAGTAGTGATAAGGTGAACTGAAAACCCGCTTCCGTTTACCGAGTCCGATATATATATATATATATATATATATATATATATATATATATATATATATATATATATATACATACGACATGTTGCCATTAAATGATGAGTTCTGACTCAAGTGAGTTCAACCTCAGTGCGCATGTCGAAGATGATGAGCGTTGTGGACGCCCATGAACGATTTGCTTCTTTTTTTTTAACATTCCCGCCGTTCCTTGATGCGCATGTGCGTCCACAACATTCATCATCTCCGACATTTTCTTGCCTTCCACAAAATCTCTTGTGCCTCTCGAACAAACGCGCACGCGACATGCATTCTTCGTCTCGAACGTCAGTTACGCTAACGTTAAGATTTGTCAGTTTTCGAACAGACCATTTTTACGACACGTCAAGGAAAACACGTCTTCTTCGGGCGATCCGTGACAATGGACTGAAGACTCGAGTGGATTGAAATCTTCAGCGGTTATTTACGCTTGCCCATTGGCCAATGCGTTGGTCAATGGTTGACGCATTCGCGCTGTGGTTCGACTTGCGTAACCCAGTTTCGTTACTTAATAGCCACATCTTGTATCATAGCAGACACACACACACACGCACGTACATGAATATTCTCTGTCCCAATTAAGTAGGTTATCTTGCAGGAAAGCAAAGATAAGCGAGTTTAGCTGACGATCAGAACAATTTTTTTAAAAAAAGTGACTAGTGATTAACACCACCAATGTTTTCCTCTCATATTCACTCTCTTATGTGTCAACCGTCGTGGCATGTCAGTAATTGGGCTATTTTTTCCAAACTGGCTGGTGGTGGAACAGATTACAGATGTACCTTAGCTTCATACCTTTCAAGGGCAACTGTGCGAAGTGAACACAATCAGCTTCAGCCTAGAATCGAACTCGACTCACTAAATCTGTTTTCCGTGTCGATAACCGTTTCACCAACCCACACAACTCAAAGTAATATGAATGAAACAATTAGAAGACTTACCTGAATTGGTTGACAGCAAAGGGCATATGAAAAAGAAAAGAAATGGGATATTATTATAATAATAATAATAATAATAATAATAATAATAATGATAATAATAATAATAATAATAATAATAATAATAATAATAATAATAATAATAATAATTAGTTTTACATTTGAATTTTGTCAGGAAGAAAATATAAAATATATCAAAAATTTTCAGTTTTCTTTCATCATGTTTATTATATCATATTGAAATAAAAAATCGAATTAGTCCCATTTTTCTTTTTTTTCTAATAATGATAATAATAGATTATTAGCAGTGGTGGACTAACAGAGAAAGGAGAATGAAAGCGGGAATGTGAACCACGGCACTGGCATGATAGGCAAAAGAGAGAAGAGATGTTGGCTGAAGACCTGAGGAGACTTATTGTCACTCAGCCTTCAGTAATGACCACTGGGCAACCGGTGTGAAACTGTAAACCGCAGTATTACTGTGGTCTATGAGAACAAGGAGAGGAGGGCTGGAGACTTGAGGAGACTTGATGTCACTCAAACTCCAGCGGTTACTACCAGGCAACTGGTGTGAGATTGCAAATAATAATAATAATAATAATAATAATAATAATAATAATAACAACAACAACAACAACAACATCTATATCAGCAACGATCAAAATTGAAAACCAAGAGATTAAGGATTTAGACCACTACGTCAACCTGGGACAACGAATCTTCACGAAATACTGAAGAGAGGAAATCAAACGAAGAATTACCGTATGAATGTTAGCTTTTTGCAAACCAAGCTGAACATTCAAGAACAAAAATGATTCCATCAGTTCTGGAAAAGGGTCTACGACCAATGGGTCCTCCCGATGCTCACCTAAGGAGTTGAAACATGGAACCTAACCAAAACCAAAACCAAAAGATTGACTCTCAAACTAAGAATCATGGAAAGGGCACAATAGAGGATCATGCTCAACATAATATGGAAAGTCAAGATATCATAAAAACCATTAGAAAACCAAAAGTGCCATGGACAGGCTATGTTGTGAGAATTTCAAATATCCGTAGGACGTTATGACTCACAACATGAATCCACATAGATCATATGTGACGTAGTGGCCCACAGAAAACATGATGGCGTGACGACTTAGACAGCTTCCGGAGATATTGGCGCCGCGACACCAATGATTGAGAGGTTTGATGAAATCCTCAGGAAGTTCATTGTGCCACGACGGACAATGAAAGGGGGCTATTTTTGCAGCTGATGACGACGATGACGATGAAATATGGGCAAAATGGATTCTATGTACATTCTAGACACGCCTCCAAAATTAATATTTTGCATGTTTTGGGGCAGAGATTAGATCAGTGTTAACAGATATTTTCTTAAAATAATGCCTGCTTTCATCACGCTAAAATGTCCAATGGGACTATAGGTATCTGATTATTTTTTTGTAATCTTCTAGCATTTGCTGTGTCACTAAATGTATAACTAATAGAGTGCAGGAAAGTTTTGACATATTTATTTAATCGATCCTAGCCGTGATATCACGGGTTACATAAACATCTGATATATTAATTATCTGGAGTCAAAGTTCGTCGTGCAAGCTCGATTTATATACGTGCATACAAGGCGGAAATATTGAGAAGAAAAACAATTGTATTACAAAAGGGTGGATATCAACAAAAGTTGGGATATCAAAAAAGCAAGGAAATTGTTATGTCTCTAGGTAAACCATTCCTGCAATACGATACAAAGATCTTTATGCTATGCTGGATTCTGTCGAAGACGATGATGGTTCCAACAGCTTTCATCTGATACCACAACGCGGGCAGGCGAGGTGGTTATGCAGAGAGAGGTTTGTTCACCCATTTTCTCTGTCAGCCATTGTAGCATGACAGCAATGAGAAATGTTCGTCAAAATATCCGGTGATGGGGGTGAGTGCAGAGAGGAGTGGATCCATGCACCCCCAAGACATTGCTATTAAGAAGACACGAACATCCTGAACCGGAACTCTAACTTGCTTTACCAATAGCTGCTTTCTGAGTTTTCAGATTTTGTCCCAGCAAAAAAAAACGGACCCTTATCAAACCCCCAGTCTAATCTGTACATTTTCCCAAGCAATTTGAAAATTAGAGCGAGCAAATTAAAAGATAGAGTAAGCGAATGAGACAAATACATGGCATGCTAATTAAATACTGCTACGAGCGAATCAAAAACTCCCGCAAGAAAAAAAAACTATGGCAGGCAATCCAAGAAATACATCGAGCACATAAAAAAAATACAGCCACCGAATGAGAAAAACACAAACCAAAAAAACAAGAAAACTGAATCGATGAACAAGAGTAATGAAAAATTATATCTACTGCTTCAAATTTAACTATAATTCACTAAATGGTCCGCTTGTCTACCGTAAAAGCCGCATGAAATTTGCTGTGAGCCCAAAGCAGGTTTTTAGCTGGTTACAATTTGAAAATCACCTTTGAAATATTTTAGGGGTTGGGGGTTGATTCTCAATGAAAAACCTGTACTGAAACGGCACAATTTTTAGTGTCAAAACACACAAATTCCACTGACAGATGGCTTTTTCAGCAAGAGTCAGAGGGCAGGGAGTCGCTTCGAATCATTTCTACAGAAGGTGAGAGAGTAAGAGGGAGAACCCGTTAGATAAGAGAGATTGTCTTCCTCTCAAAATCTCAGAATATTTTCTATATAGAGATTATTTTCTCTTACAGTCCCCTTCTCTTAGAATTCCAAGTCTTGCTGACCCCATCTCAATAAAAGTGTAGAGAAACTAAATTGATTGCGATATTCTTACTTCAAATAAAGCTTTGTCCTTTGAGAAAAGCTGTATTTACATCAAAGACTAACAGAAATATTATAAACTGGAAGAGTTGATAAGAATATTTATTTAAAGAAAAAGATCTTTTGAAATAAAAAAATGGAGACATTAGAACGAAAACAATCTCACGTATATTTTAATCTTAACATTAATTTCGACTTAGAGACAACCTATAAAATTACTGAATGGTCCCATTTTTATAAATCTGATGTGTGGAATCATTGTATAAAATTTCTTCAAATCTTCTAATATACGTCGATAATTCTTAGTACATCTTACCCCCGAGGAGTTCGATTTATTAACATTTGGTTTATGATTAATAAGTTAGAAATAATCGAACTCTCTGATTCTGAAGTTCTGCGCCCTCATCCGATCAAAATTAAAACGCACAAAAAATAAAAATCAACGATTGTATTCAATACAATAACAATTCAATTTAATTCAGTTTTTACTTATTCTATCAGATGAAGTATGGTAGTCCATTATTGTTTCTTATTTTTTTAAACAATTTATATCCATCTTAATTATCATCTTCATTCTCCTCACCCTCATTTTTACTACTACTACTACTACTACTACAACAACCATTATTATTATTATCATTATAATAATAATAATGATAATAACTTATTCTCTGAGTTCCTCTCTTTCCATCATTGTCTACCCTAAAGCCTTCTGCAAAACCTATTCTGTCTAATACTCCTTTCTTTTGTCCCTGCATTTTCTTGACACTCGACCCCACACACACACACACACACCCTGAAAAAAAATCCATTTCCCATAATCAACCCTGATCGTCGAGTTGGGCTCCTTGAGTCTAAATCTTGCCAATATCTAGTCGGAACACGCGCAGGTTTTCCCAAGCCCCGGGGTAATGTTAACTTTTCTTTCAAATCGTCATAACATCCACTCCCAATTTTACACGCACCCTTACCAATGATGGTATTGACAGATACACATATCCCGCGTAGGATTCGCCCCCGGTGCGTCAATATGTTAATATAAATGGAGACATATGAGAAAGAAGCTGCCATAGAGTGATGGCAAATAGGGTAGCCTCTGAGACCATTGGCAAGTATGTGAGCTGTATTGAGTGCCCCAGTACTATGGACCTTGAGTAAAGATTATATATATATATATATATATATATATATATATATATATATATATATATATATATATATATATATATATATATATATGTGTGTATATATATATATATATTGTGCGTGTGTGTGTGGATATGTGGTCATCCAACAGAATGTTGGTAATTTGACAATTGGAGGATGAATTCAAGAGAAGAAAACAGGTGTTCCAGCTCGAATTTTTTTTTAATAAATATGTGGGCATGTTCAGATGCTATTTGATGGTTACCAACCATCATTCTCTAAGAACCTGCTGCAGTTGCAGAGAAAACCGTATGCTGTTTACATGTTTGAGATTTAAGGAATGAAATTAGGAGATTTCTGTGTTCGTGGTTGTTTAGTAGAAGTGAGAAAAGAGATGTTTGTATACGTGTCGATGAGAAGCAAGTTGATTTGAAATATAGGTTCGCGAGACCAGTTTCCTTCGTATAGTTTTGAGGAAAAGTGTCCAAGACATAAACTAAGCAATTCATAGTTGGACAGAGACGCAGAACTCATGGGCAAACAGTGAGGTTCGTTCTCATCTTGCATGATCAGTTTGCATACCAGCTCTTCAAGACAAACTCCCAAGATATTTTCCAAGTTTTGCATGAAGACACATATCTATGATGTGCCTAGTGATAATTTAAGTCTTTACAAATGCAAGCTCCTTTTCAAAGAGCGTCTTAATCTTGCAAGAAGACACAAGTGTAAAGTTCCCAATGATGATTGACGTCGTTATATAAGCAATGGTCGCCTAGAGTGCCTCTCTAACCATTGCTCTTGGGCAAACTCTCAAGATGTTTACAAGACTTCTAAATTGGACACAGGAGTGTACCTCTGAGACTCCTGTAAGAGATCGAACTTACGTTAATAATATCTACTAAGCATTGCTTAAAGTCCAGATGTGAGGTTTATAGTGGGGATCGAACTCTCTGCTGTAGTTACAGTCTGCAAGACTAGTTTGCTAACGATTGCTCTACGGCGAGATGTTTAAGGGTGCAAGAAGAGGGAGACAAACAAACATTTTTTTCCCTTTATTTCGAAGTTAAGTGAGAAAAAACACACATAATGGTTTTAATGGCTGTCTCAACGCATACTTCTGATTCTGATACCTAAACATTCCAATCATTTTTTTAATTTACACTTTTTGATATTAACTTGGGTAAAAAAAGCGAATTCTTCAGCCTTGAGATAGCGACAGAGGCACGAAAAAGATTGTGAAATCTTGAAAGGGGCGCTAGCCTTAAAAAAAAAGAAGATAAAGAACTACCGCTCTGTGGCAGGCGCCCATGTTATCCTTCCCTTCAATTACACACACGATTGTGGCAATGATCTCAACAAACCTTGCTCTCTCAGTCACCTCCAACCTCAGTCACTGACCCCTGTAGTCAACCGATTAATTTTCACATGTTTTTATACTTGTCGGTGCCAAAGGGTTAAAAAGGGAACGATTCGTCACGCTAGTTAAGCACGAAATGTTGAGCAGAACCCGAGATGTCCTTGTTCAGCGGATACTTCCGATTGCAAACAACACGTGGTCAGTCACCGTCACAAGCGGAGCGTCACTAAAGACGATACTGATAAACATCCGACTGATATTATTATCGGTCGTGTAGACAAGAGCGTCCAGGTGGCCAAAGTCAGTAATTAGTCAATGTCCAGCGACAGCTGTAATGCGTACATCGTTGAGAGATGGGAGGTTTAGTCAGCGGATTCTGGTCTCGTAGCTGCAACCAGAGCGAGACACTTGAAAACGTACACCGTGGCGGTTGTGTAATATAAGAACATTAAGTATAGATCGGTGGTTGCACTGAAGAATATGCACGCAGAAAAACACATATACACAGCCCCACCCCACATATATATATATATTTTTATATATATATATATATATATATATATATATACATACATATATATATGTATGTATATATATATATATATATATACATATATATATATATATACATATATATATATATACATATATATATATATATATATATATATACAGCTGAGTCGAAATGGAGAATATATATATATATATATATATATATATATATATATATATATGTACAGCTGAATCGAAATGGAGAAAATATATATATATATATATATATATATATATATATATATATATATATATAATTAAGTGCAAATCAGGAATACAATGTTATATAATGCAATATCCGATGTGTGATGAGTTTATTTCATAAAGTGCTCAATGTATTCATCTTTAAACAATGAGTGAACTTTGAGTTGAGCACGTTTAATGTGTTTTTGTAGCGAATTCTCCATTTCATCATATATATATATATATATATATATATATATATATATATATAATAATCGAATAATTGTCATCCGCAGACAGCTGTTCTGTTGTGTTACAACTCTTCAGTATGGCTGTAGACTATCCATTATCCCATCCAGTACCACCAAGTAAGATCGACACCTTCGCTTCAGACCCAGCGGCTGGCATCTTACCTCTTACCTCGTAGAGCTGGACGGTCAGTAAGATTTATGCCATAAATATACTCACACATAATTCCCCATCTACCAGAGTGCTCTATTCCTAAGTTGGAAGAACACACACACACACACACACACAAACACACACACACACACACACACACACACACATATATATATATATATATATATATATATATATATATATATATACTTGCTGAAGTACCCGTCTACTCTGGGTTAAATATTTAAGGAGTAGAAAAGTGGACTCGGGCTTGCAGACTCGAAAAAAAAGTTTCTTTTCTCTTTTGACATCTGAAATGTGAAAAAAGTTTTCCTTTTATTTTTGTCCCCCTTAAAGGAGAGAGGAAAGTCTCCCTTCATTTTTCTCCCCTTAAAGGGGGATGAGGGAGGATAAAATTCCTTTCATTTCGGACTCTTCAAAGGGAAAACTTTCCCTCCACTTTTGACCCCGAAAAGAATAACATATAAACGCAAGATGAGAATGTATGTATACAAAGTGTCACAAAACTTTAAATTCAAGTGAAGAATTTTGGATAATTTCATTATCATCTGGAATGAAATCATAATCGTTCGCGATTGTAAGGTCGGTCATCTAACAAACACTGTCCGATCGTAAAAAGTTGAGCAGTGATCATCATTAGAGAATTTTTAACAGAATCCTAATCAATAGAAATTTTCACAGTGACTAAACTTTAAACTCATGAACAAGTGACGTAATAAAAAGGGTTCACATTCACATTTCAATTCACCGGTTGCAATCCTTTCGTAACCGTTTGCTCCTTCCTTTCTTTCTTTCTTTCATTCTTTTTCCCGGCTCCATACGTGCGTTTTCCATTTTCTCTCACTCTCCTTTTCCGTTGTTATTCTTTCTTTTCCCTTCACCTTTTTTCTCCTTTCAGCTTTTCTTTTCCTTTCTCTTGTTTTTTTCCCTATTCACCTTTCTTCTCTCCTTTTATTTTCCGTCTTTGTCTGTTCCCCTCCTTCTTGTTTTTTTTTCTCTTCTGTCTCGGTCACTCTCTCTCTTCAATTTCTTTTCTTTTCTTTTCTTCCTTCCCTACTGTTTCTTTGTTCCTTTCTTGAGATTCACCTTCAGTTCATCTTATCCCCTTTTCAGAACTCTATGCTTTTCCCACTCCCTTTTCTATTCTCTCCTTTTTAAAGCTCTTAATTGTAATATTACCCTCGGGACATGTCCATGTGTCTCTCAAGGGACTACTTGAATATTGAACAGCTCGCCCAAAGAGACTACCACACGAAAACTGAACGTCACAGTGCTCCTGATTGAATGGACTATTACTGCAAATGCTCACCAGGAGTATTAAGTATTTTGTGAGCATTGCTATGATTGTAAGAAGACGTCTCTACGCATTTTCCCTCTTTCTCTTTCAGACCAGTGATTCTTAACCTTTTTACAACCACACCCCCTCCTGGTTGTTGGACCATGCCTCTACCCCTTAACATTTTCAACCGAATGATCTTTTCGAAATGGGTTCTGCAAAACTCTGAATTATGTGTTCCAATACATTACATCAAACACGATATTTTGCAGATACCTTTCATGTGAATGTCCATATTGGAGAAACTCGCACTCCTTTTGAAATTACTCCCCTCTCCTTCTGAGGTCATAACCCCCTGGTTAAAAAAAAAAAAAAAACCATTGTTCCAGCGCTTCTCGGCATTTTGGCTAAGAACAAAGTGTATTATATGTTCTTTGATACCCTCGGGCTGAGAAGTTGATCAATGTCCGGGATTGTCCCCATCCCGGAACCACTGACGAGCATGCTCCGGATCGTCCTGAGAGCATCGACAGGATCCTTCCTGTGAACCACGTCAATCTTGCCTTAATGACTCCTGATGACGCATCGAGAGTTAGGGAGCCTTGTACAACAGGATTCGTCCCGTGGACATCGTCCAGCTTGTCCCGACTTCCTTGCGAAATCATCCGCAAGGAATCGGGTCGCTCACTCTGCCTGCACCTACTCGAACGTGTGGGACCCCACCTTAATCCGACCTCGTTTCACATTTGCAGTCGTGGGAATGCAAATAAATAACCTCAGCCAAGAAACCAAGACTTAAGGAGGCCAATGCCCGAAGAATCTAGATGCATTGGCGCCTGAACATAACTGATAAACGTATCCGTGTCTGTATATGATATAACCTTTGCAAGCAACCAATGCATACATTCATACCGGATACGTTTCCAATTCATAGTATATTTGTAACCGAACGCTCTAAATTTACTCAATAATTCAGTATATTTTCATTATTTTATCTTTCATCAGGCATAGTCATCCTGTGCTTTCAAACATCAGCATATTCAATGCGAGCAACTATGTAAAATACACGGGCCTTGTTGGCTAATCTTTGATACACTTGAAAGCATAGGATGGAAGCGAGGCAAAAAAAATATATGCGTATGTTTAATAGCAAACCGACCTTGTATTGTAGCTTACGTAAGCAGAAGTCGTCGAAACAGACTTTTTCAAGGTCTGCTTCAGTAAGCTACTTACTAATCTATTTCAGAATTTCAAACCGAAAAAAAATTCACTGATAAGGGATATTTTGTTTTTTAAATTGTGTTTAAAAAAAAAGAGAAAATAGATTGAAAAATTTCAATGCAATAAAGATCCACTAACGTTCAACCAGTTAATGCAGTTTAATAAAAATTTCAATGTTCATTCATTTATACTTTGTGAAGAAGGTTAACGGAAATATACTTTTACGTGAGAACCCAGCTCTGCTTCTTTAATTTTATGACATCTCAATGGATATCGAACATGACAAAGGCGTTTATATTGTAACAAGATAAATCCCTGAAGAATTCTAATAAATTTATTTTTTTCTAAATCAGTCTGTTTAATGCCCTGAAACATTCAAAACTGCAATATAAATTACAGTAATGCTCTATTCAGCGAAAGTTCGATTTCATTTATCGAAAATTATATTAGAAAAATGATGTGTAAAGACTCTTATTGACAATTCTCTTTATAAAAGTCGGCAAGCTGCTTAACCTGAGTAATTACTAACGACACGTGTCATATATCTCTCTCTATATATATATGTGTGTGTGTATGTGTGTGTGTGTGTGTGTGTGCATCAACACACTACAATAAAAAAAAACTTCGTTCACAAACCCAAGCCATCACATATACTTATATTACGAAATAGATATATGATCCTAGAGAATGATTATGAGTTGTTTAGTATTATACTGAAACTCTTCTTTGAAATGATCTCCAACCGTCACACGGTTATCATATCTTTTGGCTGAGACAACATAAATACAATAAACTATTGAAAAAACGTGACTGCTACAGGAATCGAACCTGCAACCGAGAGAGTAGCTGCTTCACTGTGATACTGATCTTACCATTGAACTAAACAGCCGCCGGTAAAGCAAAGGCCCAAATAACTGTCTCAACCAGATATTCTCATTCCTGCTTATTCACGGTCTATACTTACTCTAATCGTTTCTTTCAACACGACAGTAATGTATTAAGAAATGTATATATATATATATATATATATATATATATATATATATATATATATATATATATATACAATGCATCATGGTAGTTCTTTGAAACAAAGGAGTTATATATATATATATATATATATATATAATATTTATGTGTGTATATATGTATGTATAGGTGTATATATGGAAGGTACATAAACAGAAGTGAATATAGAAAATGAATTAATTTCCTTATTCAAATCATTATTCTAAAAATCATTCCCAAACCTGGGTTTCAACTCCACAGCCTTGAATGGGGTTTGATAGTATCAACTCTTAATTTGTAGTTCTTCTTTTCCCATCTGGTTTTCTTCAGTTGACCTCTGGTGTTTCATTTCTCCAAGAGGCTATATTCAACAGTTATCTGTTGGGTTAGGCCCATTGCTTTTTATCGTGGTACAGGATAGGATATTATCCTATCCTGTACCACGAGGTAGGATTGAAACCTTCGCTTCAGACCCAGAGGCTGGCAATACACCCCTGCCCTACTGTCAATAGGACTGAATTTAAGCGATATATTTATTTACACACGATCCCCCATCAACCAGAGTGCTCCATTCAAGAGTCGGAAGAGCATTGCTATTGTAGCTTATAACGGACGAGTTGCCCAACTTAAAGAGTGCTCAACCCTGAAGAACGGAGCATTGATTATAATATATATATATATATATATATATATATATATATATATCACCTGGGACGGTGACACAGGGTGTCATAAATTCCAGCATATCAAGAATTTTGGTGATCTTTTTGTAATACATGTATACATACCTCAAAAGATACACAAAATTACCTTTTTGTATAAAATCTGAGGGGAATCTTTTCTCATGTATGCTCCTACCTTACAACATTACTTTTCAGGTTTAACTGTTATAAAACAAGAAATCATCCTCTCAGTCACGGTTTGAGTTTTTTTTCTTAGTA
>OY735207.1:39112315-39139815 GCA_963457665.1 Thysanoteuthis rhombus
TGAGTGCCTTCCGTTGGCTCCATTTTTCTCCCTCTCTTTCGTATATATCTTTTTATATTTAATGAAATGAAGGATTTGCTGAAGTAACACGTTCATGTTTCTACCCTGTTTCAGCTTTTTCCCAGGCGAATTAACAGGACAAAAACATAATCGTGTTTGTGCTGCGAATCCTTTTCTTCATCATATTTCTAGCTCTACTCTAACTCAATTTAACGTTTAAAGTTGAATGTACCAAGCACTTTACGAAATAAACCAATTACACATCGGATATTGTATTATACTTAATCATATTGTACTCCTGATTTGTATATGTATATATATATATATGATTAATGATAATAATCATTTATAACTAATTCATAAACGAATGTAGTTTAATGAGTCCGTAGATTGACACTTAATTATCTAAACCGGTACCTCATTAGGTTCGATTGATATGATTTGTCTGTATATATATATGTGTGTGTGTGTGTGTTTCTAAACCAAAAGAATAAACAGAGTGCCAACAGCATATTAACCCAGATACCAAATGATATGATATGATACTCACACACTAAAATCTATCCCAATAGCAGTAAATACAGAATCCAAAACGTCGTGGGCGACAAACTAATACAATCGTAGAATAGCCAGGTTTACGATACCAGATGATAAAATATGATACGCATGTAATAAGATCCATTTTGAAAGCACCAAATCATGAATTGTTATGATTATAGTATTTCATGTACTGCAATCCAATATAGCATTAGAATAGCCATATTTATAAAACCACATAATCCATATATACGAAAGTTGCACACACACACACACACACACACACACACATATATATATATATATATATATATGTAAGAGAACAACAATAAAATATACAACAAATGTGTATTTTAGTATTAATGTATTAAGTACATCTCGATTCAAATGGTGCTTGATACCATTAGTAAAGCGGTTATAAAATGAGTGAAGATTTTTAATGGTGAATTATAGATTTTACATTCTGTTTTGCTTTTCAAATGGTGATATATGTATATGTACTACATTCTGATCCAAGGCGGAAATGCAACACTTCGATCTCAAACAGAGCGCACAGATACTCAACCCTGATCCTAGACAATGGTCTGGGGAGCGGCACTTTCATCCTCGGCCGAGCAGAAGTACCGATCCATAAGTAAATAATCCTGTCGTTTTTTACTTGTGCTTTGCTAGTAGAATGTAATACTCAGGAGCTTAAATTCATCTTGCGATCGCCAAAACATGACTTGTTGTGAATCCGACACTTCAGATGGTACAAACTAATACATCAGAAAAAGAAGAAGCTTAATTTACGATAGAAAACGTTAAAGAATGCATACATAAGTCAGGTAGCTATCAATGACAAACAAACTAAGGGAGAAGATCAGGTTTCGCTTGGAAGGCGGACTTTTAACCTGTCCAGACTCCGTTCACAGAGACTGACTGATGTCATCCGGATCACCGAACTACAGTATGTGGATGACAATGCTTTACCAGCCGAGGAAATGCAACAGTTGGTTAAGTATTTCCAGAATGCATATAATCACTTTGATCTAACTATTAAGAGTTCCAAAAAGAAAAAAAACGCCAAATGCTCTTGCAATATTCTCTGTGGACAAACCTTCTAAGATCCAACATCGCCATCTCGAATACTCCTCTGAAACGAGTAATTCATTTATTCTACCCTGGAGGTCTCTACTTGAGGCAATGCAGCACCGAGAGGAATATGGAGAACAGGATTCGTTCTGCCATTGTTGCTTTGGAAGCCAATCAAAAAAACGAAAACCTTAACCAACAAACTAAAATTATGGTGTATCAAGCTGTCGCCGTTTCAGCCTTACTTTAAAGATGCGAAATGTGTTCCCTGTACCGTCCAAAACATCAAGAGACTTGGGTGCTTTTACCAGCAGATCCTTCGATCAATCATGAAAATCAAACGGGATGACTACGTCACCAACTTTGCAGTGCTTGAGAATGCCCGAGTCAACAGCATCGATGCCGCCATCATCAAATATTAGCTCAGATGGACGGACCATGTGTGCCGTATGACTGACGTCAGACTTCTCTGCTAGGTTCTCTATTGCGAACTTAGCACCGCCAAAAGACCCCACAGCTGTCCTCTGTGCCGTAACGAAGATCAACTCGATAAGACTATGGAGCTGGAAACTTACGAAGAAGAAGGGTTGAACTGCAAAGACTGGCGTAAAACCATCCCGGCTGCTGCGGAACTGTTCGTTGCAGAAAAGAAAAGTCCTAACGATGAAAACTAACAATACACAAGGCCCCAAAGCAATGAAATACTTGGAAACAAAAATAGCTGATGACAAAGTCACGTAAGTAACTGCTTAGATCTATCTATCTATCTATCTATCTATGCAATTGTTAGTCAGTCCCTCTTGTCCATGGTCTCTGCATGTATGTGTGCTAAAATTCCCAGTGACGGAGTGTATAAAAACTGGAGAGAATGACAAGACAGACAGAGAGAGAGAGAGAGAGAGAGAGGGTGAGAAAGGAGGACAGAGAGAGAGGGGGAGAAGGGGGAGAGATATAGATGGGAGAGGATGAAAAGGAGTGAAGAGAGTCAGAGAGGGTGGTTCGGTGGGAGTGAAGTCGTAGAGAATTCCTTGCATAGGCAGACATTTACTGTGTATAAAGTCCCGTATATTGATACCTTCTCTTTGCAATGGTCGGGGTATAATAGAAATGGCGTCCGGACTTCCGCTTTACCTCTATACTGACTCATTTGATAGCATCTAAGCTCGCCTTGTTTATTGCCACATTCTGATTGGCTCCGGAAATTTGAAAAATGATACTGTCGTTTCCGATTGGTTGGCTGTGTAAAGCCCTACCATTCGGCTATGAAAACAATGCACACAGCTTTACAGAAAGTCATTTCAAAATGTTACGCGCTGGTTTTATGATCTAGACGGCGCAAGTTCTTCTATATAGAGAGATATTTACTGAACTAGGTACTCAGGGTTCGAGCCCAGATGAATGCCATGACTTCTTATCCTAATTTCCAAATCATTCTCCCTCCGACTGGAAGATTAGGACACCCCAAAATTCCTTCTTTAATATGATACTAGTCAAGACAGAGCCTAGTATCGTAACTGTACACTCAGTCGCACGCACACACAATACATGCACACATACACGTGTGTATGTATGTGTGTGTGTGTGTGTGTGTATGTATTGAATTAAGTAAATTGAGTGAATAGCTTCAGAGAAGATTTTTCCCTCAATACATTGCTTGAGGATGAGATTTTGAAGGATATTCCAGATTTAACCATGATTTTATTTGATTCGTATTCCCGTAAACTTTTCTTCGCCGTCTGTGGTTATTTTGTTGACCGATGCCCGTTTCCGTAATTTCAAGAGAAAGCTATTTTCATATCTTCTGGATTGACCTAAAGGTTTGTCAATGTTGCTCTATAGTTTACTGATAGCACAAGCAATAAAGAGATAATTAAACTGAAAAAACCAAATACTCAAAGTGTTACCAAGCACTGTGCTAAGAGGACGCCAGGAACTTTTGCTTCAACCTAATATGTATCTACAATAATCTATATTATAATGATCCGATTTCTGTACGTATGATTGTGGGTTTGCCCAATACAGTGGAAAATGTACATTATAGCGCACATTTTGTAAGCCCAATACCGTTAAAATCTTGGAGAATAAAAAAATTTCCAGTCCAATCGGGCCGCTGGTTTCCGGATAATAACGTATAAAATGACGAAAATGTTCGTCCAATGGAGATAACTTCAGCTCTTCATCAGAAAATATGAGGAATGAGCAAATGAATTTAATATAAATTGTAAAAATAGGAAGTGACTTGATATCGAGTTTAAAGACCACCAAAGGTGGCTTTTTAGCCCTCGTTAGATATGTCCCGTCTTCATCTCTAAAATGTTCTTTTTGTAGGTTTAATGATTTTGCTATCACATGAGCAGATCAAAGTGTTTCTTCACATTCTACGATAAGTATTTATCTGTAGTCGTTAGTTGAATTTCGAATATGAAATTCACACTGTATAATGTCCGATACATGTTTGATATTCACCACTGAAATAAGAGCACTTACAAGAATGGGGTTTATATCGAAGAATAGATATCTGCCGGATAAAATAAATGCTTTTTTGCTCATTATTGGACCGAGGACTTATTGAAAAGACTACGTATATTACACCCACCTACAAGCATGTTTTACCGTGTTAACTTTAACACACACACACACACATGCACACACATACACCCAGAGAGTATACTGACATTCATTCTCGAAATGTATGCCACTACTTTTATTTTGTACCAGAATCAAGTAAGCCCAGTAAATAACTATATTTATATAGTTATTCAAACAGGCTGTAGACGAGCGAAGTGATGTTCAATATCTGATTTCGAACGTCATCTCGTGTTTCCGACTGAAAGCGCTTCAACCGACAACCGCCCTGGCTTACCTTTTTTTTTTTTTGTCGATCAATTCAAACATAGAGAACACTGAAGAGCTAACAGTTCATTTTGAGGACAATATGGGCCCGTGAATTGAGAAAAAAAGTACAAAGATCTGAAACAGTGATTCCCACAGTGGGTGCTACTGCCCTCTTAGGAGTGCTGGAAGACGTGAAGGGGCGGTGTTTGGAAGGCTAGGGAGTGATAGAGGACGTTGGGAGACAAAGGGGGCGGTGGGGGCCCCCAGGAGCAAAGAATATCAATCGATATCTCCTGCCTCATGTACTTTCAGATACTTTACGTGCATTCTGTTTTGGCTATAGATTAAAGGCTGACTCTTTAGAGAAATATCAACTTTTAATCTCCTATGTATAATTTTTGCCCGACTGTACAGGGGGAAACAGCATTTCTTTCTTTCGATTTCCTGATTTTTCTTTCTTTCTTTCTTTCTTCCTTCCTGTCTTTTCAGTCATGCTTTTCTCCCTACTCTCTCTTCTCTGATCTTCCCTCCTTTTTTCCTTTCAACTTCCTTTCTTTTTTTCTATTTCAGAGTTCAGACAAAGTTGCTTATTTTTCTCTCCCTCATTTCCATGACCAGTCCTCCGCCGAAACCTGTTTCCTTTTTCATCATCCAAAAACAGTTATTTATTGGAAAATAATGAACTACTACTACTACTACTACAAATAATAATAATAATAATAATACTAATAATAATAATAATAATAACAATAATAATAATTATAATAATAATAATAATAACAATAAGAAGAAGAAGAAGCAACGAGATGGACAGAAAGAGGGGAGTAGTTGTTGAAAAAAGGGATAAAATAGAATTTATTGAAGAAGAAGAAGAAGAAGAAGAAGAAGAAGAAGAAGAAGAAGAAGAAGAAGAAGAAGAAGAAGAAGAAGAAGAAGAAGAAGAAGAAGAAGAAGACTTGAAGTAGGATCGGAAGGAAAAGACAAAGGGAAGCAAGAAACAATAGGAAACCCTCCTAATTCAAGCCAACTTTTCTCTATTCTCATGCTCTCACCGATTTGTAAAAGAACGGATTTACGCATTTTCGGCATTGTCCGGTAACTGAGGCGGCCGAGTACGGAACGAACCGAACAATACCGAAGAATGTCAACGAACAATGGAGAAGTCGACAGGTGAGGCTAGACTAAAAGTAACGATTGTCCTAACATCTCCAAATCCATCCCCGCACCCACTGTGTCAAACGACAACAACAATAATAATGGCTTGACACGTTGCGGTAAGCTGGAGTGGTTACAGAAGAAAGCAAATAATGACAATGGCATAAGGAAGTCTGTTCTCACTTAATCCAAGGGGCGACACCTTTTTATGAAAAAACGAAGAGGTAAAAGCTCCCGTTAGATTTGAATGGCAAGACATTACACAAAATAATAAACCGTCCACTTATCGTTATTAACGTTGAGATGTGTACCCATAAACCCTTATCTCGTCTGATTATTCTATTCATTCGTTCTTCTATTATTTCTTCGAGTATTTTCTAATTCCACCTTTCTTTCTTTCTTTCTTTCTTACTTTCTTTTTCTTCCGGTCTTTTTTCCCTAATCTTTCTTACTTCTACTTCCTTCCTTCCTCTTTCTTTCTCTCTTTCTTGCTTCTCCTTTATTCGCTCTTTCCTTTTCTTTCTTCCCTTTTCTTTCACTCTCTCTTTCTTTTTTTTACATTCACCCCTTTTCTTTCTTTCTCTTTTCTTTCTTCCATTTTTCTCTCTTAATTTATTTCTTTCATTTTTTTTCGTTCTCTCTCACTCTTTTTTTCTTTACTTCTGTTGCCAATACTCTTCCTTCATTCTCCTATTTTTCTTAGATGTAATTCTTTTCTCTTAAATAGCAGTTTGTTTTTCTTTCTTTTTTGTTTTTTCCACAATTCCTCCTTTCTTTCTTTCTTTCTGTCTTTCTTCCTTTCTTTATTTATTTCCCTACATCACCGCTCTTTCTTCTTTCTCCCAGTCATAGAAAACTCCTGATTTACGAGTCCTAGGAGTCACAAAAGTGCTATTTGTCGAGTGGGGAGTTTTTTTGTTATTTTTTTGTACATTCTCGAGACGGTTCTGGTCTTCAAGGCAGCAGAAACCCTCAACTTTGTGTAACGTAAGATTTAGCCTTGTGCCATACTATGCCAAACCCAATAACAAGAAGAAAGAGAAATGTTAATTCGATTCAATGCCAAACAAGTAGTGATTGCCTTCGTTCTCTCATTTGAGGCCCTTCGTCAAATTGGTCATATCCACGTTACACGTGTTCGCTGACAGATCGAGTGGCTTTGAGTATTGGAAAAACAAAAGTAAAAATGGAGGCAAAAGTTATGTGATTGCGGGTTTAGATAGACGTTAAATTTCACTTCCCATATCCTCTTTCAGAACTTGAAAAAAAAAAGTAGACATATACGCCAACACGTGTTGAACGGAAGTTATAGTTGAAAAAAATTGAAATTAAAAAAAAAGAAAAGAAATTACTCTACACGTTATTTTTTTTTTTTTACCAATTATTATTTTCTTTTTCATAATTATTTTTTGGAACGAAAGGCAAGATCGTTTTTTTTTTCAATTTGTTGGCTACAAGTATTTATTTGCCACCCAACAATGTCAAAATATAACATGCGAGGTCTGTCAGGAAAGTATCCAGCCACTAGCAAAAACGAAAAAAAAAAAAAATAACCAGCCTTCGGCAACGGTGTTTTGGTCACCTTCAAAGTACGCCTCATGCAGCACATGTCAACCATAGACCATAGACATCTGGGTGTACCAAACACTACCCCCCCCCCCGTCATTTCGTGAAATAGAAACATGTTCTCTGGGGGAACGGATCACCGGACACTCAACTTCAATTGATCGCTGGTACGATAAACTTTGGTGCTAAATTAGTTCTCCATTTTGGTCAAGATTCGCAAAGTGTTCCCCCTTTACAGAAGTGATTCCCGTCAATACCTTCCTCTAGCAATTTAAGTAGATGGTAAAGACACTTCTTGATATCTGTGGTCAAGAACAAGTGACAGAGGCGTCCATTAGAAACGCCCATATCAAAAAAATAATATTATAAAGAAATGGGTACATAATACGACAAGCAATTATAAATGCGTAATATTACTTGAAAAACTCTACTTGAAATGATATCCTGTTATAGCACGGTGAATGTATCAGTTGTCCTATTTCAACATATATCATTTTTTATTTATTGAATTTAAAAAATCAAATTGAGGAAATAAAAAAAAAAATTCATAGAGATAGTATTTGCACAAGTCTGTGCAGTTATTAAAAAAATAATTTCGCTAGTTTAAATTTGTAGAAAAAATAAGCAGGAAGAGGAAGACTTACTAAAAATAGAATGTCACGAAGGAGAGGTTTTTTTTTCAATTGCAGACCATCGTAAGTTAAGAGAGTTGATTTTTCACTTTGTCTTGTGCCAGACTAAGATCAAACTTTGCGACTATATTTAATAAGGGAGCCTAACGTAATGAGTTTCATAATAGCTGATTGTACAACGATAATAGAGTTAAATTAATCAAATCTGTATGATTAGGGTACCTGCAGCAGGACGATGGTTGGTTAGTTCCTCTCTGAGATCAGTTCGTAAGTACAGTGCGTTCAATCCTCACTACACGTTCCACTAAGGTGTGCAATGTGGTGTGACAGTGAATGGAACCAGAAAAGCTGAGTTTGCTGGTTCAAACTGTACGCGCTGACTCAGCACTCATGCTTATGTAAAAAAAGATGAATCGACTTGACGGAGAAGAAAATGAGTGAAAACTTGGCAAACCACTCTCCGATAACTAAACTTGCTCTGACAAAAACAATGTAATTTCATAATCCCTACAGTCAACATCCACAAGTTAAAGTCAAGTACCCCATTATAGGGGCCCCGTGTCCAACTAAACTAGGCATTCTAAACGACTACTGATAAGCAAAAAAAACAACAACAAAAAAAAAACCTCAACAAGTGAGAAAGAAATGGCCGCGAGAGATGCAGCAAAATAGCAGATTCTTTCTCACAAGAAATGAATTTTTTTTCCTTTTTCGAAAATAATGAAAACACAGAAAAGAGGGCCTTGTGCCTTTTCATCGCCGATTGTTAACATGGGTTTCCTGTCAAGGTTTACAACTATTTCAACACTGGCTTTTCCGGACTAGAAATCCTACGCAGCAAAGACGACAGCCGACATTCGCCTCCACCCAAGTTTCGCATACCACATGTCCAAGCTCAATTGTTTACCTCAAAGAGATATCCGCCTTTCTGTCGGGCTGTTCAGCTCAATGGTTAACAGCTATGCTACGTTAAAGCAGCTACCTAATTGTTTATTCTATATATTTATCTAGACCAAGTGACACATCCTCCGTACAATAACGGATTGTCATTTCTAATATGGTTTCAAATAATGAATCATATAAATATATATATATATATATATATATATATATATATAAATATCGTTGCTGCTATACTCTTCTGAAGGGGCATGAGACTTCTAGAGTCAGCTGTGTCACCTTAAAACTCCATTGCACAGGCCTTTGGGCTATTCACCAGTGAGTCTCATAGGGAATAAGACCTGTTAAGACGTGGAAAACTCTCCCAGATCTTTGTTTTCGAAGCCGAGCCATTTTTATCATTTGGATCATGCAAATTCGTTGTGAACAAATTTATTATTCAAATGCCTTGGATATGATTTTACTGTACGAATAAATTAATGATGGCTTTTCTATTGTAACTCTAAAAAAAAAAATAAGAGGAAGAGAGGTACTGTCGGTCAAGAATTGAAGCATGTGTTACTGACAGAATAGGGTTATTACATGTAGAATGCATTGCTAATGATTTTACAATAGAAATTCATTGAAAATCAGGAAACGAATGGTATTGTCAGGACATATATATATATATATATATATATATATATATATATATATATATATATATATAATTATTGTGTCATCCACAGACAGCTGTTTCGTTTTATTACAACTCCTCAGTGTGGCTATAGCCTATCCGTTATCCTACAAGGCAGAATTGAAACCTTCGCGGAGGCCGATATCCTACCTCTGCGCTAGGGAACTGGACGGTCAGTAAGGCTGAATTTAAGCGATATATTTATTTTAGTATATATTTATATATATTCGGACGAGTGTGTGTGTACATGCAAATGTATGTGTTTGTATGTGCGCACACGTGTGTAAATATCATATATGTACACATGTCTAAACAAACGATTACATATGTATGTACTTTTCATGTTGGTATTCATGGAAGTAACGTTAGATAGATAGATAGATAGATAGATAGATAGATAGATAGATAGATTATGTAAGCACATTTGGTGTCTATTGTGTCAGTAAATCTGTTCCATAAATCTCTTAGGTGTTACCAAAATCTCTAGAAGCCGTGGGAAGTGGTGGAAGAGAAAGCAAAAACGGCGATTTAAGTGAAAAACGACGCCATGCCAACCGGCTGACGCGTATTAGATTTGGCGTACAAAAACAAAAACAAAAACAAAAAAAAAGGCTTACATGTCTGCAGATGCATTACTCTAGTCATGAACATAAATTAATAAATATTTATGTGCGTATAAATGCAGGGTTTCCCAGAAGAATATATAAATAACTATCGTTGCGACTTGAAAGTTAATTTATTGCTCTCGGAATGAAAAATAAACGTTAGACAAAACTTCAGAAAGAAAAGCATTAGATATTTATATTTAAACGACGTTATAATTGTTAGCGATGTTCTCAACCAAAAAGTGGTTACAAATCTATAAGCCATTAAACACAGATATAACGTCCATTTATGAGCAGCTATACATATATTTTCTCTCAATCAGACGGACTGATCGTGCATTTATAAGAAATACGTCTCCTAATGTTGATTCTAATATTAGTTGTTCATGTAACCTGTGGTAGAACGGATAGTGTTTACTAAGCAAGTACGTGAAGACTTTTATTCGTTCTAATGATTACATATACATGTCTGTCACGTGAACAACATCTTCTGGTAGCCTCGTTGGGGTGATCAATTAGAGAAAAATGGAAAAAAAAAAGACCATGAATAGATTATCATTCTCAATTTTGTGGGATGGTGATTGCTAAAAAAATATTTGAGCTTTTAAAATGACAAGCTTGAACGCTGTCGGTTCGAAAATAAAGGACCAATTTAGAATACACTTTCATTGTAAATTGAACCCCCAAAGCCACAAACCTATTTTTGGAAGAATTTTTTAAAAGATACGTTTATCTAGACACAATAAAGAGTAAATGCATTAACTTTCAGGCCTCTAGCTCCATAGGTACGACCTGTGCATACATACATACAAACATACACAGCCAGCCAGACTCACTTGAAATCTGAAGAAACCTATGATGACAGTTTCGGCTAATGGTCTCCAGTAACGACCCAACAGACCCGTGAAGCATGGGGACAAATGAAACAATAATCATGGTTGTATTTTTAGCACCAGCTGCATTTCAACACAGTAGAAGTTGGCGGAGTTTCAGTTTTGTCCACTGACTTTATCGCTACTCCATCACGCCTCTTATTTTTTAGTTATTTTATGCACTAATGAACTAAACATTCATGACCATAGATTAAAAATTGTTTACTAAACATAGCATTTGGCAACTTTGGCGTCAAAGATATTTGAGGAAAATCTTACACCCGTTCTGCATTTTCTATTTCGATAATCAGAGAAAAAGGGGAATTGCAACAGCCAGGAATCAATGCAAGCATTAGAAACAGATCAGGGCTATCATATATATGATGTGAATGCATTGCTGAAGATTTTACTTTAGTTATACACAGTCCAATTTTTAAACTCTAGAAATGCATTGAAAATTAGGAAGAAATGAATGGTAGATGGTGTGGAATCAAGGCCACGGTGATTCGCAGTACAGGGCAGATTTAGCCTTACTTATGCAATGCTCTTCCCTGGTGGACGGGGAATTTAAACTAAATAAATATATCGCTTAAATTCAGCCTTACTGACCGTCCAGTTCCCTTGCACAGAGGTAGGATATCGGTCTCCGGGTCTGAAGCGAAGGTTTCAATCTGGTACTGAATGGGATAACGGATAGTCTATAGCCACACTAAAGGGTTGCAATACACCGAAACAGCTGTCTGTATATATATATATATGCTACAATGCATTTCTTATGGGTTTACTATCAAATGACGTCGTAATTGTAACAAAATCACCAGAGGAAAAAGGTTACAATTATATAAGCCGGTAATCAATATCAATCAATAACGTAAAGTATTACTATATAAGCTGATATACTATATGATCGTGGGTGAAGAAGTCAGTAGCCAGACACGAAATTCTCAGTTGAATTTTGATCAGAAAGGCCGAAGAGTGCTCCAACCGAAACCTTGCGATGATAACTACAAATATGGAGATATCAGACCGTATAATTCGTGGAATGATGGAACGAAATCATCAATAGCTCGGACCCTGGGAACAACGCAGGAACCCTAAGGAGACTTGACGTTAAAATGATCCCTGCAGGAATCTTTAGTAAGATTCATCAGGAGATTGAACAACCACCCCTATTGAATCGAGAAGACAAGGGCTGGTGATCATAAACAAGGAAAAGAGGACATGCAAGGTTACAGAAATTGCTATGATAGACCAAGGGGTGAAGACGAAAGGAAGCGAAAATCAGAAAAATACCAGGACTTTACCTGGGAGTAAAAAACCTGGAATACGAAGGTAATTCCTGTGCCCATAAAAGTAGTCTTGGAATAATGCAGGAAAAAAAAACCCACTATAGAGTCGATATCACACGAATTATAGAAATTCAGTGAAAGAGACTCAGACCATGATATTGCTGGTACCTGCGGGGATTCTGAGCATAGTGCAGGGGATTTGGGGAGATTTGTTGTTACACGATCTCCAGCGATAACCAAAGAACATCTGATGTGAATATGCAGATGCATGGAATAATAATAAAAATCCTCTGAGACTTTCTGATTCAAACAGATCAACCAATCCAGGCGAGCAGAAAAGGACTCAGGATTTTGCCTTCCCGGTAGACCACAGACTAAAACAAAAAGAAAGCGGAAAGCTGGAAACTATCTTGACAGAGTCGGAAAAGTCCAGACAGAAAAAAACAACAACAAAAAACATAGGACATGAAGGTGACTGTAGTACCAATAGTGTTCAGAGCTCTGGGAACAGTCCCGAAGAAACTGATAAAAAGGTCGACGAAACCAAAGATCCAGCGAAGAATCGAGACCATCCAGGCGAGAGCACTATTAAAGTTAGCGAGAATACTAAGGTGAGTCCAGTAGTAATGAGAACACCGACACTTGATATCCAACGAAAGGCTCCAGTCACTACTGGTGCGAAAACTCTAATAATACATGGTTCAGTATAAAAGTGAGGATCATCATGTATTTTGTTTTTTAAGGAAGAAGATGCACACGTTTTGTGTTACACACACACGCACGAGCGCGCATACATGCACGCTCGCATGCACACACGCACGCACACTCATATATATATATATATATATATATATATATATATATATATATATATATATATATATATATACGTATCACTTGAAACAAGTTCCGCTCTTTTTCACAGCAGCAAAAATCCCAGGAGTGTAAAAGTGATTAATTATAAGTCATTTTAATTGCCCAACACATGAAACTCCTCTGGAATTAACCAGGGGAAAAAGTCACGCAAAAAAGGGTATATTTCTCATTTTACGCAAGTTACTTTTTTCTTCACTCTTGAATTTACACAATACTTTTTTTCTTATAACTTGATCGTTGTTAGTACAAGAAAATGCATGCATAATTACATATTTTTTAAACTTTATTTCTGGGTTATAGTTCGGGTGTTGGGTTTGGGTTTAAGGTGTGGGATAGGAACTTGGGTTTCAGGTTTACGGCTCATGATCAGCGTTGGGGGTACGAATTGAATGCTTCTGGGCTAGGTTCTAAGAGTATTCAAGTTTACGGTTTACAGCCAGGTCTTGGAGATCAGGTATGTAGTTTAGGGTCAAGGTTTTGAACTTGGGTTTTGGGTTTTGGGTTTAGGGACAGGTTTTAGCGTTCGTGGTCAAGTTTTACAGGTTTCAAGGTTTACAGTCAGGATATCATTTTGGGGTTTTAGGCTTAGGGTTAGGATTTGGGAGAAGATATTAAAGTTTAGAATGAGTGGTAGGGTTTCGGTTTAAAGTAAATGGTTGGAGTTCGAGATACGTTGTAATGTTTAGTTTTAGGGTTTAGGGTTAGGGCTAGTTTTTATAGTTAAGTTTAGTTTTATGGTTATGATTTCGGGTTTATGATCTGGATTTACGGGTCACAATAAAGATCAGATTTAGGGTTGCAGTTTAGGGTTATGTCTATGACTGAGCTTTATGATAAGTTTTGAACCAATTTTTTTAGGATTTGCTTTTAGTCTTGATTACTCGAATAAATTCACTGCCTAATTTCATTGCCGATTTTTTCTGTACCATCAAAAATACTTAGTTGATCTGTGTGGAAAAAAGTATAAAGTTAAGAGGAGTGGGCTGGAGTAGATGTTAAGTCAGTGGGCAGCAATAAGAATGTCCGTAATTTTGCCAATTTTTTATCGCTAAAATGCCACTAAGTATGTAATCAATAAAGTGAATGAAAGTTTTGACCGAACTGTTCTATAAATCCCATCAATGACGTCACAGTACACTTTAAAAAATAGCGATACAGTAAAACACATTCTTGTAAGTAACATGAAACTTGTGCAACGTAGGAATACTTCACGAACGTAGGGAGCGTCTCTACTACACATTACTAATGTTACCACTGAAAAATAATAACATCTTTTTATATGGGTACATAAAAGTTAGGGTTACTTAAAACATTTGGACAGACCTATTATCCTTCATTGACTATAAGGTTCCAATTTTAAAACTTCCTTAGCCAAGATGAGAAATTCCGATCTAAGAATGGGGGAATCAGATGCCACATTAATGACCCCCACCCCTTGCGCGAAGATCCATGTATCTGTAGCCCATCATGCAATTAGGTAAATTTGAATCTAAGATTTTCACCGTACAATATTGGATTTTTATGATTCAAATCTGAGTTAAGTACATTGACAAAGTAGGAGATCATGTTGAGAAATAGATAATTATTGTGCAATATGTTTTTTACATCATTTGGCCGCGATCTCACTGATGTACATAAAAACATTTTTGTGTGAAATTGCTCCGGCATTTTTTTAAATCGTTTCTCGGCTCACGAGCGGAACAAGAAGACGGGGGTTTGCGAACTGGGGTGTAATTTTTCTGGATGTATGTAAGTTCACGCGTGTATATAGATATTTCCATGTTGTGTGGGTTTGTGTACGTGTCAGTGGGTGCGGGGTTGGTTGCTAAATGACAGGTGCGCGAACAAGTTTGTCCCGAACACTTCATTTTGACGTGAATCACAGCGGCCTGGATCAGAAGAGACAAAAAGCAATGACTCCCAGAGTTCATGTATCGGCGTGGGAGTTCGTTCGTTCGTTCTTCTTCTTCTTCTTCGCCCGGATACGTCGTTCGTCAGTCACTTGTTGATCAACAGTACTCAGAGCAAGTTGTTCGCTAGTGGCCTTGTCTTGGCTCCGGGCAAGACAGACACAATTCACTGATGTTTAGTTACTGGAAATCCGCCTTCCAGGCGACACCTCCCCATTGCAGGAAAAGAATATGATCAGTAGGCACTTACTCAAGCACAAAGAGTTTCACACTGGTGCCGTCGGCAACCATATTTATAAGGTCTGGCGATTATACCAGCGTAAAGCATTGATTCGTATTCATAACGCGGATTTGTACATATATAGATGTATGTTCGCACACGAATGCGTTAGTGTGTGTGTGTGTGTGTGTATGTGTGTGTGTGTGTTTTGTTTAATTGTTTTTTTTTTTATCTTTATTTGCAGAATCATATTTCCGACAATGTTTACTTTGATGATTTTACAATTTCAGAAAAAAAAAACAACTAAATTATTTTCATATACTATGTTACCAGACCTAAATGAAACGCGTAATCGAAAATAAAAAGTATCTATCAACTTATATATACATACATATATATATATATATATATATATATATATATACATACATACATACATACATATGTGTGTGTGTGTGTGTGTGCGTGTGTGTGTGTATGTGTGTTGGAAGGAAATCGCAAAAAGATGTATGATATTAGATTTGTACTTAGCATAACAACATTTTGTATTTATGCGTTTTCACAAATGTTTCTCTGATTTTCACGTCAGGCAAGCTCTGCTTATCAAGTATAATGTGATGTATTGATCTGTTTCATTGATTTCCTTTCATTGAACTTTGCTTTCTCTCTAATCAGGAAAATATGTTGAGAGGCCACGATTCATTAATTTAGTGTTTGTTTTGGCTCACAGTTTTGGCTTGAGAGTAGGTTCAGGACGATAAGCCCCAACACTGACCGGAAAGTAAGTCTTTTACAGTCTGCTTTTTGCTTCTTACTCACACCATTTGTTATTCTTGACGCGATCAATGGCGTTGAGTTTGTGAAAAACTGACCTAATACTCAAACGGCAAAATGCGATATATATATATATATATATATATATATATATATATATATATATATATATATATATACTTGTTTAGATATACAGCGTTGCCAGAGGGGGAAGTAATCAATACTTGAAGGTCATGTAGTAAATTCTAGCACATAGCTTCTCAAAGTAGTAATTGCAACTCTTCAAATGGGTCGAAAATGCTTACATTGACTGATTTGAAAATTACAAAACTGACCTGACTTTTAATTGACCTTTAGGCCAGTGCTACCAATCTTATGTTCATCCTTGGGTCAAGTTGCGCATATACACGACTTTGCAGCTGTAAGGTTGCAGCTGTCTCTCTCAGGTTTGAAAATGCCTAAATTGACCTGACCCTGAATTGACCTTCAGAGACGAACAAAGGTTAACACCATCTATCCTATATTTATACCGTAGTCATGAACCCATAGGGTACAGCCGTTTCTGTTAGATTAGAAAATGCCATAACTGACTCTTTTTTTTAAATGCAAAAACTGACTTGACCTTGCCTCGATCTTCAGAGATCATCACCATTTAGTGGTCATCGCCATCTATCAATGTTCATCCTGGGATCAACTTACACTTGAATAAAAATTTGCAGTTTTGGGTTGCAGCCGTCTTCGTCAGATCTGAAATTGCCAAAATTGGCCTGACCCAGGATTGACCATCAGAGGTCACCAGAGGCCATCTAACCTCGGTTAATCTTTAGGTGAAGTTTTCCTTATACACAAATTTTCAGCTTTAAGATACAAACTTTAAGGATTCTTCGTTTTTATAGCATTAGATAGTATGGCCTGGTTTTTTCACAAACGAAGAGTTGAGAGGGTTTACGACGTCTGTTGCAGGCCCTTCCTTCCATCTACGTTGAGTATGAGTGTAGCAGCTTTTTGCTGGACCGAATCAGCAGGTAATTTAGATATGGGAGAGTGGTTGGTTTGGCCAAATATCCTCTCAGCCACTCACATCGATATCAGTCATCGGAGCATGCCACTGACGAGACTTTTCTGTAAAGCTATAGAGCAATTGGACAGCTAAGAGGGTGGAAATACACGCATGTCATTTGCAAAGGCATGAACCCTATAAAATGAGGATAGGCGGTGCCAACCAATATTCTAACTCGGTTTGCCGGTTCTATTGTCCATGCTAGTAACTGTACAGACATTCATACCAGATTTTACTGGTTTGAAAACTCAGCGATCAATAATAATAATAATAACAGTAATGACCCCAGCTGTTAGCAATGGCATAACAGTCAGGAAAGGAGGGCTAGAGACCCGAGGGGACTTATTGTCAAAGCCTACAGTGGTAACCACCGGGTAACTGGTGTGTGAAACTGTTAACCACAGCACTGCTGTGGACAGTGAGAGTGTGAAGAGGAGGGCGTTGAGATTTGCAGAGACTTGCTACCACTCAGTCCCCAGCTGTAACATCTAATAATAACGATGATGATGAACGAAGATGAAAAGTCTGAATTTTTTTGATCAAATCATTAGTTTGGAAAAAATCATCCAAGTTATTTATAAGATACGTTTTAGCGTGAATATTTTGAAAAGGTTTAATCAAATCTTTCTTGATTCGAACTCACTATTAAAAGGTGTGACATACCGAAGAAAAAAAAGCGGGAACGGGGAATTCCCACGAAAAGCCAACTCTCTCATTGATGTCTTAGCTACTTAGATTCATTATATTTAGATACATTCCAACATGCTCAGACAGACAAAGCGACACACACACACACACACACACACACACACACATATATATATATATATATATATAGAGAGAGAGAGAGAGAGAGAGAGATAGATAGATATAGATAGATAGATATAGATAGATAGATAGAGAGAGAGATAGTGGGGGTTACGGCAATGTGTAATTTATTGATTTGGCCATTTGTGAAAAAGACATAAGTGTAAACTTTTCATATATTTTTGTTTATTTCTGATAATGCATTTCGTAAACAGTAGCGTCGTTAGATCTGATTTAAATAATTTGACACAAGCAGAAATCCTGAGTGATAGAAGCCAGAGAATTTGCAGAATCAAAGAGAACCGAATAATGCCGGTTCTCATAACAACGTTTAAACCTCTTCTGACGATGCTACTTATAGCGAAATGCATTATTGGAAATGAAAAATAAATACGTGAAATGTTTATAATTTAGTTGTGTTTCAAAGAAAAAAAAGTTAGGTAGTTTAAATTTTTGCCTCTGAAGTTAATCCGTATTCGTATGACAGATAAAATCATGGACCAGCGACAAATATTGGACATGATGAGGGCGGAAATGAGAAGATACAGGCATAGGGTGAGAAGCATGAGATAATTGATAATTTTAGTTGTCAATATCCGTGGGATTTCCCCAGGGGTACAGCTAGTTATTATTATCATTATTTTTGAAGGTTGAGTTATCTACGAGTGAAGAGAATAACGTGGTTCCGTCTGTCTGTCTGTCTGTCTGTCTGTCTGTCTCTCTCTCTCTCTCTCTCTCTCTATATATATATATATATATATATATATATATATATCTTTTAATATAGTACATTGACATCTCTGACATACGGTGCTATACAAAAGTTCGGGGAATTTGAACAGCACGTTTGAACTAGAAAGAGGGGTGACTTTTGCAAGAACTCTTCATATACTGTACCCCCAGTGAAATTACTGTAAATATACTCAAGTGAACAACTTATATTAGGTGATCAATTACCTCGAATTTTTGCGAGAGCACCCAGTAGATGGCTCCATGGTTAGACTATACATGTAAATTATTATACTGAGACTAGTATCAAGAAGAGCTTTTTTTTTTTAATTGTATATTTTTTTACGGATAAAATACCACAGGAGAAATCCATAGAATCTTTGTGAGTAGAAGGGTTGAAATTTCTGGGAGTTTTTTTTCCTCAAATCAATTTCTCTTTTTCTTCACATCTTTTCTTGTCTGCGTTATTCTAACTTATTACTTCCTCACTCTGTCGGCATTAAATTCTCTTTCCTTCTCTCTCTCTCTCTCTCTCTCTCTCTCTCTCTCTCTCGTTCTCCTTTCATAGTTTGTTTCTCTTTCTTTTGCTGTCCCAGTTGTATTGTGTCTTTTAATCTCCCTTCCCGACTCCCTCTCTCTCTTACACACATACACACACACACACACACACACACACACACACACACACACACACACACACACACACAGATATAAATAATCGTTTTCATACTGACACACTTATTTAAAATACCTTTTATCCGAATGAGACGGATATTACTTCATTCTTATGCAAATTCTAACATGCACACACATCAATGGTAATGAAGTCTGACTTCGTGAAAATACTTGTGCAAAACCAACCTAAAATGTTAATAGTTTTAATCATATAATACACAAAATTCAATCATTTTATTGGCCCCTGTCAATGTTAACTGTAAGGGTGACAGTATTTAGGTTCGACTGTGAAAGCATGATACTTATGGGAGAGTGGGTTGGCTTACTATTAACTCCGCCAAGCATCATAGTACGATACAATTTTGAGGAAATATTTTTCACTAAAATACGTAGAGATGAGTCAGACCACAAAGAGAAGTGGGTCCATGCCTTTTGGATGGGCATCAGTGCAAATTGGAAATAAACAGCTTCGCTGGAAATTCAACATGGTTGGTCGTTTCTAGTTTTTGTGAGGTGCATCAGTTATAATTACATGAATAAGCTCATGGTAGTCAAATCAGAGTTAATTGTAAGCTATGCAAAAGTACCCAAATAAATGTTCACTGCATAGAACAGATACACGCACACGCACGCAGACACAAACATGCACGTACACACATCATATTTCAAGCTTATGGAATCTATTAGAGAACTCAAATGGCAATGGGCTGGTCATGTTACGCGAATGATAGACAACCAATGCAACATGGATCCCCAGATATCACATGCGAAACCGAGGCCGACGAAAAACAAGATGGAGAGATGAACAAGACAAATTCAGAAAATACTGGCTCTGCGATACCCATGATAGAAAAATGCTGCAGATCCTGGGGAAGGTCCATGCTCAACGACGGACGTTAAAAGACTAATGATGATGATGATGATGATGAAGATAATGATGAACTCAACTTGATGTTTAATCTTGAACTATAGAGCACTTCATGAAATAAACCCATCACACATCGGATATTGCATCATATTATACTGTATTGTATTCCTGATTTGCATTATATATATATATATATATATATATATATATATATATATATATGAAGGCACATACGTGTGTAAATGACACAGATGAGTGAATAATCTGAACTTTCCACTGCTGTTCCATGGACGATTAAAAAAAAGAATTTTTGAAGGGGTAAAAATGTCATCATGATCCTCATCAGTATTTTATTGTCTGTCGTTGGACGTAAACCTTCCCCAGAAATCGCCAGACCTCTCTATCATGCGCGTTGCGCATGAAGTTAGAAATTATACGTATTTGTTCATGTTTATGTGTTTGCATGTGGGCAGTTGAATGTATGTGTATGTGTTTACGTGTGTGTGTGTGTGCGAGAGTGTATCCATGTGTGTGCATTTTTTGTTAGTGTGTACGTGTTTGTGTACGTATGCATGCATGGACATGTGTGTTTGCACATGTTTAAGTGTGTGTATTTGTGTGTGCCAGTCTACATGATCGTTTATCTGCATTTGTGTGTGTGTGTGTGTGTGTCTATGTATACATGTATACATAATTGAATTCTAATTCATATATATATATATATATATACATATATATATATATATAAATTGTTTATTATATATATATATAAATTGTTTATTATATATATATATATATATATATATATATATATATACACATATATATATATGTGTGTGTGTCTGTATGACACAATGATATATGTATATGTATATATATTACGTGCAATCACTTTATGGGCAATTCTTTTTTTAATATTTAAATCTGTTTATCTTCCAATTTATACGTGGAACATGTGGAAACTTCTTAGCACGAACTTGAATCCGTGTATGTTTTTTGATTCTTTTCAAGAGAAAATAAAACTGTTAAAGGATTTCGGAATTGGTTCAGAAGATGAGAGGAACCAAGAAAACTTACGTGGAAGATATAAAAGAGAAGAAATGAAAGAGAAGTAGCAGATGAAATTCATTTCAAGTTAATTATCTGTATGCTGCTATAACAGACGTAAATTATATATATATATATATATATATATATATATATATATATATATATATATATATATATATATATATATATATATATATATATATATATATATACATATATATATATATATATATATATATATATAATGTGTACTGTAGAGAGTGAGACAGACTCGGGAGTAAGGTGTTTGGAGGTAAGGTTTAATAATCCTTATAAGTAAATTCTCCATAAATGTTTCGGGATTCTTCCCATCATCAGTGGTGTGTGCTGTGTGAGTGTGTATTAAAATTTTCCATGTGGAACCAGAGTCCACAATCAGGATCTATGCATTTCGGTAAATTGTGTTGTCAGGGCTGCTGGATATATATATATATATATATATATATATATATATATATATATATATATATATGGCAGCAGCTGCTATAAGTCCACTGCTGGACAAAGGTCTTTCCCATCTCCATCCATGGCAAGTGTGATTGCGCTGTCATATTTTACCAGGCAAACTTTTCCATCTCACCACTCAATCTCGTGTCTGATCTTCCCCAACCGAGTTTACTGTCTCTCTGGCACCAAATCGTTGAGCTATTTCCTCGCTATGTGCCCTGCCCATCTTTATTTGAATAATTACTTGTACAATATTCATCACCCTGGCTCTCTCTCTCGGATCCATTTTGATATCTTTTCTATCGCTTAGAGTTATTCCTGGCATCGCTCTTTCCATGGCCCTCTGTTCTATTCTGATTTTGTTTTTTAAATGGTTTGTCACATCCCAGGTTTCGCACCCGTGCGTCGTAGCTGGTATTATGCATTAATTGTATATTTTACGTTTTGAGCATATTGACATTTTTTTAAATCAGTATATCTCTTTTCATACTAGATGTTTCCCAGCTAATATATATATATATATATATATATATATATATATATATATAGATATTGGCAACAATTTTTCTTCAAAGCAAGTTTTATTAAACACAGTGGGTAGTTTTTGTTGATTAAATTTTATTAATTAATTATTCTTATTTGCAAGTATGTTGCTTTTTCGCTGGGTAACGATCGAGAGCGCTTAAAGAACTATAAAACGAATTTCAGACTGTTCCTTTAAACAACTTATTTGCGAACAAGAAAAATTAATTTCAAAAGTTATAGTGACATATATATATATATATATATATATATATATATATATATATATATATATAATGCATTGCATTTATTCGAAAGATTATCAACAAATCCGTATTGAGGCACTGTTATTCGCTGAATTTTTATAGGAAAATTCTACTGTATAATGCTCAATCCATCTTATAAATGGAGAAGCATCCGGCAAAGTGCTCAAGTGCATTGATAAGAAGGAGATTATGTCGAAAATCGATATCCGTTGTATATAGAAGATTTTTTTTCCATCACAGGGTTACTGACTTACGTAACACATTATAAAGTTAATTACTCATTCGCTGCTATACATGTATAGTTTCTTCTTCACACAACTTCATTCTATAGATAGATAGATAGACAGACTGATGGATAGACGTGATAAAAAGGCAACGAACATAATGGTAAGTAACTCTAGTATCAAAGGAAAATTAGTAATGAAGTCTGTTCCGACTCAGAGTATTGTGGTAAAAAGCAACACTAATAAGATGGAATAAAACTAGAAATAAATCAATAAATGCAGAAATAGATATATAGACAGATAGACGGACAGAGAGAGAGAGAGAGAGAGAAAGAAGTCTCGTCTTATCACACATCTAAACCAAGGAATACGCGGCACCTTTTAGAATTTACGATGCTGGCGTGCAAGCTCTCAGATGCATGGGAACAGAAGACGGGTAAACGTCCTGACACACAGACACAGAAAAATCATCTGGAACTTCCAACCGGCAATACTGACACCCGCACGCGAAAATGAAAAGACTTGATGAATTTTATTCCATCTCCAAAAAGAATCCTGTCTATGAGACAATTTGGAAGCCGAAAAGTAACCCCGAGAGACAATTTGGCCGACCAGGAGAATTTGATTCATGATAAAGTACTTATAGACGATAGATTCTCTTAATTATGTATATTTTCTCTTCTTATCATGGTCAGGTACAAGACTGCAAGTACTGAGCGCCCGGTGAGGAACGAATTCACTGCAGTAGTAAATATCTGTATGACTAGCATAATAACCACGACATAAAAAGGAAAGTATCATTTCGATATATATATATATATATATATATATATATATATATATATATATATATATATATATATATATATATATATATATATACATATATATATATATACATATATATATATATACATATATATATATATTTTCATACATATATATATACATATATATATATATAAACGCATATATATATACATATATATATATACATATATATATATACATATATATATATACATATATATTTATATATACATATATATATACATATATATATACATATATATATACATATATATATATACATACATATATATACATATATATATATATACATATACATATATATATATATACATATATATATATGCATATATATATACATATATATATATACATATATATATATACATATATATATATATATACATATATATATATATAGATATATATATATATACATATATATATATATATATATATATGTTTATATACATATATATATATATATATATATATATATATATATTCTGCTATTTGGTCTGGCACAAGGCAATAATTTAAACGTAAAATAAACGTTAAAAATGCAATGGCTCGAAATAACAATTTTAATGACCTGTTCCTAAATGCAAATAGAGTGTTTATTTTGCCAATGCATTAACATTCTTTCCTTTATTTGAAGTTTTACATATTGTATTAACGAATTGTTCAGGTATGCTTTTTTCTCAATGGTGGTGTTTAAACGATTTTTTTCTTTCAATTTTCAGAAGTCATTTATAACTCAGAAGTTAACAATTATTTGAATTAAACATAGTGATCTCTCTGATATATATATATATATATATATATATATATATATATATATATATAATTACAAATTGCGTTGTATCGTGTAGAAACTCTTATTAGAAATTATATTCCATCATTACACGGTTAATGTATCACTTGGCCTAGACAACGTAAATAGAATAAACAATTCAAGAAAATGAGGTTGCTGCAGGAAATTTTCTCCAATTCTTTATTCTATTTACGTTGTCTAGGCCAAGTTATACAATAATCGTGTAGTGACAGGAGAGCATTTCGAATAAGAGTTTCTATATAACATAATACAATATATATCCATTTCATAACACATATATATATATATATATATATATATATATATACATATATATATATATATAGAGAGAGAGAGAGAGAGAGAAGGGGAGAGGAGGTGAGACAGATACAGACAGACAGACAGAGATTGAGACAAGCGTGAGAGATTAATCTTGTGTATAGCAAATGAACCCAAATTAAAGATGAAGTACAAATTTGACCAGAAGAAAGAAGAGCATTATTTCTTTTAATACAGGTTAACACATGTACCTCTTCTTACGCTCACGTAAAGCGATTGCATTTGCACGAAATCCTTACATAATTCCTTTCTTAAAGCCAAATACGAAGAAATTCAAGTTTACTCACTCACCAAATAAAGAAAAACAAGGCTGGCTGCTTAAGGGCCAAAATCCACTCTGACTAAAGCCTAAAGAGCTATATTAATAGCGTATGAATGTTGAAAATATTTCTGATAAGTGTTTTCCCTCAACAGAATAATATCTTCCTATTTGGCCATGGGAGGGGGCTTGATAGAAAAGTATCTCGACATTTTCATAGATTTATAAATGACATGAAAATCTAGATAATCCAAGATATAAATTGAGTTAATTTTAGATATAACCCTGAACAAATACGGTGGCCTGTAGAGGAAGGTGGATCTTTCTTCTTTACAATTTTTTTTTCTTTATAAATCTCGTAGTGAGGTTGAAAAGCGGTCGCATAGTATATTCCAGCATCCTCACTAGCCTTGAAGAGTTCTAATTCTGTTGAGGGACTTTGATGTCATTGTCGTAGTCATTTTAATTGTTGTTACCAGGGGAAAAGTGAGTCAACTCCAACGTTGTTGTTCGATAAAAACTGTTGAATTTTGCCTGTCTTTGTGCTCAGGATTCCCGTTAAAACTCATAGAATGGATATTCAATTATCCAGACCAAACGCAAAAGAAGAACAGTATCAAGAAAAGCACATGCAATAGTAACCCCTAGACTTAATCAACGATCAAGGTCCATCTAGGTCCCAACCCAGCTACCCCCACCCCATCGCCAGATAATGCAAATGCACTGCTTATGATTTTACTATAGAAATGCAATCAATATCAGTGAGAAAGAGAATTTCTGTAGTCAGGGATTAAAGCAAACTTTACCGAAATTTTCAATGCATGCAAATAAAAAAAAATGAATAACGAAAAGAAAGTATCTTCTTTCATTTATTTACCAGCATTAAAGTATTTAATTCTCAATGAAATCATAACCAGATGTATAAGGGGCCTGGAATTCTGTGGGACGCGTATAATTTCGAAATTTTCAATTTCAGTCGATTATTTTGGCCTAATAAGTAAACGAAAACTGTCTCCAGTATTTCTTTAGGTACACACATGATTCAGAATCAATCAAAAAGTCCTCAGTAGACCGTTGGCATATCCCGCGGGATCCTTCATAGCATTTCTGGGGACAATAGGGCTCACTCGGTGGTGCCCATCTCCTCTCAAAATATGATGTAACAGGTTGTACCACCTTACATAGTTCGGGTTGCATTTTGGATTTCCTTACCTGATCGATAAGGAGAATTGGATTCATGTTTTCCCGAAGTACGAAGTGAATGTAACCCACTGTAGCCGGAATTAGAACCCAGTTTTGCCAATTGCTTTTTATGCAATGTTAATCTTTTCGCCAACTCCGGCATGTACGATTACTGATACGTCTACATAAGAAAAAAATACATGTGTACCCTTTTAATCCGGTAACACTGGGACCTGGCTTTTGCCGGACCACAGAAAATATCGAAAATCAGGAATATTTCTAACTGTGTGGGAAATATTATCAATATAATTTGTATAATTCAAATGATATTATGATAAATGAAGATCATTACTTGTTCGCTTATGCTTTTTAATTCGTTGTATCAAGAAAAATTTATAAGATTTAGAAAGAAAAAAAATGATAGATACCAGTCTAATGTAATGCTACAATAAGCATCGAAAGTTGTTCGAAGGTTATTAATTCAAACTTTTTTTCGGGGGCGGGGGGGGGGGTTACACATTCGGTTTAAAGGGTCGGTTTATTAACTGCCAAGTTCCATTCAAACCACGATTTGGAACGGAATCGAAGAATTCTTAGGCAGACCACAAACTACATTGGGGACATTTTCAAAATGGACTATAGGAGATGCTGGACCACAGAACACCGTAATAGGGACGTAAAACTTTTAGTTGATAATTCTCGTGCAATTTTCCCTGACGCATACGGCTTCGGAATCTTTTGATTTTATTCAACGGAGTACAGGATGAAAAAAAGAGAGAGAAATACAGAGAACATTATTCAATCATTGATATCGAAATCCTTCCGTTCAATACATATATGCAGAGCAAATAGAGATACGTGCATATCGAACGGCATATCTACCATGCGACAACCGAAGTTACAGGTAAAATTGAAAAAGGGAAAGGTGCTCAGCTTGGTGACTGAAGTAGTTAAATAATTCCCATCAATACCAAAAGTCGGTGTTCTAACCCAGGTAAAATTTTGGATTTCAAATGCTGATTTTCAAAACAGCCAACCTGGAAAAAGCTAAGGATTTGAATGCTGATTTCCCCGGCACACAATGACCCTCACTAGGAAGATAGGCCCAACATATTCATTTGTATTCCAATTCTTTCTAATTTGACCATGTGCCATACTAATCATAGTTTAGTAAAATATCAAGAAAGGTATGACAAATTACTAATTTACGCACCTGGAAAGTACAACTTAGCTTTATATAAGAAGCGCTGTTCATCGTAGATCCAGATACCTGACATATTGGACCCAATATATAAATTAAATACTTGTTCATTCCTGAAGCAAAAAAACAAAACAAAACAAAACAGCTATGAATGTGACCTCCAATGTTTTTTCATAAACGATCTGAATAAATATTGCAGCCATGCAGCAAAAAGGCGGTATAAGAAATATCAAGAAGGAACAACTGATGTTTTACAGTCCCCCTTTTTCACAGGTAGAGGCGACCGT
>OY735207.1:39147315-39149815 GCA_963457665.1 Thysanoteuthis rhombus
GTATGTGACAGGCTACAAACTTATCGATGTAACTTAGTATATATATATATATATATGTGTGTGTGTGTGTGTGTGTATGTGTGTGTGTGTGTGCGTGTGTGTGAATGTCTCATCTGTAGCGTACCACAGTGGTGGACGAAGTAGGGAGCAAGCGGGTATGCAATCAGTCATACACATACGGATATCAATGGGTATAACTTATTAGTTTTATGGCAACATCTTACAAAATTATTGCACATTATACAATGAAAAGTTCGAATCAAAATTCAACAAATAACTAGATCTCAAGCTATTGAATTCGTGGTACACTCTTGCTCATTCAATGTCCCAATATATATATATATATATATATATATATATATATATATATATATATATATATATATATATATATATATATTATATATATATATATATATATATATATATATATATATATATATATATATACATTCGAAATACAAATACACACATATATGTATATGCGTGTACGTGTTTTTATAAATGCATTTATACGCGCCAGTATATAAATGAACTTCTATATAAGCGTGTAAGTGTGTGCTAATCGTGTATGATAGGAGTAAAAATCAATCAGATCAGATCAGATAGATAGATAGATAGATATATCGATAGATAGATAGATAGATAGATGTATCTGATTAGTCACCCAATAGAAACCGCCATGTGGCCAATGTCTTTTGGCAGCTTGCTGTGTTAGGGATGATTAATTAAAACTTTGAAAAGGAAGTAATCTATTGTATAAGCTATTTCTCCTCCCTTTTGTAAGGCTGTGGTCACTGGAAAAAGTTTGAATGCTGACTAATTGGGGATCAATTTATTATAATCGTACCTTGCAATTTGACTCCACCCCCCGCATACAGTAAAATTCGGGATGGGGTGATTTTAAAAAAAAAATTTTTGGACATATTAATAATGTTGAAAATTTCAGCCCTCTACCTTCTTTCGTACGGCCAGTACACGTCATACATATATATATATACAAACATAGCAAGTCAGTCGGACAAAATTGTAAACTGCAGAAATCTATTTTGGCTGTTTTGGTGACAGTTTTATCTCACGGTTTCTAATTGATAGATAGATAGATAGATAGATAATGTTCAAACATACATATATATATATATATATGTATATATATATACATACATATATATATATATATATATATATATATATACATACATATATATATATATATACATACATATATATATATATATACATACATATATATATATATATATATATATATATATATATATATATATATATATATATATATATATATATACAAAGATAGATAATGAGGGAATTAAGGTAGGTGGGTAAATAAGTAACCATGAATAGATGAATAGACTGGGATAGATAGATAGATAGACAGACAGACAGACGGATAGATAGATAGATAGATAGATAGATAGATAGATCTTGTTATAACCCTTCGTATTACGTGCATAAAAAAAAAAAACGTATACAAATTTAGAACTTAGATTAAGATATATACGTGTCTCTTTTTTTCAGTAAATTGAGAGAAGGAAACATTGTTAAAAAAAAGAAAAAAAGATTGATACGAGCACTGTTTGGGCCGACAGAAAATTATAAAATGAACATTAATGTTTCAGGAAATTCAGGAAATCCTGGCTTTGCGACGCCCATGATAGAGGATTGTGGCGAATCTTGGGGAAGGCCTATGTCCAACGACGGACGTGAAAAGGCTGATGATGATGATGGTGGTGATGGTGGTGGTGATGATAATGATGATGATGATGCATATATGTATGTGCATGTGTGTGTGTATGAGTGTGTGTGTGAATGTGTGTGTATGTGAGGTTGTATGCATCTGATATGTATGTGCGTGTATTTGAGGGTAGTGCACATTCACACGTTTGCAGGCGTGTTCTCTTCTTCCTCTCCCGAGAATTCTTCGTACACAAATGTATCGATAATAACAAATATAGTGATTTCTGTTGCCCGATTACAGTACCTGAATCTGTAATTAATACCTGCAGAGATCGTGTTATGGCAAAATCCCAATTGTACAAAGAACTCTGGACGCAAAGAATGAGAGTCCTATAGATTTTATCATTAAGAATCGACCCGTGAGTGTGTGTGTGTGTGTGTGTGTGTCTAAAAAGTAATGCCTCTGTCGACCCGTCTTATGGAGATGATATCTTTATAATATCTGTGAATCTTGGAGGGCTGGGCAGAGGTTGGGTTAGCACATTCGATTCAGAAATCAACAATCATTGTAGCGATGTGTTAAGATAGATGACTATTTTTTTATTTTCAAGAAGAAGATAGTTTTTCCGTAAAACCAATAAGAAAAGGGGGCACCAAGAAAGAAAAGACGAGACATGAAAGAGTTAATATGTCCAAGAATACAAATCAAGTTGGAATTATTTTCCAAGTTTGTTTCGCTATACGTGCAACACCGAAGTCAGTGAATAAATTTGTTTACACATTTCCATGTGTTGTCTGACCG
>OY735207.1:39154815-39162315 GCA_963457665.1 Thysanoteuthis rhombus
TCGAACACCGACCACTAGAGCTGGTGATAGATACGCTGCTATTATATGCAGGCCATTCTTTATGTTCAGTTTGGTGGAACACAATTTTCTTCAAGTGTGGTCATAGGCAAGACTAATTACGTTTAGCAAATATCCTGTTTTATCTTTCGCGTTATACCAATAGTGGATTGTAGTCATAATGAAAGTACAACGTATTTGTCAATATGTGATTCGACCATGCGCCTAGCTTGGTACAAAAATACTAGCGAAATAAATAATTAAATACTTATTTATTTACCTAACGACTGACGTGCGCAACACTTGCTACTTGAAACGGGCAGTATTTGAAACCAAGTCATCCTGCTTGTAATATTTTTTCCCTTGAAAACTTTTTTTTAAAATCCGTTTATCTAGATTGTCTTACGTATGACAAAATTTAGCCACGACTCTTTAATCTCGCGTACTAAACCAGCTCCTTTTTTTTCAGTTTATTAGTTTGCCATAGGCCTATCTCTTGACCGAGACCGATGTGCACATCGGCACCAGGTAAAAATCAAGAAAGCTGGTTTTCCAGACACTTGGACCGCCGAACGCTTTTCATGTAGACCGTTGATGTAACACAATCTTCCTGCTTCACTTCATGCTTCATTTGGCCCCTCATCATAAGCACACAGGGTCGGTGTTCAAACCTGAGCAAATACCAAAAATCTCAAATGCTGATTTTCAAAGTAGACATGTTTCCCCTACACAAATATCCTACCTCGACGTTCTTACGCCTTGTGCCAGACTAAGACGAGCTTCTTGAATATCTGCGCCTGCTTGGTGAATGATATATATACATATAGCTGCTCGAGCCCCGCCTCAAACACAAGATTTCGAATGCTGGTACTTGGAGTAATCGCGTATTTTGACCACCGTTATCATTTGTTGCCACTCGAAAAAAGAAAGAAAAAAAGTGCTTTCAAATGCTGATTTTGAGGCTCGGAGGCCCGAATCAGTTGAAAATTGGTGCAACACAATCTTCCGACTATTTTCCTCGTTTACAGTTTAATGGTAAGCTGAGTAAATATCCTCCTTTAAAAGTTACCTGTTGAGAGGGTTAGATATAGATTTTTTTTATGAGAAATGGAATTCGTTTCATTTAAATGAAAGCTGTGCGTTCGGGGAGTACACTTCTTTTTTTTTTTTTTTTTCGTGGAAAGGACCTTAATATTCTTTATCTCCAACCTGGAAATTAAAAAAAAAATCTTATTGCTTGGATTAAATATTCATAAGTGACTACAAGCAAAAATGAGACCCTTATCATCGTAAAAAAATGTTCACGTTTGTATAATAATAGATAAATGGAAAAATATACAAAAGAAAGTAGGAAAGGAAAATATTGAATTATTCGAATCTGAGGTTAAGTATTTTCATTTATTTATCATTGGCTACTCAACACAACTTTCTTTGTCGAATACTTGATTGATATCGAATTTTCTTCAACTTGTTGATTTGAATAACAACTTTCTTCATCGAATATTTCATTTAATAATATCAGTGCTATTTTCACTGTCTTTTTTCTCATCTTATTCCTGCTTATTATCATAGGGTCCCACGTCAAATACTTATCAACATCGAAACTATTTTCACTATTATTTTTTGGTTAGTTCTATTCTTTACCTTATTGTTGTTTCTCTTCAGAACTTTTTACGCGAAATTCTCATGAATATTGAAGCTGTTTTCATCATTAACTTTGGCCAGTCTTTTCATCTTTTTGTTGGTTTTTATCACAACCTTTTACATCAAATACTCAAGCTATTTTCACTTTAAATCTTTGGCTAGTCTTTTTACTGATTTCTATCACTTCGAGGTTAAATATCATCCGACCGTTGAAGAGAGAAGCTTGAAGTAAGAAGTAAGAAGTATCTTCGGGTGAGATTTGAACTTGTATCCCAGGAGCTCAGTTTCCACGATTGACGCCTTAACCAATTCGGCTGTAGAAACCCGAACTACAGTTTTGCAACCCCATTGAATTTTTTACGGTATATTAAAAACCTCCAACCAATACTGTTAAAATAGGTTTCCACAGTTTACAAGTCAGTCCTGCAGGCTATGTATGTATGTATGCATGTATGTATGTATGGATGGATGGATGTATCATGCGTGGAGACCACATCAATGGAGCTAGAGGGCTGAAATTTTCAACATTTACTTTTTATTTTGTCTACTAAGAACGTTTTGTATTTTTTTTTTAAATCCACCCTAAATTGATTTTTAGGGTGTGTGCGCGTGTGGAGGGGTCGATTTACAATGTATTTTCATGTGAGATTGGTCACTAGTTTGTGACTGCTTGTTTTTCGAAAATTCAAACAACTTATTTATTAATCACACCCAACACGACATTCTGCCCAGAGACATAGGTCGTGTGACGGTTTCTATTGAGTGACTAACCAGACCAGTTGCTTTCGTTTTTACTTCCTTGCAATTTTGATATGAAGTATAGTTATTATTAGATTTAGGATGACGTTTTCTTATTTTTCATTGAGGCTTCCGTGGCCAAATCGATTAAGGCGTGGTGCATTAAGACAAACGAGGAAAATACCGAGGAGACTTGTTGTCACTTAATCCCGAATAAAAGCCCAAAGTAACGACTGGTGCGAAAACTCAATTATAAATAATACAGTTTTGTACCAGAAACTCAGTAACCGAGAGTGTCTCGAGTTTCTGAAATTATTGGATTTTTTCATACAGCTTAGCGAAAGCCTATACTAAGGTACTCCAGGGCAAGGTCATTGTCACCACTAAGTTACATGGATAGTCCAGAATTCAAGACTACCTTCATGCTGACAAAATATTCATTTAGTTTTATGAAATCTCAATAAAATATCTTGATACTGCTACCTAACAATTACACTCACTTTTTGGTTTTGTAAAGAAAATTCCTGTCCAATTTTGTGATGCTAAACTGCATGAATAATAATAACAAACAAACAAACAAACAACAACAAAAAAAAAAAACAGTCCCGGGGGAGTAGGGCCGGTGATACACTAAGAATTGTGCAAGTGACTTGGGTTCGACTGTTGGATCGGAAATGTGGCAGCGTTAATAGACCACCAGGTGGAGACGAAAAGGACAAAAAAATCTCAGCACCTTTCCCGGTAGATGAGAAAAACCTATCATTATCAGTGCGCAGGAAAATAGCCCGAAGAGCCTCGTCAAAATGTTAGTGGAATAGGAAACGGCAAGAATAGTGAAGAGAATAAAGGAGCAATGAGATGACTTGCTGTCACTGGATCCCAAGCGAGAGCAACTAGATACTGCCAGTGTGAAAACTTGATGAGTCCGTGATAGAACCAGGATGAGAATGCTAGAGTATCAAATAAATTTTCAGTCAGCTTGTGAAAACCACTGGATGTTGCTGGTGTGAAAGCTCAACGAGTTTATTGTATAGAACATTGAGGAGAGCCCTGTAGAATCAATAAGCCTTGCTGTCACCTACGAGAACTCCAAGTAACTGCTGGTGTAGAAGCTCAAAAACTTTCCACTGTTTCAAGGACAGATATTCTGAACTTTAAGCAGCCCTACACCCTGGTATTCGAAGATGACCAAGTGTTCATCGTTAACCTGAATAACACCAAATTAGGACAATATATCCCTTGATATTACTTATACTAGACTTAATTATGCTATATGGGAGGGGAGAAATAGGGTGAGGAATTGTGTTATTGCAATCTTTTGTCGAGTTGTTAAAACGTACTCGCCTAGGAAATCAGCGTTCGAATCCTGGCATTTACTTTGGCTTGGATAGCGACAATTAGAACTCGTGGAAGAATGCAGTTACTTTAGCTAACGCATATACATTTACTGCAGAACTACTATGATATCTGATTAAAAAAAGTACTCGGTCTGCCCAGAGGAAAATCCAACCATTTGATACCAGCAAAGAAGAAATAGCCTACTTAAGGCAATAATACCCAAGTCCCCTCAAAGGAAATCGCCCTTGGGCCCGAATAAACTTATGCCCCCGACCCCCTTTTCAAAACAGTCTGCTAAGTCTTCTTCCAAGATCGCAATTAACAGTCTTGTTACGATCTATTTAATTTCGTCCACGAGCAGAAATATTGTGTTGAACCAGCATGTATACAGCCACAGCAGCTCCTTTATCAGGCTACGTATAGACTCAGTAACCTCAGATTTGCTGACGATATCGTCCTTTTTGCAGGGAACCACCACGACCTACAACCAATGCTCGATGAACTGAATGAAGAAAGCAAAAACGTCGGCCTTCACATGGACTTCAGCAAAACAATCACGTCGGAAATAAACCCACAACGATAAAAATCGAAACGCAGAGCTGGAGGAAGTAGACCACTACATCTTAGGACAACGAATCTCCATGAAATCCTCAAAAGAAGAATAAATCAAGCAAAGAATCACTCTAGGATGGCAAGCCTTCGGGAGAGTAAGCTCAACCTTCAAGAACAAGAAAATCCCATTAGTCCTAAAAAAAGTGTACACAACTAATACATCTTCCCGATAGTCACCTATGGAGCTGAAACATGGAACCTAACCAAGAGACCCACTGTCGAACTGAGAAGCATACAACGTGCACATAAAAGAATCATGCTCAACATCACATGGAGGGATCACAAGACAGCACAATATATCAGGGGGAAAAAACAGGAGTCCGAGACATCAAAGAATCCACTAAAAAAAATCAAATTGCAATGGGCTGGTCATGTTGCAAGAATAGTAGACAACTGGTGGACATCACGACTCCCAACATGGATCCTCAGAGATCACATGTATATCGAGGTAGTAAGAATACAAAATGGGAAAATGAACTAGACAAGTTCAGATTGTATTAGCTCTGCGACACCCATGATAGAGAGGTTTTGGCGAATACATGAGAAGGTCTATGTCCAACGACGGATGTTAAAAGAATGATGATGATGATGTAGAGATTTCCTCTTTGTCTGCTATGAGAATCAGCATCTGAAATCTCGATTCTTACTTGAATTTGATCTGCGACCTTTAGGTTCGGTGTAGAATGCACGACTATCCTAACCACTGAGCTATCTTTCAATTCTTTTACTCCCTACAAAAAAAAAAAGAATGAAAAAAATCTTTAACAGCTTGGACGCATGTAAGTGAATGATGCTTACCCAGTATTCGTTTTCGTGCACTAGATGCTTACTACTTTTAGCCAAATACTGCAACTGGAGCGGATAGGTGGCTTCGTTTGGAAGATTGTTTTGCGCCAACCCTCCAAAGAGAAAGCACATCTGGCACTGGTGAAAAATACATAACTTTCTGATTCGAACACCGACCTCCGACATCGGTGGGAAATCAATACACGGCTCTCCCGGTAACGAGATACGAACACTGACTTCTGTCCCCATTAGAAAATATCTACCTCTCTCATATGATACAGTTGGGAAATACATAACGCTCTGTCGTAAAATATATCGTCCCACCAAGAGTATGTTGCTGTAACTTCTTGAGCCCGATCAATTTCTATATGCTCCTAATTATAACGAGTTAATTTGGCCCGTGGTAGCACGAGAGAAAGTAATAGTAGTATTGTCACTAAACTTCTTTTGTATCCATTAATAGATAATCGATTTCTTTTGCACGAACGCACACTCCATTCATAACTTTATTGATTTTATAGTTTTCAATTATCACCATCCAGGGTTAAAGTTCTTTAAGGAATTATTGAATGAGAAATAACGTTAATGTCCGTCAGTCTGCTTGTCTGTCTCATATCTCTCCATCTTGGCCACATTCTTTCTTTCTTACCCAGGCTATCTATTTATGTATTCATCTATCCTAAATTTAGATTAGTCAGGCACAAGACCATGAATGTGAGACACCCGGCGAAAATGGAACTCATTAGACAGTAGTCTGTGAAACAAGGTTATCAGCAATCACCAGACCAATTACCCAATTTCTTTCTTTCTCTCTTTCTTCTATTCTTTCTTAATCTGCTCTTATTTATCCATCCCTCTCTCTCTCACTCTCTGTCTGTCAGTCTGTCTGTCTCTCTGTCCCAGGTTGCTCATATCTATCTACCTATTTATCTATTATTCTATCTATCTATCCATCTGGGGCTTAGCTTAGTCTGGCGAAAACCGCTAGTGTGGGACACTCAGTGAGGGTCGATCTCTCTATATAGTAGCATGAGAGAGAGAGAGAGAGAGAGAGAGAGAGAGAAAGACACGAACACACTGTGAGATATGAACAATATGTGAGATGCTTATGAAACGATTGAGACAGATCATTAGCAAGGGATTTCAATTGCATTTGATAGCTAGCGCATATCTCACATAATCTGTTCATCTCTCTCTCTGTATCTCTCTCTCTCTCTCTCTCTCTGTATCTCTCTCTCTCCATATATATATATATATATATATATATATATATATATATATATATATATATATATATAGTCATAAACTTACTACGTATCTGCTAAAAAAGAATTTTTATTCGAGAGATTTCATAATTTTTTCTAGAACGTTCCTCCAAATCATCCTACGATGTCATTGCATGCAAGACACTTAATTTGTAATCACTGTTAATGTATTATGTTCAGACAGTTTGTGTCGTGCACAAAATATCAAATTTTCTTACTTTTAGTTAAATTTGGATTATAATGTTGTACGTTAAATTTCATTGTGGGGACCACCAGTTGTTTTGCCATGGACTTATATCGGACATTAAAAAAAAACAAAAAAAAAAACAGTATAAGTATTTTCGATGACATCCCTCAGTTCTAATGATGGGACACAACCTCCCTACCTAAATTTTATAGTTAGATTTATATTATCATAATTCAGGATATTCTTTTTGTTCAACTTTTACTTGTCTGAGGTTACTTGGATTGTTATATTTTACTTCACTCATTTAAATAATGTCCCGGACTAAATTGTACGAGTCTATTTAATTTATGTGGGCCATCCAACGGTATTTTATTTCACTATTTATATATACACATTTCATGTGGGTTGTTCATTCTGCTGAATCGATGTCATGGATTTCATTATCGTACGTACGCGTTCAAATGTAGCTAGCTAGTTAGCAAGATAGATAGATTTCGTAGGATTGATAGTTCATTAGATGTTCTTGTTATCCTTTATGGAAAATATAATATTGAACATTTGGTTTGAAAGACGAAATGCAAAAATATGAATCGCCTACGTACATAAGAGATGCGATACAACAGTTCAGAGAACCTGAACAGCACGCACGGACAGAATGTAGTACGGACTTTTGCAGCTCCCCTTTGTGAGCAATGTCCTTTGTGAGTGCATGACAAATAGCAGGCGAATTATTATTTTGAAGGAGATGGAGGGAAAAAGTTGTTTTTTTTTAATGTTCAAATTCCCTAAAAATTTTTGCAAACTTGTCTGTCTGTCTGTCTGCCTGTGTCACTCTTTCTCTCTCTCTCTATCTATCTATCTATATCTATATATGTATATATATATATATGTATATATATATGTATATATATATATGTGTATATATATGTGTGT
>OY735207.1:39167315-39199815 GCA_963457665.1 Thysanoteuthis rhombus
ATTTGGGATATAGCAAATACCCTTGAGGTTCTCTCCATATTGCTTGTGTAATCAGCCAACTTGAGTACTTTGTTTACAAGGTCCATGAAACATTTAGAAGCTGTGAAAATGGGTTACCCAAAGATTCTACACGAGGAATCTAGAAGGCAGATAGAAACTTTGGAAGACGAACAGCCATTGATAAGGTTACACAAAGGACAACTGAAAATAAAAACGGAACCTCTAATCATTGCAGTCTAGAAATAATGCTTCACGTCCAATATATCGAAGAGATCGTGGACATTGCTGTGCCGACGGACCATCAGGTGAAGACAAAAGAAAAGAAATCAAGATCTGACCAGGAAACAGGAAGATTAGGGTCGTTTCCATGATAGTTTCCGACCCGTGACCCAAATAGGAAAATCGTGATTAAAGAAGGTGGATATTCGAAGGAGGAACGAAACTGTGCCTACCATGACTTTTGTGAAGGTCTGCCGGGGAAAGTGTTGTAGGTTTAATGAGACTTGCTGCCACTCAGTCTCTACCGATAACCACCAGATATCTGGTATGGACATTATTATTATTATTATTATTATTATTATTATTATTATTATTATTATTTTGATATCTGGTTTTTGTCATTGCACACCTAGTTTTAGCAAGAAACATAGGGTAGGCAAAGATGTTATGACTTAGTAAGGACTGGCATTATTTTTGTAGGGGTCGATACAAGAGGCTTCACAAAAAAAAAAACAGTAAATAGTTGCGTATAAGACGAGATATGTACAAGGACAGTACTTTGCATAGGATATGGGCCATATCAGCGAGGACAGTTTTCTGCATTTCATAGATGCCTGGGTTTCCTGGTATTCTACTTAGATATTCATTATTATCATTATTATTCACGCTCTCGCATCTTCTCACATGTCGATTAGTCATTGCTTGAGACCGAGAGACAGTGAGTAGCCCCAGATCTCACGTACCATTCTCTGTATCCGCACAAACTCTAGAAACTCTGGTTTCCGGTTAATCCTGGTCTCCGGTTGCGTTCCAATATTACTCGGCCCAGCAGCTGGGAATCTGTTACCCCGGGGCAGCACTGCTCCATTGCACTTAAAGGAGCAGGTCCCCTGGTGGACGCTTTCGTGGCAGAGGTTGTCTAGCCATTACGATGCGCTTTTCGACCGTAGCTGCGTCGGCTGGAGCCATTTTTTGAAAGAGTTCATCTAATCTTCCCCACATTAAGCCCAACCTTGTGTCATATATTGCTGTGGTTGGACAGTGATTAAATAAGTTCGAACTCTGGAAATGTTGGAAAAGCTGCGTTCACTATCAGTTTGTACCTAGTCTTTTTTTTTTTTAATAAAAGTTTTTTGTTTTTAGAGCGTGGCACACGGACGGACAGTCAGTTCGCTTATCATTAAGTAGATTATGGAGTTGGAGTTAGTTGTGGTAATGATTATTCCAGGGAGATTTGTAACGATCAACCGATAATAATGCAGTAACGATCGTACAATTTATTTGGGCTTTAGTAACGTTAGTAAATCGTTTCTTATCGTGACACAAACATTGTTGAGTTAGACATTAAAATAATATCAGATGTAAAAACCCTCTCACTGGTTGTTGAGTAATTGTGCATCTTCTACCGGTGCCAGGCGTTGGTGGTCGAGCTGGGGTGATATGCCAGGATTTCAAATGCTGATTTTCATGGAAAGCAAACAAGCCCTTACCACTTTGGAGGACCACAATCTCTTGACCCTGCATTTTGCCCATTCTCATTTTGAGGTGCATCGAATTGAGATAAGCTAAGTAAATGATATCTAGTAGGGATAGTAGCTGACGTAGGGACTAATTGATTTGTAGTAGCAACCTTAGTAGTATCATGTATTAATAGAATCAATAAAGAAGAGAGAGAGAGAGAGAATATGTGTGTGTGTGCGCGTGCGTATATGTGCAGAATAGTGAGATATTTAATTGGGTAAAAGCTAGCAGAGCCAGTGGTACCAAGTAGTGCTATATAGTTGAACTTGGAGTGCAAAGAATTTATGAATGCCAGATCTAGGATTTATCTGAACAAAGTAGTAGTAGTAGTAGTAGTACTAGTCGTAGTTATATTGTCTATTACTCGGAAAACCATCGTTAAGATTCCAAGCTTCGTTCTGACGAATGAACTGCTTTTTCGTGTCATTGATGATAGTACCACAACGTTTCATAAAAAGGAGACCTCGCATGTTCTTTTACTAATCAAATGTTTAAAGCAGACTAGAATGGATTAACGGGAACGGTAACAACATCAACAACACATCAACAAAAAAAGGAAGACTTGCCAAATAATAGACGTGGCTGTACCTGCAGACCATAGAATAAAAAGGTAGAAGAGTGAAAAACGGGAAAAATACCAGGACCTAGCAAGAGAATTGAGGAAGGTGTGGAACATGAAAGCCAGGGTAGTACCGGTCATAGTGGGCGGAAACTCAAATTGTGGCACTGACATGATAGGCGAGAGAGAGGAGACTTTAGCTGAAGACCTGAGGAGACTTATTGTCACTCAGCCTTCAGCGATGACCCCTGGGCAACCGGTGTGAAATTGTAAACAACAGTATTACTGTGGCCTATGAGTACTAGGAGAGGAGGGCTGGAGACTTGAGGAGACTTGCTGTCACTCAAACTCCAGCGGTTACCAGGCAACTGGTGTGAGATTGCAAATAATAATAATAATAATAATTGTATATATTGAGCATATAAATGAGAGGTACGTGTTTGTATGTTGTTTTATCACGCAGAGAAAAGTATCTAAACATGGGTGCATCCCCATCAAGTTTGGCAATTAACGGGGAGGGATAAAAAATCTAAAAAGTTTTGCGAAAAAAAATTTTTTTGCAGGATGTTTTGTTTACTACGTAACTATAATATCAAAGTAGGAACTAATTTCCGTCCATATATATATATATATATATATATATATATATATATAGAGAGAGAGAGAGAGAGAGAGAGAGAGAGAGAGAGGGGGATATATATATGATCAGATAGAATGATTATGAATTGCATCATACTACATAAAAACTCTTAGTTGAAATTATCGGTTAACATGGCTGATGTATCACTCGGACTTGACAACATAAATAGAAATAGCCATTCTTAGAAAATAGGACTGCTGCAGAAATAATAGGGTAGCTGCTTCAACCTCGCATTGCTATTATCATTCAGCTTCAAAGCCGACGGTAATGCAAAGGCCCAGATAACTGTTATTTGAGGTGTCTGATAGTATGTCATGCTATAACCCCGATCCCTGAAAAAAATTCATATTAAAAAAAACACTTTAGAAGTTTTTTGAAAAAATAATTTAAGGGTTTTAAACGAGTTTTTTGAAGTGACAAAAATGAAGGCAAACTTTCCCCCTTTTTAAAGAGTCGGAAAAGAAGGGATACTTCGGCTCCTGTCAAGTTGGGAAAAGAGAATTGGCGACATTTTCCCTCTTTTAAAGGGTCAAAAGTGAAGGAATACTTTTTCATGGTGTAAGGGTCCAAAAGTGTTGTGAAATCTTCCCCCTTTAAAGGGTCTGAAGTAAAAGAAGACTTTCACTCTCTTTAAGGAGTCAGTATTATTGGCAGAGTTGAAAGTGAAAAGAGACTTCTTTCAAGTGAATAAACTGAAAGAAAATGTGTCACTTGGCCTAGACAGCGTAAATAGAATAAGCAATTAAAACATTGTGCTGCTGCAAGGAGTCGAATCTGCAACCGATGAGTGGTGTGTGTTAGCAAAATAAATCATTTTTATCATACCACTCTCTCTCTCTCTCTTTCTCTCTCTCTCTCTCTCTCTCTCTCTCTCTCTCTCTGTATATATATATATATATATATATATATATATATATATATATATATATATATATATATGCAATGTTCTTCCAACTCCAGAACGGAGCACTTTGGTAGACGGGGAATTACGTGTAAGTGAATATATCGCTTTCATTGTGCAAACCATTCCATTCTCCTGATTCCATTTATGGAGTAGAAACGTGGAACCTAACCAAGAGACAGACCTACAAATTGAGAAGCATGCAATGTGTGCATGAGATAATCATGCTCAACTTTACATGGAGAGATCACGAGACAGCACAATCTATCAGGAAGAAAAACAGAAGTCCAAGACATCATAGACTCAATCAAAAAAGTTAAATAGCAATGGGCAGGCCATGTTGCAAGAATGGCAGACAACTGATGAACTTCACCACTCACAACATGGACACCCAGAGATCATATGCGCAACCGAGGCCGACAGAATACAAGATGGAGAGATGAACGAGACGAATTCAGAAAATACTGGCTCCGCGACGCCCTTGATATAGGAATGTGTCGTATCACAGGGAAGATCTATGTCCAAACACCGACGTTAAAAGACTGATGATGATGAAACATATTGCTCAATTCAGTCCCACTGAACGCCCAGTTCTGCGTAGGGCATGGAGAGAATCGAAGGTTTCGATCCTACCTCGTGGTACTGGAAGGGACATTGGATAGTCTATAGCCACACTGAAGAGTTGTAATAGAAACAACTGTTTGTGGATGATACAATTGTTATTCATTATCATATCTATTTAACACATCATCATGATAATATACGCTGGGTCCGATGAATAAAACAAGATTATATACCGATCTAAATAATACAAGATAAGAAAACTTAAATAAAAGAAAATCTATGTATCACAGATAACGATGACATATAATCGAAAAGTATCATACTGTTGAAGTGGTTTCTGTCCGATCAACACAGCAAGGGAATGCTTGTTTCCTGATGTTCCTGTTTTAGACTCTCTCACTCAAGTGGTTAGAAATAAAATGGCTATTTGTTTAAGTACTTATGATAGGTACTGTGTGTGAATGAATATATACCGATGGCTGTTTAGCTCAATGATTGATATATATATATATATATATATATATATATATATATATATATATATATATAATCTTGTGTAATCCACAGTTGTATTACAACTCTTCAGTTTGGCTTGAGACAATCCAATCACCTATCCAGTACTACGAGGTATGGTCGAAACCTTCGCTTCAGACCCAGGGGCTGGTATTTTCGCCCTGTCCTATGCTGAATTGGACGGTCAGTAGTAATGAATTTAAGCGATACATTTATTTACGCATAATTCCCCATCCAATATAGAGCTTCATTCCAGGGTTGGAAGAGTACTGATATATATATATATATATATATATATATATATATATATATATATAATTTTTTTTCTCGGATATGCTGCTTGCAACAATATGCATACATTTTAGTGAATCTGTGTGCCGAAACGCATTGTGCTAATTGTATTGAGAGTGTATTTCATGTTTTTTCTCCCTAGGAGCTCGTTCGTAACTTCGGCGATTTATCGCTTCAAGCTACCATGGTAAATTTGAAAGAGCGAAGAGTTTGTCTGAAAGTTCGTTTTGTTTTCTTTTATCCTTAGAGCTACATCTGAGGCAATGACTATCACCATCGAGTTAGCTTTTAAATACCAGGCGATGATATTGAATTTAAAAAAAGACCCCAAAACAAGGGAAAAAATGAATTTATTACTTGTGAAGTAATAAAACCTTCAATGATGTATATATATAAAAATAAAATTCAAAAATGCATTCTTTGCTTAATGGAGAAACTAACAATAATATCTATCTCTAAAACTACGAAGATTTCAGACAGAAAGTCAGAGTCAATTTCAAAATGCTGATGTCGTCATGAAAATACATTTTTATCAAAAGTTTTATAACATGAAATATTGACTTCAACAACAACGAAAAATATTCAATAATTTAAAATGATAAGAACGTTCAAATCGAATCTTTGAAAAAAAGAAACCATTAAAAAAGAATTGACACAATGGCGTAAGAATCGGATACTTGCCGAAACGGCAAGGGATGAATAGAAGTCAATCAATGAATTATCTATCCATCTCTCCCTCTCCCCCCCCTCTCTCTCTCTTCCTCTCTCCCTCACTTCCTCTCTCCCTATATATATATATATATATATATAGTCGAGAAAGCATTGCAGCTTTAAACACTGAACACACACCGGTATATATATGTATATGTGTGCAAGTATATATACATATATGTGTTTATACATATATATATATATATATATATATATATATATATATATATATATATATATATATATATATATATATATGTTTGTATGCTTGCATATATACACGTATACATCAATACATAGAATCAAATGTGAGCTTGTATATTTGAGAAAAATTGTGCATACTCATATAAAAAAAATACATTTACTGTTTAGTAATGTAGTAATGCATAGCAATGTACACGTACCTTCACAAAGACACACACGCACACTATACACATACTATAAACACTATACATTAAAAAAGCTTTTTCAATCTTTTATGTATCAATTCAGTTATTCATTTCCCAATATCTGTCAATGTAATTTATGTAATTTCTTTCGTATATTTTGTTATTATGGTACAAAGTGTAATTTTCCTCTTGTTGAGATAATCAGTTGATTACCATATAACAGTTCCGGTGATTTTAAAAAACAAAACAGTAACATAAACATGGCACCCCAGTAGTGTTGATCAAATACCACCACCCTTTCAGCTCTGATTTCAATATATAACCCATGTCATACATGTAGTTTATCATTTTATATAGGGTAAACGTATTTGTGTAGCGAATCCTTACTTCACCAAACTTATGTATATATATCAATATAGCCAATATATATATATATATATATATATATATATATATATATATATATATATATATATATATATATATATATATATATATATATATATATATATTTGAGTCCTTTGCTTGTTTGTTTACGCATGCCACGTCTCCGCCGGTAATATCTGGTGATTTTTACGTCAACTTTTAAAAATTTTGGCAATAATTTCGCGCTGTAATCGGGCGTAGGTGTAAATCACCTCTTGGCAAATGTTGAAGGCAAAAGGATATTGACCCCAGAATCTATTTGAGTTCACCCGAGGCCATTCTTGGTCATTTCTTGCCATTTTGTTGTTTTGCTCCTTTGAAACTGAAATTTGGCTAGGAGGTAAGTTCGTTCCCGGCCAAAGTATCTAAAATAGGATTTACACATGGGGTGATTTGAAGTCATTCTGTTAATTTTTATCAAATTATCTGAATTATCATTAATATTGCACTAAGATGCTGAAAAAAAATCAACAGCAAATATATATATATATATATATATATATATATATATATATATATATATATACATATATATATATACACAGAGAGAGACAGACAGACAGACAGACAGACAGACAGACAGAGAGATGTTCCCTCTTAAATTTCGAAATGGATGCAATAACTTTTACTAATGTTATGTATGGAATATAAGGGGGAAGGGGGAATCGGAGAATCGCTGGCACGATTGCTCATTCTCCTACACCCCTTTTCTCCGTCAACAAATGTGGCATGCCAGCGACTGGCAATGGGACAGGGCGTAGGGATGCGTATTCGTACCTTTCCCAGCGGCACTATTGGTCTCCAAGCATTCGTATTCGGTTAGCCGATCCCATTTTGCACAGTGGTAAAGATTACAATCATTAACAAACTTCACTCATTTTCATTTAAAAAATATAATCGATTTTAAGCAGGTTTCCTCAAATTCATGTGTTTTTCAAATCATCAATTCCTCAGAGTCAGGATAAGATGTGATGAAACTAACAGACTCGGCAATGTCCACGTATAGAACACTTAAAGAAAGAAGCTATCCATCGAAAATCGCTTCCCCACCATTAAAAGAACGACAGAAACAAGATAGTATTGATAGAGAGACTAGATGAGCCGGTTCCCGGACGAATTGAGATATCCATTCAAGGAAGTGATGAAAAAAAGACGCTGCACACCCACATTATTGTTCACTGGCTTTTTAATCTCATAAAATTTAGTTCACTTTTTCTGTCCTTCACTTCTATGTTTCATTCTTCTTCCCCCGAAATGCAAACAGCGTTACAGGTTCTCTCCTCTATCCGAAAGTAGAGTGTTCCTGTGAAAAGAAAAGAAAACTTTTGTAAGCCGAAATGGCGTAAAATAAAGAAACTATTAGCATCATCAACATACATTGGAAAACCTTCCCAGACAAAAACAACAACAACAAAAAAAGGTTTTGTTATTATGTCAGACAGAGTAGTCGGAGCAAGGATTAATTGGATGTACAGGGCTCAGAGAGACAGAGAGAGCGCGAGAAAGAGAGAGGGGTGAGGAAAACAGTGCACGTTGCCTCTATAACGATTAGCTGTGAAACAAAACACTCGATGCGTTAGGCCTTTTTTTCGTGAATGGCTAAAAGTGACTTTTGAAGCGACTTTCGGAAAGCGGGGGATATGTGTATCTATTTTGCTTTTTTGAAAAGAAAAAAAAAAGACCTAATCTAATCTGAAATTTAAATTTCCTTTCGATTTTCTTTTCTTCCCCCGCTTTTTCTTGACGACTCTTGTTCAGTGATGTTTGAAAGATCGTCTAATGTAGAGAAGGTTCATTTCTTATTCGGGAGACCACTACTGTGGCCTTGCAGCATATTTCAGAGAGGAAGTTTTAGCCTGTAGATAAATGTATGGGATTTTACTTTGTTGGGTGAGGTAGTTGCAAATTTGAAAGAGGCGTCGGTGGCTGGTTGTCGAAACCAGCTAGAAATGCAAGGATTTTGAATGCTGATTTTCGAGTTGAGCACTTGGAAGATAAATGCAGCGCACTCACTGTGAGCAGCAACAGACTACTTCATTGATAAACATGATGAGATTTACATAGATAGATAGATAGATAGATAGATAGATAGATAAATCAATAGTTAGATTGATAGATTAATGGATAGATAGATACATAGATAGATCGATGAATAGATGTGAACAATTAGAGAGTGATAGGTAGAGTGATATATGCATGAATATAAGGACAAATATGCTGAGATACATAGAATGTCAAAAAAAGGAAATAAACGGACTTTGCTGATTTTCAAGGCAGCCAAGCTTTAACGTAAGAATAGCGTCATAAGATCTGTCGCCGCGCCATTCAACCCTATGTACCTTGGGTAATATGAGCTTAGTAAACAAAGAGATTTATTCCCCATATTGCTTAATGAATGATTCTTGAATGTATAACAACCTGAATGTTGTGATAAAAAGCAACTATAATAAGATGAGAGATAAATTAATCAAAAATTACTTAGAGAAGTTTCTCATCTACATCCCTTTCGCTCGCAACCTTCGATTTTCGGTATCTCTCGTATACGGTTCCAGAATCTTCCTACGCCAAGCAAGAGATATAATTTCATCACAAATCCATCACTTTTGTGATCTCGTATGCTTGGAGAGTGGGATGGCCAGATTTATGTCCATGAGCTTGAACGGTGAAACCTTGAACGTTGGACCTCTTAGCCTTTTCTCCAACCGAAGTGTTATACAGGCGAGTGCCGGTTATGTATCGTTTGTTATTGTGATAATTTTCTCTCGTATGGTTGTTTGTTACAAAAGGTTCTTCGAAGCCAAACGAATAGAAACTTTATTTGTTTATTGGCAAGAATTCCACGCCAGGGAATCTCTGTTCGGCGGAAAATGAAACAAATAAATCTTGAAAGTAAAAATCAAACCATTTGGCAGCCGTGAATGTCATTCGAGACGTAGACGCCATAGTCACTTACTATCTGTGATCTTTTTTTTTTTTTCCTCTCATGGTGGGGGATAGTCTCGATTTAGAGTCAAACAGAATACAAGATCGATTGATTTGGATTACTGGCTTATTCATACTCAGAAATACTTATATTCGAAGGATAAGTACTTTTATTCAAAACGTATGGGCTCTAATTCAAAAAGAATTGGTTGTTTGGAAATTAATGACACGTTACATTGAGAGGGAATCAAAACCCATTCATATGAAATTTTATAATCGTTATCAACATTGAAAAAAAATCCCAGTATAAAACTAATTCTTCTTTTTAAACAATACGCCAAATTATATACATATATATATATATATATATATATACATACATATATATATATATATATTGTGTCATCAACAGACAGCTGTTTCGATGTATTACATCTCTTCAGTGTGGCTATAGACTTTTCATTAACCCATCCAGTACCGCGAGGTAGGATTGAAACAATCGCTTCAGATCCGGAAACTGATATCCTACCTCTAAGCTATGGAACTGGACAGGAAGTAAGGGTGAATTTAAACGATATATTCATTTACACGCAAATCCCCCATGCTCTATTCCTATAGAAGAGCATTGCATATATATATATATATATATATATATATATATATATATATATATATATATATATATATATATATATATATATAGTAGAATATGGATTTGCTACACAAACTAGCTCACGTTTCTGCCCTCTTCGGGCCTCATCAGGCGAATCTGTATGTATTGAGCACTCTATGAAATAAATCCATTACATTTCAGAAGTGGCTTCATATTATTGATATATTATCATATTATGTTATACTGCTAGCCTGATTTGTACCACATATACCGTGTATGTATATGTATATACATATATGCGTGTGTGTGTGTGTGCATGCATGTGTGTGTGTGTGTGTGCGAACGTACTTGAAAATAATATCACTTTTGTTAGGAAAAGATAAGTATCTTTTAGATCAAGAACATTACGCAAGAAAAACCTCATCTTATTTCATTCAACATAACAAGACATGCATTTAGTCATGTTTTATGGTTTGAATGGTAAATATGTACAAATCACACATTTAAAAAAATACATATCTTACAAAATCATGAGTGAGAGGAGTCTCTGTCACGGTATATATTTACAATATATCAAACCTAATGTACTATTCAGCAACCGGTTGCTGAAGAGCCCTTTGGGAACGAAATGTTGACATTTACGTGGTATATATCCTTGCATATACTCATTGGCAACCAGTTACCAAAGAGCACTTCAGGTACGAAATGTTGATATTCACCGGGTATATATCCTTGTAAATGCATTCTTCAGCAACCGATTGCTGAAGAGAATATTATATACATGTATATAGAATTCTGTTCATTTCTATCGAGATAGACGGATAGATTGCATGCTATTAAAGTCTGTTGCATCAAATTGTGCACATGTCATAAACAAACACACACACTCGCTATTCAAAATTTCTGGAAATTTAATCAGCGCAGCAATAAAAAATATCCTCTGCCTTTTGAGAAATTTGCATTATACATTTTTTTATCGCTTCTACGAAAAAGACGAACATCGAAAAAGGAACTCTGAGTTTACTTTGCAGTATGTCGATATATTCCTTGCTCTCTCACACCTCAATCCCCTGTGCCTTCCAAGATCCCCACCTCTGACAACATGGTTTCACAAATCGCCATTATCTAGGTTTATAAAAAAAATCCTTATGAACATTAACGATAATGGCGTCTACGCTTTATGCAATTTGGTTCACGAAAAAGTTTGGGTTTTTTTTTCAATTATACGAACGCCCTCTTTTTGGATAGCGAATGAAAAATGAATTGAAATATAAACAGCACACTTTCCAAGGATGGAACGATTTGTTTGAATGATATTTTTAATCGTCAAATCCTCCAAACTTCTTGGGAGCATCTACCGTATACCATGCTACTTTTCAATATAAAAAATGAGATGATGTTATTATTCGTATTTGTAGTGGGGGGCACGTGACACTCGCCGACCCAGCAACAGCAGGGGTGGGGGGTGGGGCTTTGGAGCTCTAGGGTTTGCAATATATCTGAGGAGCCTTAGAGAAATAAGCAAAAACATTTTTTTTTTAATCTGAAAAAAATAATCTTTTTAAAAAAAATTGCATGATGGGGTGGGGGGGCAAAGACGCCTCTGCAGATATTTGCTCTGTATTTTTTTTTTTTTTCTTTTAGCTATGTAGGTGCGTAACATTATTTTTCTCTATCTTAGTAAGCCTACCGGCATCTTCTAATTGTACAAAGGTTTATAGAACGATGTTGTTTTAGTCAGCTTGGTCGTGTTAAAATATTGATGCAACGTCAACACCTTCGACGAAATCCAAACAAATCAGCACACGCCTCTTCGATTCGTTTGCGTCTTCCAATAAACAGATTATCCTCTCCTTCATTGTTGATGTTTCCCTAAGCTAATCCTAGTACGGCACACGGTCGCATATGTAAGATACCACTGAAGATAGAAATCACTAATGTAACATTGGTTTGAGCAGACTTGCGTCGTTAGATAAAATCATTGGTACTGGTATCAAGCTTAGCTTATTCTGGAGCACCCATTGAGAATCAAGCTCAGTACTCTAGTAATATCCTGCACAACTAGCAACGTCAGATGAAATTATCCATATTAATCCTACATTGTTCTGGCTCGAGGATTAAGGTCATTACCCTTGAAATATTTTGCTAGACTTGTGTCGTTAAATAAGATTAATATTAATTTTAGCTTGTTCGGACACAATGTGACAAGTTTGGGACACCCAGTGAGCATCGAACTCATTACTCCAGTAATATCCCGCGTGACTTGCGTCGTCATAAAAAAGATTAATATTAAACTCTGCTTAGAACAGCACAAAACAGGAAGTATGGGGTACCCAGTGAGAATCCTACTCTTTACTCTCGTGATATTCCGCCTCACTATTCATATTAACCTCAGCTTGTTCAACAACAAGGCTGCAAATGTTGGCACCCAGTGCAGCTCGGCCTCACTACTTAAGTAACGTCATCAGATTTAAAAAAATTTCAAAAATCGAAGTAACTTCGGTTTCAATGTTTTTTCTGACATTTGATATTAACAGAAATAGATTCCTCAGGATAATGGAGCCTTAGTCTCTCGTCTTGGCCCCATGCACTTACCTCAGCGTCTCTTCCACACAAAGTTTGCAAAGTTCTATTTCAGGGTCACCATCAGCTGCCTCGTCGTGTGTCCTTTATTTCACCCACGGTCTGAAATCTCCTTCCTTCTAACGGTAATATGCCAGAAGTTGCTGAGCCAAATCTGGTCTCGGGTGGGGGTTGGCCACGAACGGACCTGTGTGATACGATTTCTTTCCAAAAAAAAAGCACGTAATATGAGAAATGACTCGCCTAATCATTGTGGAAATACACGGTCACCTAATGGCATATCACTGCCGACGGAGTAACCCTTTGGGAGTGTGTCTCTTCATGCAGTCTCAGATCCCCTCTGACTGGTCGCCAAAATACATCAACGCTGCGCAACCGGTTCTCTAATCATTCAAAATAGCTAGGAACTTCTCGACGAATCTTTTATATTGGAGAACCTACCCGGGCCGGCATTTCCATTCGTACGAGCTTGAATCTCGCAGCCTATAGGAGTCCACCTTTGTTTGTACGCGTTTTCTTCATGAGTTTTTTTCTTTTATTCATTTCATTGTCAATTATGTTATTAGAATGCCGCAAAATGATTCCTACTTTCGTTTATCAATGTTAAACGAACCGATTCACCGAGAACCTTTTCGACATTTTGGGACACAGACAGAAAAATTAGGGTCCATTCGTCGAGCGAAAACACCCCAAATCTAAAACTCTCCGGGAGATGCTTCTGAAATTGTTGAGATCATCTCCCCAGCCCTGAACTCACCCGTACTTTCTTGGATAAGCAAAACTTTCTCGGATAGCAAGAACTACGTGAAAAAGGTTAGAACAACATTTTTTTTCTCTTCTCCTTCTTCTGGAAAAGGCCACGCGACAAAACATGGACACTGCCACTCAATGATGGAGATAAAGAAATTATGTCGTGATTCTCCGATATTTTTTATTACGTGCTCGCTGTTATTATTAACTGACTGTCGCTTTCATGAAAACTGAAGCTGAATTATATACATAATTTTCGTCCCTTTGTTCAGTCTTCTTCTCCTCCTTCTTCTTCTTCTTCTTCTAATTATTATTATTATTATTATTATTATTATTCCCTTTTTTTTTTAAAAATCAGTGGTATTAAAGAAAAAGGAAAGGAAAGGCCGTGATACATGCATAGAAGAAGAAGAAGAAGAAGAAGAAGAAGAAGAAGAAGAAGAAGAAGAAAAAGAAGTGAAGGATAAGAAAAAAGTAGAAGAAAAATGTATAAAAAAAGATTGATCAATAGAAATTGAAAGGATATGATGGAAAGAGAGAATGGAAAGTCGTAAATAGAAGAAGAAGAAGAAGAAGAAGAAGAAGAAGAAGAAGAAGAAGAAGAAGAAGAAAAAAGAAAAGTTGATGGAGGAAGAGAGAGAGAGAGAGAAGGCAAAAATGATTAGTAGAAGACAGAGGAAGACAGAGATGTTGGTTTGTAAAAATGAAAGAAGAAAACGTAAAAAGACATGAGATGATCAAGAAAACGAAATAGATGATAGTAAGATGATGAAGGAAAAGAAAGCAAAGAAGAATGAAAAAGACAATAAATATGCATCAAGATTATGGGAAAGTAAAAGAAGGTGGGAAAGATTGGAAAAGGGAAGAAAAAAATGGAATTGCTGAATATCTTCCAGACAGACCTGATAGTTATGTATGTGCATGTTTTTGTTGCGTAACGTTACCCTTTTGGTCCTTTCGGATACATCATACACAGAAGGTCCCGATTTCGATACTTAACATGAGCAAAAAATGTTGAAAAGTCTCCACTGACATATCTCCGTATGCACAGCTAATTGAGTACACCCTGAGCCATGTGGAAGCACCCCTTCGGTGGACTTGCATACAGCCATAAAAAAAAAATTGGTGCCGACCCGTCTTGAGACTCGGGAGTATCACGAAGCTGACACAAGCAACAGAAATCAGGTTTTCGTTACGGCCCGTTGTACTCCTTAAGGACGCTTTACTTACCCTTTCTAGATCAAGCTCTTATAACCATTAAGTTTAGCTTTGTCTGGCATAAGGTCACGTTAATGGAGCATTCAGTGAATATCGTGCTCATTGCAATAGCGAATCAGACGAACTGGCAAATTATGACGACAAGGTTGATGTCCGTTGATATTCAGTGATTTTAGCTTTTTGTTGACGATACAGTTTGTTTTTAGCAACGAACTGCGGAGGAATCTGTTCGTTTTGAGTTGCAGCTTATATATATGTATATATATATATATATATATATATATATATATATATATATATATATATAATATTTTGAATAAGTTTAATACCCTATTTACTGTATGAATTCTCTTTGTTGCAACCAGTAGGATCTCGAGAATGGGTGGCTAATTGACCATCTCTGTTGTTTTCATAGCTTAGGTAGCTAGAGTTTCGAATCAGTGGGAAAAAGGACGATAGAATGTGCCTGTTGTTACGGCGAAGTAAGAAAGACGTATATAATTAACTAATCAATCGTTACTTTTTAGAATAGAGCGAAATTAAAGGTACGCGAAACTAAAGGTTGGCTAGCTATAAAAGCATCATCATCAGCAATCGTCTATTGTTGGACATAGACCATACTCAAGATTCGCCAGATCTCTCTATCGAGGGCGTCACGGAGCCAATACTTCCCGAACTTATCTAGTTTGTCACGCCATCTTACCTTTTGTTGCCCCTGGTTCCGCACATGATCTCTGGTGATCCAGGTTGAGTCGTGATGTCCAGCGGTTGTCTTACATTCTCGCGACATGACCAGCCCATTGCCATTTGATTTTTCTTGTGGATTCTATGATATCTCAGACTCTTGTTTTACGTCTAATATATTGTGCTGTGTTGTGATATCTCCATGTAAGGTTGAGCGTAATACTCTCCTATGTGCGTTGCATGGTTCTCAGTACGAAGGTCAATCTTTTGGTCAGATTCTATATTCCAGCTCCATAGCTGACTATCAGGAAGATGCATTGGTTATATACCTTTCTTTCTAGCACAAGCGGAATTTCCTTGTTCTTGAAGAGCGATGGCCAAATAGTCACCCATCCTGAAGATACAACTGGGTAAAACAGAGAATTCTTACTGTAGATGGGGCATTAAACTTATTCTTAACGATTTTCAAGAAATTTTGAAATATATACAGATGTCTACGTATATTTATCATTATACACACGTGTGAGCGTTTGTGTGTGTGTGTGTGTGTGCGTGTGTGCGTGAGAGAGAGAGAGAGATAAAGAGAGAGAGGGAGAGAGAGTGAGTCTTTCTATATCTGTCTGTATTCCTTATGCACATTACTTAATTCATTCATACACACAAGCTTAAATATTTATGAATATACACAGGCTGTCGTTTTTTGTTTGCTTAATAAATTATATAAAAGAAGCCAAACGAATGTAAGATTTGATTTCGTCTTGTCCAGGTCTCAGTACTGTGTCGCAAGAAACTCAAGACAATAGAATATGATGGCGGAAAAGGAATATAAAAAATGGTAAAAATAGACAACGAATCTTTAGCTGAGAAATGTTGTGATCTAATCAAATTTTCGAGTCGTCTTAGAGGCAGGAAAAGTAAACGAGTGAAAAGTATTAGAAAAGGAAAGAAAATAAAACAAGAGAAAAATAGTGGAACAGTTGAGAAAAGAAATATAGTTTGTGACGCTGTTATTTTGATTTTTTTTTTTCTTTTTTCTTTCATGATGGCGAGGGGAATTCTTTTTGTAATAAAATTGCTAACAAAGGAAACCGAAATCGTTCGTTCTTCAACATCAAATTCTATCTATTATATTTTTCTTTTTTTTTTTCTTTCGGAATCAAATGAAGAAAATCGACCCAACTGGAAAAAAGAATGTTTCGTTCTTTTTGTTTTGAGTTTTGTTTTGGAGGTCTTTTCATTTTTTTTTTTTTTTCCTCTCTATTAGCGGACTTATTTGTTTATTTGCAAGGCTTGTGAAAACAGCGAGGAATGGTGTCTTATTCTTTTGAATTGTTGAAAAATTGGGGACGAATGTTAGGAACAAAAAGAAAAGAAAAAAGAAAGAAAAAAAAAGAACGACAGTATGAAAAGTAAAAGAAAAAAAAAGAATCGACAAAAAGAAAAGGAAGGGAAAAAAAGAACAAATTAGAGAAGAAGAAAGGAAGAAAAGAAAAAGATGAGGGAAAGAAGGGATGAGGAAAGAAGGGAAGAAGATGAGAGATCAAATGCTAGGAGTGGATATCTGAGAAGAGGGAAAAAGAAAATGGAGAAAGAAAGAAAGAAAGATGGACTGAAGATGGATGAAAGAAATGTACGAGACAAAAGATGGAGATGGCAAAAAGAGATGAAGCGAAAAGGTCGGAAATAAAAGAAAGTACGTAAATGTAGAAAGAGAAGGAGGATAAATTGACGCAGGCAGGAAGAGAAAGGAAGGAAAGTGCAAAATGGAATGACACTGACTGAAAAGAAAGAAAAAAAAGGAAGGAAGAAATAAGAAAAGGAAAAATAACGCTCTTCGGAAGAGGGGAAAAATTGCAATAATACCGACAAAAAAAGGAAGAAAGAAAACTAATTAAAAATGGAAAGAGAGAAAGACAATATGGAAGATTGAATAGAGGAATGAATGGAGTAGAAATGAGGCCTGGTAAGAAAGAAAAGAAAAAGAGAGAAGATTTTTGAAAAATGGATGCGAAAGAAAAACGGACGATAAAAGATGAAGAAAAAAGCGCTATAACGAGAAAAACCGATAGAATAAATAAATGAATAAAGAAAGAAAGAAGGAAAGAAAGAAAGAAAGTAGTGAAAGAAGGAACTGAAAATAAATGAAAAGAAAGAAAGAAAGTGTGGGAAGAAGAATGGATCCATAAGAAAGAAAGAAAAAAGGAACGAAGGGATGAGGAAGGAGAGAGACAAAAAAAAGGAAGGAATGATGAGAAAAAAAAGAAAAAAAAAAGGACAGAAGTTCGGGAACAGAGAATTTCGATGCAAAAAAAATGTGAAAGAAAGAAAACGAGAAAGATGTTTAAAGAGAGAGAGACAGAGAGAGACAGAGAGAGACAGAGAGAGAGAGAGAGGGGCAGACAGAAGCCATAGATGCCACAGAAAAGGAAGAAGATTCGGGAAGAAGAAGAAAAAAATTGACGTTGAAGTAACAACAAGGTTAACCTGGAAAGAAACTATGAAAGAGCGATGGGGACTTCAAATCTGTAATCGACAAGCAAAGGTAAACTCTCGGGAAAGAACACGAAGGAGAGAAGTTCATTGAGAGATAAATAGAGACATTTTTCTAACGCCTCGAGAGGTGACAAATTCGTACGTATAAATGAATAAATAGGTATTTACCAAGCTTCAGTCAGGCTGGCACAAGGACATAACAGTAGCCGGCGAGGTGAGCATGGTAGATGCCCCAAACAATACTTTCTGGCACCCAGTGAGGCCTGAACTCGATACACTTGTGAATTGGACGGCAGGACTAACTTATCCATCGGAATAAAGTTGTAGATCCCGAATTACGACTTACAAACACGTTTTACGCTTATTCATGCCTTTTCTCATTAGAGCGAAGTTAGCGTAAACAACCTCTGCCAAATCTCGAACTCAAATCGTCGACTCCGTTGGCTATATCCAATACACCCTCTGTTCTTCAATCCGGGTTAGTTAGGGTCTCATAGTTTCAACTACATTATTTGAACTCATTTTCTATATCCTAGGGGTATGTCAAACATTGACTTCGTCTTAACCAACTCAGCAACAATAGGATGAGAAAAAAAAAAACAAGATTAATAATGAAAATCGTACTTCATCTCGAAATTCAGATGACTTGAAAGAAGAAAAAAAAAATGATGGAATAGGCATTATTTTTCTTCATGTAAAACATTAAATCTATTTATCTAGATTCTTCTTCTTTCATTATTTTTTTTCCGGACTTTTCTCTCCGAAATAACATCAAATAAAAAGACAGGAAAGAAAACAGTAATGTCGAAATGAATGAATACGGCAAACAAAATCACTGTTCTTTCTCGTTTTTTTTTTTTTTTTTCATTCTTGGTCTTTTAACTGATTGCCGTACCAAACACCAAAATATCGTTTCAGCTATTTTGTGATAAAAAAAAAAGATAATAATGAAATACAACAGAATGAAAAAGAAGACAGACTATATAAGACAGTCAATATTATTGCATAATGTGCAGCAGCAGTCAGCGTTATCTTTTATCAGATTTATTTCATGTCTGTCCGCTTCGCGAGTGGAAATCAATAAGACCTTTTTAAATATAAGAAGTCGGATATTAAACTTACTAACCATTAAAAAAATATTCATACCTAAGAGACGTCATATATAACAGTAGAAACAACCTGTGAGGAAAGTCACGCATAATGATTTGGAAGAAAATCGAAATGGTCTTTATTTCCTCTAATGCAAACATGTTCCTATCCGAGACAAAATATGAATTTGAACTATGTATTTATTGAATCGTACCATATTTCGAAAAGAATGATCACAAACAAGAGCTCTTGGATCACGTTTAATTTAGATAGCAAGGGGAATGAAAACATTAAGGTAATATCTTTTTCGAAAATCAAAAAAAACTTTTTGCTTTGAAATCTCCCTCTAGGTCCATTTGGTATGCGTGCCTAATTTGGTTCGGTGAATAAGACTTATAGTATCATATATAGAAATAGATGGGTATCAAATTACTATTATTGAGAAGAGTGCGAACATAGATTTTGTGATTTTTTCCGGAATATCCCAAAACTTTGTACTTTGAAACCTTACCTTAGCCTTGGATATTTATATGTTTCTTAGGGCTTGACAGACAAACACATCTCGCTTATATAAATGGACAAATCCTTCTGGCAGGTATCCTTGTCTTTGATCTTTTCATTACTACATTTTGAATCATGAAATTGTCTGCCATCCCAAAGTTTATCTCATAACCCCTGAATATCAACCAGTATGCATTTGGCTGCCGTAAAAAATCTGATTGCCATCTTTTTTACACAATCCCAAGGAAATCTTTCAATGTTTTTCAAATTTGTCCAGCTCTCCACGGCTTGTTTCAGTAGTCAACCGTAGTTCGTCGTTTATAGGACTGGGGAAAATTTCAGATGATAATGGTTTCTTAATGGATTCAAGGATATGAACCTCAATTAGCACTTAAATATTGGTCTTTACCCCTCCCTGTTCGACAAAGTAAGATGGTCATTTTATGAAATGACAGTATCTGGCAATGGATAATGTATTAATGACGAGAATCCAAAACGAAGATAACCGTGGCTCAATCCAATACAGCCTTGAGCATCTCGACCTAGAAGGAATTTCTGAGGAGAAAAAAGGTCTTCGTTGTATTTGGCGTAATTTAAATAGAATTCTTTATAAAAATCGTTTGAATCTGGACAAACCCTTATTTTGTAACGCTGAAGAGGATAATTGGCTCGTTTGAATGTCACTATGGTATTGGAAATAATCTTTGGAGGCAATGTCCTCTGCTGCTGATATTGGTGAATGACAATGTTCAGGACCATGTAGCGAATTCAACGAATTATGGAGATGGGACGAGGTCTTCCACATACCGCAAACTCTGCAGAATATCACTTGATCTGCAGCATGCAACACACCTTGTTTAGACTGCATCAGACTTATATTTCTAGCATATAGACAACACTTCGATATTGCATGAAGGGGTAATTCTGGTGGTATACCGTTGTGTCCGCAGCAATGGACTCGTGTGAAATATCCTGTGTTTATGCAGATTCACACGAGAAAAAGAACATCTCACAATTTGGCAAGGGATGGCAAATAAACACACACACAAACACATGTATACACGCATACACACGAGCGCACACACACACACACACACATATGTATGTATGTGTTATTTGGGAAATGGATATATGATCCGACAGAATGATTATAAATAGCGTTATATTACATTGAAATTCCTATTTGAAATGATCATCCGTTATTACACGGTGAATGTACCATTTGGTCTAGACACACCTCATTTTATTTCATTGTTTATTCTATTTACGCTGTTTAGGCCAAATGGTACATTAACCATGTAAAAACGAGAGATTATTCCAACTAGAAGTTTCTACATGGTATAACGCAATTTATAATCAATTGCACACATATATGTATATATAACATCTGCATCAACACGTTAATCAGATACTGGCACTTTAGTAAGGCATGTTTTCAGGGCGTGAACGGCATTGCTTCTATCTCACGGTACCCCAGCAACACCCAGCGATATTACTAAGTTTCGTAAGTTCCCTGTCACAATTCGAGAATGCCAGATTCACGCAGATGCAACTCCTTCAATGATCTACGAGTATGTTCATATTTTTCTTCTTTCCGTTGTCGACGTATTGAGTTTAACTACGTTTGTCGAACTTGAGTCGGTAACGCTATCTTGACACCGCTCTTCGATAGGAAATACACGTCTTGACAAACCATACTTCCTGCATTCTTTCCGCAAACCTTTATATTTTAGAAGTTTATGAGCTACTAACACACACACACACACACACACACACACACACACACACATATATACACATATACACATATATATGGTCTGGACAGCTTTACAGTTGTAAAATACTAAACATTAAAAAACTATTTCAAAGAGGTTTTTTGTCACTTCAGTCACTTATTTCCTTTTATCTGCTAACGTAATTTACGTAATTTTCTTCAGTGTTTTTATCATGTTTTACAGATACTTTATGGTACTATGAGTAAACTTTCTCTTGTTGGGAACATCAGTTGTTTACCATGTAACCGTGTGGGGGATTTTAAAAGCAAAACAAAACATCATCATCATCATCAGTCTTTTAACGTCTGTCGTTGAACATAGACCTTCCCTAGGATTTGCCACACTTCTCTATCATGGGCGTCGTGGAGCCAGTACCTCCTGAACTTGTCTAGCTCGTCTCTCCATCTAATGTTCTGCCGGCCTCGGTTGTGCATGTGATCTCGGGGGATCCGTGTCGTGAGTCGTGATGTCCATCGGTTCAAACAGTGTTGATCAAACACAACATACCTTTCAGCTATGATTTTAATGTATATCTTATGCTATACATGTAGTTTGTTATTTCTTATAGGGTATTATCATAATTTATAGTATATGTATGTTATTTCATACTACACATGATTTTTTTCTTTAAACAGGGCTTATTACGTAGGTTACCCCCAAAACGTATTTAACGATGAAGGATCAATAAGTGTAACAAAAGACGTGACTCGATGTTTGTATCACTTCTATTGAGTGTTCACCCATGTGGATATTTAATCTGTTGTGTCGATTTTAATTTCAAACCGTATGCAAACCAACTTATGATATAATCTTTGAGAATACTAATTACACAGAAAAATGTCGTCGCTACAATCTCACGGTACCCCAGCAATACCCAACGATATTAATAGTTTTTTTAGTTATCTTCCACAATCCATCACTTATTTCCTAATACCTTTTAATGTAATCTTTGTGGGGTTATTTTTGTGTTGTTCAGAACTCTGTTATTATGGTACCATTTTCTTTCCTTTATTTAACATTTCCTCTTGATATGATTATATATATATATATATATATGTGTGTGTGTGTGTGTGTGTGAGTCTCTGTGTGTGTGTGTGTGTGTGTGTGTGTGTGAGTCTGTCTGCGTTCATATACATGTATGTGATGTGCCGGAATGGACGCCTTTGTTTGTCGGGTAAATGTGAGCGTACTAATCTAGCAAATCTTTACTAATGTGTAGTGTCTTCAATTCTCTTTGGGTTGCTCGATTAAGTTTATTAAATGTCCACATAAAGTGCCCTGTGGCGTGAAAGCTTTTATCCGAAGCTGTTTATATTCACTTTGCTGTAATATATTTGGGAAAATTATGAATCGCTTTTCATTGCACTCTCTCCCTGATTGACAAAACACCTCTTCACTACTTAGCACTGAGGTTGACGGTTAAGAGCGTGAGTGTTGCATTTGAACCAAATCACTTTCTCCACAATTACCTTGTTGACCGGACGGTAGTGAGATTTTAAAAAGAGGCTGCTACACCTATTGTAGACCTTCATAATGGCCAGTAAATACAAAAAAAAATCAATCAAGTAGTTTACCTTTTCAGAATTGTCAATGATTTATATATTTAGTTTTTTGGTGGAAAAAATACCAAAAAAAGATTCTGAAATTATCTGTCTTGTCGATATTCCCTCAGTCACAGCATCTAAATGTCCGTCTTATTTCAATATCGGCACACACGCGACGGTAGTCTGAAGTCATTATTTCTCTACCCCCAGCCGTTCTTTTTTCAGTCTCTTTCTCACTTCTTCTTCTTCTTCTTCTCCTCCTCCTCCTCCTCCTTCTTCTTCTTCTTCTTCTTCTTCTTCTTCTTCTTCTTCTTCTTCTTCTTCTTCTTCTTCTTCTACCGAATTCGTCAATTATTTGTTCTTTTATTCTTCGACTCCATATGTTTTCTTCTATTTCCTACCTCTACATTGTTGCGCCCCCTTCTACGTACCCTCCCACTTTACATACCCCTCCTCTCCCCCCTTTAATTCCATTCTGTTCCATTTTGTTTTTTCAATTCTTTCTCTTCCCCCCCAATTCTTCTTCGTCTTCCCTCTCCACTATACATGATCCCTTCACCCCTACCCACCGCCACTCATCACCCCCTCCTCCTCCTTCTCTTCTTCTTCTTCTTCTTCTTCTTCTTCTTCTTCTTCTTCTTCTTCTTCTTCTTCTTCTTCTTCTTCTTCTTCTTGTAATGTTATCAGACTCCTTCCTCTTCTCCTTTTCTTCTCCATCCCCGCTTCAAATACACCAATTACAGTGTCCCCATAGAAAGGCTTTCGTAAGCTAGAATAGCGTAGATCGAAGAAATAAATATCATTATTTTGGGGAAACTTTTTTAGTGTCCCCAGACGCCCAAAATGGTGATGATATCATGTCGGAGATTCAGATGGCGAGACGCACAAATCTTGGTGTTGAGAAGGGAAGAAGAGTTGCTCCTGTAACGGCTCAGAGCAACCACAAACGTTGAACGCTATTCTCGATTTTCGCCTTTTGTTTTTTTCGTAAAATGCGTAAAAAGTGGCGTTAGTCGAACTTTCGAAAAGCGAGGAATAGCTGAATCTTCTAGATTTCTTTTCTTCCCCACCCCCTTTTGTCGCACTCTTCATTTTTTTTTTCTTTTTCATTTTGTCCAACTTCTATATTTGAAAAATAGACACGACCTCTACAGAGCGTCGTCCATTGCATATCCGCGACCCTTCGCTTCCAGAATCTCTAATTTACCGCGTTTTCTCATCCATTCCCCCACCCACTTACCATTTCATATCCCTTCCATCTATCTCTCTCCCTCTATCTCTCTCCGTCTCTGTTTCTCTCTCTCTCTCACTCTCTCTCTCACTCTCTCTCTCTCTCCTTTTTTTCTTTTTACTGTTCGTTTTTTTTTCTTTTTCCTCTTTTTTTTTTTTTAACTCTATTTGCACTTTCGTGGCTGCACACGTTCGTCCAGTTCGACCTCCAGCTTCCAACCCTCATTTCATTCCCTTCCGTTGCCGACCGTGCAACTAACTGCCCCGACCCCAAACCGACCCCATGAAGATCAAAGGAATACCAGCGTACTTATTAGTGTTGTCTCATCGAGTTCCATTACCTTCTCCATTACCGACAAACGCTGGGCCCCACTCTCCGCTTCAACCCCAGACCCTGATCGATGCCCCACCTCGACTGGCCGCTCGTTGTACCTCATTTTATAATACTCTTCCTTTTGGAATCAAAACGTGTTTGCGTCCTATCGTTCCGCAAGTCCCCCCTCCTCCTCCTCCTCATCCCTCTTCTTCTTCTTCTTCTTCTTCTTCTTCTTCTTCTACCTCCGCCTCCTCCTCCTTCTCAATCTTTCTTTCATCTTTAATCTTTTCTTCTCCATGTATTCCTTATCTTTTCTTTTCTCTCAGCTCGTTATTGCCTTCCTCTTTACCCCTCCTCTTCCTTCTTCTCCTTCTTCTTCATCTTCTTCTTCGTCTTCTTCTTCTTCTTCTTCTTCTTCTTCTTCTTCTACACACCTCCTCTCAGTAATTTTCAAAATTTATTGATTTTTCCTGCAGCCGATTTTCTAATGGATAGAAATTGTCCTTTATTTGTAGGTATTCACCAGGCTCAGTTGAGTACAAGTCCACAAGTGCTAGACACCCAACGAGGAATCAAAATCACTCCAGAAGTAATGATCAGTGAGATTAACTTACTAAGCATTACTCCACAATAAAGGAGACCCTTGTTCTTTCCTAATATACAAGACGTTTTTGTACACATTTTCATACACGAGTGAGATTTATAAATAATAAACACGAAGACGAATTAATAATTCCGTGGCCCGATACAATTACCTGAATGGTGATCTGGAGTATTCACTGAATAATGCTCGATGTATATAATCCATGGAGGACCACCGGCTTAAGATCATTGACAAAGAAGGAGATTATGTTGAAAAATCAATATTTGCTGCAGAAGATGATTTTTCGTCACTGGGCTATGGACTTCAAATCAACCTTAGATTTTTTCGTCTTCTTTTACGTCCAGAGAAGAATCACTCTTGACTGGCTAGCCCAGCCTTCAAGAACAAGAAAATTCCGCTAGTGCTAAAAAGATTGGTATACAACTAAATGACACCTATCGAGCTTAAACATGGAACCTCCTCAAAAGACAGACCCTTAAACATGCAACGTGTGCAAGAGAGAATCATGCTCGAGCTTACTTGGAGAGATCACAAGACAGCACAGTATATTAGCGGAAAGATAAGAGTCCGAAATATTATAGAATCCATTCAGAAAACTTAAATAGCAATAGGCTGGTCATACTGCGATAATGACTCACGACATGGATCCCCAGAGATCATATACGAATGGTAGAATATTAGAAATATATTTAATTCTTCTTTTTTTTTTCGTAATAGAAACAAAAATCAAGAACTTTTTATTTTAAAAAAGGATCATGGAGTGAAAAAGAGACTTTGAACCAGAGACTAAATTTCTTCTTTACATTTCGTCTGATCATTTCATCTGCATTAAAAGTACACCCTCTGTTAGATTGCCCTGATAAGGTACTTCAGTTTTCCCTAGGGATCCCCTCTTCGACCTTCCATCTTGTCAGCCTCTCAATGCTACACCCCTTTCTCGCAACCTGACCCGCCAATTGCCATTTGAGTTTTCTAATAGTTTCTATTTTGTCTCGGACCCCCGTTTTCTTCCTGATATATGGCGCTATCTTGTGATCCCTCCCAGTGAGGTTGAGCATCTATTTGTTCACTCTCCCACCAGAGCAAAATGCGACACAAGGTCAGGGCTTTACGCGGGGAAAATAGGAGCAACTCATCAAAAATGACTCGCTGACACTTGATCTCCTATATAAACCAACATTTTCTACTGATGAGAATAATAATAATAATAATAATAATAATAATAATAATAATAATAATAATAATAATAATAATAATAATAATAATAATAATAATGACGAAAAAAATAGCAAATATATTATTAAAAATACCATCGTTCCACAAAACGTCATTAAAATTAATCGAGAACTTTTCGGAGATACTATGCGAACCAACACGAGTGATCAAATGGATAGATTGAATGGTTCGATATCTGTGTCAGAAGATATGACAGTTGTATATTTATTTTTGTGAAACGGACGTTTATTTAAAACACACACGTTTACGTTGATAAGGCCTTTCTATCTAAGCAGTACTTTTTTTTTCTACCGAAGCACATTATTTATTCATTTACAAGCCGTTCATACAACCCATGATATCATACAGGATTTTATTGAATGCATGCGTCAAAAAAGTTCATGATGATAACAGTGGCAGCGAATTCTGACAGTGAAAAGAAAGGATACAATAATCATAGTATACGTAAGTGAGGTTTAGGCTTTTCTTATCGTAGACTTCACCTCTACACCGGCACTCTTCCGCTTATTATCGGCTTGAACAACCGAAATTTTCCTGGCGATAGTGCAAAATTGATAATTTGAATTTTTTTAAATCAAAAATTCATGTTAGCTAACTTCGGCGTTCGTTTTGTATGCTGTGCACTGAAAATTGGGTAAAAAGTGATTGTTCGTGCTTAGAAATGACACAAACGTTCCTGACGAATTAGCGCTGTAATATGTATTGTGTATATGCATTTACTGATAATTTTACTAGCGGAATCTGCTGTAAAAAGAATTTATTGACTTGAATTTAAGCGATTAAGTTGCGGAAAACCTTTGGATATTAGGAAGAAAGGGGTTTACAATGACCAGGAATCAATGTGTACATCATAGGTCTGTATAGATGAATTGTAAATGGTTTAAGATAGAAATATATTGTACACAATCTTACTCGAGAAATAAATTGCAAATTATGTCTCTAAAGAAATGCATTGAAAATCATTTTATAGAAGAAAATAATTGTAGAATATTCTACTACAGAAATTCTTTGTAAATTATTTTACCAATTATGAAATATTGTAGCACTGGTTGATAAATGTGAAAGAATTTGAATTTCTATGACAGGATTTTTCAAGAAAAAGTGTACAATTGAATCAGTTGAAGAGTCCATAGTTTCAGATGGTGAGTAGGAGGGGTTTTTTTACCAGCAAAATATTCCCCACCCCGAGCAGAAGAATCCAGTGTTACAAAAAAAAAAAAAAAAAGGCCAGAAACTGCTTCTCGTATAAGCATACTAACTTGTGAGGTATCTGACCATTTGTTCAGGAAGATCCAATGGAGATCGAGCCCACCAACAACAGCCAGCAAGATCAGCTGACTGATCATTGCTACACGACGTGCGTATTGATCTCCCTGCCATATTATAGTGGTAAATTCCCATTATTCTCATCTATAGTGTTAAATCGAACGAGGATGGCATCCACTAAAACGGTCATAAGATTAGCTTGTTGATCATCATTTCTGACCAGACGAATTCAAATGCAATGCTCTCGGTATTCTCCTGAGTAGTCTAGATCAGAGAGATCAATGCTCGCCCCTGTGACCAAGTCAAGTGTTCTTGCAAAAAATAGTTACAAAGTCTAAAGATAATTTTTTGAGCAAGTTCCTGCATGCATGGTTCCCAACCTTAAATCAACCTTGTCTCACATTCTGTTCACGCACTCTTGCGGGAAAGTAGGAGCTTGTTGGTCATTGCTATACGACGTGCTTCCTGATCCTTTTTTTTTTCATGTTATTTATTAATTTAGAATAGTTTGGTAACTGATCATCTGTACTGGGAGATCCAGATCTATTTTTTTTCATGGGATCTACTCGTTAATCCAAGTGAAAAAAATAAATCATGGATGTATTGGATGGAGATGCTTCTTTTTCTTTTCTAGATCCTGAATTCGTGCACCCTTTTAAACAGCGGTAAGAAGGTTATCCAATGAAGAAAATTTCCACCCCCTGAAAGGAAGAGTCCACTGTTACGGACAGCAAATCAAGAACATCACACTGTTGATTATTAGGGTTGATAGCTATACAGTGTAAATTATTTTATTTTGATTTATCTTTTTTCTACTAGAGAAATCATTGGAAAAAAAGTGAAAAGGGATGCTCAATGGCCAGGAAGTTAGGCGTCAATTGTAACTGACTCAATAAGACTATTAATTGTATTATGTAAATGTGTTGTAAGTTATTGTATTCTAGATGCACACTGAAAATGAGGAAGGACCAAGATGTCGGTAATTAGAAATCGATGCGAACGCCACTGACGGAATAGAACTGTTATATGCATTACTAGCCTAGTACCCAGAAAAAATGACAGGATCTTACGTATGAATAAATTACACAAATATCTATTTTAGTATAAGATAGTGCAAATAAAAAAACATATACCTATAACTAAATTTATTTCATATCGGTTTTCAACAACTCAACATATTTTCTATTCATTTTTTTTCCTTTCAGAATAATTTTGAAATAACGAGACAACCGAATTGGGCAGGAAACATGTTTCATTTTAAATATGAGAAAAACATATTCATGAAAAATCAGAGATGCTTATATTTAGAGGAACTGTTACCGTGCTACTATTGAGCAATAAACAACAAAAGCCGTAAGAGTAGTTGCAATATTGACGTGAACGCACGGGTACAGTTGCTTTGCCCACCTCCTCGGTTTGTGCTTGCTCCAGCGTGACAAAAATCTAACAACCAACGAACAAAAATCTGACATTGGCTTTTATATTAAAAGAATAATCAAGAGAGACATGTTAAACAGGAATCCACAAATATCATATATACACACACAGATTACCCATCTAGTCTATATTGACTCGTTTGCCTGTATTCATCATAAACTTTGGTTTTCTACCTTTTAACGTTAGTGTATTCAGGGCTAACAAAATATCTATGGAGATGATTATTTATTTACATACAATTATGTATCTAGGCACCGTTCTGGTCCCGGGCACCAATCAGTTAACTCGATTTCGAAAGATTTTGAAACAAGTCGAAATTAGATTTTCTAGCTGCTTAACTGGAAACAATTTCCCCGGGATCTTCAAATTCAAATTGCACCTCTTTTTCGCCTTTGATTGGAGAAATTGCATAAAATATTCCACCCTGATACATCATCATAGTCATTATCACTGACAACGACTTCTATTTGATGATAATTTCCCTCTCCGTGTGTCCAAATTGTGTTTGTACCAACACTTGTACGTTCTGTATTTATTTCTTCTCGCTTATTATTCATTTCTAGTTACATCAGTCGGTCCGATTCACTTTGGTCTGTTAAAATGTATCTATCTACCTATCTATCTATGGAACAACTGTAGCCACCAAAGTTGGCGAAGAGTTCTTCTCTTATCATTTTTTGCTGATATTTATGTGTTTGAACATTTGTGTATCCCAGCACTCGTCTATCTATCTATCAATCTATCTATCTATCTATCTATCTATCTATCTATCTATCTATCTGATGAATATATGAAAACCATACACATATGTAAGTATATATTTTTTTCGTTCGATCCTATTCAATCAATTAATTTGTCTGAATTACCATTCAGCTAACGCTTACTCTATTATTCGAGTACTCATTTCTCATTCCACGTATCATAAACATCGAACTATTTTCTTTATAACTCCTAAGCACCCCCCCCCCAAAAAAACTCCGACACAACAGAAGTACAGCCAAACAAATACAAATATTTTCTCCACCAAACTCAACCCTCTCTCTCTCTCTCTCTCTCTCTGCTCGCCCCTGCCCTAGTCCTTATCCGACCCTCGACACCCACCGCCTGCCACCGCCCGCCAACCAAACCATCATTGTAACTTCGATAAACAACCCAAATCATTCCTTTATACTCTTTCTTGAGGTAGGGGTGGGGGTGGGGGGTCTGCACATTTCCAGACCCTTACTTTTCTGATGTTGTGTTGCTTTGTGTGACGCAGACCTCGAATCATCCTAGATATGCAGAGACTTAAGATATCTCCGGAAAGACACGCCCGTTCCACGATGAGGAAGAAAAAAAAAGTTATAGGGTTTTTTAAAAAAAAGGAAAAAAAGAAAAAAGAAAAAGAGAAAAGAGGATACAGTTGAAGAGAATTACGAAGTATTAAAAAAAAAAAGCATATGTTTTTTTGTTTTATTTTTTTTCTTTCTATTTCTTTTTTTCTTCATTTGTTCATCGTTTAGTTGATTCGAGACAATGAGGCTTCAGATACACAATGCAAATACCCCGCCCCATTGCCCGCCAATTGTGGGGTCTGCCTTGAAATTATTTCGGCGAGCGTAAATTTCGAATGAGTTGCAGTCGATGACTGTGCCTGGGATTAGTTAGAGTCATTGAACGCCGGGTATTGTTGCCGTTGTTATTGTTATGAAATGAGAAAGAAATGTCTGAAAAAGTAATTATTATTACTGCTAGTGCGCGACCCATCGCTCCTCTGACGGTTATCGTAAGTGTACAACAGCAGGTTGGGCCGACGGCTGCTAATGATACTATAAGTGTGACAGATGCGGCAGTGAAGAGAGAGGAGATGGAAGAGAGTTAGTTCAATGAGGGTCGGAAGAGAGAGGGGATAAAGTAAAGTTAGGTAGTTTTATTCGCGGATAGAAAAGAATAGAGGAGAAAAGAAAGTTGGATAGTTTGACGAGAGAGTAGGAAGGGAGAGAGGCTGACATTATTATTATTATTATTATTAGTAGTAGTAGTAGTAGTAAATTACCCTTTTTATATTTTATGTATTTGCATGTTCACACCAGGTTTATGGTGGTTGTCCTTTAGGTCTGAGTGATAATAAGTCCCATCAGAGTTCCTGCTTCTACTTCAATGTCCTTGAAGACCCCAGCGAATCTTTGGTCATAACAGTCTCAACCCTTTCCCGAATCTCCAATCCCTCCACGTCAATACGTATGTTTTTTTTTTGTTTTGTTTTTTTGTTTGTTTTTGGCTCTGTTCCAAGTGAGCTGATTAATATAGACTCAATCCTAATTTTCTTGCTCAACAGGTTTTTCAATTTCCGGACGAGATTCTGTTACTTTCTTCTTCTTTTTTTTCCTTGTTTTATTTCATCTTCAACATGTCTTCAACCCGGCAGACTTTATTTCCCTTGTTAATGACGTCTACATCTGGTTTTCAGCTTTGGGTGAGGTGGTCGGTCTGGATCTCAAAATCCCAGAGTATTTTCCTTCATGAGATGGGTTCATACTATTTCTTAACATGTTTGTACAATTCTTTCGGTACCACTGTTCCTACTTTGTCGTATCTGTTAGGATAGAGTTGAGCGAAAAAGAAAGAGTGATTCTGAGACGTCATGTCGTGTCAACTTGTGTTTCCTAGTTCTTGGTATATTCTTTTTGTAAACATTGAATTTCTGCTATGAAAACATCATTTTTATATTCTAAGAAGTATATATATATATATATATATATATATATATATATATATATATATATATATATATATATATATATATATATATATATATTACCTATTTTTCTTTCCAGTGAAAATTACCTGGCCTCTAAAGATGTCATGAGAACACTTGATATAATAAACAGAACCATTAAACAATATAAAAACATTATGATTTTAAAAAAGCAGTAAGGTATTTGTCCGTGATTCTGAGGTATTCCTCTGACCTTGTAATTCATAATAACAAATACATTTCCAATAGTGTTTCCGTGGCACAGTCCTTTTTACTTGAAATCAATAAATTTTGGGATCGACTCCAACCGGGAGCAACACATTTTTTTTCCTTTTGTCCTTGCTTTCGAGGTCAATGACGGATTAGCCATACCACTGAATCGGCCGTTCCTATCCTTTCTTGACTTCGACGCAAGAAGCGGATTAACCATTAGGCTTTAACTTTTTCTTTTTTTTTTTCCTGTTGTCAAACTTTCATTATTGAGTTTTTGCTCTATTTTCGTATGTTACAATGATGGACAACAATGACCAGAGGAAAAACGAGTGACGTCATGCACAAATACCAGTGACACAGTGATTATGCTGAAACTGACGACGAATTTTCTTTCTAGTAATCACAGACTTAGAAAAGGCGAGAGAAGTAACCTATTCATAGGTCACTACTTTTCCCCTTTTTTTTATTGATCACCCCTTTTAGCTACCAAAAGTATTGTGTGACAAATCAAATCTGTTTTTCTCTTTGTTTATGAGGATTAGATCTGGTTTCCTG
>OY735207.1:39212315-39299815 GCA_963457665.1 Thysanoteuthis rhombus
AAATGTGGCATGAGCACGGGAATGTAATACCATGACAAAACTGCAAGAATCGAGATCGGGTGAATCAGATTCGAGGGAAGATTTAGATTGTCCAAACCACGACAGTCCTGCGATCTGTTAAATATTTAAAAAAAAAATGATGAAGATTCTAAGAAGACTTGTCACTCAATCTACAGCGACGACCACTAGACATCTGGTGTAAACATGCAAGTAAAGATCAAAGACAACGCAATGTAAACTTCCTTTTTTTTTTGCCTTTATTTTGTTCTTGCTTTCGTAATCGTGAAAACGCCGGTCAGAATCTCATCTGTTTTCGATACCCACCTGGGTTGCGCCCCGAAAAAAAGCCGAAGATATTTTTCACTCTCAGTTCCCGGAGAACCTCACATAACAAATCGCAATCGTACGTGTCAAACAGGACCGACAGCGAAGTCCTCTTCCCTAAAAACGGACACTTGAACACGTAGGTCGCTAAGAGCTCTACAACGGCGGACAAAATCAGTACGATAAGCATAGAAACGGAGAGCCTTCGGCACCTCTGGCGTAAGTTACCAGACCACAGTTGTGGGATGAGAACAATGCACCAGTAGAAGGCACAAATCAGCACGACGATGGTAGATGTGAAAATGCTCGCCACTTCCTGTTTCAAGACGTGATGAACGCTTTGATATTCCATTATACGGTCGATTAGATCTTTTTCCATGGCTGTTGGTGGTGCTGAGGGTGGTTGTGATGGTGGGGGTGCAGCTGCTGTTTTCTTGAAAAACGGACAGATTTTACGCATCTTCAGTTTTTTTTCTATTTTTTTATCCAATATCTTAATATGCAATAGTTTAGTTTTTATTTTTGAGTTGTGTATTTTTTTTCTATGTTCAAACAGAACGAATAGCCTTTTCAGTATTTTGTTTCGTTCATGTTATATCTCTGCGAATTCTCTCCTTATCTTCAAATGTTTTTTTTGTTCAGTCTGTTTTGACACTTTATGTTGTTTCCCGAATATATATCTTCGGTAAGAATAATCTGATTTTCAGAAAGTTTTGTTCACGACTATATTGTCAGTATCTTTATTTATTTATTTTTTTTAATTTCAGTAATTTGCATGGAGAGGTTTATGATAACCTTTTCTTTTCTTCTTCTGTCACTATACGGTTCTCCTTTCTTTCTTTCTTTCTATTTGTGTCTTATCAATGAGATATTGTCCCTTGGCTGCAAGTTTTTTTTCTGGAAATAAACAAGTTTTCAAAAAATTAATTCTGTAAATGCATACATTTAATTTCGATTATTCCTGATTTTGAGAGTTCCCGATTGAGAATTTCTCTCGGTGATTATTACATTTTCCGCATCAGATTCAAAACATTTCCGTGTTAGTTTTCACCGCGCTATGTTTGTCTGGGGACTACAGAACGGCATTTCTTCTTCACTTTTGAATTTTTCTCCAATCACCGTTTTCTTTCTTCACTTTTCTAAGACCTTATCTGTGTTCGTTTTTCAAAAAATCCAATTTCCAAATGAAAGCAGGAAACTTGACCATTTAAAGCTGTATTACATTATATTTAACTGCAAAGATTATACTTTAATTTTAATGATAGGATTAGGGTTTAGATTTAGGTTTAAAGTTAATGTTCAAGGATAAGGTTATATAACCCGATTATGGAACAAATGGAAGTAGCGAACTGGTCATTATCGTGATGGTAGTTTCGCCACTTAAAATATAGTTTGACGCCGTCCATTTGTTATGAATTTAACGCAGAAAAGGTATCAAGGGCTTTTTCTTTTTTTCTGTAAATTCTCCTGAGTCTACCATTCTTCTGATTCTTATTTGATATACAAACAAGCCTATATTTATACAGTCAGGCCCGTGGAAATTCCGAAGGTGTTGACAACTATGATTATCCATTATCTCATATCTCTGCTATTCTCCCTACCGATGCCTGTAACTTCTCATTTTCTACCTTATCCGTTCCAATCTTCGTTGCCATTCCACAATTTTATCTAAATGCTATACAAACATAATTTAATTTAAATACAAAAATGTTCCCACCCGTCAGAACATAATCTTCCTTTTCTGACCTCTCGCTGCCTATCTTCTTATTAAACAATCCCAATTTTTCTCTCCCTTTTCTCTCTCTTCCAACCTCTTGGTAACTCACCTTACTTTCTTAACTCTCCTCTCTCCCAAAGAACTTATTAAACAACGCAACTTTCTTTTCTCCATTTCTCCCTTCTTACCCATTCAGTAAACTACTCAACTTCCCCCCTATATTTCTAAAATGATGTTGATTAACGAAATGATTTACAGTATTGAGATAAGAAACATTTCAAATACAATGAAAATATACCGATGTATAATCTATAGTAATAAAATAATATTTTTGATAAAATTAGTAATATCTCTATGTATACAATTTATGGTAACAAAAACAAACAAACAAACAAGTAACACATTTTCATTATAAGAATTACTTCGCAAGACAGAATCTGAACCCATATTGTTTACGAACTTGTAACTTTGTATCGTTACAAATAAACTAATGCCTACATCGTCTGTGCTCGGCAATTTTCTCTTTCTTATTTTATCAGTTTTTCAGGAATTGACCAATCACAGCGTGACGTACGAGGATCGTGATAATTCTATAAATACTATCAATATATGCATACAGACTAAGATAAATGGATAGATAGCTCTACCTTCAGACTAAGATAGATAGACAGATAGCTATGAACAGTGATGATATAACCTTTTTGTTTTCAAGTCCCCAAAACGATTACATGGTAAACAACTGATGATCCCTACAAGGAAAATTCATGCTTAGAACCACAATATCAAATTCTGTGTAAAACGTTAAAAGAACTCTTAAGAAAATCACATTAACAGATATTAGGAAAGAAGTGACTGAAATTTCTGGAAAAATTTATTTGATATATTTTGTATTCGAAACTGTAAAGCTTTCTAGACTATATATATATATATATATATATATATATATATATATATATATATATATATATATATATATATATATATATATATGTATGTATGTATATATATATATATGTATATATATATATGTGTGTGTGTGTGTGTGTGTGTGTATGTATATATATATACATAAAGCTGTAAAGCTTTCAAGACATTATATATATATATATATATATATATATATATATATATATATATTAGGTGCAAACTGATTTCAGATTTTATTTCAAACTTTGATGCTTCTTTTGGAATAAACTATCAATTAAATATATTCATTGAATATACCATTGTAAAGTGTGGATTTAGCTCCTTTCATTTCAGCAGAACGGTCTCTTCCGACTATTCAAGTTCGTTTCATTGGCTAAGGGACCGTCAGCGAACGTCCAGCTCATCATTGGTTTCTAAAATTTCGAAACGGAGACGAGAACCTTAGAGTTGAGGAGGGTCGTAGACGTCCTTCCGTGATTGACAAAATCCAATGGAGGACAATTATTGGGCGGGGGGGGCATGCAAAACAACTCTTGAGTTTTCAGAGAAACTGAACGTTGACCGCAACATTAGGAAAAGAAAAAAAAGATTGACAAATGGGATGCTGAATGAACTAAACGATGGATAAAAAAAATGCTGATAACACGCAAATGAACCTTCAGAATTAGGCTACAAAACTCTAACTCATTGGACCTCTCTCTCCGACCGGCTAACACTTTCCCAAGCTTTTCGGCCACTTTCTGCAACAGAATGTCTCCGGTAACCAGGTAACAGCTCAAAACACTTTTGAAGAATAAGTTGGTTTCAGGTCCCGAGGATTTTATGCTCCTGGGATATATAGACTTGTTTCTAGTTGGCAAAATGTGTAGACTCTGAAGGTTCTTATTTCGATTAATAACTTTTAATCTAATCTAAGATATACTGCTATATAGTTGATGGTGAAAAACTGCAATGGTTTTCACACCAAACAAGTATATATCTGTATATATGCATATATATATATAAAGTACAATGTGGTTTCGCTACACAAACTAGTTAATGTTTCTGCCGTCTCTGGGCCTAGTCAGAAACTTGACTTTCATGGTTGAAATGTATTGAGCATTCTATGAAACAAATCCATCACATATCAGAAGTTGCTTTATATCATTAATATATTATTATATTAAGATATACTGCTAGCCTGACCTGTACTACATATATATATATATATATATATATATATATATATATATATATATATATATATATATATATATATATATATATATATATATATATATGGAGAGAGAGAGAGAGGGGGGGGAACGAAGAGCCTAACAATGAGGTTGGAGAAACTGTGAATTTGTGGAAGAATTGAGACCATCCAGACGACAGAACTACTAAAATCTGTTAGAATACTGATGAGAGTTCTGGGATACCGAGGATGTTTATTGTCACGACCTCCAGTAAAAACCTCTAGTCAATACTGGAATGAAAACTTCAAATAATAGTTTATATATTTGAGACAATGTCTTTTTTTTTATCACCTTCCTGTTGTCTAAGTCTGCAAGCGATTTTTCAGTTCTGGCACCTCTCTCGGAACAATGAACCTATACCGTTTTAACAAAAACACGTTCTTCATTAAAAAAAAAAACAAAAAAAAAAACAAACAAACCCGAATCCTTGTAATTTTACAGACTTCTGATCCGCTGGAATTTCTTTCTTCCCGATTTACAGAATCCTCTTCTTTTGGTCTGCTTTCTTCCCGACTCATTAAAAAAAAATGAAAAAGGAAAAGATTTTCTTATTTTGTTGTTGTTGTTGTTGTAAAGTCAAAAAGCTGGGAATCCTGAGATAGAGTCACATGTCCTGTGACGTCACTTAAGGACGTCGGCATATTGACGTCATCATCATCAGCGCGTCGTATCCTGTGGTAACCGTGTCACGTGCTTTGTTTCGTTCTCGTTCGTAGAAACAGCTCAGCCACTGAGAAAGAGGCTGTGGGCTAACGATTTCAAAACGTGTGCTTCAGAGAAAAATTACTTGCAAAAAAAAAAAAACAAACTTGAAAGTATAAAGACCCTCGGCAGAAAACGGTTAAAAATAAGAGAAGGGGGGGGGTAATTACTTGTTTAATTAAAATCTGAGGAGCCCGATTTTTATGCCTATAAAATCTCACCATAACCCTCCTCCCCCGAAGAATCTCTCCTCAAGCCTACGAAAAAAAATTCCATAGAAATATATCAAGTTGAAAAAAAGGAAGTCAATGACAGTGACGACTGACACCCATAGCGATTTATAGTCCCCAGCATATCATTTTCCGCCGGGGACAATAAGTTCTACGTATATACGTATATATATTTAAAGCTAATAACGTTTGACGCGGATGATTAATGATTTGCAAGCCATGACCATTACTACTGTACAACTTTCCAGTCCCGATGGGTGCCTCACACTTATGGCCTTGAACCAGACCAAAATGAGCTAGATAAATAGCTGATTTAGCGTCTCGTCACGTAGTGATGATTTGCAAGTTATCCTAGAATTGTTGTTAGTTAGATACTCAATGGTTATCCCTATCTTGAAGCCTTGTTCCATTAAAACCCAGTGATTTCCTATCCCTAGTCGTGTCGCAATAGCTAGCGAGCTAGTTTAGCAGACCATTACCGGACAAAGCTAAAATTAAATAATAATAGCGTGAAACGAAGGTTGTGAAATTATTACCGCTGACCATTAAAACTTTATAGTTCTACTCAGTAGATGCTCTGAAACTGTGGCCTTGTGTCAGACAAAACTAAGTATAGTGAATCATTAATCATCGTCTGGCGTAATGCTATGGTTAACTATTTTCGCCAGATCATTGACTAGTATAGTTTGATTTCTACAAGTTGGCAGTCTAAGGTAAGTTTAGTAAACATATAGTGTGCCTGCCGTAGAGCGTCCCTTAGTAGGTTTGCTTTGCAGATCATTTGTATTGAATTCGATCTTAACGAAGTGACCTGCTTTTGTGACCCTGTGTTAGACTAAGCTAACCTTAGCAAATGCTACTTTTGTTTGTTGTACGGTGATGGTTAGCACGGTTGACCAGAAGGAAATATCATTGAGTTCGATCCCATGATTGAGTGGCATTATACCAGACTAAACTAAACTCAGTTCCTTTCTGTAGAGTGATGGTTAGCAGATTATTTTGACGGCCACTGTTGGCATGTCCAATCCTCACAACGTACCCTTTTTCTGTAGCGTTGTGGCAGACAATGTAGGCTAAGCAGAGAAAATAGTCTTTTTCTCGTAATGTGTGGCGTGTTGGACTCGCGGACAATTATTCGAGAATTCAATCCTCGCTTTGTGTTCAAATTCAGTGGCCTTGTGTCAGACTATGCTAAGCTTTGTGAATAACAATGGACGGATGCCAAGAAAAAAAAAAAAGAAATACATCTCAAGCAACGTAAGTACGTACTTATTTCGTAGATAAATTTCATTTGCTAAGGTATCCGAGAACTCGTTGATGATAAATTCATAATTTGATAAAAGAGCATCCGCTCGTGAAAAGCCAATTAAGATAGAGTCAAATCATCCCGACGATCCGATATTAACACAAGAAACATTTCGTGCGGTAAATAAACACTGAACGAAGGGAGATAACAAAGAAGATGACGGAAAGAAAAAAAGAGGAAGCTTTGTGATCATAATGGTGCAAAAATATTAACCCTATTCCTACAACTTTCATGGAATCGGGACAAAGACATTGACTCCAATGTATAATTATTCAGTTATTAATCATCCTTACCCACAACATACCGTTTTAAACGCTGTTGCTGGGTTATTCATATGTTCTGAAATGTACATGAATTTATGTATCTACACATCACCCTGCCCAAACAATTCATGGTATAAACTTGAACTTTTGCACACACACACATAGACACACACACACACACACACACATACAAAAAAAAAAAAAAAAACTCTCAATGGTCAGGAAAACGTTGTTTTTTTTTTCTTTTTTCAAAAATTTTAAATGACGTTTCTGCCCATTTTCCAAGTTTTTTCCTTATTCCTGAAATGGAAACGGGGCAAAATTACAGAGCAAGCTCATGTTAAATTAGGCCCTACTTTTTGCCCGTCAGCACTGGTTTAGTGATCATAGCCCAACAAAAGAAGTAACTTACCCATTGATCAACCCTTTTTTTTCAATTCTTTAATTAGTCACTCCATTGTAGCATGCTGTCTAAAGTCACCGTTCACATGATAGTTTCCATTGAGCAACTAACCAAACCAGTTTTTTTCAATCATATATTCATGGTTCAACAGGTAAGTTCAACAAAACCTTACCTGGCTGTAAACACTGTAACAACCTTACCTTTTCCTCAACGGTAGTAAGAGCAGCAAATACCCAAACACACACACACACACACACACATACATATGTATACATATATATATATATATATATATATATATATATATATATATGTATGTACACACACACATGTATATATATAAGTGTGTGTGTGTGTGTATATATATGTATATAAAACACGGTAATCCTTCTATTCAACAAAGCGTAGCGATATGTATAAAGTGGCATTACTCCGTTCGCTAAATATTGGCATATATCTTTTTTGTCCCACCCGTAGTAAATTCTTTCATTTCATCTTGACGGAGTAAATACCACACAGGATATTCAATGAAAGCGACACACGACTTTATTTATTTATCATAAATTTCAACTTGACTGACAGTTAAAAGACTCTGTGACGCGGTGACGAGGGCGAAATTGACGACTTATTTATCAAATTTGCCACCAAGGCTCTTAACTAATCTTCGGATCATCACGTGATCTCGCCAGTAAATATCAGATATGATAATATTCGCGTACGTGGATATGCAAATTACTAAGTCACGCTACGAGTAAACGCACACAATACACACATACAAACTACTTCGTAAATCTTTCTGGAAAAGGTAGACGACAATGAAGTAACAAGTAAAAAAAAAAAACAGAACTCCGTACGCTAGGAATACAAGCCTGGCATTGCCAGACATCGTGGTGGGGTAGGATCTTTCTTTTCGACCATCATCAGTCATTATTAAGTAAAATGTGATAATGGTATTGAAAGAACAATTTGTATTTTTGATTATTATGATTTTATTTCTGTATTTAAATCGAAAAAAAAAGAACCGAACAAAAAGTAAACAGAATACTCCGTTATACTCTTTTTCAAAAATATGTATACGTACACACATGTATTATATGAAGCATTATATCGACAAACGTACACCTAGAAATTCATTTGTGAAGCTACACACACACACACACACACACACACATATATATATATATATATATGTATATATATATATATATATATTTATATATATATATATATATATGTATATATATATATGTATGTGTGTGTGTGTGTGTGTGTGTGTGTGTGTGTGCAAATATATATACTCTACTCTATCGGTTGCAGCTTCGATTCCTGTAGCAGCCTCAATGTCTTTAGTAGTTTTTTTATATTTACGTTGTCTAGGGTGGCTGTTATATTAACCAAGTAACGACTGGAAATCATCTCAAATAGGTTTCTTGATAATATAACGCAATGCATATATATATATATATATATATATATATATATATATATATACGATACATTTATGTGACAGTAGTAAATAATGATAGATATCCAACTTTCTGAAATAGTTTAAACCTGTTTACTTATTCATCAAGCAATTTGTCATCCAGTCAGCCTTCTTTTATTCGCAGATATTACACTCGCACTCATATATACATATATGTATTTACACACACACACACACACACACACACATATATATATATATATATATATATATATATATATATATATATATATGTATGTATACACTTGCGTGCATGGTTGCTCGTACATCCATTACGCGTTAAACACTTGGCTTGGCAAGTATATTTTAGGTTTTTGCCCATTTTCCATATTTCGTCTTATTCCTGTGATGGAGACTTTTATTTGAATTAATGGACTTCTGAAAAACAAGGTCATTTTGTATCGAATTACATTTTGTATACATGTATAATTCGTATTTACGTAACATCACTTCTGTGATATATATATATATATATATATATGTGTGTATGTATGTATGTATGTATATATATATATATGTATATATATATGTATATATATATGTGTGTATATATATGTATATATATATATATATATATATATATATATATATATATATATATATATATATATATATGTATGTATGTAAGCCAAGTTTCAAAAAACGAATATGTTCTGTGAAATAATATTTGTATATAATACCCGTTGTAAAATGACAAACTACATGTATGACAGAAAGGAAGGGGTGGTGGTAGTGTTTGATCAACACTGCTGGGTGCCGTGTTATCATAGCCGTTTTGTTTTTTAAAATCCACGAAACGGTTTCATGGTGAACGACGGTTGATTCCAGAAAAAGTGTACATTTTGCCATAATAACAAAGCGAATCGGGGGAAAAACATTGAAGAAAAATATATGAATTACTTGACAGATATCGAGAAATAATGACACACAGAAAACATTCGGAAAAAGTTTTTCAATGTTTAATGTTTAAAGCTGGAAAGCGTTCTAGACTATATATATATATATATATATATATATATATATATATATATATATATATATATATATATATCACAAAAATATCTTATTTCAATTTTTGCTCAAAGTTTTCTTTTCCCCTTGCAAAAGAATGCAGGTGAGGTTTTGTACGCATTAACTCTCCAACTCTTCTCAATCTTGGGTTTTTAGCTATTAGCGTTTACGAAGATCTGAAACCTAAATGTTAGTGGCATTAGCTATGGATGACAGCCGTTATACAATTGTACATTTTCTTTTCTCAATTGCAGCGTTAGTGTGTTTTGATGATGTTCCGTACGAGGTGACACAAAAGAAATTCTTCGCTGTGCGAGCTGTATCACGAAACCAAATTCTATTTTATGATGCAGGAATCGTACTGCATTAGGTTTGTTCGTGCTCTTTCTATGCCCAAGTATTTGGGTATGTCTGTACGTACACACATACACACACACACACACATATACACACACATATATATATCCGTTGATTGCAATTGCCCAAAACTGATCAGTAATAACAAAACTGTAAATATCCATCTATCTACACTCTATCTGAAATTTTAAAATATTCACCACTGTCACCATAGATAAAGCAATCCCTAAAACAATATGTATATGTATACATATATACATATATATATATGTGTGTGTGTATATATATATATATATATATATATATATATATATATATATATATATATATATATATATATAATGTAAACAGTAAGAAGTGAAACAGACTCAGGAGTGAGAGTGTATGAAAACTTTTTTATGAATTAGTTAATCAATGAATGTATCCGTTGGTGAGCTTAACGTGTTCCGGGATGTTCCCATCGTCAGTAGCGTGTACCGTATGTGTATGCATGTCATTCGGTGGTTTAAAGTTTTCAGTGGAAAATAAGTTCACCATCTGATGCTCAACTTTGGAAATGAAAATTGGAATCCTATCTTGTTGGATCATCCTGGTGTGAGAGAATTAGTTCTGTCTGTGATGAAGTCTGTGCTTGTCTCTGGCAAGATGCGGTAGCTGCAGTAGTGGGATATATATATATATATATATATATATATATATATATATATATATATATATATATATATATATATATATATTCAATTCTGCCTCGCGGTACAGGATGGGATAATGGAAAGTCTATAGCCACACTGAAGAGATGTAACAAATCGAAACAGCTGTCTGTGGATGACACAATAATTAATGCTCCTCTATTCAGGGTTGAGCACTCTTTAAGTGAGGTAACTCATCCACTGTAAGCTTATGCAAAGCTCTTCCATAGGAATAGAGCACTCTGATGGATGAGGGATTTCTGTGTAAATAGATATATCGCTTAAATTCAGCCTCACTGACCGTCCAGTTCCGTAATCCAGAGGTAGGATATCGGCTTTCAGGTCTGATGTGAAGGTTTCAATTCTACCACACTGAAGAGATGTAATACATCGAAACAGCTCTCTGTGGATGACACAATAATATAAATACATATATATATAAACGTGTGTGACTGGGCTTCAGAGTTGCATTAAGACTGCTTGTTTCCTGTCACGCACGGCGCTCATTTTCTTTATTCATGTACATAGTCGGCCGTTCGATTTGCTTCTCGCTCAATTCTGATATCGGACAAAAGTAGATTAACACACCCTGTCGGACATAAACCGTCTGATCTAACATAAACCGTCTGTGAACCTTCACTTTTGACCCCTTAAAAGGGTGGAAGAGTTTCCCTTCACTTTGCACCCCTTAAACGTCTCCCTCACTTTTGACACCTTAAAAAGGGAAATTTCCCATTCACTTTTAACCCTTAGATGAATTATGTATAAACAAATGAAATAAGGAGCTATATATTTACATCCAGTGAACTCTCGCTATAACAACTTTTTTTTTTTGACTTCGCCGAATACGTGGACTATAACGAACTTTCTGCGTCATACACCAAAGATGGATGAATGCGGCAGACACGCGGATCATAACGAACTTGGCATTATTCTAGGTTTGTGGTCCAGGCTTTTATGAATCATCTGTTCTCATGTCAACAGAACACAGCATTGATTCTCCGTTTCCAAATTTAATTGTTATTATGGTTGTATTTTAATTGTTTTGGTTTTTTTCATGAATTTTAACTTGAATGTTTTTTTATCTGTTGACAAAAATAGAAGTTGTTTGAATTCTTATCCACTGCTGGCACTGAAAAATCATTCTCGTTTTAAATTTTAAAGTTTTTCCCGACTTGTATTTCTCACTGTGAAAAGGCCAATACATTTAATTTTACAAAATCATTTTGACTTATCCCGACTCTTCATGACTCTTTTTCCCACTCGTTGATCATCATTTCTATTGATATTCGGACCATCCTCATCTTGGTTGTTTTTCATACAACATTTCGGCCGTTGCACCCTACGGCCTTCGTCAGGTATCATCTGGTAGGTGTGGGGAAGTAACGAACCGAACCCTTTATTTATCCGACAATAAAAATTCAGAGATATACTCGTTGATTATTGTTGAATTTTGATTTAGAATAGATCATTGTTTGTTTTACATTTTTTCAATCAAGTTATTGTGTTTCGTATTAAAATCACCATTTGATGAAATTCAAGAAAAACGTTCAAGAAAACAATTAAGATACAACCATAATATACTTTTTTTTTTTGTCAGTTTAAAAAAATGATGATTTAATTGAATCAAAATTCATGAAAAAAAACAATTAAAATGCAGCTATAATACTGTCTGAAATTGAAAACAGGATGTTAATGCCCCGTTTTTTCGTTGACGTGAGAAGAACAGATACTCCACTTCGATCTTAAACTAAATGCTGCAGCAAGCTTAACCATGAAACTAAGCAGTGCCACGAACTTTTTTCTTCTTCTTTTCTTCTTCTTCTTCTTCTTCTTCTTCTTCTTCTTCTTCTTCTTCTTCTTCTTCTTTTATCATTATTATTATTATCATCATCATCATCATCATCATCATCATCATTATTATCATTATTATTATTTTTTTTTTTTTAATCAATGTAAGGTAAGGACAAAAATGGAACAACGGCGACCGATGTGCTATTAAATGCACCGAAAATGTTTGTTAAGTGCTGCAAACTAAATATTTTATTAAACAATCAACGGTATAACGAACTTTTGGCCTTAACGATACTCCCCCCTTTCAATTAGTTCGTTATTGGGAGGATTTGATATATATGAACGGTAAAGTAAGGTTTTATTGAAGCATTATAGTAATAGTGTAAATAGAACTTTCCTTATTCAAGAAGCCCAAACAGGACTGAAACATAGACGTGTTTGTGTAGCAAATCCTCTATTTCATCATATTTTAAGCTTCATTCAACTTATTCAATGAATCGAGCACTTTATGAAAAAAACCCATCACACATTGAGTTTTGTTATATCATATTTTGTTGCATTCCCGATTTGTACATTTTATATATATATATATATAAATATGTACATATTATTGTGTCATCCACAGACAGCTGTTTCGATGTATTACATCTCTTCAGTGTGGCTATAGACTTTCCATTAACTCATCCAGGGCAATGAATCAGGATTGAAACCTTCGCTTCAGATCCAGAGACCGATATCCTACCTCTGAGCTACGGAACTAGACGGTCAGTATGGCTGAATTTAGAGATATATATTCATTTACACATAAATCCCCCATCCACCAGAGTGCTTAATTCCTATGGAAGATATATATATATATACATATATATATATATTGGTCGGAAAGTAAGGTCCTAGTGTAGGATAATAGTTTCATTGTAAATAGAATCCCCTCTATAGCCTCATAGACAAACAGACAGACAGATTCACCGACAGACAGACTACACAGAAAGACGACGTGACAAAAGTAAAAATAAAAACAGCTTGACACATACATTATTAGTTTATAGCACACAACTTCGGCACCGGACGGTTTACAAGAATCTCGCGTGTCAATTTCAAGACTGAATCTGTTCAGTTCAGAGGTTATGTCTTTCTGCTATGTTTACTTACGATATCTCTCTCTTTATATACGTGACTTGATATGTTTATATGTTCATCATGTATATATACAAAGATTTTGAAAGTGATTACACGCCAGCTATTAATTCTTTCTTGTTCTACGTGCGTCTCGGCATAAACATGATGTATAGTTTATCAAAGAATACCTGATTAATTTTTTTCTTATTCTACATAGCCTTAACACTCCGCTGACCAGATATTATCTCTTCATAAGCAGAAGTTCCCTCCCCCCCCCAATGATTTAGCGTCTTGGAGATTGGAACCACGGATAGACGGATTCAAACTTTGGAATATTTATTTTTCAGCATTCACAGTATATTTCATTTGAATTACCCTTCCTTTTTTGGAATAATCCAAGAAAATTCATTTAATCTTTTTTAAATCTTATTTCACCTATTCTCAATCCATTATCCCTTGAATCCTGGAAATTTGTCAGTTTTGACAATTTTTCAAAGATTCATGACGGCTGGGGTCTATTTACAATATAACTATAATGCTAACTGAACTCTTATTTTCCCTTCACCGTAAGAAGCTTCATGTGCATTTGTGAGTATGTGTTTTATGGACTCCCAAGCGGCAACATCCTAGGGGCAGCAAATTTGTCTTAATGGTAACTTGATCCAAGATTGACATAGGGTAGGTGGGACTAACCTCCAATGTCCCTACAGGTTAATATAGAGTAAAAACAACCTTTTCCACGCTAATTTGTAAGCTTTTATTCCAAGAAACACACCTTTCTTGAAAAAAAAAATCCGTAGAAGCATCTATAGTCTAAAGAGTGAAAAGCCTGCTTAACGGACTCGACGGATCGAGTTCAAATTGGGGGGGGGGACATCGATTCATTTTAATTTTATGTGCATTCATTCTATTTGACTTCACACCTTCCAGAACATTTGTCAGTTTCGACCGAAAAAAATAACGGCTCTATACGTGGCATTCTACTAACCATCTAACTGTAATTTTCAACGTAATCCTTACTTCCGCTTTCCGTTCATCGTCAGAAACCACAAATGCGAATTACTCCGCTAAATTAAATATTATGCCAGTTTGATAGTATTTCCATATAAAGAATCTGGTCGTAAGCCGACTATAAAACATGTATTCCTTTGAGAAAAAGTTCTAATCCTACCCTTAATTCAGCCCAAACACGATCATAAAACGTGGACCGCTTTGACATTCGAATTAATAACGCCATAAGAGAGCACATGAATTCACTGTTTTGAGAAAAAATCGAGAAAAACTCTGAGAAAAATCAACCCAAGAGTGCGCGCAGGTCTGTGTATGATTGCCCTGGAGTGTATATACGAGCTCAAACCCTCTTCATTTAATTTCATTGTAGTTGTTTACATTTGGATTCTAATGTACGTTAATTATTATAGTGGAGACCATCAGCTGTTTAACAACGGACCTGTTTTGGGGATTTGAAACAGTACAGGTATTTACCACGACCGACACCAGCTGTGTTGATCGGACACAACCTCTCGACTTGTTTTTATCTTCAATTTCTAATTTAGGATTCTTGTACTTTCCTTTGTTTGACTTCCGCTCGTCTATTATTATTTAGATTATTATACTAACTTTTCTTTTACTGTTTTATCAATTGGTCGGATTTGAATATACAGTTACGTGCACGTAGATATATGTTAATATTCTTTTATTACTTATATGTATATGATTGAGGGATGTGCTAATATTCTTCTGATAGAGCTCCCTCCTCCCCAGTAAAGAGTAAAATAGCAGGGCACATTGGGTTCTCTGGCGTTAGGAAGATAATTAGTCTGGGAGAAGGAGAGCTCTGATCTCAAACCGGAGAGTGGAATCCCCTTAAGACGTTTTGATGTCCAATTCGACATTCTTTCGGCAGCTCCTGCAGCCAAGCTGGCACCAGACGTATCACTAGGCAGACTGGGCATCCAAGGATCGCCATACGCTTCGCTAGAGATTGCAACCTGGAGGGGACTTACCATTGTTTGTAGAGATACAACGGAGAATTTATATATATATATATATATATATATATATATATATATATATATATATATATATATATATAATTACGTGATTCAAAATAGGTCTGTACTTTGATGATGAAAAGCAATCATTTGCCTAAAAACTATTTAATTTTCAATATAATCTCCCTCCTTATCAAAACATTTAATTCAGCCCTGAATACTAATCACATACATCAACATTTTCTAGCGTGAAAAATTCTCTTTGAGACCAGCTGATCTCGCTCTCTCTCCTTTACCCTCTGTGGAATATATATATATATATATATATATATATATATATATATATATATATATATATTATATATATATATATATATGTAAGAGAGAGGGGAAAAAAGACAGACAAAGAGTTGGACATAGAAAAGGAGCGAGAGATACAGTAAGAGAAAGAAGGAAGGTTTTTGAATCACATGCATGAATAGGTGCATACAGATATTTTATATTCCTTATGTAAATAATCCATACAGTGTCTCATATATATATATATATGTATATATAATTCACTTCTATATGCTATAATTGTATTATAAAATGTACTGAGAAAGACTTAGCCGGATTCAGTGCGTCTGATCAGATGATTCATATTCATCTTGGGTGGTCTTCATCAGATTGTCAAAGCTTTGCTAGACAATTTGGCGGGTAGATTGTGACCATTGGCTTTTAAGAGTAACCACGGCATCTATAGATTTTGTCTACACAAGGATATAATATACGCAGAATGTAAATTTATATGAAATATAAACATACACACAAACACTTACACATATATATATATATATATATATGCGTGTGTGTGTATTTATATAATGTGCTTATATTGTTTATCAATATAAGTATGTATGAAGGTATAAAAAGTGAATAACACATTAACAAAGGCTCGTGTATACATACATATATATATATATATATATATATATATATATATATATATATATATATGTTTCTGTGTATGTATGTATATAGTGTCAAAATGATATTATGTTCGTGTACAAATTAGTTTTTGACAGATGAGTATGAATAATAGATATAAAGACAAACTGAGCAAGAAGAAAAATATGTATTCTATTGCTGTGAAAACAGCCTATCAAGGAGTCTCTCCGACAAAGCCTCTGACATGCATGATCAACCAAGGATTGGACTTGTTTTCGGGCCTCAAACATCATTACCACCAAGACAGGACAATTTTGGGAATAATTTTTTCTATCTAACAAAGCTGTGTTAGTTGTAAGTTGTAGTGTGCCGGCCTCCTGCAGATGCAGCCTCTGATGCTGCAGAACATTCAGGATGATTCGAGCAACGCGCAGGAACGAAATGTAGATAAGACTTTTGCCGCAACCCTTTACCGGCAGTAACTTTTGAAAAAAGGTGTTCTGGTTCACGAAGGATCTACTTGGAGAAGGGAGAAAAAAAAGTAAGTTTTATTTTTTCGTGGTCAACTTCCTCCAGATTAACATCACACACACACTCACTAACACATACACATGTGAATATCAAAGCCTTTGAGCCGGTTTTAATCTCAGACTGCATGCAAACTAACTTACATTATCATCTTTGGAAATATAAATAGGTATCCACAGTGCCACATTCAGATCCACGAATAATTACTAACATACCTAATAGAACAATTTCTTCCCTGAAAATAGACATTTTTTGTCTGTATGAATTTCAGTTGCCTCCAAATACAATTTCAAATTGTAATACATATTCTTGAGTTCAAAGCATTCTTTTTCCATCATTTATCTCTCTCTCTCTCTCTCTCTCTCTATATATATATATATATATATATATATATATATATATATATATATATATATATTATTGTATCATCCACAGACAGCTGTTTCGATGTATTATATCTCTTCAGGGTGGCTATAGACTTTCCATTATCCCTGAATTGAAACCTCCACTTCGGACCCAAAGGCCGATATCCTACCTCTGTACTTCGGAACCGTACGGTCAATAAGGCTGAATTTAAACGATTTATCTATTTACACAGAAATTCTTTATCCACCATAGTGCTCTATTCCTATAGAAGAGCATTGCATAAGCTTACATTGCATGAGTTACCTCACTCAAAGAGTGCTCAACCCTGAATAGATGAGCATTATACATATGTATGTGCGTATGTATTTATAACTAGTGGAATATCCGGTATTGTTCAGACTAGAAAGTAGCTATAAATGGTTCAGAATTATTGTCCATAAAGAAATGAATGTTCAGAGTGGTAAAACACTACTAGATTTATCTGGGGAGTTATTTTACGTGTCAGAAATAAAAATGGTTTTCCTCATCCTTTTTTTTTTTCACTAGTCTGCTGTCTAATGCACTCTTTAAGTTGGCGCAACTTAAATCCATTACCTGTGGTTATGATGCAGCTTTAGGGTGGAGAGGATGGACCCACTTAGGCATAAACGTACAGAAAAGAAGATCTGATTTGTCATTTGATAATAAAAGTGATGGGTTTGCGTTCACGCTGAACACGATAATAATGATTTATATCTACATACGTACGTATATTTGTAGCCACATACAAACCTCCTCAAATATGTATTAGATGCATTGCTAGAAATACAATGAATAACGTATGAATATTTAACATTTCAAAGAGACATTTCCCGATTACTCTGACATACACTTACACACACACACACACACACACACACATATATATATATATATATATATATATATATATATATATATATATATATATATAGTCATGTAAACTTTTCATTTTTTTTAATGCCGAAAAGGAATATTCTATTAGTCAGTCTTCATATAGTTCCAAAGTAGTCACTGTCATGTGTCGTGCAAGTCATTTTTAATCCGTTATCTTGTACTGTCTTCTTTTCCTTCTTTCTATCACAGGCTCTTTTTTATGGTTGATTCAAATCTTTTATTCTGGTGTTTTTTTTTTCTTCCTTCCTTCCTTCCTTCCTCCCCTTTTTTTCTTTCTTTCTTTCTTTCTTTCTTTCTTTCTTTCTTTCTTTCTTTCTCTCTTTTTTTCTAGCGAGCTAAACACATCTTTATGCTATCATGCGTTCTCTTACTTCCCATCGTCTTTCTCGCCTTAAATTCTCCTCTCATCAATTCTTTCTTTCTCTCTTTCTTTCCCTCTTTCTTTCTTCCTTTGTTTGTTTGTTTCTTTCTTTCTTTCTCTCTTTCTTCCTTTCTTTCTTTCTGTTTTCTCCTGCGTGCACATCTGTCTTTCTTTCTTTCATTCAAACACTTTTCTTCTTTTCCTTCAATCTTTTCCTTGTAACACCTTATCTCACCCTATCAACTCCCTCACTTTCTCTCTCTCTCTCTCTCTCTCACACACACACCCACAGCCCCACACACACATCTTCTGATGCTCCCTGACAAGGTGTGCATCTCACCTCTCTAACTCAAACCCCTTCCCGTTTTCCTGGCTATCAACTCCAGCTTCAGTTCACGTCTCATTCCCCTCATCTCGCCATGTACCTAACAGGGTCCATGGAAGCTCAGAGTTACCCAAGCGAAACAACGAGGGGGCACACTCCCAACTTAATAGTCTTGCCCTAATATCAATCACCGGGCATAGACATCGATCAGAATCCTTTAATATTGATTCTGTAATTTCAAACTACGCCTCACCCAATTTCGATGGACCGATGCAACCTTCCTAATTTTCCGTTTCTCTCAATCCTCCCCAATTTCTGGAAAATATTTCATTGAATCCCTCCCCACTTATCTCTCTTTCACATTATCTTTATCTCACGATTATGAATCTAAAACATAGTATCTCACTTCCTCGTCTCTGTGATGACCCAGCTCCGACCAAGTAAATAAATGCCATCCGCATAAGACAATTGGCAGTTGTAGAAAACAAGAAAAAAGAAAAGAGAATGAGATACTCTGGGACTTTGATGTCGTAATCGAAAGTGACCACTCTAAATATACAAGAAAATAGGATTTGATTGTCCTTAACCAGTAAATAAAGATATGTAGGATTGTGGATGTAGCTGAGCCAGGGGATCACAAGGCGTGAAAGAAATGAAAACTGAATGAATATCCGGACTTTGCCGAGGAGCAGCGAAAAGTGTGGACGATGCCGTTTAGAAGGATCGTGCCTATGATGCTCGGCGCACTTGGAACTTTGTCAACTAGAGACGAGATTAAATGAATCTGATATTCGAGGAAGAGTTGAAACCTTAATATTACTCTGATTTGCATGAATACTGGGAAAAGGGTTTCAGATTTGAGGAGAATTGCTGTCACCAAATCAATAGCCATAACCAACAGACGTCTAGTGTGATCATGCAAATGCATTACACCCATATATTACCACATCAAAATGGGATACTATGGATGTTAAGGGCCGGTGGAACTCTGTGGTTTATCTGATTTAAATCTGTTGTAACCAATCAACCAACCGACCCACCGACCAACCAGGGCTTGGTGCGACTTTACATCAATAATTAGTCAATCATGAAATTATCCAATAATATGACTGCAAAAGATTGGACACACATTCAAAGTGTGTCCTTCATAACTGGTACATATTCCATTGTTGACCTCCAGGTTTGCATGTTGCAATCGCTGACTACAATTCCGGCTTGTGTTCCTTTCATGTTCTACAGGAGGGACACGGTCGTCCTCGAGTGATTGTGGGCCAAAAAAACATGGAAGAAAGATTGCAAATGCTGTCAGTTGTTGCCTAAAAGGTAAACCATCTGTGAGAGGGTACAGACGACTTATGCTCTTGATATGAGGTGGGAGAGAAACCACATGAGAGTCATCAAAGCTGACTCTGGCTAGCTAAGCAAAAAAATTCTGAATATAAACGGGATATCAGAAATAAAGCTGCTGGAAACTCACAAGAATATAGAAAACAAAGAACATGACTCATCCTCAAGGGAATAACCATACAAGTCAAAAACGAAACGAGAACGTTGGCACCCCAAGCGGAAGGAGAAAAGAAAACGGGGTTCAAACCCTAAAAAAATCAACGCTATCACCCCTTAAGGACAAAGATTGGGAAAAAAAAGATTCAACGGAACATGTCAACTAACGCTTGCAGCATATTGGAACTAATAACATAACTGAGCTCAACGACCTCATCTACAATGACGTAAAAATGATAACAGACATCTTTTCAACACAAGAAGGATCCCCGAAAAAGACAGGAACAAAAAATCTGTCTTGGAAATGATATTGGAGACACAGATCTTCCTACTAAAGAGAGACTTATGAGCAGTACTTTCTATAGGGTACTGCACATAAATATTTGAAAAAACATAAGATTTGAGTTGTTTTCATCACAAGACCTCGGGTGCCATTAGAGATCTTGAACCAGGAGGGGGGGATCCAAATTAACTTACTAGTTCGGCTACTCTTCCTAATAACAACATAAGTTCACCATTTCAATCTCCTTGATCAATTCTGAACAAGACTTCTGAAGGATATAAAAATATTTCTTTTTTCTTCATGTAACAATCTAATTCTATTTAAAGACATGACTAAATGCAAGCCACCGTACGTTGATTGCAATAACATTTCGATATTCTTGCGTAATGTTCCTATTCTTAACTCTCAAAACGTCCGTTCTAATGTTTATGACAAGTAATGTATATACGCCCACGTATGTGTATGCACACAAAAACACATACACACACAAACACACACACACACACACATATATATATATATATGTATATACATATATATATATATATGTATATACATGTATATATATATATTTATATATATATATATATATATATATATATATATATATATATATATATATATATATATATATATATACGATACTATTGGAAGTTTGAGTGCACATGGTCATTTTATCGAAGCATTGAAGGGTTATTAAATATAATTACTGATGTTTTCTGACTGAGGTATTTGTGGCGTATAAAAAGAAAATAAGAAGTAAAATATTTTACGACTAAAAGGAATCGCTCTCTTCTGCGAAAGTATAAAATATCGTTGCATTCCTCATTTAGAAGACACTCCTGTCTTCGATTCGACAGATGCGCCAAAGCCGATTCCTCCGAACCTGAAACAAATGTGATTTCGGTAGTTCGTTTCTGTTCCAAAGAACACACTGTAATAAGGATTGGTTGCACCGAAGCGAGGAGACAGGATTATTTGCTTTTTTATCATGTTGTAATTAACTGCATACTAGTTCGGAGTATTGCTATGAAGCGTGTAATTTCAAGGCTTGTATCAGCAAACCGCCTCCGTACATTACTTGCTTCAGACAGGACTTTTCGGTTTTTCAACATTTTTCTCCTGATTAGCAGCATTCTGAAACGCCAGGAAAGGCCAAATTGCAAAGCTAATGAGGGTATAGATATACTCTCTGGTACACCCGTAATCTCCATAAGAAGAAATAAATGCTGTAATACACAGGGGGTAAAAAAAACACTATCTTACAGTATTATAATTAGTTCAGACATTTCTTCATCTTTTTTTTTGTTGTTGTTTATTTGATTTGTTTGTTCATTTATTTGTTTATATCTATCACGGTGTTTCGGCTACTATGTCCTCTAGCCTTCCGACAGTGTCAGATCAATTCTTTTTAATTTTTTTTTTTTTTGTTATCTTTTGTTTTTTGTACAGAAAGTAACCAAGAGAGGTCGAAGGGTGCAGTAGCCAAAACGTTCTAATTATTAAAAGGAAAAATGTAAAAAAAAAAAAAAAGAAAAGCAAATAAGATTATTCCAAGCAGAACATGCTAAGATTAAAACTGCTAATCTAAAAATAATTCCGAAAAGAAAACTCTCTTGCGGGGAGAGATATTCGCAAACATTCACGAAGATATGCACATAAACGGACACAAACATGCACAACATATATATATATATATATATATATATATATATATATATATATATATATATATATATATATATATATATATATATATATATATATATATATATATATACATATATATATATATCAGGGGCAGAGATTCATGAACAAGTAAGCTCACCAAACGATGAGCATAAGGTACAAAGACTGACATTTCTTATAGCTGGATTGAGAGGTTTCTGCATAGATTGATTTTGGGTTCTAACTGGGATGTAAAAACTCCATTCTCTGTTAAATCTTCTACATATCATGATTTGTGGTGGGTCTGTCCGTCGTGACACTAAGGGAGACTATTTCGCAAAATTACTCTCAGAATAAGTTTCCGTTCATGATGATTGTTGTTAAATCTTTTGTTAATTTTCAAGTATGTAAAATGTTGTATTAATTGAAAAAAATTACTTTTATATCTTTACTTTATCAAATATGGTTTAGTTGTCCCGTTACAATCTCATGATATCTTTCAGATCCTATACTTTTTAAGATTTCGAGTTCCAAATATACTTTTAGCATTTTTAGGTATTTTACTAAATAAAACATTATTCTACTTAATAGAACTTTCGGTGATTTACTCATCGATTACCGTACTCATTACTTTGTGAACATACAGACACAAAACATAGGTATGAGTATACTGTTAGGAGAGCAGTGCACACTTACAAATAATGTTAGACTGGAGGAGATCGGGATAAAGGGAAGGATTGAGACTGTACAGACCACAGCACTGCAAGGAACTGCACGGATACTGAGGAAAGTGCTAGAAATATAAAGACTGCAAAACTAATTGTTAACAGTGACCTAACAAAAGATGGAAAATGAAAGCAGAAACGTAAACCACAGCACTGGCATGATAAGCGAATGAGAGAAGAGATTTTGGCTGAAGACCTGAGGAGACTTATTGTCACTCAGCCTTCAGCGATAACCACTGGGCAACCGGTGTGAAACTGTCAACTGCAGTATTACTGTGGCCTATGAGAACTAGGAGAGAAGGGCTGGAGACTTGAAGAGACTTGCTGTCACTCAAACTCTAGTGGTAACCACCAGGCAACTGGTGTGAGATTGAAAATAATAATAATAATGATAATAATAATAATGATAATAATAATAATAATAATAATAATAATAATTTGGGGAAGGATAGAGACCGTACAGACCACAGCACTACTGGGAACTGCACGGATACTGAGGAAGGTGCTAGAGATATAAGTACTGCAACGAATCGTAGCTCTGTCATGATATGCGAAAGAGAGAGGAGACGTTAGCTGAAGACCCGAGGAGACTTATTGTCACTCAGCCTTCAGCGATAACCACTGGGCAACCGGTGTGAAACTGTCAACTGCAGTATTACTGTGGCCTATGAGAACTAGGAGAGAAGGGCTGGAGACTTGAAGAGACTTGCTGTCACTCAAACTCTAGTGGTAACCACCAGGCAACTGGTGTGAGATTGAAAATAATAATAATAATGATAATAATAATAATAATAATAATAATAATAATAATAATAAGAAGAAGAAGAAGAAGAAGAAGAAGAAGAAGAAGAAGAAGAAGAAGAAAACGAAGAAGAAGATTATGAGAAGAAGAAGAGAAAAGAGAATTAAAGTGTAAAAATCAGTTCAGCTCCAACGATCAAATACAAATATATGACACCTTACGTATTTTCTCGGATGAATAGAACATTACTCCCAAGGACAATATGACTTCGATGGTCTATTTTTCTCTCTCTTTCCTTTATATATATATATATATATATATATATATATATATATATATATATATATATTCACTGCAATCCGAAAGTAGGACAATCTAATGAAAATCTTTCGTAAGCAGAAATGTCGTTAATCGGAATAGCAATTACCATTAATCTAAATGTGAGAAATTTTAAGTGTTCCCTAATCCCAAAATTGGGTGATGATATATTAGGCTGAGAAGCTAGTTTGGTGGATGGTACAGTAGACTGGGGTGTTGGAAATGAAGGAAAATGCTTGCGCACCACCTCTATTATTGCTCACTCCACAAACAACAAACGCTATAATTAAACCTTTTCGCTTTTGTCAATTTTTCGTAAAAGCGAAAAAGTGGCGTTAAGTGAACTTAAGAGAAGTGAGCAATATTCATATATATATATATATATATATATATATATATATATATATATATATATATATATATATATATATGACAAAACTAAATAAACACGTATATTTTTAAACTATCCAAGAACATACCATTACTAAAATTTTGTTAAATAAGTATATTTTTAATCATTAAACTACATACTCAACCATATATATATATATATATATATATATATATATATATATATATATATATATGTATATATATATATGTATATATATATATGTATATATGTATGTATATATATATATATATATATATATATATATATATATATATAAATATATATATATATATATATATATATATATATATATATATATATATATATATATATATATAAGACAGAGAGGTAGGGGGTAAGATATATTTATATATATATCTCAAGAGAAGAGAGAGATAGATGCATGCATCCATACATATGCACTGACACGTACGTTGCTGTTCTTCATTCTACTCCCTGCTTTAACGTTCCCCGCCTAACCTAACCTTATTCAATGTCATTAGGCGTAGCTCTTGAACCTCGACCTGAAGCAGCACTTTTCTCAACAATAACATCTATATCTGTCACCTGTCAGAGATTAGTCTTTGTTTTGGACCGCTTTTGTTGTCCTTTGTGTCTTGTCTTGAAGAAACAGGCACAGGTCTCGCTCATTCGGGAAGAACTAACTAATCTCTTGCTGACATCCCTTCCCTTATTAACACATAATAATTTGTCCATACGTCAGAGCAAACTTGAAAAAAAAATGATTTACTCACAATTCTCCATAATAGGTAGTGCATCTCACGTTGGGACAATTTTCGTGAATTTACACACTCTTATATATATATATATATATATATATATATATATATATAATGAATTTTTGCACAATGTTTGCGAAATCTTAGAAGTACATTTGATCTCTTCATCTGTTTATCGCCCGTACACTACCAACCTAAAGAAAAAAAAGTTATAAACGAAAAAATGGACTACACGTGCATTCAAGGAAACAAACAGCTGTCAGCTTCTAGCTACTAATCTTTTTTCTTCCTCTCTCCGTTCGTAATCTTTCAGCAGGATATTCACTGGCCATTAAAAACGGATTTATTACGAGAATCTAAAACAAAGAATCTCATAGCTAGATCCCAAATAGATCTCAACGTTTCTCAATTTGATGGGATCTACTAGAGAGAAAATAAAATTCTTCCCTGTTTTCGATGGGATTCAATTAGGGTTCTTTATTACAGATATCCAGCACCTGAACAAATTGTTACCACGCAAAGCTACGATGAGCAATTGGCTTGTTCGGATGACGTATTGGAATAGAACATAACTTACGCCCAAAAAATCGACCATTGATTTCGCTGCGTGACAACGCTCACTCTATTGTTGCAAATGCGACACAGTAAGAGATCAGGGGACGTTCTTCCACGGGGGGAGGCATATTTTCCAAACTCGATAGCTTCACATTGACTCTTATTTCACCCTAAGCAATATTTCTTGTTTGGTCGACATTTCCAACATTTTCAAAATATCAAAAATTTCTTTGATGATTCGCGTTGGAAGCCTATTTTTATGATCGAACGCACAATTCAGCTGGAAAGTGACTTAACAGACGCACATTTGTATAATTTTGATATGGCCTTCTTGTACGCTAATGGTTGAAAAGTTACCGAGTTGTTGTTAACACATATCATCACTGCTGAGTCATAAGTTCGATCTTCCCTGGTAGCTATATCCTATATATTGCCTTGTGCTCAAACTATGTAACACCTAAAAAATATATCACATGAAAAGATATTATTATATATGAAAGATACCTAACTGTACATGTACGTAAAATATGATGTGCAAAGAGGACACGGGAGATTTGGAGTAAAGTAACCACTTTGAGCGTTCCCAGACCAAATAGAGTAGTGGTTGAATGTAAGGCTGAATCATCAGTGGTAGGATGTATAGGAGACTGTGTTGTAGGGGAGGGAGTTCGCAATGCTGCAAAAACGGCCCGTTGGAAAATAAACATTATTTTTGCTCTTCCCCTTTCCAACTTTTGAAAAAAACAAAACAAAGAACACAAACAGGGATAATTGTGTTTAGATTTAGATGTCTATAGCTGGTAAAACGAGCTGCAAAGAGTGGATTCATGCCTTTTACAAGGTTATTAGTTCTGTGTGAACATGAATAGTCCCAGCCGAAATTCGGGCTCGGTTCGTTGATTCCGCCTTCTGTGCTGGTGGTAAGCCTTACGCCAACCCTCAACCCCAATACATACGTATATACATACACTTGGACACGGACAGGTGCATCGAAAATATCTGGAATGATTATGTTTGAAGTGGTTTTCGGTTAAAATGTTCGGAATTTAAAAAAAAAAAAAAGATTATTACGAGTTATCAGCTCATAAGCTGTGCGAACATTTTCAGTGCGTTAAATTTTTTTCACTTGATCAGAACTAGTACACAGCAAAAATATTTGGATGGCTCAAGACGCCAGTCGCCTGACACGTAATTATCAGCCGAATTTTGATCTGAAATTTTCGCTGTAAAATATTCGATCTATGTGACTGACATTCACCATTAACACGAATGAGATCATGTTAGTAAATAGACATTTGTTGTGTGAAATAAATGCTTTTGTCAACATTTGTCTGAAGATTTATCGATGTACCTTCGTACGTAAGTTTATTTAAACTCTTATATGTATTCCTTAACATAAAACTGTCCCTTGAAGCCATTATGCCAGACGGCCAAATTAGCTCAGGCGATAGCCATGGAAGACCAGATCTGGGGTTTTACATGCAAGTCCAGATCTAGTCGAAATTCCTTCATTCAAATTCACGCAGATTATTTTACTCCTGTCCTCCAGATGAAAATATGTAACAATAAGGTAAAAAAGAAACTTGTCAAAAAAATTAATAATGAAAATACTTTATCAAAGAGTTCACGTAATCAAAGACTAAAACTGTGATAATTTGATTTTGAAGTATCTTTTTGTTTAAACAAGCAAATCTGAACTCGCCTCCCATATCAAGGGAGTACATCTAACGTGGACGTCGTCTTAATCAAACCAGCGTCAATAAAATGGCGGGAAATTTAGATATACTGACTTTTCGGTAATAACTAGCTGCTATTAAAAATAAAGTGCGTGTGCACTTTTGAGAACACTTAGACTATAATTTAATACAAAAGGTTATAACTAGCCTTCCACGCACACACACACACACACACATATATGTATGTGTGTGTTCACTGTTGTCTGAACGGAGCTTGCTCATGTCAGTCAATAATAAACCTCCCTCTCCCCCTCGGAGTAATATTGTAACCAATTGTCTTCGGTCTGCAAGTATTGGCAATTTACAATTTGCAATCCATGTATTCAGTGTCTGAACACCATCGATCAGCGTTTAGTTGACAGCACAATTACCCGACGTACAAAATGTTCAATATGAGTAATAAAGGCCGATTCGGAGGAAGCAACACTCTGGAATATGTGAATAAGATTTAATGTACTGCGATTGTGGTTAACCTGGGGACAATTATTAATTGCATCTTCTTCATTAATTATTATTATTATTATTATTATTATTATTATTATTATTATTATTATTATTATTATTATTATTATATGAGAATGTCATTGAGTGTCTTCAAGTCCTAAGCCCTCCTCTCTATATCCCCACAGTCCACTGGAGTGCTGTGGTTTGTACTTTCTCGCAAGTTGTGACTGTAAGTCTTCTCAGGTCTCCGCTCCTCTTTTCAGCGTCTTCATATATCACAGCGGCTCTTTGGTTTTATACTGTCCCATACCTTCACTTTCCCTAACACTTATACCATGTTCAATCTAGCTGTTTAGCCATTCTTTGACGGGTAGGGCTTATTAGTCTCCTATTTCCAGAACCTGCCTCAGTATTCTTGCACACCACCATAGCGCTTTAGTCTGCATAGTCTTGATCCTTACTCTTATCCCAAGCTCCTCCAATCTTTGCTTCACTGTCTTTGGCAAGTGCACCTTCTACCCTGACCTCCAAGTCCAACGCCTATCTTAGCTCCCGGGCCAAGTCTAGGGACTTTTCAAGTTTTTTTCGCTTTCTTCTATATTCATTCCGTGGTCCACCGGTAAATCTAAGTCTACAGTTTCACAGGTTTTCCTTTTATTGTGAACAACTATCAGATCTGTTCCCTTTGCTTGGATGGGGGTGATCGGAAAATTACAAAACTTAAACGGCAATGGGCAGGTCATGTTGCAAGAATGGCAGACAATCCACGGACATCACGACTCACCGCATGGATCTTCAGAGATCCGAGGCTGACAGAATACAAGATGAAGAGATGAACAAGACAAATTCAGAAAATACTGGCTCCGCGATGCCCGTGACAGAGAAATGTGGTGGATCTTTAAGAAGGTCCATGTCCAACAACGGACGTTAAAAAAATGATGATGATGATGATGATGATGGTACCATGTGACAATATGGCCGAATCCTACCTGCTTGCGTAGTTCCCAATATTTGTGATTTGGACTGTAACTACTCGATCGGGATTTTCTTCTCCTTTTCATCTCCTTCTAGGCTAGTTTGCTTGATACACTGGTTATGTGGTTTATTTATCCATGTTGTCCCATCCTTCACCGAGGTGGCATTTGCTTATCTTAATCCTGTCGATCTCTGTTTTGAATTGTTTGTCCTGATACATTTGTTTTGGGCTGCCATAACGAGGGATTTTGTTTCTCACTTCAAATACCCTCTGCATAGCCATGTTTATGATCTTCCCTCTATCTGTCCTTTGAATAATCCATAGTCTTTTTGCTCACATTTTCCTTTCCTTGCTCTCATTACTGCCTAGTTTGCTACCTTTTTATTGTTTGTTGTACAACTTCGAGCGATTTTCATGATATGTACATGCTTGCACATGCTTTTTAAACTCAGTATTCGATGCTGACAAGTCCTTAGTCACCTAGTTTCTTTCTGCACACAATCTATCAGTGTAATCTCTAGGGTGTAGGGCTTTGTGCATCGCCATTATTTTCTTAGTTTGCCGGTGTCCATTGGAGTTGTTCCTTCGTCAACCAAAGAAATGGCCCTAAGTATCTAACTACTGCTACTTCCCTGCTGAGTCAGTATCATCTTCATCAGTCTTCTAACGTTCATTGTTGGACATAGACCTTTCCTAGGATCACATTTCTCTATCATTGGTGTCGCAGAGCCAGTATTTTCTGAATTCGTCTTGTTCATAGTTCCTGTTGAGTGCTAACAGGAAATTCCATGGGTTCATGTTTGGCTTTCGCTGTTGGCTGACTCATACAGTCAGGCATACTTCTGGTGAATTATATTATAATTTACTCATTTATTTTAACACCAGTACTAACTTGTGACACACACTGGAGATCAAACGACAGCAAGCATCCCCAATATTCCAGCGCTTTCTTCAGGATCCCTGTTGATTGTAGTAATACTGTCATCTGGATGATTTGGATTCTTACTCAGATTTCTTATCCTTCTGATCTTTTTGCGCGTATTTTTGATGCTTGAAGCAAATAAATCTCAAGGGGATACGGAGACTTTTGCTGCGAGTTTATGTGGGTGTGATCGCTTTAAACATTGAGCACGGTTAAGCAACGTGAAAAGTTACCGGAGATGCCGCTAGAGTTGAAAAAAAATATGCAGAAAAATTTCTAGAAACGTTTCAAAAGATTGTTGAAGAAGGCAGTCATGATGCTTATGCTTTAATGTTGATGAAACGGGTCTCCTCAAGAAGAGAATACCAAAGATGAATCAGCACAACCAGGATACACACCTTCCACATATCGACTTACCCTTTAGAACAATGCAGAAGGGAGTTTAAAACTCAAGTCTTTGCTAGTGTACCATACTCAGGATTCCCCCGCTTCAAAACAGACTAGCAGTCATAATGTAACAGTTATTCGGCGTGCTGACAAAAACACATGGATAACGGAAGAGTTTTTGGAAACAGCTTAAAATCTATATGACGAGAAAATTATTTTAACTTTTTGGAGCCGCTATTGATTTTGATCTTAGCATCTATTCTAACATGGACAGTTGCATCGAAGTTTTCAGATATCGCAGGGAAAAAAAAAGCTTGTTTGGTAGTAATCACGACAAAAATGTCTGAATGTTTTCACAAAACAACTAACAATTCCCAACTAAAATATTAATGCAGTGGCATTTTCAAAAAAAAAAAAATGTCTTGTACGTGCGATACATATATACAGAGTCAGCCAGTCAGGACAGAGATGTAATATTCATTAATTTGGTATCTACGACATTTCACTTGACTTCTTTCATAGATTATGTTGTTGAATGCAAATTTGGTTGATTCGATTCGAGTATTTTGCATGAGATCCCATAAATTCCTGTTTTTCTCGGATTTTGAACATAAGGGGGTTAAATATATGAAAAATGCTAAAGTGAAGGGATATCATAAGACACACTCTTGTATTCATATTTTGAAGAGGTACCCAAAAGCTGTAAGAAGCAACAGATAGAGGAAAATCATCCGACAGAACAAGGTTCAAGAAAATATCAGCGTTTGGCTTCCGGTCTGGTAGATTTCCTTTAAAAAAATACCAAGTTTTGATTGACGTTTCTAATTGCATGAGAAAATAATCCAAATCTGTACATTGAACTTTCAGTAAATATTTTTTTTAAATTAGTTGTGATGCAATTATGAACTGAATGAAAATATCACTAATATTTTCATTAGAAACCGTCAACCAAGACTGTCGCCGAAACTATCAGGTTTCTACAGTTTCTAAGCTGGTCCGACTGGCTTGCTTGGTATGTATGTATCACACGCAATTCTTATAATGTCTAGAAAAAAAAATTTTCCTGATATTTTGAAAATTCCTTTCCCAAATAAACTTTTAAGGGGCCGGTCAATCTGCAATGTAAATTGATGCTGAATTGATCCCTTGGGTTGTGTCCGACAGCATTCACATATGCCTTTTGAAAATCTGGACTTTTTAGTGATCACTGACCAACAGAATGCAAGAAAAATAACTTAATTCACTGAAAACCCCCTTTTTCTAACTTACAATTGATCGCCCCAACAGAGCATGCTGTCAAAAAACGTTGGTCTCGTGACAATTTCTATTGAGTGACTAACCGGACCTTTTATGTATTAAATTTCATAAAACTTGTGGTATTTTATTAATTTTAAAAACTTCATTCAACTGGGAGTTTTTTTTCTCAAAACCTTTTTTTTATTATTTTGTGATTTTTTTTGCAGACTTTTGTTTTAATCTTGGTTCAATTTTCGTACACAACGTTTCGCCCATTGTACCCTACAGCCGTCTCCAAGTAATGAACGGGCGTATTTTTTTCATCTTCGACATCGGGACGGGAAAACGCCCGTCTCGTCAGTAGCAAGAAAACGTTTGCATTCCATTGTCTAATATCGGGTGTGGTTGATTTTTTGGTTCCACAGTTGTTAGCTGTAATTGGTGTAAATGTGAAAAAATCCGTGGATTTCTGGTGTTGATGCTTTGAAGGAAGTTGGGCCCTTTTTTTTTTAGGTTGGAAGGGGGGAACATTTTTATTAGTCTTGATGGACGATCTGAAAAGACAGATATTCATGGTAATTATCCCAATTATTTTCTATTAATTGCTTAACGCAAGTTCGTCATACGCGAGTGGAATTTAGGACGAATTAATGGCGTAAAGTAGGGGGTTTGCCTGTATCCATAAATGCAGGTACTGGAAACACCAGCTATGTACAGGATTTTTACTTGCGCAAATACGGATAGACCCATCAGAAGATACGCTAACATTTGTCCTACACATCCTGGTTTCTGTTTCACCTGCATGAGTGCGGGGTGGGGGGAGTGATTGCGATGAATGTGAGATTTCAATTTTCGATGGTGTGTATCAGGCCGTTAAGGGATGGGAAAACTTACAACTATTCGTTCTCCTTGCGAAGAAGAAGGGGCTTCACTCTGCAGCGATTTAGACAGTTGTGGTGTTTCTCTATTACACAAGTCGAGTCCTTTTGGGGCCTGCAACGTTAAACGAGAAACTCGACGCTTCTATGGATTCTATTCAATCTCAGGGAAGAAAAATATATGGGGAAAGTGAGGGAAAAATAAGAAACAGACTCAATCAGTATTTATGAAAGTTTGCCAGGAGGGCATGGTCTGTGGCACTCGGTGAGAACGAAACTCATTACTCAACTGTTACTCCACAGCAGATGTCTTCAAATGTATACCAGGTTTATATAACCTGATGCCGCACCAGAGATGATCGAATTCACTATATTAGTGGATAGCCTGTGGGCCAGGCTAGCTTGCCATCACATTCTCTTTATATATATATATATATATATATATATATATATATATATATATATATATATATATATATATATATATATATATATATATATAAGCATCCCTGAAAGAGAATGTGATGACAAGCTAGGTTAAATATGCCAGTTTGCTTAAACAGGATAAACCAATGGGCTGTCGCAGGAATCGAGCCTGTGTCCAACGGAAAGCTGCCTTCTTACAACACCGCTCTTACCACTGAGCTAAACAGTCAGCATATTCACCGAATAAAAACAGGATGTCGGTCGAATAGAGTTTCTTATATGAATAATGCATTTATTTTCATTGGGATTATACATTCATTTCGATATATATATATATATATATATATATATATATATAGAGAGAGAGAGAGAGAGAGAGAGAGACAGACAGACAGACAGACAGACAGACAGACGGACAGACAGACAGACAGACAGACGGACAGACAGATAGAAGGAGAGAGAGAGAAAATGATGCTAACTGACTCATACATGCACACATATTGCAATACTTAAAGCAGGTTGCAAACACAGAGAAATGGACTTACATAGATAGATGTGTGTGCATGAATGTATGTGTTTGTGTGTAAATGTATGTTTGAGAGAGAGGAAGAGAGAGGGGGGAGATGAGAGAGATGAGAAAATGAGATAAAATGTGTATGAAGAGACAAATGGATTCAGGGAGAACACTGAAAGAATGAGCAGATCCATAAAGAGAAAGAGCTGAAGGAAAGACGACAGAAGCATGACTGAGGAGGAAATTGTGTTCAAGTGTGTGTGCGTAAGAGAGAGAGAGAGAGAGAGAGAGATAGGGAAAGAGTGTGTGTGTGTGTGCATGAGAGAGAGAGTGTGTGTGCATAAGAGAGAGAGAGTGTGTGTGTGCATGAGAGAGAGAGTGTGTGTGCATAAGAGAGAGAGAGTGTGTGTGTGTTCATGAGAGAGAGTGTGTGCGTGTGTGAGAGAGAGTGTGTGTGTCTGTGTGTCTGTGAGAAAGAGAGAGAGAGAGAGAGAGAGAGAGAGAGAGAGAGAGAAAGAGAGAGAGAGAGAAAGAGAGACCGGAATAGGGAAGAAGAGCTGAACATGAAATGGAGTGAGAATGAAAAGTTTGACTTGGATTGCACTTCCATCAATATAAACTGTCAGCGCGAATGCAGATCTATACGAACAAGCCCTGTGGTTTCAAGTCAGGAAAACAGAAAAAGCCCAGCGGGAATGAAAACGCGAAATGTGAAGTACGAAACGAAGTAATGAAGCAACGATGCTGAAAATTAAAAAGTAAATGAAAAATCGGAAATCGACTTCCCGAAAGACGAAACATAAAAAACAGAAAGACATTACATAAAATCATCATATACGCACATCTGCGCAGCCACCCATCAACACACCCATATCCACACGCGACCCCCTCCTGTGTGTGTGTATGTATTGTAAACAAATACGTGTGTGTATATACGAGTATATACGCATATACCTATTCTTGTGTGCATGCATATATACACACACATTTATTTATATTTTTATATATACATACACACACATATATATATATATATATATATATATATATATATATATATATATATTTACAAAATACGTTACATGTTATTTACATTTTCCTGATTTTTATTCCTTTCAAAAGAAAAACGAATTGAATTTATACAAATATGTATTTGATGTGAAAACATACACACACACACATGAACATATACATATTCATTTATTTATATATATATATATGTGTGTGTGTGTGTGTGTGTGTGTGTGTGTGTGTGTATGTATGTATTTTTGTATGTACATACACACACAAATACAAGGTTTTTTGATAGATGGATTAAGAATTTTAAATATTTCATCCATAAAAGAATGTATTCAAAAATGTTCGCGATTATTGTTTATTTTGAAATTTCAAACAGCGTTATGAAATTTTACCCTAAAAGAAAGATATATATTTTTGAATCATGTTTATAGTCTGGTCAATTGCAACACCAACGATAGGTATGAGAAATTAAATGATAAATTGATAAATTCTAGTTCATTGTAAGCTCATATTTCGTCTATAATTATTTCCCCCAGTCCAAACAAAACCATACCTCCGAAAGTGGTCTACAGTAAATCCTTGCTATGATCATGGTTGGAGTGGTCATTAAATCCAAAAGTTCGTTGTACCCTATGGTGGTCACTTGTTCGGTAAATAAGAAACAAGTTCAAAAGCTCACCACATCCAAGCGACATCGCTCGTTAAATCCAAAGGTAGTTTGGTTGCCTTTCTTTTTTTTTTTTTCGATCTTACCTTACATCGTTCGGTAAATCCAAAGAGAGATCGGTAATCCTCTGTTCTGTTTTCGACCTTGCGTCATATAAAGTAAGTTCGGTAGTTCGATCCATTTATATAACAGCGTTCGATAAATCCAAAGACTATTATTTTGTTGGTCCTCGTTCTATCCGACGTTTTTTCACGTATTCTCGGCATTTATCGAACTTTTATCGGTAAATAAGGAGAAAGTCCAGTACTTTCGGATTGTGTAGGTTGAGACAAACCGCCCCAAAATCCCCTGCAAAATGTAATACAGGTGTTATTCGAAATAATAACCGTATCGAAGAATTCTTCCATAAAAAATATGAATCGCTGATCTTGATTATTATTTATAGTATCTTTCTATTAGTATTGAAAAATAAGATTTGAATATAATCCAATCCACTCAAGTGTTAACCCAATGAGTCCCGTCGTATTTCAAGTTTTTCAAAAATGGATTTAGATGAAATTATTTATTTATATATATATATATATATATATATATATATATATATATATATATATATATATATATATATATATATTTATATATATCGTATACGACTTCCAACGCCTCAAATTTGTTCCGTTTTGTATAAAAGTATTGTTAATGAAATATTTTTTATTTAAATAGATTATTGTTAGTTTTGTATTTTCTTAATAATATAGTTGTTATTTTCCTCCGTAAATTATCGTTTGTTTTGTAAAAAGTCGAAATGTAAGGAAATTTAATGAATATTACGGATTTATCATCAGCATGGTTATTGTTTTTGGTATCACCGGTATAATGCTGAGCCAGGTTTTTTTTTTCTATTCGTCTCAACCAGCAAAATTGGAAAACGTACACACTCACAGACACACACAGACACACATACGTGTACATACACACATATATACTTAAACTGAACAACTCTATGATATATCGCATCATTATCCCCCCACTAACAACAACCCCACATCCACACCCTATTCTCTTTATGAGTATTCAATACTGGGAACTTCACACAGTCACACTGACCCCTACCTTCAAAAACATTTGTATTGTATTCCATTTGTACTATTCAAAGCTATCGGACTTTTCATGGCATCCACAATGACCATTAAGGATAAAGTGCACAAAGTTCCTCAAAGATATTTGATCATACAAAACAAGGACCCCATAACCCCACTATCTGGACTATAGCTAACCTACCAAGCGCCCACAAAGTCTAATATTAAACTACTATCCATGTCAACCTATGGCCCCACTAAAACCTGCTACTGCTGCTACAAGGATATCCTTGAAGAGACCACCACCCACGGAACAAAGTCCCACACATCATGATGACCCAAAAGGAATCCTCTTCCTCGATTTCCATTTTTGCTTCCAAAGCCAAAAATCTGATGCTAAATCTCATTTTTACAGAAACCTTTTAACCACTGAATGGTACACACATGCTACTGAAGATGGGAACTCCTTCCTAAACATGTATAGCATACTAATTAATAATTATTTCATGGATTAGTTAATTATATATATATACCTTCACTCCGGAGTCTATCTCATCTCTTATTGTTCACATACATATGTGTGTGTGTGTGTGTGTGTGTGTGCGTGTGTGTGCGTGTGTGTGTGTGTGTGTGCATGTGAAGATCAGTTAGATATTATGGTTCATACATGGATGGACGGGACTATCGCAAACAAAACGGGTTTAAACATGTCTCTGAGATAAGTGCACGGCTGGAGATTAGTTTCCTCACCAATACACTTGTTTTCGTCTCATTAGGATGCACTCATAAAAAGGATACAATTTGTGTTATGGAAAAAAACGATCTTGAGATCAGGGGTAACATCAAATTTGAAACGAATCTCCAATAGAAACCTCTCCTAATGATTTGAAGCTTTGTAACAGGTTAATGGATATGCTGCTCCGCATAAAACAATAGTTCTTAGACGGAGTAAGCGTTTAAAGGAAAATCGTCAATTTTACATATTTCTGCTAATGCAAACTATCCATCATAATCTTTCAGTACAAATATGTAAATAAAAATAGATATGTAAATAGTTTGAAAAGTTGGCTTACGAGCCATAGGGTGTCCGAATTCGGGCAAAACATTGTAGATATCCGGGCAAATCAAGCACTTCACTCCCTTTAACCAAATAGTTCCCTCAAGCTTATGGTTGGATAAACCATGATCTTTGAACCAAACATAGTTTTCTTACATTGGATCGCACAATCTGCTCAAAAATCGTCAAGATCTCGACGATGAGCTAAGAGAAGGGAAACCGCTAATCTCACCGAATGCAGATAGTGAAGATGTAGGCCAGGAAGTCCGTTGAATCAGCATTGATGCGATAGTTAGTGTGAAGTTGGAATATCACGTGGCGTGGTATTTCCAGTTTTAAGCAAGCTTCAGGTTCGATGAGTATCAAAAGCGTCGAGCGAATATCAGCTAGCTCGAAGAGCTGATCTTTCTATCAGTCTTTTTAGAAAGATTGAAGCAAATGAAGACTATTTTATAGAACGAATTGTGCCGGAGTACGAGGTTTCGATCAACAAATACGATCAAAAGATCAAAACAGTGGCATCTTTTTGATCAATCAAGTTCAAGGTAGAGGGGTCAGCTCGGAAGAATGTAGCGACTGTTTCAGGGATCCCTAAAGGGTAATTTTGATATATTTTCCTCGATGAACACAGGACAATAAAGAAACTGCAAGGAAATTGATTACTATTTTCGCGAGAAAACGTTCAGTTGAGTTGATCTAAGGAGTTTTTTCTTCCACGAGAATGCACCTGCTTATTATTCGAAGATAGTAAGGGCTGAGCTACGGGAATATCGTTGGAAAATTTCACACCATCCACCCTAAAACTTGGATCTTGCTCCTACAGACTTCTAATACATATATATATATATATATATATATATATATATATGTATATATATATATATATATATATATATATATATATATATATATATATATATATGTGTGTGTGTGTGTGTGTGTGTGTGTGTATTGTGTCATCCACAGACAGCTGTTTCGATGTATTACATCTCTTCAGTGTGGCTATAGACTTTCCATTATTCCATCCAGTACCGTGAGGCAGGATTGAAACTTTCGCTTCAGACCCGGAGACTGATATCCGAGCTACGGAACTGGACGGTCAGTAAGGCTGAATTTAAGCGATGTATTTATTTACTCAGAAATTCCCCATCCACCAGCGTGCTCTATTCCTACGGAAGAGCATTGCATAAGCTTACAATGGATGAGTTAACTCGTGGATGTAAATACAAAATTATATGTACACGTGTATTTGTAATGTCTGTGTGCATATACACATGTACAATTTATTTTCCTTTTGAAATTGATGGAATATTTAAAACAAACAATGTTAAAAATTCGTTATATTTCGCCTCTTCTGTCGAATGAATTTTCATAACCCAACTGTTTAATACGACATTTTCTTCTTTCTTTTCCGCTTGTTGTCGATATTTCAATTATTTCTTTAACTTTGCGATACATATAAGATTTTAAAAGAAGGAAGTAAAAGGTAACATTTGAAATATTATATTGCTTTCCCTTTGGCCTTCTCTTTCTAATATTTCAGGAATTAATTTTGACAGATAAATCATTTAAATATGAAGCCGTATATAAACGCATATAAATGTAAATATACAATCATATTCGACTTTTGGAATATCCGTCTCCTTAATTATTTCTTCTCAAAATGTTTCTGTTTGTCCAGTTGTTCCCTTAAGATTATGATACAAATTAAGCAAAACTGATGCATTGTTATCAAATCATTTTTATAACCGGATGGAAACACAGACATGAACATTGTTTGAATCTAATCGGAGATGTCGATTGCAAGGTTTTTCAATGAAGTGGGTAAGTTATCCCTGCGTTCTTTTGCTGCTGCTGGGTGGATCGGTTAACCAGTTTCTGAGACGGTATTTTACACAACTATTCATTTACCAACAATTTCCCTACATCAACCGTTGTGACATACCAATGACGAGTCATTTTATTAAGATACCTCGCGATCGGACAGAACATGAGAATTTGATTCCTGCATTTCTCTAGAGTATTAGTGCCATAAATATGATTTTATGTCATACAACAATTGATGCCGAAACAGCTACAGATCCCCCAACGAAAAAACTTCAATGGTTCATGACTCAAAAGTCAAACATGTTTATAGGGTTGTGATGTAATTACCACTAGCCAAGCGTGATTTAGTAATACTTCACAATATCACCAGGCTCAGTTGGTTTTTCGTCGGAATATTATGTTCACGTTGATGCAGCGACTGCCTGACCATGGACTCTCTTGATGTATTTTTTCTTTTCTGTTGCAGATATTCAATGTACAAATTGTATTCAAAGGGATCACATTGGAAAATTCGGACTAAAAGTTTTAATTGTCTGCAAGCTATTCAGTCGGTGACAGACGGAGTATGGACCTCGCGGTGTACACGCTGCGTGTGTCCGTCATCCACTTGGAGTGACCTCTCCAGCAAACTGAATGTGCTAGCTAGCTAGCTAGCTTGTGGATTAAGCGTGTAATTAGATAATGGTTGGTCAGTTAGTAACTAGCTAGTAAATGGTTGGCTAACTAGTGGTTCACCATTTGCTAAAATATTGATAATGTTTGGTCCATTAAAAAGGGTAAAATGACGTATGTGATGAACATAATTTTGAGCATTGTCATTACTAAAATCAGGGAGGTCAGACGTAACATTTAACCCCACTTTTTGTGCTAGCATGGGACAGTACGTTTTAGTATGTCTGGCACACTGAATGTTAGCTGAGAAAATAGGAATTGAAATGATATGACCTTAGGTTTATGGGCATGAAAACTGAAGGCAATATAATATCGGGATCGTTTGTAAAAAAAAAATGCTGCTTATGATTTCTCATCTGACACTTGTTGTTGAATTTCTTTACTAAACGAATATTATTTTTTATAATGTTTTCTTTTTTCACCCAAATATAAATATTCCTACTTTGATTACTTAGGTGCTCACGGTCGTAAAAAAATAACTTTTCTCCGGATTTGATAGCTGGAAACGCAGATTCATGTGATACCGTATCCATGTCAGAGAGATGGTTAACGTAAGTCAGCATAATTGTGTTCCTAAATCTTATTTGATTGATTTTTATCTGAATATTGGCAACGACCTACCTAACTCTTAAGACCTTCTGGGAACACTTTTGATGCTATCGGGAGCATGATGCTAAGACTGACCTTACATATTGAGCTGTTGCTGCTGGACAATCGAAACGCACCCAGTCGAGCATATATAGAATATCCACATGTATTCATATCTGTATAAAGAATCTTTCACGCAGTTTCAAACCTAAATATTGTTTCATGATTTTGATGCCTCTAAACAGCAAAGACCTACCGTCTTTCGAAAAACCTTTTTCAGGCTATAAGGAAAATGGAGTATCAATCAACTCCGGACGATGTTCGATTGTTGTGGTATACCTGGAACCTTTTCTGTCAAAAAGACTTTGTGTGATAGTTCTGTGTGCATCCTATCCCTACCAGGAATCTGATGGCTTGAATGAGTTCGGCAATTCATAATTTTTCCGATTGTGAATCCCAGAATCATCAGCCTCTTTAGAAAGGATTTTCTGGACCATCTGGAGCACGATGCCCCCGATGTCTTTGAGTAGAATCTCCACATGGATCTCTATCCGTGCAAGACAGCTGGTTCATACATCAGAGTTCAAAGAGTCTCAGTCCAAATCTCGTGTCATTATTTCTCTGCTTGTAGACAGTAGAATTCTCAGCTTATTCGTGGAGATTTTCCAAGCGATCCAGAACATAATGCTTTCACTGAACCCAAAACGACGTTTCCCGTCCTAACAGACATCCAGAATGTTTTCAGTTGAGAAGACTTCAGTAAGAGGGTGAGAAAAACAACTTTTTTTTGCCCCATAGATACAGAATGTTACAATTCGGGTCAAATTTATTGGAACTGCCCGTAAATTGTTTCCGCACAATGACTTATCCTCAGCAATTGAATTCGATCTCCCACACTGCTCCAAAACGTTCTTTCGAGCATAGAATTAAACATTTGCTGATTATGACGCGCATTCGTTATACCGAAATCTTCACCGAAGATATTTTACCGGCATATTTCACGGTGGTAATGAAGATACAAAATACGGTTCTAGATTAAATCGAAGCGACGGATCGATCAGTCAAGTTACTGAAAAAGCCTTAACCTTGAGTAAGAATCTTTAGCAACTACTTGTGACCGTTCCACCTTTTGCTATGTAATTATTGCCTCACTGTCTCTTACTCGTTAATTGTGATTTTGTGAATGTGCATAACTTTTCTTTTCTTTCGGTCTCATAGGTTAACCTGATAAAGCTAGGCATAAAAGATTAACATCTTGATGATGACCAGTCTGATCCGGATTACATCGGTGGGGCCTACCAATTTCTTGTAAACTATGGCTATGAATAAGGGAAACTGCCATCTTGGAATCAATACCTGAATGGGGATCATTATCATCTGACCATAAATAGGCGACAGACGTGCAATTAGATAATGGCGTTAGAAGGATAGATAAACAAAAGAAAGAGACAGAAAGTGAGAATCGAAAGAATGAGTGGGGAGAAAAGAAAAAGAAGGAATGTGAATTAGGACAGAGATGAACAAGAGGGGGGTGAAAAGGGAGGAGAATACGATAGATGAGACTGAAGGGGGACGAAAGAAGAAGAAGAAGAAGAAGAAGAAGAAGAAGAAGAAGAAGAAGAAGAAGAAGAAGAAGGAGGAGGAGGAGGAGGGAGGGGGGAATTAAAATTAACGAAAACGAAGCTACGTTTGAGAAAGAGGGATGGAACGAATTATAACTTTAATGAAAACGGGACATTCGTGAAAGTCAAAAGCAGATGGAAGACGAGAGAAAAAAATTTCGAGAAAATAATCCAAGAAGGGAGAGTATTTTACATGATGAAGTTCCCTTATGATAAGAAAGAAAGAATAAGTGAAACAGTTTATGAAGGAAAAGGAAAGGAAGGAAGCAAGGAAGGTAGGAACAGATACAAAAACGACACGAAAACGGAGACAAAATTCAGAAAAAGATATTCAAAGAAAAGCAATGAAGAAAAGGAAGAAAAAAAGATAAGGGAATTGGACGCTGAAAGAGGAAGGAATGAATGAAGCAGATGATTGAAGAAATGAATAAAGGAGCGAAGGAGCGTAGAGGTAATGAAAGTCGTTCAAGAATGTCTCAGGTAGAAAAAGGAAACACCCAAGGAATGAAAGAAAGAAAGAAAGAAAGAAAGAAAGAAAGAAAGAAAGAAAGAAAGAAAGAAAGAAAAATAAAAGAAAGAAATAATCGCATGATCATTTAAGGGAGAAAGGACACTATTAAAAAGAAAGAAAGAGAGAAATGAATGAATGACCTAAAGAATGAATGACTAATCAGTCACAGCGAACGATAGCGTTAGTAACGGTCAGCGGGGTGGACATCATGATTAGTTCATCCGTCCAATAGGCTCTTTTAAGAATTGAGTCTAAAATGAACTCGGTTAAGACCTGTACGGGACTTTATCTGCCGGTCACTTAAGGGAATTCTGTGGCCATAATGGCCGAAGCACCCAAAAGACGCCGTAAATTTAATCAGAGTGGGTTGAACCGGTGTTGAACGAACTAAGCGATTCGTCTTTGATGAAGCGTAACCAAGCATTTTGTGAAAAGCTGACTGAGGGATTCGCTAGATAGAGGTATCTGCGGTGTGCGCGAGTCTTTATATCCGAATAATCGCGTACGTGTTGGTAAAATTGTGCGTGCACATACTTGTTTCGATCAGTGGTATGCCATTCATGTTTGTGTCATCGTTTGTGAGTGTATGCGTTGGTACATTGAGATGACAATGGCGAGGAGATGTATATAGATAGTCACGATAAATCCACAAATTTAAGCATTCACCGGATCTAAAAGTTTAAGAATATAGCATAATCTGTTCCTGAGAGGATCCAAATGTGACAAAAATCACCATTTAAAATTCTGGCATTTATCAGAGCTCGAACACTGCCTTCACGAACCTTGTTTAAATTGAAAAGTCGAAAAGTTGTCAAGCAATTACCGCTAATTTATATGGGAAAATCTTCGAACGTTCCCATACCATAAAACTGGTGGTGATGGGCTGTGATGTTTGGGTGTTGCGTAGGTGGAAAGCACAGGAGACTGCAGTGTAGGAAAGAAGAAGAGGGTGCACGTTACCTCTGTAACGGCTCATTGCAAAATAAATGCTGAAGGCTTCTTTTTTTTTTACATTTAGCATTTTTTTCGTGAAAGCAAAAGAATGTCGTGAGGTCAACTTTCGAAAACCGGGGATACCTGTTATCCAGTGACCAAGGAGACTAAGATATCTTTCAATGTACCATTTTATCGGAATTGATATATTTGCAATTGAAACCTGAAGTTCATCTGTTAAATCTTTGCATGGCTTTCTAATAAAAATGAGAATTGAACGTCTGACACTCTTGCAATTAAAAAATCAATTGAAATTCAACTTATTCTTCGAATCAAATAACATTGTATTTATTTATCATACCAATGACTAAATTTATCTATTCAAACGTGTTATAGTGAAAACAAAAACCGAGGGAATATTTTTTACTTTAACGAATCTTACAAAATATCAGTAAGATACTATTTGATTGCAGATAAGTTTAACATGTACTAAAAATAACTTCCCCCAGAAATCAAGATCGTTTTTTATTGTTCTTTTTCTGGATTCGCAATTTTCCTCTAAATCAGGATATTTAGGTCTGGAAAATAAAGTAACGCGTTGAATACAGGAATTCCTTTACAAAGGAAAGAGTTTCTTCCAACGACTTTTTTCACCAGAATTTTTCGTGTTAGCTTTTATCATCTTTCATTTTCAACTTGTTCATTATCTTTTTGCTTTATCAGCTTCCTCTCCTTGCCTTGCTCCCTATTTTTTTTTACCGCATGGTCTCTTATATTTTTACATACGCTGCTGCAACCGGGCATTTCCCCTGGCGTAGATATGTGACTTTAATTAATATAACACGATTATGTTTGCATCTTAATAAGTCTTCAACTCGTGTTTGATTTGCACCAACCCACGATTCACTTTGCACCCATCATCTTAAATCAAAGTTAGTTACGCTCGCACAGGCTTGGGCACATCTATCTCAGTATGTTCATCTCTCTCTCTCTCTCTCTCTCTCTCTCTCTCTCTATCTATCTATCTATCTATCTATCTATTAGCTTAAGAAATGTTTGCAGATGATTTTAATCATTCTTAGAGTTGACGTGATAGATTGATAGGGAGATTATAGAAATTCAAAACTGCATTAAGACTTTTTTACAGAAGTTCGGATTTTTTCCCTAATGGACCACCAAACTGATAAAAACTGATAAAAACACGGCGTTTCATAATGAAAAAAGAAGTTTAGCGAATTGAAAAAAAAAAACACTATCTTCACCCTCAGTTTGAATGAAGCCTCGAAGGGTGGTATCTTGACATTTTAACTCACTTCTCTCAAGTCTCCATTGTAGTACTTGGGCAACAGCTCATGGGACATTTCCGAGTGTCATTCATTGTCAAAAGTGATCGTGGTGTCTCTTCCAGCGTTCCTCATCACGATATTCAGATAAGAAAGAAAGAGAAAACGGAAAAAAAAAATGATTGCTAGAAGGAAAGAAAGAAAGAAAGAAGAAAGAAAGAAAGAAAGAAAGACAGAAAGAAAGGAGGGAAGGAAGGGAGAGAGAACAGGAGAAAATGAAAGAGCAAAATCTTACCAAGGAAAAAAACGAAAGCTTACGAAAGAAAGGAAGAAAGAAAAGAGAGAAGGAGGGAAGGGCGGAAGGGAGGAAGGAAAGAAGGAAGAAAGGGAGGAAGGAAGGAATGAAAACAAAATCTATTCAAGAAATAAAGAAAGAATAAAAGTCTAGAAATAAGTAAAACAAAGAATTTAAAAGGGAAGAACAAATCATTCCACTGGCAGATACCGAAAAGAAAGAAGAATCTGATTTGTTGAAAATGGTTGCAGCATGTTTTTGCAAACAGTATTTGGAGAGAAGTGTAGATAAGCCGATAAGGTAAAAAAAAGAAGAAAAAAAAACTCAACAAAATGGAATTCGAAGATAGAAAACAAAAAGTTTAAAAGCAGAAAGAGAGCGAAAGAGAGAGAGGGGGGGGGAGAGAAAGAAAGGGAGAGGGGAGTTAAAGAGGCAATTAAGTAATTTCCTTTCGCCGTTATTGTTTTTCATTCCTTTTCAATGAAACAATGGCTAACAACTGACGAAAAGGGTAGAGAATTTCCTAAACAAACATGGCGGCGAGTGAAGAAAAGATAAACACAACGGAATCGAAAATGAGGCTAACGTAACATGTGCATGTTCACACTCAAACGAAAAGGAGCATTTACGAAGCAACGCACACACATCTAAGTACGCCAAAAAATAAATAAATAAATAAATAAAATAAAATAAAGCCCCGCATACTTTGTCAAAATAAGAGCACTTATTGTAGATGATGGTTAAAAAGGTAGTCTCACAGCCCATAGGGAATTTAGCGAAATTTACAGCAGCCCATTTACAGTGGGTTCCAGTATCACTTGGTAGTCCAAAAATGTGGACTTTTTTATAAACGTTACTCAACTTGGGAAGAATTCACTTATAGTAAGCCGTTACAATATCTAGTAAGTTCAGCAGTGATAAATATCTAACAAGGGGACAATTCCTGATTAATGTGGTTTGTTTGGTGACCAGGCTCACTTGTCAACCACAGATGCTTCGTGTTTGAGCCTATTAAAAAAACTGTATAATGAATGCGGATTTCCAAGGCAGGCAGAGCTATTAGAAAAAATGACGAACTGAGTAATTTATGACTTTACTACATGCTTGACAAAAGCATAACTGGAGCAATAGCTCCATAATCCCGTCAAAGTACACCCCTTGGGACTTCATACAATGATCGCAACACGTCTTCCTCTTTTAGAAACAATTCCTATTTTGAGATCTTCATAAGCTTCCTGGTCGTATTCTCCTTCAGCTCACTCCCGATCTGAGATCTCCTCTATTTCAATTTCTGGAAAAGCCAGGAGTCGCAGCAATTCAAATCTTGATTTTCGGAAAGGGGTGATAATTCTGGGTGATACGATGTTGTGCTAGAAACCTGACTGCGACAGTCTTACAGTACAAAAGCTCGCTCATCGGAACCCCAATGCTAAATGAGCAAACTTACAGGACAGTGTCTGTTCACGAATCTGTAGCAAAGTCCCCTCTGACTGGCTGCCAAGTTGCATCAAAGTCGCACGACCGGTTGTCAGAATAATCTAGATGATTGCATACTTTCCGGACGGACCTCGTAAAAATTGAAAACGCTAAATTTGTCAAGAATATAATCTTTATTATTAGAATTGACATTGCTACTGCTAAGATTGTGCTACTAAAAAGTGTTCCAGTGATCTGAGTAAGTGTACTAAATCGGTTGAGGGAGAAAAATCCGGTCAAATATCCCCAACCTATCGATTTGATCTTCCCCTGAGTTTATTTCAATTTGGGCTTCTGTGATTGTCTTGTATTATCCTAAAAAGCTCAAATAGAAGAAACATACCTTATTCCACCAAATGCACACGAAACTTTATAGGGATTGAGTTTTCGATTTCTTTGGAAATATAGGTATTTCGTCCGGAAGATCAGTCTTTCAAAAAGGAACAAAAGAATTCATGTTCTACTGGGAATTTGTCATTGTTAAAAATGATATTTGCGTGCATCTCAGATTTCCAGATTTTTAGGTGACACATTGTACTTTGTTTAATTAAATAGTATATCATTTTAATTAATTAATTAATATATATATATATATATATATATATATATATATATATGTGTATAAAATTTAATATAGGATCTGCTACACAAATACGTTCATGTTTCTGTCCTGTTTGGGCTTCTTCAGGCGAGTGGATGGAGAACTGTCCTCTCATTCTATTTACGTATCTTTTCTTTTATTTCTTTTCTTTGTTCACTGTGGTATGTTTCCAGTCAGGAAGTATTCTATTCTTACATTTATCTGCCCCCCCCCCTCCGTGTTTGGGTTCACTTTTACAGGACTTCATTTGTTTATGTATAATTCTTTTTATATTCTAGGTTTGGTTTACTTCTAAATATCTAAGCTGGTGATTAGTCTGTTCTTGGAGTAGCTGGGGGTATAATAATAATAATAATAATAATAATAATAATAATAATAATAATAATAATAATAATAATAATAGAAGATTGTGTCCAGAGAGCTAAAGTAGTCCTAGATAGATATGTGCAAACAAATAGTGAAGAAATCATAAAGAGCGCGAGGGATAGTGCAACAAACAATAAAGTAGAAAACAATGGAACAGTACAGCAAACTAGAAAAGAAAAGTGGGAAGGGAAAAAATTGTACGGCGAGTTTAAAAGACGGATACAAGATATAGCAGACGAGAAATCATGGACGTGGTTACGAAAGGGGAACCTTAAGAGAGAAACGGAATCGCTCATCATGGCAGCCCAAAACAAAAGCATAAGGACAAACTACATAAAAGCAAAAATCGACAGAACACAGACAAACAGCAACTCATCAGCATAGAAGATTGTGTCCAGAGAGCTAAAGTAGTCCTAGATAGATATGTGCAAACAAATAGTGAAGAAATCATAAAGAGCGCGAGGGATAGTGCAACAAACAATAAAGTAGAAAACAATGGAACAGTACAGCAAACTAGAAAAGAAAAGTGGGAAGGGAAAAAATTGTACGGCGAGTTTAAAAGACAGATAAAAGATATAGTAGACGAGAAATCATGGACGTGGTTACGAAAGGGAAACCTTAAGAGAGAAACAGAATCGCTCATCATGGCAGCCCAAAACAAAAGCATAAGGACAAACTACATAAAAGCAAAAATCGACAGAACACAGACAAACAGCAAATGCCGCATGTGCAGTGAAAGAGATGAGACAGTAAACCACATAACTAGTGAATGTAGTCAGCTCGCCCAGAAGGAGTATAAGCATAGACACGATAGAGTAGCAACGATGATACACTGGGAACTAAGTAAACAAATGGGATTCAACCATGGGGAAAAGTGGTATCAGCACAAGCCAGGGGCAGTTTTGGAGAATGACAACCACAAACTACTGTGGGACTTTGACATCCAAACTGACCACCTCATCCAGGCAAGAAGGCCGGACTTAGTAATAGTAGACAAAAAAAGGAAGGCCTGCCAAATAGTAGACGTTGCTGTACCTGCAGACCATAGAGTAAAAAAGAAGGAGGGTGAAAAAAGGGAAAAATACCAGGACCTAGCAAGGGAGTTAAGGAAAATGTGGAACATGAAAACCAGGGTAGTACCGGTCATTGTGGGCGCACTAGGAACTGTCCCCAAAACGCTGAGGGAGAGACTGGAGGAGATCGGGATTAGGGGGAGGATAGAGACCGTACAGACCACAGCGCTACTTGGAACTGCACGGATACTGAGGAAGGTGCTAGAGATATAAGCACTGCAACGAATAGTAGCTCTGTCATGATATGCGAAAGAGGGAGAAGACGTTAGCTGAGGACCTGAGGAGACTTATTGTCACTCAGCCTTCAGCGATAACCACTGGGCAACCGGTGTGAAACTGTAAATCGTAGAATTACTGCGACCTATGAGTACTAGGAGAGGAGGGCTGGAGACTTGAGGAGACTTGCTGTCACTCAAACTCCAGCGGTTACCACCAGGCAACTGGTGTGAGATTCCGAAATAATAATAATAATAATAATAATAATAATAATAATAATAATAATAATAATAATAATAATAATTGTCAACAGAGGAAGGGAAATGAAAGCGGAAACTCAAATTGTAGCACTGACATGATAGGCGAAAGAGAGAGGAGACGTTAGCTGAAGACCTGAGGAGACTTACTGTCACTCAGCCTTCAGCGATAACCACTGGGCAACCGGTGTGAAACTGTAAATCGCAGTATTACTGCGATCTATGAGTACTAGGAGAGGAGGGCTGGAGACTTGAAGAGACTTGCTGTCACTCAAACTCCAGCGGTTACCACCAGACAACTGGTGTGAGATTCCTAATAATAATAATAATAATAATAATAATAATAATAATAATGATAATAATAATAATAATAACGAGGAGAATATGGTGGTTGATTTTTGTGTATCAGTATGTGGGGTGTTGGGTTATGTTTTTTCAATAGAAATCTTGAGGAGTGCCGGCATTTTATAGTTACTTCCTTTTTCTATTAAATAATTCTGTTTTCTTTTTCATTCGTATAGGTGAGGATTTCTGTATTGAATGTTGTATTATTGGTTTATACTTTGATATATATATACATGTGTGTGTGTGTGTGTGTGTGTGTGTGTGTGTGTGTGTGTGTGTGTGTGTTGGCAAAACAATGCCTCCAGCCTGATAATGGAAAAGCATATATAAGATTTTTTTAAATATTCGTTCATCTTTGGCAATCTAACCCAACGCTTGCCCTATTAATTACACATATTTGAAATTTAGCTAATAACTGTGCCACACTTATTGATCCCAATATATATATATATATATATAAATAAATAAATATATATATATATATATATATATATATATATATATATATATATATATATATATATATATATATATATATATATATATATATATATATATATATTGGGATAAATAGATTAAACTAAATGGAGAAAATGAGCGATGGTAGGATTGGATTGTATCTGTCTTTCAATCAGTCTATGCCTCTAATATCTGCATTTGAAATTCTCTTTTTTTTTTCTACCTTGGCCCAAAAACTGAGCACAGGTGATGGTAAACAAATAGGCACTTATCGCATCCATCACGCAGGATTCTGCTGAACGCAGTAAAATAAAGGCAAAAAGAAAGAAAGAATAGGAAAAGATTCAGACATACATCGAGAAAGGAAAAATGAAAGAGAAGATGATTGAAGAAGTTTGGAGGAAAGGTAGAAAAATAAACGAAGATGCAAGCAAAACGAAAATGAGCTGGAAGAAATTAACAGAAGGAAAGAAGGAAGAAAACCAATTATAGGAAAGAAAGAAGGAACCAACTGGAGGAAAGGAATAAGGAATCAACTGAAGGAAAAAGCGAAGAAATCATCTGAAGGAGAGAGGGATGAAAGCCAACTGAAGGACAGAAAGAAGGAACTAAATGGACGAAAGAAGAATGAAAATCAACTGATCGAAAGGAAGGTGAAAACTAACTGAAATAAGAGTAGGATGAGAACCAACTGAAGGAAAAAAAAGAAGGAACCAGCAGAAAAAATGAAGGGAAAAAACAACTGAAGTGAAGAAAGATGAAAATCAAATGAAGGAAAGAAGGAAGAAACCAACTGAAGGAAATAAAGATGAAAACCAAATGAGGGAAAGGAAGATGAAAAAAAACTGAAGGAAAGAAGGAAGAATACAACTGAAGGAAAGAAAGATGAAAACTAAATGAAGGAAAGAAGGAAGAATACCACTGAAGGAAAGAAAGATGAAAACCAAATGAATGAATGAAGGGAGAAACCAAGTGAGGGAAAGAAGGGAGAAATGAAAGAACGAACGTCCAGGGGAGAATCAATAGATTCCGTCGATTCATCCGTACGCGAAATGACGGAATAATCTAGGGTGATTTCTTTTAATTATAATTTAATAACTGGCGTCCTTTGATGTGAGACTTTTCCCGTGCGAAACCCTGGCAAATCACGCGAAGATTATGTGACAAATAGTGAAAAGGAAGCAAAAAAAAAAACAAACAAAAAAAAAAGAAAAAAAAAGAAAAGGCGGCGCTTGAAAAACATTGGAAATCGTGAAAATACAAATTAAGCCTTCAGATCGAGCATTTAGCATCAAAGGAAATAAACACGAGTGAACAAAACACAGAATAAATGCTACTGTGAAAATTTGGAATGATGATGATGATGATGATGATGATGATGATGATGATGATGATGATGATGATGATGATGATGATGATGATGATGATGATGATGATGATGATGATGATGATTTTAAAAAAAAAATAAATGAATAAATAAGAATTAAAAACGCTCAGAATAGTGTAAGGGTAAATTTAAAAAACAACAAAAAGAAGATAGCCAACAAGGGAATGATGAAGGATGCAACAAGAAATTAAAATTGGGGAAGAAGACTCCTCGCGGAGAATTTAAAAAAGCAAATAGAAAATATTGTGTACGAACACCCAGGGACTTGATCACGCAGAGGAGTCCTGAAGAGATAAATGGAATCATTTATCATTGAAGCCCAGAACAAGGACACCAGGGCGAAATTACTTAAATACGAAGATTGTCAAAATTCAGAAGAAAGGAAAAAAAAACAAACAAAAAACAGCAAACGTCATCTTTTGGGAGAAAGAAACGAGACAGTGAACCACGAAGCTTGGCACAGACAGAGTACAAAAATAAGCATGACAGAGTAGCAACTGTCATAGACCAGTAACTGTGCAAACGACTTGGTTTTGAACATGAAGAGAAATGGTACCATTCTCGTTAGTGAAAATCACATAATCCTCTCAGATTCTGACTTCCAGACCGACCACATTCTCCAAGCATGAAGACCGGGTCTGATTATCGCAAACAAAGAGAGAAAGACCTGCCAGAACACAGACGTGGCTGTGCCACTTTTTTTTTTAGTATCTACAGATTCATGCATTGTTACGATCTGGTCAGACTCAATCCTTTCTCGAATTTACAATATCTCAATAGATTTCACCAACTGTTGTACGCACGACTATAATTTTCTTGTTTTAAAAATTCTTCAGTTTCCGATCAACATCTTGGTATTTAAGAGACATTTTACTAGTATAGTCAATTCCACCTTCCGGTAGATTTATTTTCTTTGTTCTTGACTATCAGACCAAGTGTTCTTGTTCCAATGGGATGTTTGGTGTGGATCTCAAACTCTTTTCACTTTTTAGTCTTTCGGAAAGCTTCTAGTTTGTGCTCAAACCATTTTCTTGAATGTTTGAAACGGATCCTTTCTCTTTGTATCAATCTTTCTATCATTTCGTGCCCATTTTTAAAAAAATGATATCAAATGACAACAAATCTTACTAATATTCTGGCACACTCCTCGGTATCACAACTAATTTTAGTTATATTGTTGTCTTGGTCGTTTTTAATATTTCCTCGGATTTCGCTTGATATATATCTCCTCATATTGGTGACATTTACTATTTCTTTTTTTTGTTTGTTTTTATATAATTGTACTGGGCTACTGTTGGGTTTCTCTCCTTAAGTGTCCACTGCGTAGCCGTATCCCTGTGCTCTTAGCCCCAGATACGTTCATCTTGAGCAAACACCGACACGAATTTTGCTCGATAGTAACATCTCTTTTTTTTCTCTCCTGTTTGTTTCAGAAGAAAATGATCCCGACTAGAATTGAACTAGATGTTTCTGTTTTGCCCTTTTAGATCCCCTCTCTCTTTAAAATCTGTCTTATTTTCAAAACTCTCTCCTTTCTTGCTTCTCTGTTTTAATTGCTATGTTTATAACAACGAGTAAACATCTTCCTTTCAATCCCGCTGAATCTTCACGAAGACCATTAACGAAAAGACGAAAACTGACAATTACGTCGTTTAATCAAATTAATTTCTTTCAGAAGAAAAAGAAGCGGTTCCTTTTGATCTCTACCCGTTCCACCAAGAATGGTCACAACCAGCAAAATATTTACAAGCTATCTGAAGTTTTTCAATGAAGTACGGGCGCCCCTTAGTTAAAAACGTACAACTTACGAATTTTCATAGATACGAACAAACCAAACCTGTCAGTAAATTCGAATATGAGGACTGTGACGGTTCAAAAAGTTCGACCATCGCGCCATAGATGGTATTAATGTTTCCCAACGTCACCCTGTAAACAGGACGCAGTTATTGTTGTCTCCCTCTGGCGTCACGGTGTTATTCAAGGTTATCTTTGGTTTTGTCATCTGAAAACTGTACTCAATCACCTCAACATGAGTTGGAAACATAAAATTTGGGTCATTAATAATGATAATAGCAATTAAGGTATATGATTCATCATCAACAACATCAGTCTTTCAACGTTCGTCGTTGGACATAGACCTTCCCCAGGATTCACTACACTTCTCTACCATGGGCATCGCGGGGCCAGTACTTTCTGAATTTGTCTAGCTTGTCTCTCCTTCTAATATTCTGCGGGCGTCGGTTCTGCATGTGATCTCAGGGGATCCATGTCATGAGTCGCGATGTCCATCGGTTATCTGCCATTCATGCAACATGGCCAGCCCACTGCCATTTGAGCTTTTTAATGGATTCTATGATGTCCCTGACTCTTGTGTTTTCCCGGATGTACTGTGCTGTCTCGTGGTGTCTTCATGTGACGCTTAGCCTAATTTTCTCATGTGCACGTTGCATCGTTCTCAATTTGCGGGTCTGGGGCATAATTGCACTGCCTTTTTAGTACAATGCTCTCTTCAATATTCGGTATTTACAAGAGTAATGTTTGACTTCCGAACATTGCACTTACGAACAAATCCCTGAAACCTAATATGTTCGTAAGGAATGAAGCTCCTGTATTTTCAACAGTCAATGAAATATTCAGACCTATATCCTCATCACAGTTTTTTGGCAGGTATATTCTCTGAAGAGGACATCACAGAATCCATAAATGGCAGTGCATTGGCCATGTTGCACGAATGGCGGACAACCGATGGACATCGAAACTCACGACATGGATCCCCTGAGATCACATGTGCAACCGAGGCCGGCAGATTATTAGATGGAGAGACGAGCTAGACAAATTCAGAAAGTACTGGCTCTGCAACGCCCATGATAGGGAAGTGTAGCGAATCCTGGGGAACGTCTATGTCTAACGACGGATGATGGTGATCTCTGAAGAAGATATCGTTGTGATTTAAACTAAATGGTGAGGGTTATTATCAGTCTTTTAACGTCCATCGTTGGACATAGACCTTCCCCAGGATCCACCACATATCTCTATGATAGGCGTCGCAGAGCCAATATTTTTTGAATTTGTCTAGTTCATCTCTCCATCTTGTATTTTGTCAGTCTCGGTTTCGTATGTGGTCTCTGGGATAGATGTTGAGAGTCGTGATGTCCATCTGTTGTCTTTTATTTCTCGCAACATGACCGGTCCATTGCCATTTGAGTTTTCTGATAGATTCTATGATGTCTCGGACACCCGTTTTCTTTTTTATATATTGTACTGTCTTGTGATCTCTCCAAGTGATATTGACCATGATTCTCTCATGTATGCGCTACATGCTTCTCAGTTTGCAGGTTTGTCACTTGGTGAGGTTCCATGTTTCAGCTCCATAAGTGACTATCGGGAGAATGCATTGGTTGTATACTCTTCTTTTGGGGATTAATGGGATCTTCTTTGTTTTTTAGGGTTGAGCTTACTTTGCCGAAGGCTTACCATCCTAGGGTGATTCTCCGCTTGATTTCTTCTTCATTGGTGGTTTTTGGGAATATGTAATTATTTCAGTCTTATGTATTTCCCGTCGATGCCAAAGTTTGATGTTCGAGTTCAGACAAAAAAAAAACCCCAAAAAACAAAGCAGGATTTCGAATGCTGATTTTTCTGGCCGGGATGAGAATTTTAGTAGGAATAATCCATTGAAAAGCGAGACATTTTCAACTTGTGAATTCAGATTTCATGACTAAGATCAGAAAACGACATAGTTGAACTATTTTGATGATAAAAGCAGCCAGGATAGGGATATTTGCTGAATAACTTCATTAAAGCGAAATTGTTTTACCTTGAGATATCAGATAAGACTGGGAGGACCAGATAAAAACGCGCCTGGAATATAGGGACCAAAACAAAGATGAGGATGATTATTTTTTCGAAAGTGAAACATTTTTACTTTGGAACTTTAGATATTACGAGGAGGGTCATAGAACAACGCCTGCGGTAATGAAACATTCAGGATAGAGACGTTTGTCGGAAAGATACATTGAAAATTGGAACTGTTTAAACTCGAAAGTTTTGATACGTGGGTAAGACTAGAAAATATCACAGCTGAAATTTACTGATAAAAACAACAAGGATGAGGATATTGGTCGGAATAATTCATTGGCAAGTGAAACAGCTCCATTATGAAATTTCAGATAACACAGGAAGGACCAGGGAAGAAGGCAGCTGGAATCTTGTGATGAAACATTTCAAATGACGATGCTAGAGGGACAAAATATTGAAAAGTTGAACTGAAATGCTATGATTAAAACAAAGAATATATATATATATATATATATATATATATATATATATATATATATATATAATGATATTATCTTGGATTGTATTATTAGATGAGCCATTGTCAACCATTGGTAATTTTTCTTGTAGTATTTCTATTTATAATAGAGGATCTTTCTTGAAATCACATCCAGTAACGGGAAACAAAGAATTATGGACGGCAAACAGTCTACAAGCCGATACGAGATAAGACGAGATTTGTACGAATCTTGAGTGTAACGTTCAACGCAAACAAAACAATATTGCCGGAAAGGTGAGGGTGGAAAGTTTCCATCAGTCAAGATGGCGTCTCGCCAATCTGCGGCTCTTGTCAAGACTATGCAATTCACTCGTTGTCTGCACAGAGTAAACAATCGAAAGGCAAAGAATAGTGATTGAACACGATAGAAATTAATAGATCAGCCGGTGTAGCTGAGTCTTAAAAAGTGACACACGAGGGTTCCAATTGAATTGGGTCACTGTTCTTACGTATCGCATTTAGTTCTTCCACCAAAACCAGAAACTGTCAACCAAAACTGTCACCAAACTGTTAGCACAGGTTTCTTCAGTGTTCAAGTTGGTCTGTCTGTCTGTCTTGTTGGCTATGAATGTATAATGCATAAATGCGGCACCATTTGAGCTAGAGGGCTGAAAATTTACTCCTTATTATCAATAGAAAAAACTTTTTCGTTTTTTTTTTCAAACACCCTCCAATAAGTTTTTAGTCAGGGGTTCCAGTGAAAAGAGAGAAAACTTGTTCTTTTACTAACCACTTCTCCGATGTTGTAGTTGATCACCCCTACCCAACACAGCATGTTACCTAAAGATGTTGGTCCCGTGACGGTTTCTATTGAGTGACTGACCAGACCTGTTTGCCTTTAAGTATTATGTATTCGACTCCAGTAGCACATCGGACGAATTCTCTCATCCGAAAAAGAACATTATAGAGATTTTATAGAATTCGATTCATCTAATATTAACGCTACTATGGTCATCAGTAAAAAGCGAGGATCAGGCATGAAGACTATACTATACAGGACACGAAATCACATCGCTTTCACTGAATATGACCGCTGCTCCCTCGATTGGAGTACCAGCTTTTACGGTCGGTAGAATATCAAATCTCACCCTTAAAATTACTCTTTATTTTTTGCTGTGTTTCTCGTTGTTTTCACGTAGTATTTACGTAGTACTAATAGTATCTGATCAACGTAGCTCCACAAATCGTCCGACCAACGAGCGAAGTTGGCTATAGATTCTGTCTATAGATATCTGTCTCTCTGTGCACGTGTCTCTGGGTGCTTCTGGTCACATTTTTGGAGACTAAATCTTTGATTGTATGCGTGAGCCACTTGGCACCATCCCCTAACTGTATTTTTTGCTTCGTTCTGTTTTCAAAAAAGTGCTTTTTTAGGGGTTGTATAGTGACGTGGTCATTTTGAATCAACGTTGTTCAAATCTTGTGCTGGTATTTTTTCTTTTTAGATAATCTTAGATAATAGATCTAAATTTCAAAGATAATTTAAGACGAGAGATGTATTATTATTGATAAATTTTTAGATGATTTTAGACTTTTTAAATCATTTTTTAGATGATTGTAGATTTTTGAAATTATCTATCAGATAATCTTAGATTTTTAAAATCATTTTTTAGATAATTTTAGATATTTAGAATAATTTTTCAAAAAATTCGAGTAATTCAAAAATATTTTGCAGATAATTTGAGATTTTCAAAATCTTTTTCTCGATAATTTGAGATATTTGAAATTATTTTTCTAGATAATCGGTGAAGATACATATGCGGGCTACCGTACACGGATATTGTCTGGATTTTATTTTCTATCAGATGAAACATTGTCATCTATTGATAATTTTTGACTTAATGAAACTGAAAAGATGGCAAATACCCAAATAAACTTAGATTTGCCGCAAAAACCCTTCACGATCTCCAAAGAGACGAACTAAGCGAAGAGAGCAAGAAAGTTAGTCTCCAACTTCAGTGAAACAAATGTCGTTTACCATTAACATGTTGAGGTCAAAGTCACAAAAATCCAAATTGAAAATGCAGACTTGAAAAAAGTAGACCATTACATCAACTTACAACAACGAATCTCCATGAAATCATCAAGAGAAGAAGAAACCAAGCGAATAATCACTCGGGGATGGAGAGCTTTCGCTTCAGCAAGAACAACCTTTACGAGCAAGAAAATCTCATTAAAAAAAAACAACCAATGCATCCTACCGATAGTCACCTATGGAGCTGAAACGTGAAACCTAACCAGAAGATTGACTCTCAAACTGAGAACCACTTAACGTGCACAATAGAGAATCATGCTCAACATCATATGGAAAAATTATAAAACAGGGCACTTTATCAGAGGAAACAACATAAGTCAGGGATGTCATGGAGGCCATCAGAAAACTCAAATGGCAATGGCCTGGTCACGTTGCAAGAATATCAGACAACTGCTGGACATAACAAGTCACAACGTGGATCCCCACAGATCATATGCGAAACTGTGGCCAGCAAAATATAAGATGGCGTGACGAAATAGACAAGTTCAGAAAGTATTGGCTCCGTAACACCCATTATAAATAAACCTGGCAAAGTCTTGGGAAGGTCCAAGCCAACGACGGACACCAAAAGGCTGCTGCTAATGATGATAATGTTTCATTCATCTCAATTTTAGTTTCTGTTCATTGTTTCTGCTTCGATTACCAGGCTATGGTCATCAATAATATTTCTTATTATTCACATCGCTTCAAGGAAGGTGTCCTAAAATATGAAAGGTGCATTTACCTTATTTTCAGACATATAAGATGCACACTTGAATGTTTTAAATATATATATATATATATATATATATACATACATACAAATTTTACTCTGCGTGTAATGCACTGGTATTTTGTCAGGGCTGCCGTTAACGAAACACTCGGAAAGACAGCTACGAGGAGTCGCTGTGAGCAATAGTCCCTTGTGTTTGAGCCGAGTTTCGACCTTAGAAGTTTATACTTCAAAACGGCTATTCATTCTGTTTCAACCATTATTTTCCAAATTATTCCTTTTTTTTCTTTTTTTTTTTTTTTTTGCCTACACACTCAACCAAATGCTACGAGTATAGTGCAGTGAAAAAAAAAATCAGATAAAAAATTCAGCTAATAACTGTGTAAAACTTTTGATCCGCTCTTGTTCATGTGCAGGATTCTCCCACAAAGTTATGGGAATTTGTCCATGAAAGAAAAAGATAGTTACCATAAGACTTATCTTAAACCATCCCCTCGAAGTTATCTTTGCCTGCCGCTTGCACATTGGTTCAACTCACGAAGACTGCATTACGTTCGGTACGTGTGCAGTGTTCAAATTCTCTGGTGGTTTTGGCAAAACTACACACACACACACACACACACTCACACACACACGTATATAGGTGTGTGTGTGTGTATATATATATGTGTGTGTATGCATGTGTGTGTGGAAACTATTACGTGTGATTACTTGGTTGGCAGTGATACACCATTGAGTGATCTTGAGTACTGTGCAAGCGTCGCATTCATAATGAGTGTCTCGTGCTGAGATTTTGGAAAAAACATCGCATCACCCAGATCTGTGAGCTCCCCGACCGTCCAGATTTGGCTCCTTTCGGCTTTTCCCCAAAGCTAAAATCGTCGTAGGAAAGAGCGTGTTTGTAAACAATAGACGTGATTAAGGAGAATACATCGAGGTAGCTGATGGCGATACCGAAAGAGGACTTTGCAGACTATTGTGTAAAAAAGTGGAAGGGGCGTTGGGATGAGTTTGTGAAGTCCTAATGGGGGGCATTTAGAAGGAAATTGATGTGGTGTTGAATTAGGTTGGCTATTTTTCGTTAATATCAAATGGATGTATATTTTACGGACAGACGTCGTAACCCTACCCCCGTAAACCTGGCATAGGGCATTGACCGCTCCTAATAACCCCGATTTTTTTCCCCTCCCTACAGAACGAAAAGAAAAAGAGCGAGTTACTCTCTCTTTTCCGATTAAGACCGTCATCTGAATGTTCTGCGTGCGTGCGTGCGTGCGTGCGTGTTCGTTTCTGTATAGGCGAGAAAGAGAGATTGGGGGCTGGTGTGAAGGAAAGGTGTGGGTAGCGGCAGGGGGACAGGCACGGTACTAACTCGCTTTGACACTTCATGTACAATGGGTACTCCGTGGCAGCAGCAGACAGACATGTATGGTCTATCAAAAACCAATAATGAACAACCACGGCCGCTATTTACTGACCAATTAACTATGAAAACATATTATGAAAGGGACTATAGATTGTCCATTGGCCAGTCAATAGGCAAAGAAAGCCCCACCCCCTAACTGACGCGCAGAATCGGGTGGCACTTCAATGTAGTTTCTTCTTCTTCTTCTTCTTCTTCTTCTTCTTCTTCTTCTTCTTCTTCTTCTTCTTCTTCTTCTTCTACATTTTTAAAAAATCATTATTATTATTATTATTATTATTATTATTATTATTATTATTATTATTTGTAGTAGTAGTAGTAGTAGTAGTAGTAGTCATAATACAACGATAACAATGTCTTTGTGGATTTGACACTGCTCGCTAGCATTTTGCACTACCAATAGAACGGAAGAGAGGCGAAGGGTTGACATAATGGTAAACAGAACAGAAAATGGAATCGGCGAACCGAGTTCAAAACACAGCTGAGGTAGTTTGTGTTTACTTCACATGGATCTACCACTGATAATATTTCAGATCAGGAATCGCTATCAGCTGCTGGTACCATGTAACTCAGCGCGACCCGTCGCATGTCGCTCGCCAAGGAACTGCCGTTGCTCCGAAAAATTTCACGAAGGAACCAGCGTAGTACCCTAACGATCTACTCCATGATGGGATATTTTGAATTCTGTTGATATTTAGATCATCATCTGTATTTCAGTGTTAGCAGTAGTGCAATGGGTTCTCCCTGTTATCCGAAAGGAGATCGTTCGGAGGAAAATCTTTTCTGTAAGCCGGAATTGAGTAAAGTGAGGGAGTAATTATCATTTAAGTATAATCTTTTAGCATTCACAGACTCTAAAAAAACGATCAAATCATTGTTGATCGGGTTGCTGGAAGGAACAAGAGACTGGAGGGTAGGAGAGTGAGGTGGAGAATACGCGCTGCTCCAATAACGACTCGATGTAAAACAAACGTAGAATGCTCTTTTCGTTTTTCGAAGTTTTTTTCGTGAAAGTGACGTAAAGCGAATATTGATTAAGACCTGTTAAGCTTGACTATGGGGTAACCATTCTTCAACTACTGCCCAATAAGATAAATACGGCATAGAAGAGTGATTTGACCAAGTGCTCTCGCAACAATACTCATCTCTGTCAACGATTATAGCACAGTCCTTTTTCCAAGGGCAGATTCGTACCACTGCAGTGGACCTTATACAGCAAATCTTTGATCTAAAGGGTGGTGTTAGCTGTGCATACTTAAAACTCCATTGTGCAAGCTTGAGAATTTTTTCACATATATGACACATCAATGTCTAAGGTCCCAATAACCGTGGAAAACCTACCAGAATCTTTATTCGTGAAGCCAAGCCATTCGGTACGAAAAAAAAATCAACCTTAGCCAGAATTTGAATTTGGTTCGCCGACAACGTAATCTGTGCCAATAACCGTTTCTCTGTCCCCACCTTTCTGTGTAAACTGGAAGCAAATTGAAACTTGAGAGTTCTCACATCGTCTTTGAAATCACAACGAGTGGTTCTCTAATTGAATGTGTTGTTATTCGCATCATTAATCAAATGATAAAATCATTTTTATTGGAGCACAGGAATCTTTACACTAGAGTATCTAGTTGCAACTGCTGAGGATAAGGTGACAGCAAGTTTTCTCGAATAACCCGAGATTTCTTTTGAATTCCACAGTGATATGTTCTTCATCGTCTCAATCCTTCCCCAAACTAATTTTTCCAATATTTTTACGAAGTTCTTTGAGGTAGTTTCCAAATCACAAAACATTATGCTCACCTGTTTATTCTGCAATTCCGATTGCTCTCGATCGAGGTTCTAATACTTACCGAATTTATCATGTCCTTACGAATGAAATTGCCATTTACTGCTTTGCAGCTATAGTTTGATGATCAAAGTCAACATATCAGATCTGTTATTACTTATTGATTAGTATGTTCACACCGAATGCCTTGTGGCCATCACTAGAGAACAAGTGATAATAACTATACAAGCACTTTCACTTGGCCCCTAGTTTTGGTGGCACAGTTACAGTGCACCAATGATTAAAGGCTCTACGCTAATTATCTTGTTCCACAGCTTCTTCAGTTCTCGGTTGACATCCTGATATTGTTCCATTTATTTCCGATTTATCTGGTCTGATCCCGTGGTCTGCAAGAATAACCGCGTCCACGATCTGATAGAATCACCTTCCCCTGTTCACAACATGAACCAGCATTCTTGCATAGAGCGGTTGTTTTTTGTTTTTTCAGGATTTTCCAGAATATTTGATGCTATTTATTTCCAAGAGTACTTTTTGGTTTAGGCTCATATGTACCAGCGAGCGATATCATATTCCAGCCCTCCTCTCAGCGTTCTTACACATCAAAGCAGCGCTGTGCTCTGTGCTGTTCAAAACTATTCTAACTCTTATGCCTTATTTCTATTGATATTCGGACCATCCTCATCTTTGTTGTTTTTCATACAACGTTTCGGCCGTTGCACTCTACGGCCTTCGTCAGGTATCATCTGGTAGAAAGATGAGGATGGTCCGAATATCAATAGAAATAATAATAATACCTCATCTCAAAAATTCCGAGATATACTCTTATGCCTTGTTCCTTCTAGTTGTTTGACTATGTCTGACCAGTGGGGTTCGCTAGTCTTTTATTTACAGTGGCGTCGCCATTATTTTTGTAGATCCAGTAGTGATGTGGCCTACAGAGTCTCAATCTTTCTTTTCATCTCCAACTGCAATCTTGACTTCAGTGTCTTTGACACAGTTCTAAGTGCACCTACTATTATCAGCACCAACTTGACCTTTATTTCACACACGTTTCTCAGCTCCCAAGCCAAGTCCTGGTAATTTTCCAGTTTTCCACTCTCTTTCGCATCCACCTAATGGTTCACAGGTAAAGCCTAATATCTTTAGTGTTTTTTTTTTCTTTAATGTAAAATTACCGGATCTAGTCTCCTTGCACAGGTCGGATGTCAGAGTCCCAGAGTAAACAATGCCCGTGCTCCTGTTGCAAATGCGACGCAACAGAGCTGGAGTGGGAAGTTCTTCAACTTGCAGCTTATTCTCTAGACCTATCACATCTAACGCCAAGAAAATATTTTAATCGTTGTATTATAGTACAATGAATTTATAAAAATGAAAGATTCTGTTCCAAAATTGCTGTGAACTTTTGTATCAATCTAATACATATCCATTCAAATGTTTTTCAACGAACTCATGAATTCATAAACCTAAATTCGTGCCCATCTTAATATTGTATGTCTGGCTCACAGACGTCTGTGAATTGTCAGAGAATGATTCTCATTTACACCAAGAATAACCAGGAACTTTTGGCAACAAAAACAACGTACTGCTTTTCGCAAGCCTCGCTGCTGTAGAGTCAAACTCCGCTTCTACTTCTATTCCAGATGAGAATATTTGTAGCTACTTTTGTATTTTATATCTAATAAACAAATTCATTAATATATAAGACTCATCAATTTGGGTCAGTGGTAAGGGAGCCGCCTAGCAATCACTAGATCGATGTTACAAATCACAGTAGTGAATCCTTTTTATATTTGTTTGGTGTAACGTAACGGGATAGACAAACAGTCTAGATCTTACGCCCCTAAGTTTGGTGAGGATTGTTCTTGTTACAAAAAGAAAATAAAGCCAAGAAAAAAAAAGAAAAGATGGACAGCAATTTGAGGAATAGTTAGATTAGGTGGAGTGGGCCATGCAAAAAACTAAGTGCAATTGAGAAAATAGTAAAAAAGAGACGTGGGTGACTGACAAAGGGTGTGTTGGTGGACAGTGGACAAGATGACCAGAAGAAATTGTTGGAAGAAGTTGGGATAGAAGGAAGAAATAGGGGAACGAAGAAATGTGATGATGACGAGTAAGAGAGTAAATGGGATAAAGAAGAAATTTAAAAGAGGGTTGATTGAAGTGAGAAGGAGAAAAGGGTAGAAAAGAGAAGTAGAGAAAGAAACACGATGGCTGTAGGAGGGAAAGGAAAGGCAAGAAGGTAGAAAAGGCTTTCGAAGAATGAGAAGAAACTGCAAGGTGAAATGTATATTTTAGGAAAGGAAAAAGATGGGAGAAGTCCTACAATCCTAAACATGGTAAAGAGAATGAAACGAATGAAAGAAGAGGGGAAATATAAACTAGAGATGAATGAGGAAAAAAACAAGAAAAATTAACGACGTAAACATTTGAAGAAGAAAAAGAAGAGGCAAAAAAAGAAGGAGAAGAAAAATTAACAAAGGCATAGAAAGAAGAAGAAGAAGAAGAAGAAGAAGAAGAAGAAGAAGAAGAAGAAGAAGAAGAAGAAGAAGAAGCTGACGATGAAAAAATCGGAGACGAAATGGAAGAGGAAATAAAACAAAACAGATACTATACCGTCGTGTAGTGGTTAACATGCTAATTCCACGAACCGTCTTTACAGTAATGAGTTCAGTCCCCACTCCGTTCCTCACCTTGTCAGACTAAGGTAAGTCTGGCAAATGTCGAGAAAGAGTTAAAAGGAAGCATATAATTTGAAACATGAAGAAGTTGGGAACGGAGAGACCTGGAAGAATTGCGAGAACGGAAGAAGAGGTAAAAATGAATTATACAGTTTGTTTGTTTTTATATTACAATATTGGTTATTCGAGAATAGATATGCCACAAGCTGAAGATATTTAAGTAAGAGACCAGAAGTTGGCTAAAAATTGCTCCTTTCATGGACAAAATGATTACTCCCAAAATGAATGAGTAATTTGGTTATATATTAGGTTTATTTGAGTTTGGCACAAGGCCACAATTGTGGAGCAACCAGTAAAGGATCGAATTCGCCATAGAAGTAATAACCCAAAAGACTAGATTCTTGACTGCAATGTAGAGTGAAGGATTGGATAAGACAGCCGAGCAAATTGGGAAACGCAGACGACAAAGAATGCGAAACAAAAGCTTTGCGTTTTGACCAGGAAAAAAGACATTAAAGAAAGGAGGATATGAAAAAAAAAGACCGAAAGGAATTATGAGAGGGGAACAAAAATTGGAAAAATGAAGTAAAAAAAATTGAATGAAAGGGAGATAAAATGCATTCACACATTGATAAAATGATTTAAAAGTAAGAAATCGGAAGGAAAACTTCAACTCAAACGGACATTGATAAACAAAATGGAAGAGAAAGAGAGAAAAAAGAGACAATGAAATGCAAAGAATGAAAGTTAAAAGGAAGTAGACGAAATCAAATAGAGAAAAGTTTGGAACAAAAATAATTAAAAAGAAGGAGATATGGAAATAAATCATAAGAAAGAGATATGAAAAAAATGGGAGAAAGAAAGAGAGTGAAATGAGCGAGACTAAAAGAAAAACGTTACATGAATGAAGGGCATAAAGACAGAAAAAGTTAGAATGGAAATTAATACATGGAGCAGTTAAGAAAGAAACTTGAACAAAGACAGAGACCTGAAGAAGTAAAGAAACAAAAGAACATAAAGATGGAAGGAAAGAAAAGCAGAAAGAAAGAAAGAGAGAAAGAAAGAAAGAAACATTATGAACGAATGAAGGTGATAAACAAAGAAAAAAAGGTAAAGAAAGATACATAAAGAAAAAAGAAGGAAAGAAATATGAAGAGAGGAAGAATCGCAATGGAAGAAAGCAGGGAAAAAAAAGGAAGAAATAAAGAATGGAAAATAGTGAAAGATACTAAGAGAACAAAGAAAGAAACATAGGGAAAGAGAAAAGAAACATAAAAAAAAGTAGAGAAAAAAAAGGAGGAAAAACAAGAAAGAAATAGAAAGAAAGAAACGAAGAACGATACATAACTAAAGAAAGAAACGTGATGATAGGAAGAAAGGAACATAAAGAGAGACAGGAAAAGAAAAAGAAAAACATAAAGAAAGAAGTAAATGAAGAAAAGAAGATGAGAAATGAAGGAAAAAGAAATATAAATAAAAAAGAAAGAAACAGTTATGATCAAAAATGGTGAAACAGGATTGGGGGAAAGAAGAAAGAAGCAAGGAAATGAACAATAAACAAAAGTGAAGAAAATAAGAAATAAAACAATCCTGACTGCTAAAGGGTCAACTTCACTTCTGCTTCTATTCTAACTGGAGATGATCGTTGCAACTTTATTGTACATATGATAAATAAATTCGTATACATATAAAACTTATCAGTGTGGTTTAGTTGGCAAAAAAAGAAACGCCAAGCAATTACTCGTTCGTAAATTCAAATGAAGGTAGAGAATTGGCAATTTTATTTATCTGTTTGGTCTAACGCGACAGGGTAGGCAAACAGTGAAGAGTTTACTCCCCTTAATTTGATGAGGATTGTTCTTTTTCCTTTCATTGTTATGGGGGGAAAAGCAAAGTCAACTCAAAGTTGGACTGGGAAATGAAAGAAGGAAAAGAAAGGAAAAAAGGGGGAAAATACGATAGAAATGAGAAAGAAAAAGAGGAAGAAAGAAAAGCAAAGAAACGGTATTTGGAAGAAAGGACATCTGAGTTACCCTCTGCTCAAAATGGCGACAGTTGAATAATACAACACAAAGGTGCATTTTCGTTATTATACCAGATTTGTAAGCGGAATTGAAAAAATGTTTTGTCTATGAAAAGCAAACAAGGATCGGACCAAGAATTAAAAATAAAAAATAAAAAAAACGCCTTTCACTCTTTTACTTACTTTCTATATCTTTCTCTGTCTCTCTCTTTATACTTCTCTTTATCTTTATGACTCTCTCTTCCCTCTCTATCTCTGTCCCCTCTCTATCTCCGCTCCCTCTGATTATATTTCTATCTTCTATTCTTATACAATTATACATTCCGTCTGGTTTTCCCCCTCTCATATTTAATACTCTCTCTCTCTCTCTCTCTCTCTCTCTCTCTCTCTCTCTCTCTCTCTCTCTCTCTCTCTCTCTCTCTCAAATACTTAATCTATTATTCTATCATTTCATTCGTTCTATCTAGTTACCCTTATCTCGGTTGTCATTTACCATTTCTCTTCCTTTATTCTGTTGAACATTCTCTCTTCATTTCTCACTCTCTTCTCTAACTTGATTTTTGCCTCATCTGTTCATCTCCTCTCATATATCATTCTCTCCCTCTCTCTCTCTCTCTCTCTCCCTCTCTCCCTCTCTCCCTCTCTCTATTACTATCTATATATCTATCTCACATTGCTTCAATTGATTCTCATCTCTCTCTCTCTCTCCTTTCTTTGTTTCTTTCATTTTATTATTCACTTTTCTGTTTCCTCGTATCGCTTCCGTTTACCCTCTCCCCCTCTCTCTCAATCTCTTATTCCTCTACACCCTGTTTCTCTCCTATTCCTCTCTTAACTACTCTCCTGCATCAGTCACGTCCTCCATTTGCCCCCCCTCCAATTCTTTCACACTTTTCTCTTCTTTTTATTTTATTACTACAGTCTCCAACTCACTTAACGTCTCTTACATCAATCGCACTCACCCACTCTTCTTCTCTCCTCTCTTTCACACCCCTTCTCACGATTTTTCTTTTCTGTGTTAGGCATTTCCTTCACAGTCTTTTCATCGATTCCTTTTTTTTTTCTCTCTTTTTGTCTCTCCCCCCTTTTCATTTTCATACTTAAACATTCCTTTCGTCTTCATCTTCCTCTTTTTGTTGTTCTTGGTCTTGTTCTTCTCTTCCTCCTCCTCCCCCTCCTCCTTCTCCTTTTTCTTCTTTTTTTGTTGTAGTAGTAGTAGTAATAGTTGTTGTAGTAGTAGTAATAGTAGTAGTAGTAGTAGTAGTAGTAGTAGTAGTAGTAGTACCGAAAGAAGGAAAAAAACCAAGATTTGATTTTTTTCTCAATATGATATAATCTATGAAAACTGAGGTATTGTATATCTTCGTTAGTCAAAATGTAAAACAACTTTGCAGTGTGGTGAAACGACAAGCCCCTATCACAACAACTTTCATTGGGACGTATCGATTTATTCGTTCTTTCTTTTAAAACATTAACTAGCGAGGAGTTATCGATTATATTTCATCATCATCATCATCATCATCATCGTCGTCGTTGTTGTTGTTATTATTATTATTATTATTATTATTATTATTATTATTATTATTATTATTATTATTATTACAACATAAACTCGATTTCTTATTCACTTCTGTGGGTTTCTTTCTGTCTCTTTTTAAATAGATTTCCATCCACCAACCCTTCTTTATTGATTTACCTCCCTTTATCGTACCTTGATCCTTTTTTTAATTCTATCTTTTCTATTGTTTCCTTCCTCGAACTCTCTTCCCTTCTTTATAAAACATGTGTTTCCTCTCACTTATTGGCTTAGTCTTTTCCTTCCCTCTGTATCATTTCCTTTTTCACACTCTCCGTCCTCTCCTATTGTTATAGATTCCCTCTCTCGTTGGTTTCCTTTTTTTTTTTTTTAATTTTAAATTTAATCCACCCCTCTCTATTATTACCTTTCTCAGATTCTCCTTCCTCCCATACTGCAATTCGTTCCCTCTCACCTATTGGTCTCTCTGTTCGACCTAAACCCTGTCTCTGTGTTATAGTCTTCTTCATTTTATACTCTCCCTCATCGTCCCCACTCACTTATTGGCTTCGTTTAAATTTTAATCCCCCCCCCTCTATGTATCACCACCTCTCTCACTCTTTCTTTCCTCCCTTATTTTAATAAGTATCCTCTCGCTCATTTGTTCAAGTCTCTCCTAATTTGATCCCCCCTCTCTGTTACTTCCTTTCTTGGTCTCCCCCTCCCTTCCTTATTGCCCTCAGTTTTCTCGCAAATTGATTTTGTTCTCTCTCTCTTCCTCTCTAAATCAACCCCCTTCTCCTTATCACATCCTCCCACAATCTTTACTCTCAATATCTCTCTTATTGTCATAATTTTCCTCTCAATTATTGACTTAGCTCCTCTCTCCTTGCATATCAGGCGCTTGAAGATTGTGTTGCGCCAGTCTCAAATCCAGCACTGATATATTTCTCACTCTCCCGAACCCTTTTTTTTTCTTATCATTATGTCGCCTTTCACTCCATGTTTCATAATGAGGTTATTTTGGCACCAGGACACAGGAAAGTACATCCTGTTAGGATCGAACTTTGCACCAGTGAAACAAACTAATTTGATTCTTTCTCTTCTGTTGTATCCCATACTTCCAATTCCTTTCAATTTTACTCTCTTGTTCCTCTTTTAAGATGTTTTTTTTGTTTTTTTTTTCTCCTTCCTCGGAATGACTGGCTTCTTCCATCATCATCATCATCATCATCATCATCATCATCATCATCATCATCATCATCCTTTTAGCATCCGTTGTTGGGCATAGACCTCCCCTAAGATCTCCATCATTGGCACTGCGGATCCAGCACTCTCTGAATTTGTCTTACTCGTCACGCCATCTTACGTTCTGTCGATCGCAATTTTGCATATGATCTCTTGGGATCCATGTCGTGAGTCATTGCGTCCAGTGGTTGTCTGACATTCTTGCAATATATACAGCCATTTGGGGTTTCGAACGGTTTCTATGATATCTTGCGCTCCTGTCATTTCGCAAATACACTGTTGTCTTATGATCTTTCTATGTGAGGTTGAGCATGATTCTCTCATGTGCACGTTAAAAGGTTCTCAACCTATATTTTATCCCATTCCGTCTCAATTTTCTCTCTCTCTCTCTCTCTCTCTCTCTCTCTCTCTCTCTCTCTGTCACTGTCTCTCTCTGTCTCTTGTCTGTCTGTCTCTCTCTCTCTCTCTCTCTCTGTCTGTCTGTCTGTCTGTCTCTCTCTCTCTCTCTCTCTCTCTCTCTCTATATATATATATATATATATATATATATATATATTAGCAGATATTTTCAAGCTCAACTGAGTCTGTATCCGGTACAAGTTGCATGAAGGGAAGATAAAGAGATGGAAGGATCTTATTGCGCCAGACCTTCAAGTCTGCTGGTGCTTCTTTTATCGCGAAAATCAGCTTTCGAAACCCTGGTATTCACCTGGGTTCGAACGTCGATCATTGGCCCCATGGGGGGAAAGGGTACAAAATTAACTTCGTCTATACAACAGCCCGTCCCCAACAATTATCATAAGATTTCTTTCGTTTATTGTCTCCTTTCTGGCCCATTCCATCTGCACATCCCCATGACTTCATTTGTTTCTTTCTTTCCTTTCCTTTATTGAAATTTTCTCTATTTGAAACTGTCATCAAATCTGTTAACATAGGTTTCTTTAGTTTTCATATCAGTCTGGCTGGCTTGCAAACTATTTTTTGCAATGAAAGTTTTGGACAAATCCATTAGTTTTGAGAATTTTGACTTTCTTTTAATAATCACTAAAAAGCAGCAGACGAGAGAAGTAATTTATCTATTGATCAGCCCTTTCCCAGTTTTTTGGTTGATCCCCCTTAACACGACTCACTGTTAAAAGAACGTTACTTGCATGACAGTCTGTATTGAATGACTTACCTGACACTTTTGTCGTCAATTTTATTGCACACGTTTTCTTTTTCTGGTACCCCTTCTAAGTGTCTATCCCCTTATCATCTCTCTCTCCCTCTCTCTCTCTCTCTCTCTCTTTTATTCCCTTAAATCTTTCTCTTTCTTTATCCTAAGATTCTTTTTAACTTATTGGTTTATTCTCCGTATAATTCAAGCCATTCTTTCTATTTCTTATTTTGTACTCAACCCACCCTCACTTATTGTCATATGTTTTTTTCTCTCTTACTGGCTCCATTGTATTAGAAACCACCAACCAAAACTGCCATCAAAAACTGCCGACATAGATTTCTCCAATTTTTAAGTCGGCTTGGCTGACCTGCTATACATGTATGTATGTTTTGCTTGTATAAGCAGCAATGATGGAGCTAGAGGGATGAAAACATTCATTATTTGTAATGCTTTGAAAAAAAAAAGCATTTTTTGTTGGTTTTACAGACTTTCCACCCTAATCAAATTTTCAAGTGGGGGTCCAATTTGCAAAGTGTGTTTTTGCTATATTGATCACTTAGTTTTTGCCCAGCAGCATTTGCATCTTTTGGGGGTAAAATCAGACTTTTTTTAGTGATCACCGCCCAAAAATTCATTACTTTTTTTTTGTTTTTTCCGTTTCTTTTGGCATGCAACCAAAAGATGTTGGTCACATGACGGTCTCTATGGTGACCAATCAGACCTATTCTTCTTATCATTATTATTCTCACCCTCACTAATGCTCCCTTTGTCATTGCCTACTCTCTCTATTATCGTTACAAAATTACTTTCGATTATTAACTCCTCTCTCCTCTAAACCCCATCTTCCCTGTTACCTCATTAATTGTCATATTCTCTCTCTCTCTCTCTCTCTCTCTCTCTCAGTCACATTGTCAAATCTATACTCTCATTTACCCCAGCCCCTTCCTATTAATTCCTTTCTCACTCTCTCCACTTCTGCTTATTGTGGTAAATTCTGTTTAACGTATTGGCTACTCTACAGATCTTTTCAAAACTCCTCCTCACTAGTAATTCCAGCCTCTCTCTCTCTCTCTCTCTCTCTCTCTCTCTCTCTCTATATATATATATATATATATATATATATATATATATATATATATATATATTCATATTCTCTTTCACTTACAGGCCACTCTCTTATCTCTTCTGTTTTACCCCTCTCTCTTACTTTCTCTCCTACTCTTGCCACCCTCATTCATTATCATAAGTTCTTTCTCATTTACTGGTCATTCTACTGTCTATTTTATCTCTACTCTCTCCTTCTTCTTTCTTCATTCCCTCTACCCTAACCGAATGTCATGTTCTCGCTCGCTAATTCTCATCTCTTTTATCCCACTCCCTATTACTCCCCCTTTTCCGAGCATCACCCTCACTAATTGTCTTACATTCTTGCTCATTCGTCTCCCTTTTAGTACCCCTCTTCATTTCCTTTCTTTTTCTCTCAATTCTCATTGTCATATTTCTCTCTCTCTCTCTCTCTCTCTCTCTCTCATGAGTCTCTCTCTATCTTTTTTTATTCGATTCACTTTTTCGTCCCTTCCACCCTCTCTCTCTCTCTCTCCCCCTTCTCTCTCTCTCTCTCTCTCTCTCTCTTTCTTATCCTTTCTCATTTTGTGTTGGTTCAATACAGCCCCCTTTTGTCTGATTTAGTTCTATTTACCTTTCAGTTTTCTTTTGTATTTCCATTCAGTCTTGTCCCCAACGTCCCACTCTCTTTTTCCTCAGCCGTTACGTATTTAGGGGCCTTTTCGTGAGTCCTTTTTTTTTTTTTAAATGGCGTCCATGATTTCAAAGTACGGAAGCTTAAAAAGGATAAAGATAAGATGCTTCTTTTCTTTTTCGTTGTCCAGAAGCTGAATTAGTGGTGAGTTTGTGGCCAAAATTTTAAAATAGCTTCATCTATGAGAATTGAAAGATTTCAAACTTTCTCTCGAACGGCTTTTCTTACGTATCATTTTAGTTGGCTTCCAAGTCGGTCAGGTTTTCAGATCAATACAGATCAGTGTAGCTTTCCCTAAAGAAGTGACTTCTCCTCGTCATGCTTTTTCTTTCTTTCTTTCTCTCTGTCTCTGTCTCTGTCTCTTGTCACCAACTCTCTCATCTCTTTTATTCCCCCTTCCTATTACTTTTCTCCTCACTCTCTCCGCTTTCGCTTATTGTCACGAGTTGTCTTCAACGTATTGGCTAATCTACCGGCTCTTTTTTTTCAAACACCGGCCAATGACACTAGAGAGAAATACTTGAGCCTGTGAGATAGGCTTCTTGACATTTATTAAGGTTATCCTCGTACGACATTAAGCCAAATGAGATGGGAAGATAATGTGACCGCCTGCAAAGTGGAGGGATGTGCTTGCCTTGAAAATCAGCTTTCGAAGTCAGGGCTTTTATCTGAGCTTTCTCATCGACCACTGGCTCTAGTGGGAATAGTTTAATCACCCCTACATGCTAGTCATGCTTCTCGAAAGTTTTGGTTAATCTCATTACGACACTGGCCAAATAATATAGGAAGATTGAGTTGCACCAACTCTTCAATGGGTGAACTGCTTGCCTTGAAATTCAACACTTGAAATCCAAGCTTTTGTTTGGGCTCACACAATGACCAACGCACTGGTAGGTATTACATAACTACTTGAGGCTCGAGGTAGGTTCTATGATCTTTATTACGGTTAGCTTAATAAGGCTTACGACTAATTGCCGCAGAACGGGGGAAGGTAGGATTGAAGTCAAACTACTGACGATCGATATGCTCTTCATTATTACTATTTGATTATCAGTCTTATCCAATCTTATTATTATTGCTTTCAATCATAATGCTCTTGTATGATACATTCTTCATTGTTATTATTATTTAATGCTAGTTTTTACGCCATTTTATAACTGTTGTTTTCAGTCACGGTACCCCGGGATGATGAACTTTTGATTATTACTATTATCTTATTATTTACCCCATATTTTCTCTCACTACACTTTTGATAGATCCGTCTTTACAACGCTAGAGCAAACATTCCAAAAAATCTGATGTAAGGAAGTAGCTCTCTGTGAGAAACCGTGGAAGCCAATCTCCAATGGATATGAAAGCGTCGATGGTTGAGCTGAGCAGAATTATGCAGTCATTCCGCCTCATCATTCCCTGATTTATTTTTTTTTTAACACTACAAATCATGATTAGTTCGTCGTTGGGCATAGACCTTCCACAAGATCCACCATACCTCTCGATCGTAGCCGTCGCAGCGCCATAATCTTTTGTACTTGTCCAAATCGTCACGTCAGCTCATTTCTTGCCGGTTACAGTTTTGCATATGACCTCTGGGGATCTAAGTTTTGAGACATGAGATGTTTAGCTGTTTTCTGGCATTCTCACAATATAACCAGCTAATGCCATTTGCATTTTCTTATGGTTTCTGTGATATCTGATACCCCTGATTGTTTTCTGATATACTGCGCTGTCTTGTGACCTTTCCAGATGATGTTAACCATTATGCCCCCTTCCCTGTGCACGTTGCGTAGGTCTTAGTTTGAAGACCAATCTTTTGGTCAGGTTCCGTGTTTGAGAGATAATTTGAAAACACTCTTTTCTTATCTTCTTCCTTTTCTTTTACTTCTTTTCTCGTTTCTTTGATTTTCTTCGTTTTCTTTTTTCTTATTTTCTCTACCTTCTCTCTCCTCCTCCTTCTCTCACTCTCATTCCTATTCTATCTCTTTCATGCATTTCCCTGTCCTTTTCTCATGACAATCTTTATTCCCTCTTCTTGCAATTATTCTTTCTTTCCTTTTTGTTCTCGATATTCGCAAAGAACAAAATGAGAGAGAAGTTTGAGTTGAATCAGTCTTCTGCCTCGGAGTTCTGTTTACCTTGAAAATCAGCATTCGAAATACGTAATTATTTCTGTCACGAGGCAGGCCAATTCATTCATTTATTTATTATTAAAGAAAATGTCTCTATACATATCTCTCTGTACAATCTACATAACAAACTACATATTCAACATTGAAATACACAGCGATTCAAGTTATGAAAAATGTATGGAACTTAATAAAAGAAATTAAAATCTTATTAGCACAAAACTATTCGAGTGCTTCAATACCCTGAGAGAGAAAAAAAACAATTTGTTTTTGTGACTGTTTTTGCAATAAAACTAGCTAGTAAATTTCCTGTCCTTTCTGACTTATTAAACATTGAAAGTTTCGATTGAACCTCCTCTTGCTCTCTAAAACGAAGTAGCCATGCCTAACTCTTTAAGTCTATCCCTCTGGTAAATTTTTTCTTTACAGTATCCAATTTCAAAATTAAATTCTAATTACTATGTTTAGAGCATGGTGCCCATAATACTTCAAATGTGGTTTTATTTTGTTTTCGATACTTGGGATACAAAGTTGATATAGGAACAAGAAGATTCTATTGCTCTAGTAAGAAAGGCCTTTCGACCTTGGATCACTTCTGATTTAACGGACTCATAAGCGGGGAGGACAAGGGGTGTTCGTTAAATTATGATTTAGAAAAAATATTTAAAATCCACTCAACTTTTTCACAGCATAGTTCAGTGGCTCTTGGCTTCTTAGATTTTGACTCAAAAACTCATCTAAGATCTATCATGGCGCCCTGTATGTTTATATAATGTTTATATTTATAAATAAAGATTTATTTTATACATGATTAAAATAGTTGTTATAAAAGAAAAATGAAAGGTGACCACGAATATTTTAATAATTACTTATACACAGAAATAGAATAGAATATTCATGAAAAAACTCTCTTGAATCTGTGAATCCGTTGTAACAGCAACCGTTTGATTGAGGGAATATTGCATTGAGAACAATATGCTATGATGGCTGGCAGAGGATCGTCACTGGAGAGGTGAAAAGGCTGCAACAATCATTGTCAATCTTGACACGATCCGACTTTCCACTTGTCATGTATTCTTTCCTGCTTCATTCTCGGTTCTAATCTGGACACATTTTAAAATTCTCCATTCGATCGTTTGCTCAATGTCTACTAAACTTAGTGTGATATTTCAAAGGGTTACGAAGTGCACTGCCTCTAAGAAACTAATTATTAACACATTTCCATTGATGAAACACTTCTCACTTCGTACATCTCGGTTAAATGATAGCCGTCTTAGTGATAGTGCCGTTGAATTAACAACTCAAACCTCTCTTGTTGTTTCTGTTGTTTGACTCTCGTTTTTTTTCTTTCTCGAAATATTTGAGAGGGCATGAACGAAGGATGAGGTTTCTTCTTTAGTCAAGTCGTCTGACCACTGCATTGCTGGAAGGACTTGAGTGGAATCCTACGTTTTCTGACGCCAACTTGGCCTTGTTCGACTCTGTCCTCTCTGAATGACTCTTCACTTGTTGGCTGCTGACTGTCGATAGTCCAAATTTAAGAATCACCCAATGTTTTATTGGTATTCGTGGCTAAAAAATACGTAATCATACTAATACTCAAATTCATGTGACCTGATCACGTGCCTTGTTTTCAATAGACTCTATTTTATCGTTGATGTGATACAAGGGCTTCGAATATATCACAACAGTACAGTACGAACCGATTCCAAATAAGGCCGAGGGATAAGATATGAATATCAGCATTCGAAAACCAGGATTTTTACCGGGGATTGAACACCGACATCTGGCATCGGGGGAATGTGTCAACTAATTGGACCGCAAGGTTGGTTATTCTGACGTTCTCTCAACTTATGTTTTTTTTTGTTTTCTCATTTCGTCACTTTGGTGTGTTAAAGTGTGTATTCATGTTTATTTCAACTCTCACTTCTACGTTTCTTCCCATCGAATTGATTCATCTTTCTTTCATGAGATATCTTCTCTCTTATTTTGTATCTTTTTCCTTTCTTTGTTTCTCTCTTTCTCTCTTTAATGCTTATGGTTTCTTGATTTTTTCTTTCTTTTTCCTTTTCTGTTTCTCTCTTTCTCCCTTAAATACCTATAGTCTCTGCCTTCCTTTTTCCTTCCTTTCTTCCTTTCTCTCTCTCTTTAATGCCCATAGTTTCTTCCTTTCTTTCTTTCTTTCTCTGCATACATTTCGTAAATATGATAGTTTCCTATTTCCTCCCTTTCTTTCTTTCTTTCTTTCTTTCTTTCTTTCTTTCTTTCTTTTTTTCTCTCTCTTTAATGTCCACAGTTTCCCTCTTTCTTTGTATCCTTTTTTCCATTCTTTCGTTGATACAATATTTTTCCCCTTCTCTCTTTTTGTTTCTCTCTTTTGTGCACTTATTTTCTTTCTCTCTTCGTGATTTTCTCTCAGTTTCATGCTATATTTCCTTCATTCCTTCTTTCATTCATGCATATTTTCTTTGTTTTTTTGTTTTGTTTTTTCCACATTTTCTTTTTTCCCCATCTTCTCTTTCTTTCTTTTCTCCTTGTTTTCTTTCTTTTGTTCATACTCGCTCCCAAACGTTAGCTCTATCTTGGCAATTTACTTCAAAATCTTTGAATTTTTGAATTTCATAATCTTAAATCTCACTTTTTCTCCTTTCGACCTTTCTCACTCGCTTTTATGCACAAAATGGCCGCCCCGTCCCTTCATTTTTTCTCTTTTTCTTCTTGTTCTCTCCTTGCCCAAATTTCTGGGTATTTTTTCTTTAAATTTTGTTTCTGTTGCTGTTACGCCCCCTAGCGGTATTAACCGGCAGAGAATTTCGCAATGACAAACACAAAGCGTATGATTCGCTGAGGAGAGTTAGCCTATGGCCATGGAGTGTGCCGTGAGAGTGGGACACTTTGGATCTAATCCATTGTGTGGAAAGTTTCAAAGAAGGTTGTGTGTGTTTGTGTCTATAATTGTGAGAGATAGAGAGAAATTAGAAATGGGTGGTGGGAGGTTGCAGAAAAGATGGTTATGACAGGTTGAATTAAATGGGGTTACAAGCTTTACAGAAAAAAAAAGCAGTGAATAAAAGAAGTGGTTTTTGAGAGAAAAATATGGTGGAAAGTTGAGAAAAGGTATTTGACAAAAAGGAGAAAGGAAAAGATTAATAAAATGAATAGAGAAACGGGGAAAGGAAATGGTGGTGATAAGAAAGAAAGAAAGAAAGAAAGAAAGAAAGAAAGAAAGAAAGAAAGGAAGAAAGAGAGGAAATGGTTGTATTAGAAAGAAAGGGTTACATTAAAAAAAAAGAAAGAAATGGTAATAGTTTGACAGAAAGATAGAATCATGTTAGAAAAAAGTAAAAAGTTAAAAAAAAGAAAAAAAAGAGTCAAGACTGAATGAAAGAAAAGGGTTATGCTGAAAAGAGAGAAAAGGCTTACGTCAGAGAAGAACCCAGAAAGAAAGAATGAAAGAAAAAAGGTTTTATTAAAAAGAAATAAAGGGGTTTATATTAAAGAGGAAGAAACAGAGATAGAAACGAATAAAGAAAAGGGTCCCTTGGGAAAGAATAATGAATACTTTCCGGTGTAAGTATAAAAAAATATGAGAATTGAAAAATGGAAAGGCCAACGTAATTAGACAATTCGAAGAAAATGAATAATGAAACAAAAAAGATTAGAGTTGTTGAATAGAATGAAATGAAAGCCTGAAAAAAAAAAGCATATCTGTGTTTCACGATAATTTGGAATTCATTGTGTTTTACCGAGAAAATATCGTTTACAAATAGCCAGTGATAAAAAAAAATACTAACTATATAGCTGAAAGCACGATGTAATCAAAATATACACAATTGTTTTCAAAATATTTAGGCTAATTTGCGACAAGGTTGCCCGTGTCCCAGCTTCTAATTAAAATATAAATGAAACTGGGGAAACATACAATATGGGAATGGTAGAAGAAAGTTTCATTATTCATCTTCCAATTGTGTTTGAAAGCGACATGTTTCCTAGCAACCCTACGTAACATGTAGTTTCAAGTAAGAAAAATTAGAGACAAAGAAGGGAAGGTGAAATAATGAATGAATACGTAAGAAAAAAAGAGAAAGAGTAAAAAGAAAGGAAGAAAGAAGGGAAACGCAGAAATAAAGGATAAAAGAAGAAACAAAGAAAAAATACGATGGAAAAAGGAGTTGAAAAAAATGATAAAACAAGAATACAGAAAGAAAGAAAGAAAGAAGAAAGGAAGAAGGCAAGAAAGAAAGAAAGAGAAAAGATAAGAATAGAAAAAGGTAGAGAAAACGATGAGATAAAAAGAACAACAGATGATGGAAATAGAGAGAGGGAAAGAAAGAGAGAGAGAAAAGAACATTATGAAGATGCATGCTTTCATTTTGAAAAGAAGAAAGAAAGAAAGGAGAAGAGAAGGAAAATGTGGGAGGGAAAAGGAGAGAGAGAAAGAGAGAAAAAAAGAAAAAAAGAAAAAAAAAGAAAGAAAGAAAGAAAAGGGGACATTGGTAAAAAGTGAACAAACCAGTAAAAAAAGGAATAAAGAAATTTTGAAACAATAGAGAGGGAAAGAATTAAGAAGAAAAGCACAGGAGAAAAGAAATAGAAAAAAGACGAAGAGAGAAAAATAAAAGCGAAAAGAATGTATGAAATACTATATGAAGAGAAATGAAAAAAGATGTCAGGTAAAAAAAGAAGGGGGGAGGCGTAGAGGAAAAAGAACGGAAAACAAAAAAGGAAGAAAGAATGAGAAGAGAAAAATTACAGAAAGATATCCCAAAAAGAATACTGAAAAGTGAGAAAGAATCCGAGTGAAAAAGAAACAATGGAAATGGAAAAAAAATGAAGAAAGTATATATATATATATATATATATATATATATATATATATATATATATATATATATATATATATATATATATATATATATATATAATCAGAAACTAGAATAGAAAGAAATATCTCAATTAAAAGAGAAGAAAGAAGGAGCGTATTAACGACGACATTAACACCGATTCATAGGGCCACACTCAGGCACGCACTGCTAGAATAAATAGAAAAAATGACGCTTTTTTGATGGACACAAGTACTTGTACGGTCTTCATATTTGTCCGGACAAAAAGCCTCGGGGTTTCGCCAGGCTCTTACCAATCGGCAAGTCCACTTCACTTTCCATTGCACTCCTCCGAACTACCCCTCAGCCCCCTGCCCCTGGAACCTGTCTGATCTGATTTCCTTGGACTCCCTTGCCTCTTTTTGCATGATTTTTCTCGACTCTTTCTCTACCTTCGACTTCTTTCCATACACGCTTTCTTAGTCTTGAAAAATAATTACGCCCTACACAATTCACCCTCTCTAACGGCTTCCATTCTGGTCGAATCCCCCTTTTCCATCTTTCTTCCCCTCCTTCTCTCCCCATCATCATTTTTCTACGCCTACTACTCCTCGTTCATGACCTCCTCTTCCTAATTATCATTATTATTATTATTATTATTATTATTATTATTATTATTATTATTATTATTATTATTATTATTATTGCATATTTACGCCAGATGTCATAGCTGGAGACTGAGTGATAGCAAGTCTCCTCAAGTCTCTAGGCATTCTTGCGTTGCACAGCAGTGCTGTGGTTTTCACCTTTTCACCACATGTCCGGCGGCCATCGCTGAAGGCTAGATGACAGTAAGTCTCCTAAGGTCACCAGCCCCTCTCTCAGCATTCCCACAGTCTTTGGCACTACTGTGGTTTGAAGTTTCTCATCGGATGGAGGCTGAGTGACAACAAGTCTTATTCGTGTTCTTTTCATCTTGACTGTTGGGCTTTTGCTGACAACTGGAGATCGTTTCATATTTCTAGTACTCTCCACAGTGTTTATACAGACCCATGCTGTGGTTTGTATAGTCCAAATCCTTCCTCTTATTTCAAGCTCCCTAGAGTGCGCCCAATATTATTGGTATTATCTTGAACTTTATGTTCTGCATTTTTTTTTCCAGCATCTCTGCCAAGTCCTGGTATATTCCGAGCTTTCCACTCTTTCATACTCACTTTGTGATCTGTAGGTTCAGCTACGTCTATCATTTGGCGGGTTCTCGTTCTCTTACCCACGACTACTAGGTCCATTCTTCTTGCTTGGATAGAGTGATCTGCTTGGATATCCCAAAATACTTTGTAGCTTCTATTTTCCAGGACAGCCTTCAGTTTGTACAGGTATCATTTCTCTACATTGTCGATTCCCAGTCGTTTACAGTTCCAACCTTTTTCTCCACACCGACAGCATTTGCTGTATGCCTGGGTTCTACCGATCTTTGCCTTGACATAGTCCTAATGCATTTGTTTTGGGATGCCAGGATAAGGGATTCCGTTTCTCTCCTCAGGTTACCTTTAAACAGCCATGTCAATGATCACTTGTTCACGATATATATTGTCTTTTTTTCGGTTTTTCTTTGCTACTGCTTGTTGCACTGTTTTGAGTGCCTTGCATGATATAATCACTGATTGCTTGTACATACTTTTGAGATCCTATCTTGGCTTTTTGGACAATTTTCTCTGCTGAGGAATCTGACACTTCTTTCCTATTCACATACATTTGTATCATCTCTAGGGTGTAGAGCCTTGTGCATCAACATAGGTTTTCTAGTTCGCCGGTATATATATATATAAAAAAACTCTTCAATAGAAGCTGTCATGTGACCCAACGTCTTTTGGTAGTAAGTCGTATTGGGGATGTCCAATTGAAAATTAGAAGAAAGGGTGATCAATGAATAAATTACTTCTCTCACTTCTTAGCAGCGATCACTAAGTCTAAATTCGCAAAAAAAAAAAAGCGCGAATGCTACTGCATACAAATAAAGGGACCAAATCAGTATCTTAAGTTTATCCCTTTGTGTGCAGCAGCCTTTTTAAACTACATTGCAAATTGACCCCCACTGAAAACTCATTGAGTATGGGGGTTAAAAGTTGTTGGGGGGGGGGGACAAAATAAGGAGTAAATGCTGAAATTTTCCGCCTTCAAGATCAATTGATGTGGCCTGTACGTGTGACACGTACATCGCTAACCTACAAGCCAGCTACACCAACTTAAAAACTGAAAAACTCATAATGCGTTTCAATAGTAAAATTCATAGTAGTTCATTTGAATTATACATATAATAACCATATTCTGTCTACTGCTAACGCCTTGCATAATTCTTGAGCATTGACAATCCCCTTTGATTCATAACATACTGATCACCTAAACTTCCCCAAATTAATGTTAGGTCAGCAATTGCAAAATGTGATTCATGATATGATAAAATATAACATTTATAATAAAACTCCCAATGTTAAGCACCAATAGTACTGAGGTAAATTCCATTCATTGTGAATAAACATTATCTAATGACATGAAAAAAAAATCTCAGCAGCAATTGGTTATTACATATTATTCTTAAGGGAGGGAAGAATGTACATTAAACACTCCGTCTGCTAAAAACACATAAGACTTTTTCTACTGAGGATGCAAGAAGAAAGTCTGGCAGGGGAGGGGACTCCATTTTCAAGGGTTTTTTGGTTTTGTCTTTAATTCTAGCAGCGCAGTTTGTATAATATAGGGGAAATTGCTTGAGGACCTTAAGAGGTTCCACGTCTCCCTGTTGCCAGCCTCTGTTACGATAATCGATTACGCAAGAGATGAGTGCTTTTGTTAAGGGTCCCTATAAATCTTCTATGATAACTTTCTGCTACCCCGTTCTGGGACCCGTATTTTGAACATGAAAGACTTCGAAAAAAAAAATCGTCCACCCTCGCCACATGGCCTGTCTTGCGAAGATTGATATTTTGCAGCATAGCTTTTACGATTTTGGCGTTGACTATCTGAATGTCTTCGGTGATTGCGGAGAAGACTATCCAGAGAACGATCCAGGGGTAACACCGATGGAAGCGTTTCCAGAAGGTGTTGATGGCGCTGGTATATGACCCAGGACTCAGCCACTGAAGAATGGTTCAGTCATATCTGCGCAGTTTGTGTATTTATACTTAGACAGCGGCCCTCCTTTAAGGCATGTCATATTAAATGCTGTACACAAGGAATGATTTTTTAAAATATTTTTACTCACGTTTTTCGTATCTGTATGAAAAGGAAACGTAGTTCAATGGTTACTTTATGTATGAATTGTTGTGGAGCTTTTGATCGAGCAATTTCACAGAAATTCATTTCGCCATTATCAAGATATAAGACCTTAAGTGCTGGTGATATATATATATATATATATATATATATATATATGATATATATATGTGTGTGTGTGTGTGCACGTGTGTGTGTAAAAAGGGAAAGCCAAACTTTTTAGTTATGGTTTTTTGGTATAATAGTTTTTGATAAGCCCTAACCAGTTTCGTACAAATTTTCACTTTTCACACCAGTCTGATGTAATTCTGTATCTGGTAATCGACCAGAAACAGAATTTCATCACATCATACGCATTGATGCTCTTACCATTGAGCAAAACAACCCCACCGGTAATGTAAAGGTCCAAATAATCACTTTCACACCGTATTCCAATATCGTTTATTCTCGGTCTATTCGTTACTTTCAACTCGACGTTTACGTATTAAGAAATGTCGAAGCGACTACCCTATCGGTGGCGGGTTCGATTCCTGCTGCAGCTCAATTTAATTGTTTATTCTATTTACACTGTCTAGGGCGAGTGATACATTTACCGTGTAATGACAGGAGATAATCTCAAATAAGATTTTACAGGATATAAAGCATTTTATAATCATTCTGTCGGACTACATACATCCATATTTATATATATATATATATATATATATATATATATATATATATATATATATATATATATATATATATATATATATATATATATATGCATGTGTGTGTGTGTGTGTTTGTATGCATGTGTGTGCATGTGCATAGAATTTACCAAGGTGCTAAGGTAGGTGATTTTCTACAAACTAGAGTTGGCTATATATCTATTTTTTTAAAGCTACCTGAAACGCTTCTCCCTTTCCTGCACAATTACCGAAAATCATATTTTTCAGATTTGCCAAATGACTTGTGATCATATGGGGAATGAAAAATGCGCGTTGGCGCATGAAAAACAGATTTTTTGCTTTTGATGTAGATTTTTCTTCCGATTCTTTTTCTTTTTTTAACCGTAAATTATAATTCATTCCTTTTTTCTTTTTTTTTTCATTTTCCCGCGGGCACCAGAAGAAAACGTTGCAGATTTTCTTTCATGAAATGTTAAGCGGAAATAAGTTGCCCGTAGAGGATTTGATGGTGAGATGGTTTTCGGCTGAAAGAAGATATCATCTATTCGCCTTTCTATTCCTTTCATCATTGCAGGGTTTGAGATGGAAAATCACTCCTTCTCGATTGAACAACCGTTGCCATCAAAGACGGCAAAGAGTTTTATCCTTTTTTTTTTTTTCATATGTGCATAAGTTTGTTCGTTCGTTTGAGCATTTCAGTGCTCCTGGCTACACCGTTTTGTCTACAGACTTGAAAATTGGCATAAGTACTCCACTAGACCCCTTCTAAAAATATGTTGTTGTTTTTTTTTTCCACCTTTTTGGGGTCCGGTTTTGACGGGTATGGTTTATCTCAATGTTTTTTCACTCTATTTTGAAAACAGTCTTGTTATGAAAATAATTTAATCTGGCCATATTTATGCTCATTTTCATTTGACTTCAAATTTTGACGCCACGGTTGTGTCAGTTATCAACTGAGATGACGAGTCTTTCTCTCTATCGATACCCCACATCATTTCTTTCTTTTTCTCCCCCACATTTGCGCAGTCGTTTGATCAGTTCCCATTGTCTTACTGTTGCTACCCTGTCGTGCCTATCTTTATCCCCTTTCTAGGCTAGCTGTATTATTATAATTATCATAATTATTATTTTTATCATTAACTTGTATACTCATGCCGTCAAAATTTACACAATACGTGGAATATATGGATGCACATTGCATTTTATGTACATGGATAATGGAGATATGCATTGCAGCGCGCTTGGAGAGTAACGTTCTTTTGACTGCAAATGGATTTTCAAAGAAAATGACTTTGTTCATATTTCTATGTTTATATCATTCTCTGAATTCATCACTTTTACTATGTCACTAGGATATGGAATTCTAATTTACTACGTTATTTGCATTCCTTGGCGCCAGATTAAAGATAAAACATAGCTAATTATCATACTAAATTATCATCACTGGTAGCGACTATGGCTGATGAAGATGAAGATGAAGACAGACAGGTAAGAGATTCTATACTGCTCATAACGCTCACTTCCATTGGATTCATGGAAATAACCTTCCTAGTTGTAGTAGTTATCTCCCTTTAACATTCATTGTTGTCAGTTCATACTTACTTCAAGATTACTTGCAAACTGGTGGCCTGATTGGATTTTAAATTGTTCTATTTTTCCAAGAACAATCTGATGGTATTGCACTTGAAAATTAGAAAGCATTCGGAGAGCGCATACCTCTGTCAACTATATTGTAAAGAGGAGAAATTATACATGAATCCACCACTAAATTTGAGTTTTCCCGTCGCCAATTATCTGCTCTTTCCCGAAGTTCCATTGAAATATATTGAGAACTTTTTGAGATATCGTGTGAACAGATATAAAATTTGAGCGATAATATGCAGTGTGGACAAATAAATACGACGTACAGGAGGTAAATTGAACACAAGTCCGTCCCAAAGTTAAATTACCTCTTTCGTAGCCTATAATCCTACCTGCCTCGAAATCTTGTTGAAATTCAGGGATAACTTTTGGAGATATCGTGTGGACAGACAGGAGCACGCACATGAATATTTTGAATTTTTTTATATGAAAAAAATCCCTCAGTCAAAAAAAGAATTCCTTGGTCCGCCCCGAAATTTAACCCTTTCTTCCTTTCTCCATTGCTCAACTTTCCATTGAAATTCATTCAGTTCTTCTGGAGACATCGTGCGGGCGGACAGACGGACAAACGGAAAGACGGAAAGATGGAAAGACGCAACCAGATGCATATAGTTCTCCAACCTCGTTGACAGAGATGGAAAATGCTCTGCCAAGTGTTTTTTTTTCTTCTGCTACACGATGTTAACAGGCATACAAAGAAAAACGTGCAGAAATAGGATCCTCATAATATAGACGATTATTTCACGCATTTGAACAAGGTTGGTGGAGAAAACGGCGAGACAAACGAGGAGAAGGAGAGGGAAAAAAATAAACGAGGAACAAGAAACACGGGAAAGGAGGCAAAGCAACCCGGGAAATACGAGGAACGAAAATTGAGCGAAAGAAAAAGAGAAAGTTTAAATATGTTCTAATTAAGAATACATCGGAGACAAATGGAAAAACGAAGAAAGAAGATAATAAAAGAAGAAACCAACGTGAAAATTTGCCCACAGAAGGAGGAAACGAAAGAAAAAAAGAAAGCGAAAGAAGAAGGGGGTGAGAAATAAGAAGGAGAGGAGGAGGAGGAGGAGGAGGAGAAGAAGAAGAAGAAGAAGAAGAAGAAGAAGAAGAAGAAGAAGAAGAAGAAGAAGAAGAAGAAGAAGAATGATCGTGATCATGTAAAGAACATCAAGAAGAAGATATCAAGACAACAGGAGAAGACGTAGGGAGAAAGAATGTTGGAGTGTTGAAGAGGAAAGAGATAGACGGTAATGAAGAAGAAGAAGAAGAAGAAGAAGAAGAAGAAGAAGAAGAAGAATGATCGTGATCATGAAAAGAACATCAAGCAGAAGATATCAAGACAACAGGAGAAGGCGTAGGGAGAAAGAATATTGGAGTGTTGAAGAGGAAAGAGATAGATGGTAATGAAGAAGAAGAAGAAGAAGAAGAAGAAGAAGAAGAAGAAGAAGAAGAAGAAGAAGAAGAAGAAGAAGAAGCTAATAAATAAGGGAAGTACACCACGCTCACTACATGTGGTAATACCTTTCGAGATATTTCAAAGAGAGCAAAAGCCAGACGAAGAAAATTACCTATTTGCGATAGGAGATGGATCTTTTAGGCATACAGGAGGAGAATAACAACAACCACGTTCGCAAATGAGAGAACTGAAAGCAAAAGCACTGATACAAGGCATCAACCTTTTGTGTCGAAGCGGATCAAGAAGTTACCTTGGGTGTCAAGTAGAAAATATTCCCATCGGATGTTGCAGTGACCAAGCGGTTCGTTTGGAGGGAAGGAGAACTAACATGAAAGCATTTATACATAAACACAGGAATATATACGTGGTTATGCTCATAGATAAAATAGATAGATAGAATAATCAAACCGACAGGCAGTCTGAAGGTAAGTATCTTGTGGATAGGCTGCATGTGGAAGAACTTATCATCCAGGTGACAAGAGCGTTTGCTGCGTCGTATGTCAAACTTGGAGATCAGCGTTGTCGTGTCCCAGATCACCAATCGACACCCTAACCCAATAAAAGCTCCTTACTATCCCAATACGTCATTCAAACGTGTCAATTGATCAGTGTAAGAATCTAACACACTCTGCAAACAGATAGATCATCAAATAAAGTCTGTTAACTCACACGCTATGTGAGTTGCATCTGCAAAAAATAGCCATTGGGATCCAAATGACAATACAAAGGGGTTTGTCTGCGTATAAGCTTATTCACCATCGCCTAATGGTTTGCACTAAAATTATATTTACCAACTTGAACTTAGACTGACGGGCGGTCCACCAAGTTTGATATCTGCCTGCGTAAGGCAGGGATCCTATCGTATATATATATATATATATATATATATATATATATATATATATATATATATATATATATATATTTATATATATATATATCAGTTTGTGATACAAGGTATGCCATTTCTTTTACAACAGGGAGAATAATGCTAACAGTTGAAGGTTTATCAATGTTATTTTGATTCAATGTAAATATATAAATTTCATTAGTATTTGAAGGTTTTTATTCCCCAATATCAATAGTGTGTACCGCCCAAAAATTAGACAAAATTTAATGTATAATTCCAAGTAAGGACATAATATTGTTAAACCTGATAATATCATCAACAGATCATTTGGAATAAACTCTATCACAGCTCGAACTGTTGAGCACAGATAAAAAAAAATATTGAACTGGAAATGTGTATATCCATACATATGAGCATATATGCAAATTCCTTCTCTGTTTGTCAGTTTGGGCTTAAATGAGATACTCTGATTCGTTAATTTACCTTCCTATCACGACATAACAATGAAAATATCAACATAGACACTCTTGAGACTTCATGTCTAATCACATATTTGAATAGCTGGAGATGAGTTGAGACTTGGGGAAAAACTTTAAATTAGAATACTTGATTCATAAAAAGATAAACTGCTTGATAAAATAAATTTACGCTCCTTAGGACCAATTCATTTATGGATAACCCCGTCATTCTTAAGGGTGTATGCGAGTCAATATTAAACGTCGAAGGAGACTCAAATCTTTTCATGATGATGGAAGATTTTTTGCGGGGTGGGGTCGATGGCCTGCGAACAATGGTTTGAGCCCTTTTCGAAACGTTAATACCTTGACA
>OY735207.1:39304815-39309815 GCA_963457665.1 Thysanoteuthis rhombus
ATCTAGCGCAGTTTCGTTAGAACAACACGTCAGTGTCGTTGAGCCCGATTCTCATGGTTACCTCACTGTTCTGACCTCGTGCCACACAAAACCATGGTTATTGAATTAAAATTAAAGGCAATTTTTTAATCTTGGCGTTGAAGTAGATTCGCCAGAGATTGACAATTATCTCCGGCTAGCGCAGTGATGCTTACTTAAGGGGTGCAACCAAATAGTATATAATATAGTCTTTTGCAAGAATCTACAGTCTTTATGAGGAGGTTCCTGAAAGACAAAAAAAAACTGCAGGAATCTTATATTGATAAATTGTCATAGATAATTTGCATTATTTTTGCCAATTAAGATGAAAATATCTATCCAAAAAGCTCCTGCAATAATGATAACGGATCATGACAGAATTCAAGGCAATGTAATATTATTTGCTAGCAGTGCATCAATCACTGCAGGTGTTTAAAATATTATAATAATAATAATAATAATAATAATAATGAGAAGAAGAAGAAGAAGAAGAAGAAGAAGAAGAAGAAGAAGAAGAAGAAGAAGAAGAAGAAGAAGAAGAAGAAGAAAGAGGACAAAAAGCAACAACGGCAACGACGACAGCAGCAAGGGAGTAGAAAAATGTGCAATAATGGTAATGCATAAAGGAAGGCTCACAGCGGCAGAAGGGACCAAAATCCCTGACAGCAGGAAAATCAGAGCACTAACCACACAAGACCGATACGAATACCTGGGAGTTCTCGAATATAACATGATAAAAACGGGAAGAAATGAAGGGGAGAATAAAAAGAGAATACCTTAGGTGGATAAGGAAAATATTAGAGACCAAACTAAACAGCAGGAACCTTATAAAAGGAATGAATACACGGGCCGTGTCTATAGTAAGATACACGGGACCGTTTCTTGGGTGGACAAAGGAAGAACTCCAGTAAATGGATCGGCAAACAAGGAAGTTCATAACAATGCACAAAGCCTTACACCCCAGAGATGACACGGATATACGGTAGTGAAGAGGAAAGGAGGCTGTAGAAGGCTCATCAGCATACACAACTGTGCACAGAGGGCTAAAGCAGGTCTGGGAAAGTATGTGCAAGCAAGCAGTGAATACATCATAAACAGTGCCCGAAGCAGTGCTTCGAAAAACAAAAAAGAAGAAAACAATGGAGCAGCATAGCAAACAATGAAAGAAAAATGGAAACAGAAGAAACTATACGGAGAATTCAAAAGAGAGGTATAGCATGTAGTAGACTAGAGATCGTGGACAAAGCAATGAAAAGGAAACCTGAAGAGAGAAACAGAATTGCTCATCATGGCAGCCCAAACCAAATGTATCAGGACAGACTATATCAAAACAAAAATCGGCAGAACACAGTCAAACAGTAGAAAGGTGAAAGTGTGGTGAAAGAGGTGAGACTGTAAACCGCATAACTAGTGAATGCAGTCAACTAGCCCACAAGGAGTATAAACACAGATACGATAGGGTAGCAACAGTGATACACTGGGAACATGGTAAACGAATAGGATTTAACCATGTGGTACCAGCACAAACCGGAGACAGCCCTGGAGAATGGAAACCACAAATTACTTTGAGACACTGACATCCAAACTGACCACTCCATTCAAGACAAGAAGCCTGCCAAATAATAGACGTGGCGGTGCCTGCAGATCATAGAGTGAAGATGAAAGAGATTGAAAAACTGGAAAAATACAAGGACCTGGCAAGAGAACTAAAGAAGGTATGAAACATGAAAGTCAAGGTAGTACCAGTTATGATAGGGACACTCAGATCTGTACCAAAGACACTGAAGGCGAGATTGGAGGAACTAAGGGTAAAAGGAAGGATTGAGACTGTGCAGACCATAGCACTGCTAAGTACTGCGCAAATACTGAGGAAAGTGCTAGAAATTTGAGATCTACAAACCCAGTTGTTAGCAATGGCCTAACAGAGGGGGTAAAAAAACAAAACAAACACACACACACACACACACACACACACACACACACACACACACACACACACACACTCACAAATGGTGGTGGAGGCATGAACCACAGTACCACTGTAATACGTGATGGAGAGATGAGAGGAGAGCTGAAGATCTGGTGAGACTTGCTGTCATTCAGCCTTTAGCGAGAATCCCGGGCAACCAGTGCGATGCTGTGAACCACAGCACTGCTGTGAACTGTGAGAGTGTGAAGAGGAAGGCTGGAAACCTGAAGAGACTTGCTGTCACTCAGTCTCCAGCTGTAACTACCGTGCAACTGGTGTGAAAGTGAATAATGATAATAACATCAGCAAGAACAAGAACAAGAACAAGAAAAACAAGGACGACAACAACAACAACAGACAGGAAACTTTATTAAGTGCATAAAAATGGGTCCTTCAGTAGTATAAGTGAATGTAGAAATATAGTTCAGAGGGAGTAAAAAACAAGATATGAATGGGTAGGAAAGACGATTTACTGTAAATTGTGCAAGTGATTATGAATAGAAGATGTTGATGAAATGTAGAAGGAGAAGCCTGAAAATTTCCGTGGACAGAAAACTTGAAAAATCTATCAAACTTAGAAATTCTAAAGAATTGTCAAAAAAACTGGATTTAGTCATCGTAAACGGGGGGAAGATATGACAAATAGGGAATGTTGCTGTGATAGATAGATAGATAGATAGATGGATAGATAGATAGATAGATAGATAGATACTAGGTTATAAACAGGCATCAATGAGTGATATAGATATGATGAAACTTAGCGTGATGGACAGCAATAAAGAGACTAACAGCGAGATAGATAAATATAAATATAGATATGTTATTGCTTTATTTAGTGTCATATGATTAACCAACCGGTTAACACAGAACCGAGTACGAAAGTGAAAGTAGCAAACGGAGACACGTGTCAGCAGTTGTTGACATGTATGATTAATTGCTGACTTTTGTGACAATCAGAGACGGCAGTCAGCAATCAATACTTTTCCAGCTGACTCCTTATATCCGACTTAATGTAAGATTTCTGGCAAAGGTTTTACAGTACAGCGGCATCAGATGTCATAATTCTAAAGTACATGAATGCAAATTCACTGAAACAAGACAAATACTGCATGTGCATAAGGTGGTTACTTTCAATGATGACACCAACAGACACTTGGTTAAGAGATTAAAAATATGATCCTGTAACTAATTAGAGGCGTAGCTTGGTTTCTAACACAAGGTGGGACGAGCACATAAAGAAAGTGCCAGGACACATACAAAATAATTCAAAATTCATTCTACATTTTTTATTATGTATTTAAAATCAAAACATAAGGAGGATACAGCTTTAAAGGAAGTATATCATTATTTTGTATTTGACATCCAGACACTGTAAGAAAAGTTATACGGTAGGCTCATAAATCTATATAGGTACAAAAATCAAACCATAATAGAACACGTACTGTCTTATTGTTTTACTATAAAGAAAATATCTCTAAAAATTAAAGAGATTCGACTTTTATCACACGAGGGAAGTAAGGTGCTAATAACTGATGATAATGCGTAATTCCTGAAGAATGTGCCCAGAGGGACGTTTCTAGGGTTGATGTCACCCAAGATGGTAACTCAGAATGTACAACCGACTTTCCAGAACTTGCCCTCTTCCCAGGATATCAAGAATTCTGGTGATCTTTCCGTACTACAGATATACGTACCTCAAAAGAAATACAAAGTTTCCTTTTTGCATAAAATCTGATGGGAATTTTCTCTAATCAAGTAAAATTTCTTCCTAAGAGGTTTAAATGTTACAAGACAAGAAATCATACTTTTAGTAACAGTTGAAACATTCTTCTTTTTTTTTTCAATACGTTACTAACAAAGATAACACCTAAATATCTTCATCCTTGAATAACCAAACCATTACTCATAGAGCCTTTATTTTTTCACTGTATTACGTAAATTGTCCCATTGAGGCTAAATAAGTAAAAAATCAAAAAAGTTTTTAGTTAATGCAGTGTATTGGAAGTTATCGTACAGTTTTCTGTGTGCTTCAAAAGACACAAAGACAGGATCTTTTTGGCTCCTGTTTATCGTTGAATTACCATTAATCATTGGTTCTGAGCAGATTTTCTGTTTGAAGTAGCGAGGATGAGATATTTGCCTTTTATAAAAAAAATTATAAATATACTAAAGTGTGATTTTAAATCCACGTTCACTAGTTTTAAGAGTGGTTATACGGAAATCGTATTCTTATTGCCCATAATAAAAACACCATTTAATGCCCCCGCTTGCAACAAAATATGAAGAAATCCAGTTTTCCAGAGAGACTGACAGACAGACAGACAGACAGAGACAGAGAGAAAGAGAGGGAAGGATTTGAAAGTTTACCATCCACCTCTTGCGAAAAAGGAAGTCTACGTAATTTGATTTTACTAAATCATTTCTGCTTTTTATAACACTTCATTGCTCGTTTTGACTCATTTTTAATTCATTGATTATTGTTAGATAATGTTTCGAAATAAACTATTGCTGGTGTTGTATTTTTGTTCTTGAATTATTGTGGGGTTTTTTCATGTAAGTTTTATAAAATTCAACGAAAAACATTCAACAATTAGAATACAACCATAATATAACTTTTTTTTTTTTGTCAATTGAAAAAAAAAATCAAATCAAATCAAAAAAAAAGTCATGAGGAAAACAATCAAAATTCAACTATAAAGACGTACAAAGTTAAAAACGAGACATTAATGTTTGTTGATGCGAGAAGAATATTTACTACACTTTAATGTTGAAATAAATGCCAGAACCAAGATAGTGCCAAGAACTTTCTCATTTGCTCCTTATTTACCGAACGCTGTGAGATAAGGTCAAAAATAGAACGCGGTGCATCCAAACTGCCGTTGGATTTACCGAACGATGTTCGGCTGATATGGCAAACTACCGAATTTGCTTCTAACTTACTATATACTTTATAATTACTTTAATACAACGATTTTTCAAATTTTATCTATGGATACATGAGCTGACAAGTGGC
>OY735207.1:39314815-39357315 GCA_963457665.1 Thysanoteuthis rhombus
ACATTGTACAATCATAACAAAGTATATCTTAAACAGAAAAACGCGGAAGAATTTTCAGAAATCACATAAATATATTTTGGGAAATTTGAGATTGAAGTGACTCGAAAATTTTTAAAGTTTTTTTAATGTTTAGTGTTTAAAGCTGTAAAGCTTTCTTGACTACACGCACACACACACACATCTATCTATCTATCTATCTCTCTCTCTCTCTCTCTATATATATATATATATATATATATGTGTGTGTGTGTGTGTGTGTGTGTGTGTTATAATTGATAGACGTGCTGATATATTGTTGTTGCATTTCAAGATGTCGGCACCAATTCCAGACGAGATTTTGCTTGTTTGCCGTTGTTTGGATTTGTTCAGAATTGTCTGCATTATTTTGAATCTTCTTATATTGTGACCACTTTCAAGGATTGTTGTGTTGTCTGTATAACCCAAAAACACTTTCATTGATAAATGGAATACAGCCACATTACACTACAAACGGAAATGACGTACGTGATACTGGATAAGCCACCAATAGAAACATTGAAATAACAGAACTAAAATAAAAGCAAACGAAGAGAAGAGAAAAGGGGATACTCGACAGAAATCATCGGAACAGTTCTCGTATGAGATCGAGGCTTCAAATCTTTTTAAAAAAATCTAATAGAGGACGGAAACAGATAGCTAGTGTACTCGAAGAAAATGTAAACTTTGCAACGGATCGGAACTGGACTGTCGAACGTGCCCAAGAACTCTACTCCTTCAAACAAGAAGCACAAAAGAACGAAGAGGATGTGCATGAGTTATCATTTCAAGGACTTCTCGGAAGTTACGCCTGAGGAAGTGGAACAAGCCACCAAACAAATAAACAAACAAACAAGCAAACAAAAAGAAAGCCCTCTGGACCAGATGAGATCACCATCGACATACTCAAAAAAGCTGGTAAGGCCATCGCTAGAAAACTAGCCATTTAATTCAACTTATGTCTAAAACAAAGTAAGTTAAAGAAAATTAAAACATTGTAATCATAATGCTGTTGCATAAGAAAGAAACCCTAAGGAACTTTTTCCGTGACAAGTTCAAGAACAAGAAAATTAGTCCAAGAAAGAAGAGTGTGCAACCAATGCATCCACGGAATTGTCACCTATGGAGCTGAAACATGGAACCTGAGTGTGCCCTGCAAACTGAGAGCCATGCAACGTGTGCATGCGAAAATCAGGCTCAACCCCACATGGAGAGATCACAAGACAGCACAGTATACTATGGGGAAAAACAGTAAACCGAGACATAATGGAAACTCAAATGCCAATGGGTTGTTCTTGTTTCGAAATCGGCAGACAACCGCTAGACATCACAATTCAAAACATGGATCCCCGGAGATCGAATGTGGAACCGAGGCCGGCAGAAAATGAGATGGCGAGACGAACTGGACAGGTTCAGCAAGTATCAGCTCCACAATGCTCACGATAGGGAGGTGTGGCAAATCCTAGGGAAGATTTATCTATAACAACATACGACAAAAGACTAATGATGATGATATATATATATATATATATATATATATATATATATATATATATATATATATATATATGCAATGCTCTTCCATAGGAATAGAGCACTCCGGTGGATGAGGAGTTTCTGCGTAAAAATGAATATATCGCTTAAAATTCAGCCTAACTGACCACCCAGTTCCGTAGTCCAGAGGTAGGATATCGGACTCCAAGTCCGATGTGAGTGCTTCAATTCTGCCTCGTGGTACTGGATGGGATAATAAAGCCACACTGATGAGATGTAATACATCGAAACAGCTGTCTGTGGACGACACAATAATTAATCATATATATATATATATATAATACGCGGATACGTTGAGCTTTTATTAACCACTTTCATTCAATTCTATTTATGTGTTCTTACTTTTAATTTCTTAGCTTCTATTTTCCATTTAATTCTAAATTACTATCTTCCATATTCGATCTTTCTCTTATATATATATTGTATATATCGCTTTTCTCCTTCGGATTCTTGTCCATTTTATAGGTCGTTATCCCAATTCTTTTACATTTACTAATCTTACTTATTGAATCTTTTCAGATGGATGAACTGATTAGTGGTGTAGCTCGGTGCTCCAACGACCAATTTACACAAAGACCCTGGGTTCCCTAGTCCCGCAACTTCGTGACGGATTGAGTTGAGCTCAGCAAATAGAGAGAACGTTGTCGCGGTCTAATGAATGGAAAGCTACGCTTACAGGCCGATTCTGCTGCAATTATTTTGTACATCGCAAAATCGACCCAGCTATTTAGCTCAATGGTAAAAACATTGCAACGTTGCATTAGCTCACCTATCGATGGCAGGTTCGATTCCTACAGCGGCCTCACTTTCTTTAATTGTTTATTTTCTTTTACGTTGTATCGGGTGAGTAATATATTGACAGTGAAATGACGAGAGATCATTTCAAATAAGTTTCTATGTAATATAACACAATTCATGATCACATATATATATATATATATATATATATATATATATATATATATATATATATATATATATATATATATATATATATATATATATGAAAAAGAAAAAAGACTGAAATATAGGTAGATAGAATAAAAGGAAGTGATGAATTTAGAAGAAAAATCCGCTAATAAAGAATACGTAGCAAATAAACTTAATTTTCCAGATATTAAAGAGAATATATGATCTTGGGTTATATATTCCATCAACAAAGTAGCCACAGAACATTCCAGCTGAGCTTGTTTAAAATTGAGAGGTGCATACATCCATACGCCCAAGTAGAGAAAAATCAAAGATGAGACTTATAAGCGAAACGCGAATAATGCCATTCGTTCAGCGGGCTACGAGAAGCTGTCGGGACTGAACAAATGATATGTGAAAGCGGGATGTATACTGAACTGTCACAAGAAATCCGGTGATGGCGTTCGCTGATGTGTAGCTCTCTTAAATGGAGGGAAAAACATTTTTGTCAAAAACTATAAGTAAAAAAAAAAAAAAAAAAGGTCTGTGTGTGGAAGTAACACGCGAATAAGTGTTGACAAGTAAACTCGTAAAAAGAGGTGACGGCCAAGAAAAAATGGACGACACGCAACGCGTGACAGGAAGTCAAGAAAATAATCTAAATTTCTCTTCCGATCGATCTGTCAACAGTAGGACTGACTTACAAGGCTCAACAGATAGATTTCGGTACACATATATATATATATATATATATATATATATATATATATATATATATATATTAAAAGAGAGATGCTATAAGCATTGAAATACCATATTGAGAGCCTTTTTCCTACGTTTTTTTTTGTTTTGTTTTGTTTTTTTACATTATATTTGCCCTGATGGACTCCACCTCAAAAGTCTGCTTTTATCATAAACAGCCATCGAGCTATGTAAGTATTTATCCCCAGAGAGACATACCTCCCGGATCTAACAGCCACTTATTTCATTAAAAGAGTGTTATTTATATATATATATATCAAGAAAAGTTGTCAAAGTTGAGTTATACACAAACCGTATACTGACGGTAAATCATTCCAAATAAGTTTCTATATTATATGTCGCAATTCATGATTCAAACATACACACACACACACACACATGCACACAAACAAAACACACTCACACTCACACACACACACACACACACATATATATATATAAATATATATATATATATATATATAAAGGAACCAAACCTTTGGAACAGCCCACCATTGATACTTTTTATGAGCTTGTGCCTGAAATGTGAGGTAGCACCTGGATCTTTTCAATGGAATAGTCCTTGAGCTACGTGTGCCAAAGTGAACGTGTATGTGGTGCACTTGGCGTTTTTACAAAGATCGACAGTAAATGATCTCGAACAGTAACGTGTTCGAGAGAACTTTTGTTTCATATCGAGAAAAAAAAACTTTTCAAGAAATTTTTCCAGTGTTTCAAAAGACGGTGCAAAACCTGAGCAACCGTCTTCGTCGACGGAAGACAAACACGAGTTTTCGAGAGGATTGGAATCCGTAGAAGTTCACATCACGTTATTTCAAAAATGGAAAACTGACGATATTTTGTGTTGCTGCAAAATTAGTGCTGATAATTTATTTAAGAGAGGCACGGGACAACTCTTGTCTCTAACCCACTGTACTCTCCTGATTTGGCCCCAGTCAACATCTTTTTATTTTATCATTGAAATCCACCATGAAAAGTTGTCAGTTTCAGACAGTTGAAGAGAGATAGAAGAAAATGTGGTACGAGATTTGCACAGGATCTTTTAAAACGAGGAATTTTTTTTTTTTTAGCCATCCCTCGGGTAAAGCCCTCTCCAGCTCCTTTAAAGATGCTGGCATGTGTTGGAGGGGGGGGGGCGTCGGTCCTTTAGTTGCTGCTCCAATTGATAACACGAATGCTTGATTATTTCAAGATCTGGTGATGGCGGAGACAAATCCAAATGGTTTGAAGTTCACTTTCATGCATTTCAAACAAACGGTGTGAAAGTGTGCATTATCACCCTCATTGGGAAAGAACGTTTGCACCCAAGGATTCAATCGGTCAGTCAAACTTGACGGATAGTCCTGGGAGTTCACCTTGCAATACAGTGCTACTGCTGAACCTAAAGAACCTCATGATATTGCCGCCCGAATCATCACAGATACATCTACATGCCCAACTGTTGGAGTGAGACGGTCAGGATCTTGAGCCTCTTTAGGCTGTCTCCAGACGTAAACTCGACCAGAACATAAAAGTAATTTAAAAGAAGATTCGTCCGTGTATCTCACATTGTTCCATTGTCCAATTCATATGGTTATTACACTGCTTTTTCACGATGCTTCTATTTCATTTGCGGAAGCGAGGGTCTGGCTATTGCAGCCCTTCCGTTGTATCCAACCCCATGAACCAACCTGTGGGTTGCGGGATAACATAACATGAAATGATCAGCAACACATTCAGAGAAGTTTTTTTTTTCAGGCATTTGAAGTCTTATATAGTATTAACTAAGTCCAGAAATATAAGTGAAATCTCGTCATTTGTTTTCCAAAAGAGTGGTCCCTTCACAGATTTGCAAAAGAAACTTCGAGGAATTTGAACCGATGGATTAACCCGTTTGTTCATCATTCGAGATACACATGGTTTCCTGTGTCTCGCAAAGCATTTTACACAAATCTCTTAATCACTCGATCAGGATACAAATAACCTAATTTTCTATCTTGTGTTTTTCTTTCGGAGAGGAAGACATTTTACACACACACACGTATCTTTTTAAGATTTCAGAATCTGGACGAGATTGAGGAGGATCTAATGAGGTATTTGACCTCGAAAGAACATTTCGAAGACCACTTTGAAGAGTACAAGGGACGCTAAGATAACAGGGACTAAGGTGCTATCGTCTTGAGTAGGCTATTTTTGTTAATGTTAACTGGCTGAATATTTTCCGGGCATATATATATATATATATATATATATATATGTGTGTGTGTGTGTGTGTATATATATATATATACATACACACACACACACACACATATATATATATATATGTGTGTGTATATATATATATATATATATATATATATATATATATATATATATATATGTATATATGCTCCTCTATTCAGGGTTGAGCACTCTTTAGGTGAGGTAACTCATCCACTGTAAGCTTATGCAATGCTCTTCCATGGGATTAGAGCACTCTTGAGGATGGGGGATTTCTGTGTAAATAAATATATCGCTTAAATTCAGCTTTACTGAATGTCCAGTTCCGTAGTCCAGAGGTAGGCTATCGGCCTGCGGATCTGAAGTGGAGGTTTCAATTCTGCCCCACGGTCCCGGATCGGATAATGGAAAGTCTATAGCGACACTGAAGAGACGCAATACATCGAAACAGCTATCTGTGGATCACACAATAATATACACACACATATAATTATATATATATATATATATATATATATATATATATATATATATATATATATATTCTAGCTGAGGTAACTGACGTTCGAAAATAATGTTGCATGAGAGCTAATGATATTCCATAAAGATCTCATAATTTTTCAAAAAGTGTGTAAAAACCAAATGCCAAATGGGGAAGAGATTTTGAGAGACAATTTTTGAGCTTCTAATCAATAAGACCTTCGTTTTCGATGTGAAAGTGTCATTTCCTGGGAAAAAGTTCGATTTATGATGGTCGTTTCAATCTACGATGTAACAATAAAGCTGACACTTACTTTCCGCTCGTCGTGCAAGAGTACGACTCAGAAGTACCTCGCTTACTTCCGCTCTAAAGCAGAGTTTTTTTTTTTTAAAGAGCGGGCTGAGGGCATTCGTAATTCTATACAAATAGAGTTTCGTGTTTTTGGAAAATGATTGCGAAAGGTCGTCCTATGGACAGAAAGCAATTTCCAATTCATCCATTATAAATTCATCGTTGATAGAACATCCATCCTCACATCAAACCTTAAAAAAAAGTTTTTAAAAAAATTGACACTTTCTCGAAGGTAATGGAGATTTGATTGGAAGCTGGGAAAAATTTATATGGAAAGAACTATTATCCTTTTTTTTATTTTGCCTTCACTGTTGAAACGATACGAAATATCTAAATGAAATAAGCTGAAGGCGAATAGTGGTCTGAAATTTATGATAATGGTTGATGGTAGTCTATCTAGAAATTCGTAAAATACAGTCGGCCCTGCAATATCGTGGATGTTCAAGGTGCGTACCCTCGCAGAATTTCGATTTAACGAAAAACTCTATTCTTAGCTAAAGCTGAACCCCTTTTCTGGTAATAGAACTTCATTGAATGCAATCGGGGTTCACCTTTACCTTTTACATCGATATTATAATCCCTCAACGGTAACAGTACTAACAGAATGAAACAGTATACATGTACAGGGAGAGAAAATGTATGTCCGTACTCAAACTTTAAAAAATGTGTTTTATAAAAAATGAATAAATAAATATCAGTACAGGGTAATATAACTTAGTTGAGAATAGTAAACATAATGCCCAACGCTTTTATGGTTTACAAAACTGTACAGGCTTTTTATAGAAGTCCGTGGTTTTTCAAAGCAGCCTGCAAAATGAAATAAAAACTATTGATAACAAAATTACGTAATATCCGAACCAGCGGAATCAGAGTGCCAACATTTCTTTTAATTTTCAAACTATAATCTGATTTATTCAGATAGCATGTTTGGAAAAGTAGGGTGAAGTCATGATAGAATCTTACCACAGCTCTGACTGTTAGATTTGAAGAAAAGAGAGATTAGGGGGCTCATAGAATTTGACAACAGTTGTCTTACTAATACTTGATAATGATTTTTCGTGAATACGAAGAGACACCGACGAAAACTTATTAGAAATCAATTTTATTATAAAGAATGTTTGTCTCATTCATGAGAAGAATGAGATAACGACAATCTGGTACATTTGTCATTTGTTTCCCATGTTCAGAACCGAAGATTGGTCGGAGAATAGAGTTTTGCCTATGTGATGAGTCGGTTTGTATTGTTTCTCCATGCAAAATATTGGGTCAATGGGCTTTTATGTAGTTTATCGTGAAAGAGGCACATGTAAGCAAAGAACTAGCTCAAATACTATTATAAATACGTATTAGTGAATTAAGAATACTAATGAATAGTGGTGAAACAATATCGTTGAAAATACACACACACACACACAAACGTGCACACACGCACACAAACACACACACACACACATATATTAGGAGTCATATATACCTACCTTGCTACCTAAGGAAATGAATATTTTCTTGGGAGCCAGCATTTCGAATTTCAGCTGGGGCTGTTTATGTTCACATCGCATTCAATATCTTTGAAAGGGAATAAGTTCACTTCATCCCTAGATATGGGGAAATGTCTCAGCACTGGCATTACACAATAGTGGACGGAAAAATGAATGGTTGAGTGAGTATATGAACAAACTTCTCCCCCATAACTACCTTCCCTGCATATGCACATAGTTATCATAGTGTAGCTACATTCCCCTTTTCTCCTGTTGCTACTACTACGTAATTTTTTTTTCATCTGCACTTTTAGTATCAGATATAATAGTTTACAAAATTGTTAGATGAAGCATTGGACAACTTCTATTATAATGTAATACAAAGAATGCGTCTGCACACTTCCGTTTACCACACACATCGAAATAAACGGAGATAGTTGAGAGGATCTGAGAGAGGAATCGCAACGCGAAGACTGCGAATAATGCGGGGAGAAAGAGAAGGAAGCAGGTATGTAAGAGGACAGGGGATGGAACATATATATTAACGTAAAGAGAACGACTGAACTCGGCCATGGAGGGAAAAAGAAAAGTGAGGAAATAAAATGAAATGGACTTTATCTTTTGAGGGGTCTGTGTGTGGATGATTTGGCTGATTGTTTTTTTTTTTGTTTGTTTGTTTTCCAGATACTAAAATGCTTTTCCACACATGGCCATACCGCTAGAAAAGCAATAGGTATTTTAGTATTCAGTATTAAATCTGACTAGTATTGCCTTCGTCTTACATTTCTTTTTCTTTTTTTTTTTTTTTATCACAACTCACAGTTTGTTATTTTACGACCGTTAAATGAGCTGCGGGGACCGAAAATAATATATAAGTCACCTACAGATTTTGAACTCGCATACTTATCCGCCCACGATCATATACGAATACGTGTATACGTTTGTATTAGTGTATGTGCGCGTGCGTATGTGAGAGAGAGTGAGCGAGAGAGTGAGCGAGAGAGAGTGAGCGCGTGAGAGTGAGCGAGAGTGAGTGTGTGTGTATGTGTGTTGTTTTAAAATTCTACTCAGATTCGCCAATGTCTAACTTTCATCATCTATGTGTTTCTACTTCTTTCTCAATTGCATCTAATAAATATTTATGTGCATTTTCCCCAAAAGGTTACGACTTCCAGGCCTATTTAATGAAGATCATTCAAGGGATTCTCCAAAGTACGAAAACGGGTCTGGTCAATCAATCAATAGAAACCGTGGCGTGACCAACGTCTTTTGACAGCATGTTGTGTTGGGGATGATCAACCAATTAGAAAAAAGGGCTGATGAATGAATAAGTTACATCACCTTTTGTATGTCAATGATCTAGTCCGATTTTCAAAAAAAAAATCAAAACAAAATGAAACAAGAGTGAATGCTATCGGACACAGAATGAGAGAAAGATTTAGCAAAAACTTATATTGTACATTGAAATTCTCTCTAAAAAAAACCCATGGGTAAAAGCCAAAAGTTTCATCTATACATAATAAGGAGTAAAACTTTTAAATGCCATTTCTCTTACTCCACTGGTGCCGAAATACGCGCAACTTATACATAGCTAGCCAGCAAGCCAAGCCCACTTGAAAAATTGAAGAAAACGATGACAGTCTTGATTTGCAGTTTCTAATTTACCTTTCGGTATAAAAGGAAATATAAGATAAAAGATGGCGTCATTCGGGCTGAACTTGGAATAAAATCTTTACCTCGCCTAACTAGGGAAAGGATTCAAGCACGCGATCTAATGATGCATTTCGAATTTCCGGGTAAATAAGTCCCTGTCCAGGAATGTAAGTTTCGTGAACCTGCGTGCAAATTTAAACCACCTGTCTATTTAGCCCATCAAGCCAGACACGAATTCATTAGTAAAAATTCCAATGAAAGCAGAAATGGCAGGCGTACAAATAGATCGATGGATAGATAGACAGATGGATAGACTGATAGATCAGACATTGATAGTGATACACACTAATAAGAATATATACACAGACACACACACATATATATATACATATATATATATATATATATATATATATATATATATATATATATATATATATATATATATATATATATATATATTATAATTATTTGGAGGGGTTGAGTTATCTATGAGTGAATAGTTCAATATTGGGGACGGAGCATATGTAAATGTATGCTCAAAAATTCCAGTGCTTCATGGTGACTCGGTTTTCAAGTTTGTGCAATCGTCTGGCCATCTCTGTTGATCTGACAATTGTACTAGGTTGAAAATTGAATCAGTATGAAACACTTAATTTTCTGTGTATACCTATCTATATATTTTTTTTTGTGTATATATATATATATATATATATATATATATATATATATATATATATATATATATATATATATATATATTTATATATAATGTCAGATGGTATAATAGCAATAAAATTGGTATTAATCAACTGATATTGGTGAAATCTCCAGAATTTTTATATGATAAATGTACCATGTGAATTTCAGGTTATGATATTTGTTTGCATCAGTCATAACTCATTTGGTGGTGTGAGATTTATTATGCAACTGGAGGAATGTTCATCATATTGTGTATTAATATATATATAATAGTATAGTTATTGCTTTTAATTCTTGATTTAAGATATATAAAGATTGTCATGGATAGTAAGAAAGATATAACTTCAAAAGAGTAACAAGATATCGAAAAATTATTGAGCACTTATCTTCGTGAATAGTGAAAGAGTTGACCAAAATCATAGATCAATCAAAAAAGGAATTGAAAATATCTGAAAGATAAGACCAAGAAAAAAAGCTTCAAGAATGTTTTGAGAAACATAGGGTAACAAGCAAGAAAAGTTGTATGTCCCGTAATCGGATAGACCTAATGGCTGGGATAAAGATTAGGTCCTTCGTGGAAATGGTCCACCAACGAAACTTAGGAGTCAACAGGGGCTGTAATAATGTTTTAGACTCGTACTATAGGCAGTAACATTATAGAAGAAAAATGTCTTTGACAAGACGTTTCTTGAGTGGTATCAGTCACAACCAAGTACCTTCAAGCTAAAGAATATATTCGTGCAAGACAATGCTCCTACACATCTTGCAAAACATGACTCTAATGGAAAACGATATTCAAGCAAAGAAGATCTCTTGGAAGCAATAAAAACTGCTGCAAATAACGTGAAAGCTCAGGCAGTATAAGATGGTAATGGATTCAATGGATGAAGGACTGATGAAGCTTTTACAATGTCAAGGAGCCCATGTCAAAATGTAAAATGATAAAATAACAATTTATTCAGGTATTTGGGATACCATTTGAATCAAATAAGTTTATGTGGTCCATTTCTTTCGAATTTATCCATGAATAAAATATTTCACGATTTTATGATGCACTTAGTTTGATTGACACCTCTAAAGCAAGTTATTATCGATATTTTTTCTAATAAGGATATGTATTATAAGGAACTGAAACTCGCATCATATATTGCAAATATGAATATAAGCATAAACTGAAAGTTTTGCCAATATCGGTGGGTTAATACTAATCAATTGCGAAAACAATCACTTGCATACTAAAGTATCACATACTATATATATATATATATATATATATATATATATATATATGTATAATTACAAATTGTGTTATATATTTCGAAACTCAATTTGAAATGATCTGTTATTACACGGTAAATGTATCATTTGGCCGTGATAATATGAATAGAATAAGCTCTTTAAGAAAATGGCGATGCTGCAGGAATCAATAGGGTAGCTGCTTCAAAGTAGCATTACTCCAACCATTGAGCTTCACAGCCGCCGTTAAGACAGAGGCATAGATAACTGTTTTAACACCGAATTCTAATCTTGTTTATTTATGGTCTATATCTGCTCTATTTGTTTCTTTTAACACGACATATATGTTATTAAAAAATGTTTTTATATGACCCGACAGAATGATTATTAATTACGTTATATTATATTGAAACTCTCATTTAAATGAACTGATCCTCCGTTATATAATGCATCATCTGGCGTAGACAACATAAAAAAAAATTCCTGAATTATTCTTTCTTTTTTCGTTGCTGAGGCCAAATGATACATCATCCTTGTAATAACGGAAGATCATTTTAAATGAGAGTTTCAATATGATATAACGCAATCAATAATCACTCTGTCGGATTATATATCCATTTCTGAATAAAATACATGTGTGTGAGTGTTTGCATGGGCATGCGTGTTTCTGTAATGAAATTTTGATAGATAAGACAAACTGAAATATCTAACAAGACAGAGAAAGATGATCCTGAATGATACGTAGCACATGTCTCTCCGTCGATAAGTAGCCTACTTAGGACAATGGCGCCTTATTCCCCTTCAAAATATCCATTTTAGACCTCACACACTTATCCCAGCATCCTTTTCTCTTTTCAAAATATTTTGTCAAGTCTTCTATCAGAATCACCAATTGCCGCATTTTCCCTAACCTTGTCCATTGTGTGAAATTCTCCTGTACACTCACACACATACACACACACACACTTTCAACGGTAATTCTAAAAGTCATAAGTCGCGGGAAGCCAAATCTGGACTGTTGTGGGTCCGACAAAACTAGGTGATACGATATTTCGCCAAAAAAATCAATGTCTATCCACTTATCTAGTTGTTGGCTCATAGTGAATACGACGGCCACACAATACACGAACCCGTTCAAGAGCTTCTCACGTGCGACTGCATAAAACATGCGCGTGGAGGTAACTTGGTCGCCGAGTTTCATCATGGCCGCGCAAACACTTTTTCAAGAAATTCAGAATGACGATACTTGTCGGACTCGTATGTGACTGCCCCCTGTCAAGCTGGCTCATTGTTATTACAGATTCTTTGTTATTGTTGCTGTTTACATGGAAAAATTATTATGGGGGAGTGGTTTTACAAAATGCTCAATCAAGAATCCTCTCTTCTTTCAGATGGCATGCCTACAACGAAGCATTTTGTCGTGTTACTTGGTGATGGGATTGAGCGCAGATAGAAGTGAGTTTTTTTTCTCCAAAAGCATTCGAGCTGAATGTCTCCCAGCAGCCACACAGACACACATACGTACATCAATAATAGTCATTATATATATATATATATATATATATATATATATATATATATATATATATATATATACATATATATATATATATATATGCTATGTTGGATGGGGAATGTATCTGTAGCTAAATATATCGCTTAAATTCAGCCTTACTGACCGTCCAGTTCCGTAGCTCAAATATGGGGTATCGGCCTCCGGAAATGAAGGTTTCAATCCTACCTCGTGGTACTGGATGGGATAATGGAAAGCCTATAGCCACACTGAAGAGTTGTAATATAACGAAACAGCTGTCTGTGGATGACAGAGTAATACACACACACACACACACACACACACACACATATATATATATATATATATATATATATATATATATATATATATATGTATGTGTGTGTATATATATATATATATATATATATTTATATATAACTTACAAATCTAAATATTATAGCTAATAAATCTAACATAGCGTTGTAAATATTTGCTTACACACACACACACACACACACACATATATATATATATATATATATATATATATATAAACAAACATTTGCAAAACTATTCGATTTGTTTCTTCGTACATATATAATTTGAAATTCACTTTCTAGTTGTTTATTGAATATGATTTATTGTTATACTTCTTACTTCAGGAACATCATATCAAGTTTTCATTATTTCATAATTCTGACTGAAATTGTCTATCATATAATTTGTTATTTGTAGTTTTCGCAACTTTCTTTAGCTTTGCTTTCTGTAGGTACATTCCAGTGTCAAAGATGCTATTTTCCCCCAAAATTGAGTCCCGAATGTCCTACTGACGGAAGTTAGCTTTTTACCATAAGCCGATTCTAAACCCTGGGGAAGGTAGGTATGGTAGACAGTAACCTGAAATCTTGTATATGACCTCTGAATGGAGTGTATACATAATGCTTAGTATAGGATTGAAAATAAACAAAAGTTGATGAGTAAATAAACAAAACTGCGATGTGTTAGAGGGTTCAGCAGTCAATCTTATAATAACAAGACTCCCGTAATCGAATACTTACCAATCATCTGATGATGAGAGTCTATGTAGATTATAAGTGCTCCAGTGATCTACATGTCACAAAGCCACACACAAAAAAAAAAAAAAAATATTTCGGTAAGGTAGGTGAAAATGCTAAGACAATAATTTTTTCTTCTTCAAAGTTTTTGTAGTCATAATCGGGCATGTCCTTGATTCTGGAGCGTCCTCGAGGCCGGGTACTTCAAGTTAAGAAAATGAAGAAAAAAAAAAAAAGGAAAGAAAAGAAAAAAATATCTATTTGTACAGAGTTATGAAAAAAAAAGTTTTGCCTGTCGCCTTAATAATATCTAGTTTTAACATCTTTCGGCGATAGCAGTAATATTAGCGGAAGTGGTCGGAAAACCATGGAAGTGGGATAAAGCGAAAAAACAAAATGGTGGAAAAAAACAAAATGGAGGTAAAAAAAAAAAAATGGAGTAAATTGTGAAACGTTTCAACGAAACAGTTCACAGTAAATTGATAACAAAAAAAGTAAAAAAAAAATGTTTTAAGAAATTGTAGCGACGAAAAAACAAAACATTATAAGATTGTGTAAAGACAAAAAATATATCAGTTGTTTATTGATTTATTTATTCAATTTCTTATTTTATCTGGTTTGCTTGGAAAAATCAAATCATTTTTCAAGTCGCGTGTTGTGAATATAATGTGTAATCTATCAATTAATAATAATTTTTTGGGCTCTATATTTTTTTTGCTTTTTGGAAAATTTATGTAATTAAAAACAAATCTTTGTCTTATTATTATTCCTCCATTTCCTGACAATGATCGTTGGTATTTTTTTTTTTTTTTTTTGCTTCCCACTTTTTTGCTTCTTTTTATTCCCCTTTTCTTTTCTTTTCTCCCTTTCTTTTTTTCTTCCATTCTTTCTTCAGCTTAATCTCTTTCTTTCTTTACTTTATTCATTCGTTTGGTTCTTATCCTCTCTCTTTTCATCCTTACCATTTTATTTCTTCCTTTCTTTTAACTCCTGTACTCCTTCTACATTTCCTTCCTTTTTTTTTTTGTCTCCAAACTTGTGTTTTCTTTTCTTTCATTTGTTTCTCCTTTTCTTCTTGATTTGTTCGGTTTTCCTTCTATCCTATCATCCTTCCTTTCTTCCATCCTTTCTATTCTCCTTTGACTGTTTGGTCGTTTCTTTTGTCTTCGTTTCTCTTTCGTTGAGGATTCTTTGTCGTAATTCCTATTTGTTCCATACTTTTCTTTTTCCTTCCTTTTTTTCCTTCTATTTTTCTTTCATCCTTCTTTCTTTCCTTCCTTCTTCCAACACTCAGCCACGACCTCAACAGATTACAAATTATCGATTAATCTTCAATATCCGAATGGTGACATTTCACTAACGATTTAATTCCGTGTTTGGCGCCGATCTCCACCTAGGACGCCCGTGCCGCCATATTGCTTTTAAGCGACACGCACGCAAGTAATGGCGCCAATAAGACCTGTTGCGCTTAGATAGCTCTCTCTCTCTCTCTCTCTCTCTCTCTCTCTCTCTCTCTCTCTGTGGGAGACTAGCCTCAATTCAAGGTCTCTTTTTTATTCAAATCTACAAATCGCTTACCTAAACTTAATCTCTCTCTCTCTCTCTCTCTCTCTCTCTCTCTCTCTCTTCTTAATTGCTATCTCCTGGCTTCCTGCTTGAAGCATCTATCTATCTATCTATCTATCTATCTATCTCTCTATATATCTATCTATCCCTTCAGCTGTCTGTCTGTCTGTCGATCGATCGATCGATCTGTGTATATCCTAATTTGTCTATATCTGTTTATTTTAATATGCTTATATCCATTGATTACATCTCTTTATCCGTTCATATAATAAATGAGCATAACATGTGATATATCTTTACATTATATCTATATATTTCAATATGTCTTCATCTTGGGCTCTGAGAGAAGGAACGAGTTAAAGAAAATGGAAGGAAGAGCATAAAAGCTGATATTAAATAGATATATTGATGTATGGAACAACAGGAGAGAATGTTTACAAAAAAGAAAAAGAGATGATTCAATGACGAGGAGGTGAAATTGAAGTAAAGGGAGGAAGACAGCTATGAAGGAAACAGTATCTGTTCAGGATGAATAACGGAAAGAATCGTTAAAGGAGGACAGAAAGACAATTTCGGGAAAGGCAGAAAGGAAGAACGTAAAAAAAAGGCAAGGTTGACGAGATGAAAGAAAATAAAGATAGATTGATTAAGAAAGGTGTAACAGAAACAGAAATGCCGAAAAAAGAAAAAAGACGGAAATAAAGGATATTACAGACGTGAAGAGAGTTAATATTTAGGAGGCGAAAGTAAAGTAAAGAAACAAAGAAGGAAAGAGAGAGAGACAGACAGACAGACAGACAGACGGACAGAGACACAGAGAGAGAGAGACTGAGAGAGAATGCATTGATTGATGGCATGTTTCTTCGACTTCTTGTTACCAACTTATGACAATGTTTTCAGCACGTTTATTGGTATCTTTGAGAGAGCAACATACAATTAAACAAAATAAGCACGTCCTCGACTGAGTGTCACATATCACAGAGTTTAGAGCTTTGGTGTAACTATCTGTACTGCGTTTAAAAAAAAAGGATGCACGTCTGTATTAGGAGCACTACTCAAAATGCCATGTAGGGATCGTTAACTTTCAGTTTGGTTGAAAGTACCATTGAATTGATTTTTTAGACGTAGATAATTAGGTAGCCTGACACACTTGTAAGTTGACTTCTGATCTAAAATTTGCACTGCGTAATGTTCAATCTTAGGGACTAATTTTCACCACTGAATTAAGTCCATTGGCCAGGAAGGAAATTATAGATGATAATTGTTGTGTGAAATAAATACTTTTTTCATCTTTAAGCCATGGGCTTATTGATGTACCTGCGTTTTCTGTTTGTTTGGGTTTTTTTTCAAATTTACTTTCATAATTGAATTCTATTTTTAATTAATGTTAACGTTATTACTATCATTCAGATTTGGGGGATAGCCGTTTTTCTATATTGTGAACATTTTGACGCCTAAAAATACAAAGAAATTTAATTGGAAGGAAATGAAATTGAACGAACATCTTACGTCCAGATTCCTAGCAAAAAAAAGAAAAACGAAAAAAAAAATAATACATTGATGAGACTGAAAAACATTCGACCATGTGTATGTTTCTTGAATTTTCCCACTCAAATTGTTGAGTCTGCAGTTCAAAGGTCAAACGTGACCTGTCACTCACGCTTAGATAAGGAAACCAGATAGTCGCACTCGCTTGAACCCGGCGGTTCTGTACTCGGGGTCAAAAAATGATGAGAAACGGTAAAGGTTGTAGCTCATCTGGCTACATCGTTTTTGTTGTATTTTTTTTTTTTATCATGTTTTTGAAATAAAGGTTCGGAATGTATTATTCTCTGTCCTTCCAGTATATGTTTATGTTTCCAACAAATTACACAGCGTTTTTATTTTTTTTTTTTCGTTTTTTTTTTCAATATTAAATTTCAGCCTGAATATTTGAAAAAAAAGAAGAAAAAAATCCTGTTTGCAGCCTTTTGATTAGATATATCACTGATATTGGATTTTGATCGGGGAAAAGTCACTGGAATCACTCTCTCCTGAATTTGTATGTCTTTTTGCTTGTTTCATTATTGTTATCAAATCACCAATATTGTAATTCTTCCCTTGTAAATGAAAAAAGACATGTTTTCTGTGTTCTTCTTTTTCTTCCCCTTCTTCTATTCTTGCTATCCTCACGGGTTTTTCTGCTCCCTCCATTTCTTCCCGTTTCAGATTATACGCTTTCTTTCAACTATTTTCTATTTGCTTTATAGATATTTGTCAGACATAACATCATCATCATCATCATCATCATCATCATCATCATCATCATCAGTCTTTTAACGTCCGTCATTGGACACAGACCTTCCCAAGGATTTACCACAATTCTCTATCATGGGCGTTGCGTTGCAAGTATTTCCTGAATCTGTCTAGTTCATCTCTCCATCTTGTGTTCTGTCGGCCTCAGTTTCTCGTGTGATCTCTAGGGATCCATGTTGTGAGTCGTGATGTCCATCGGTTGTCTTCCATTGTTGTAACATGGCCTGCCCATTGGCATTTGAGTTTTTTTTTAATTGCTTGTTGCGCCGTAGAAGAACGTAGCGAGAACTGAGCTTACCACAATCGGAATAGTTTTCTTCATCATTCTCTCCTGCTTCTTAATTCTCTTTTCGTCAAACTCCCAGAGTTGACTTATATTTATGGCAATTAGTCAGACCTGGAATTTAAGCTGTCTGAATTTAAGACATGAATGAAAGAGAGAGAGAGAGAGAGAGAGAGAGAGGAAAAGAAAGATTCTGTGACGCCGTGTAGTGTCAATTTGCGTTTCTGAGCTCTCGGTATTTTTCTTTTTTGTAAAAAAAAAAAAAATACTTTTTTTATTTTATAACTAGTATATATATATATATATATATATATATATATATATATATATATATATATATATATATATATACATATTATTTACCTTTCTTTTCGGTGAAAACTACTAAGCTACCATTGATATCATTAAAACAGTCAATATTGTAATGAAACCATTAAACAATGTAAGAACATGCGAATTTAAAAAAAGCAGTAGATATAGGTTGATTGAGGTAATCGTCCATAACTTTTATTTACAATTACTAATAAATATCAACTTCTAGTAGTATTTTAGTGGTTGAATGTTCTAGGGCGTATTTTTTTTCCTGGCTTTCGGGGTCAGTGACGAATTAACCATTTGGCTGAGTAGATCTTTCTTTTCTTCCTTGCTTTCGACGCTGGTGGGAGATCAACCATTTGGCAGAGTAGACTTTTTCTTTTTTCCTTTTGCCAAACTCTTTACTTACTATTGAATTTTGACTATTTCCGTGTGTTAGAATCACGGATGACAATGGTAAGAAGGAAAAGATACAGTGAACTACGTAAAAACTGACGAATTCACTCCCACTTCTAGAGCCTAACTCAGGTTGACTAGTTTTACTGAACTTATCTGCTGGAATTATTTTTCCATATTTTCTAATTGATTGCCCTTGATCCTTGCAGCCAAAAGATCTTGGTTCAGCAAGGGTTTCCATTGAATGATTAACCAGACCTATTATTATTATTATTATTATTATTATTATTATTATTATTATTATTAAAAAAAAAGATGGAAGAAAAACAAGACTGCTTTGATTTTTTCAAAATTTGATATAATAAATATAATGAAAGGAAATTGAAATTTTCGATATCTCGTATATTTTCTTCCTGGAGAGAGTGAAACTCATATCTACACTGTGACGTGTTTAGACAAACGAACAAACACACCTTTGACTCAAGTATCTTTATGTATAGATTATCATTATAATCTCCACACTAGATGAACTGTTTCCGGTGTCCTTGCAGACTCCAGCATCTCGTGGGTGTGGTGAAGTGTCGGTTCTCTTTAAAAAAAACTTCGATTCTTTCCATTACGCCCCTAGAACTGTTCTGGGAGAGCTGATTATGGATATGACCAAAAACTGATGAGTGCGTTGGGCACAAAATATTAACATTCACCAGATATGCTCTTTTATTCCCTTTTTTATGTATTCATATCCCTCTTTATAATGTTTTTTTTAATATTGAGCACTGTGATCAACGGATAAAATCTGCTTTCTATTTCTTTATTTTCGTATTTTAACAAATTGAAAATTTATCATGAATTATATATATATGTGTGTATGTGCGTGTGTGTGTGTGCATGTGTGTGTGCGTGTGTGTTCATTGAAAAATGCTCAGCTTAGTCTGGTTCAAGGTTGCAATTATGGGGTTATCAGTAAGAATCGAACTCACTGCGCTTGCTAATAGTCCATTAGACTAGCTGACTAGCCATGGGTCCATCGTGGTTGAAAGGTATTTACGCTCAAGTTGGCCAGGTAACAAGGCCACAATTATGGGACACCCATTTTAGGATCGAACTCACTGCATTATCTAATGATCTTCCCGACCATGTGTGTAAGATACACGCCCATGTTGCATAGCATATAGTTATCCTTAAAAGAGTAACGAAGAATCATTGAATATGCTGGGACACTCTAGACTGTTGGAAACTTACGCTGAAAAAAAATCAATATGTATTTCAAATGTCTTAAGTTCAACAGACAGTGTGTCATCAGTTTTACCTTCCTATTGGTAACCACCCTGACAGTAAAATAAGAGGTGCCTATCATGTTTACTTTTGGGTCATAACTTTACGAAGTGTGAGAACGTTCAACAGTTATCGTTTCCGAGCATCGCAACAGGAAGTGAGCGACCTAGGACAACCGGGTAAAACAGAAGGGTAATTGATCTTTGAAAACCCAGGGGGCAACTCTGTTTACAGACAATGTGCTGTCGCAATGTGGCAAAAGACTAAGCAGTAATTCACATATTTTGATATTAGTCTGTGCCATAGATCAGTTCAGTTTTCTTTGGTTTGCTTGGTTTTTTTTTTTTTTTTTTTCGTCTATTGACATTAGGGGAGCTTAGTTTTATTCTACTTCTTCCATTGAAGATCGCTTTGGGTTGTATTGTAACAGATATCATATCAGTACGCTTTTTTCTTTATTGGAGAATTGTTAAAATTGGTATAGTTTTGTTTAATGAAACAAGAATTATACATTTTCTGCATTATGTGTCCTTTTTAATTTTTAAGTACAAGTATGACCAAAATGCTAAAGAATTTGACAACTTTATGGAGGAGGTACTGTGGATGATTGAATTTCTAAAGTGGTTTGCGAAGATCTGTGCTGGAGATCTTCAGTTGAAAGATCCCCCCATGATCGTATAAACCAGTGCACTATCCCTGGGGAACATCGTTGAATCATCACACTCAAAAGATTTTACCTTTCAGCAAATAAACAAATAACAGATATGACACAAAAGAATTTCAAAAGCTGAACGTTGTAGCTTCGTTGAATATACCTCAAACTAGATTAAATCAATCAAATCAATGGCATATTTTTCCAGATCAAATAGAGGAAACAATTATCGAATCAATGAATGTCGAAGAAAAAAATATGGAATCACTTTCTATTTTCCATTTATAACCCCCCCCCCCAAAAAAAAAACAACAAAAAAAAAACACGAGCCTAAACATGCAAATTAGTCGGTAGTTATAAGCGAGTGTTTGCAGATCTTAACGAGCTGTTGGACTTGGCTATTTGAGAGGAAGCGTGGCTTCAATGAGAGGAGTGTCAACTAGAACAATGGAAAGTATAACAAAGCTGCTCCATGATGGGAATCAACACGAAGTGTGGCAAAAGTTACTGGTTGTGCCCAGTCAGCTGCATCTAAAATTTAGTTTTTAAGTATAAACAAAACGGGAAGGTTATTAAAGGAAAACATGCGGGTGGATCCCGGAAGTCATCAAAGTGTCAGGTTAGAAAAACTCGATGCAATGTATTCAAAATAAAAAATGCACAACAAAACAAATGAAAATCAAAATGGTGGAAACAGGTGTCAATGCTTGTTCATCATCATCATGATCATCATCATGATCATCATCATCATCATCAGTCTTTTAACGTCTGTCGTTGGACCTAGACTTTCCCCAGAAACCACTACATTTCTCTATCATGGCCGTCGCAGAGCCAGTATTTCCTGAATTTGTGTTGTTCATCTCTCCATCTTGTGTTCTGTCGGCCTCGGTTTCTCATGTGATCTCTGGGTATCCACGTTGTGAGACGTGATGTCCATCGGTTGTCTGCCATTCTTGCATCATGGCCTGCCAATTACTATTTCAGTTTTTTTTTAAATAGTTTCTATGATGTCTTGGACTCCTGTTTTCTACCTGATATACTCTGCTGTCTTGTGATCTCTCCATATGAAGCCCAGTATGATTCTCTCATGCGCACGTTGCATGCTTCTCAGTTTGTAGGTCTATCTCTTGGTCAGGTTCTATGTTTCAGCTCCATAAGTGACTATCGGGAGGATGCATTGGTTGTATACTCTCCTTTTTAGGATTATTGGGATCGTCTGGTTTTGCTCTGCCAAAGGCTTGCCATCCCAAAGTGATTCTTCGCTTGATTTCTTCCTCTTTTGAGGATCTCATGCAGATTCGTTGTCCTAGGTAGATTTAGTGGTCTACCTTGCCGAGTTCTACATCTTCTATCTTGACAGTTATGCCCTTATTCTCAACATGATTGTAGCACATTTTTGTTTTACCCGAATTCATTTGTAGGCCGACTTTTTTTGCTTTCTGCGTTCAAATCATCTAGCATTAGTTGGAGATTTTGACCAAGGATGCTTGCAGGGCATATTATTGGGTCGATATTCTATGCCACAAATTTTGAAAATAGAGGAATCAAAACCAATGCTTGTTACAGAGCAGATAAAAATCAGCTCAATGAAATGGGATTCACGAAGAGAAAAGTCGAACGAAAACCGGCATCAAAATTCAAACGGAAGAAAACAAGGTTACTGTGAGCTAAGACGTAATCATGGAGTGCAGATGATTGGATGAAAGTGATATTTAGTGATGAATCACGAAACTACATTTGCCAAAGCAGTTATGCTGGAGCTTTTGTCGGATACCGTCCAAACATATCATATATAAAGATGACTACCAAATGCGAAACAAGCACCTTTCTTCAACCATTTGTAGCATCGAATTGCATGACAGGGGAGATGAAAACCATTACCTCAACAGTCAATACATTGGTGTACATTGGAATAATTTTTCTATGTGATAATGCATCTTGCCACAGAGCAAAGAGAGTAAAAGCTTTTCATTACGAAAGGGATATCAACCCAATAACATGCCCTTAAAGCATCTTTGGTCTCAGTCCCATAAAAAACCAATGATAAGATTTTTTTTTTATGAAAACGCTTCATCAGGCAAACGCTTCACCCGTCAATCACATAACCAAATTAGCAGTTTTTAGTACACACATTGATATAGGTATACATGCATATGTGTATACTTATGTAAGTTGTTCGGTGGCCAGAGCGGACATGTATGCGGGTGCGAGATGACATACATATACATCAATTAATTGGAAGAGTTGCCAACCCTTGATAAGAACGAATGGTCAACCATTTTGAAAGAGTTACAAAGAATAAACAGTTGGAGATGGAAGCCCTCTCGGGGGCAGACGCATCTGACCCGACTTGCCGACTTCGCATGAGCCACAGTTAGATAACCTGTTATTAAGAGACAAAGGTGGAGTGAGTCTTTGACTGTGGGGGACAGAAAGGTCAAATAGGGAGAAGAACCAAGAAGTTGCTCAGTAGTTTTTTTTACGCGAAGTTAGAAAGCCGCCCAGGATTATTTAGGGAAATACGTTGAAGCGAGATAAATTCTCCTTCATTTATCGTAAGGATGGCTTCAATTGAATTTATTCACATGAGCGTGTAGATGCGTCATGGTATTATTTCTAAGGTAACAGTTATGCAGGGGTAGACAAAACGCCATCTTGTCACCTATTCCACTTTTTCCTTTCTTTTTGTTTCGTTTTCCAACTCACTTATTCTCGGACTTCATCTTGCACCTTGTTATCTGTTGTTCCCTGTTCGCTCCACAACGCATTTGACTCATAACGAACTTTTTGATCGAGCCTACACTATGCGCATATGAAGCACATGGTAATGCAATAGGTGCCTGTCTTGGTACTCTAACTAAACATCCGATAGAAGGGTGCATAACCAATGCATCCTCCCAATAGTCGCTTATGGAGCCGAAACATGGTATCTAACCAAGAGACAGATCTGCAAATTGAGAACCATGCAACGCACACATGAAAGAATCATGCTCAACCTCAAATGGAGAGATTGCAAGATATCACAGTATATAAGGAAGAAAACGGGAGTCCGAGACATCATGGGAACTATTAAAAAAACTTAAATGGTAATGGGTAGGCTATGTTGCAAGAATGGCAGACAACCGATGGACATCACGTCTCACAAAAAGGATCCGCAGAGATCATATGCAAAACCGAGGCCGACAGAATATTAGATGGAGAGACGAGCTAGACAAGTTCAGGAAGTACGGGCTCCACGACGCCCATGATAGAGAACTGTGGCGAATCCGGACATTAAAAGACTGATGATGATGATGATGATGATGATGATGATGATGATGAATAACCTGATAATGGCTATATGTATATCTATATATTATTGTATCATCCACAGACAGCAGTTTCGTTGTATTACAACTCTTCAGTGTGGCTATAGACTATCCATTCTCTCATATATATATATATATATATATATATATACGCACACAAATGAATCAGTGACCCCGAGTTTCATCCTGCTTCGATCGTCAGATCATGTGCTACTATTGCATCAGTGAGAAGCTCGTAGTTACCTAGAAGTACTGATTTGTCTGTGTATATCCAATGACTTTTTCATTTTCCACACATAAAATACTCATATATCGAAAATGGATGTATACGATCCGATAGAATGATTAAATATTGTGTTATATCATTATAGACACGCTTATTTGAAATGATCTCCCGTCATAACATGGTTAATGTATCACTTGACAATTATTATTAGTATTGGTGTGTGTTTAGGAAGTTATGGTGTTTAGATGTTGTTGTTATCGCTAGGGTAGTGTTCTAGAATATCTGTGTAAGTGTTCCGTGTTATTAGAGCTGTTTACTTTGATTTCTTTTGCTAATTTGTGTTGTTAAATTTGATGTTAAATCCATTGATGAGTGTATTTTAAGGCATCTCATCCTCATATCTTCATGGGAATCAAGAATATTTTTAACCTTATTAGATGTAGTCTTCTCTATCTGATCAATAATAGTGAATTCACATCATCTAAGATTAAGATCAAGTAGGTAGGAATGTTATTCTATTGAGAGTAAATTGTTGTAGTTGGAGGATTTTATTATTTGTCAAGTCTGATAACAGCCAATCCGATTTGCTTATGTATTGTATTTTACATTGAGTGCATTCAATGAGATAGATAATATTGTTACTTTTGCAGTTGGAACCAAGGTAGATATTAAAAGCTTTTTTGGTGATGGAGCTGGAGAAGGTATCAGGATGTTCAAGGTGTTTGCAGCATAGAATATTTTTACTGTTGCATGGTTGGCAGAACTTTTTGTTTAAGGATACTTTTTTCTGTGGAATACTTTATCATCAATTATTATGCTCCTGCTTGTTATATCTTTGATGTTCTTAGGTCTACGGCAGGAAAGACCGCCAGGATTGTGGAAGATTTCTTTAAAGATGGCCCACCAATTCTTGATAATTTAGGAAAGTGGGGTTGAATGTATCATGGGATGTAGTTATAAGAGGTATGTGGTCTGATTTGTTTGTGTGGGTCAATCTAAAGGTGTTATTTCTGGTATTGTGATGGATTTATTGATTTGATTTTCCAAGTAAGTTTCTTTGTGGAATGCTGTATAAGGTTGTCCACATGTATTTCAATTTCCTTATCTTCGGAGCAAATTCTTCTAATTCTGAGTGTTTGTCAGAAAGGTAAGTTGTTTGGTTGTATCTATTGTTATATATATATATATATATATATATATATATATATATATATATATAGTCTAAGAGGACAATGGTTTCGGTTGATTTTTTATAGTCGAATTTAATAATGTCGTGTCTGGGATTAAGGTTTTTTAAAAACTTATCTGGTAGAGCTTTTCTGCCTGTGTATATGAATGAAATGCCGTCGATATATCTATCGTAGAATGGGCAGTCATTGTTAATCTCTAAAAGCTATTCGCTCTTGAAGGTGCCACGACTGTGACCATAGCACAATCTTCAATTTGTGGGAAACGTCTATTATTAAAGTGAAAACTACTGAGTGTGAGGACAGTGATGGTTTCTGCTTTAGATTCTTTTTCAATATGACAATCTAGGCTTACTTTTAAGGCTAGAATTCCTTCATCGTGTTGAATGCTAGATTTAAGATTTAGGGATGTAATATATACATATATATATATAACAATAATGTCATCTACAGAACTGTGCGGTCGAAATTTAGCGATATCTTTTTTTATGCATAATTCGCTATCTACTTGAGTGTTCTATTCAACAGTTATAAGAACGTTGTATGAATATTAACACGTGTATTTGGTAAATGTGTGGATGTGTGGATGGGCACTACATTAATCATGGCCAAAGATTTGACAAACATTGCAAAATGATGTTTGTCTCCATGTAACTTGAATAGACGTTATCGGGAGGATAACATACTCACTGCTATGAGGGGATCTTGCCACCCAGTCCGCAAATGGGATAAAATATCAAGAAATACAAGAACATCTATCTTTCAATCTATCTATTAAAATATACACACCCACTTACGCTCATGCACACACACACACACACACTCGTACATATGACTCGAATATATATATATATATATATATATATATATATAACATGGAAATTAAAGGTCTATTACAGCAGGACGTCTGTTTTGCTATACAAAATTATTGAATGAGATTTTCTATTTCCTATCTATCTTTCTCTCTATCTATCTATCTATCTATCTATCTATCTATCTATCTATCTATATATATATATATATATATATATACATATATATATATATATATATATATATATATACATATATATATATATATATATATACATATATGTATATATATATATATACATATATATATATATATATGTATATATATATATATACATATATATATATATATATATATATATATATATATATATATATATATATATATATATATATACGTGTGTGTGGCAATTCTTAGGGTAGAATTGTCCGTCTACTGATGCATTATATTTATGAATACGTGTGCGTATGTGTGTATATATATACATACAATTTTAATCATGGAATGGCTTTCCTCTAAGAAAATGATATTCATAGAAAATGAGGTTATTTACTTCCTTGTGGAATGATTTTGAGATCAGTTCGAAAAGCTCGGCAAGATTTGAGGAATGCTCAGTAACTTGACAGATCAGCTGGAATTCGTCGGACTGTTGGGTAGCTCCTTATACACGAAGTAAACGTATTTTGTGCATATTGTGAATAAGCTTAATTTTAGCCTGCACGTGCTTTCCATGCTATTTCTGGCAACAGAGGATATATTGCATAACATAGGTATGGATTTCTGTCTGTTGAAGCGAGTGAAGGTTTGGTTAATAATAAAGGGAAAATTCGATGTACGCCATTTTTAAAAAAAACTTTTGCGAAAAGAGGCAAAAAGCGTAAATATCTTTTAGCATTTGTTTTGCAGTGAGCCGTTATAGAGGCAGCATGTACGATATCCTCTCTCTCTCTCTCTCTCTCTCTCTCTTACACCCCATTCCCATGTACCTTTCTTCATCAGAAACTGCGGGGACCCAGCCTATCGTACCCTTATCACCATTTTATTGACCTAGGAGCGCTCAAAAATGTGTTTCCATATAAACTAATGGCAATTGCTTCTTCGCTGTACACCATTTCGCCTTACAAAAGTTTTTACGAGAACACTCTACGTTTGGATAGCGGGACAAATCCTGGACCTTATGTAAAATCTCACATTGAATAAAATAATTGAGAGTCAAGTACCGTTGCTGAATAAAACACGCTTAAAAGCTAAGATGCCTTGATGCAAGAGTGTAGTCCCCGGAAGAGGAGTTTGGAGGCAACACTTCTCCTGCTTAGGGTGTGCCCTGCGTCTATGACAGTGCGTTGCCATCCAAACGCTATTTTCGTGTACATTTTTTTTTAGTTTCATAAAAGCCACTATTCTCTTCAGGCTAACTTTCGTTTAGCAAAGACAGGTATGAATGTGCGTCTGTCGTTAAAGCGAAGTGGCTTGGCGAAAAAAAAACCCTCCCTTAAAAACAACTTCCAACCATTGCTTTCGTATACAAATGTGCCTGCGTACACATCTCCTCCATCTCTTTTACATTTTCTTTCTCTTTCTCGCCTCCTTTCTCTCTCTTTCACTTTCCTTCTTTCATATTCTCTTTCTAGATTTCTTTCTCTCACCCCCCCTCTCTCTCTCACTTTCCTTCTTTCACATTCTCTTTCTCATCTCCTTTCTCTCTCCCTCTCTCATTCTATATCTCTCTCATTCACTTTCTTTGCTTTGTATTATCCTTCTCTCTCTCTCTCTCTCTCTCTCTCTCTCTCTCTCTCTCTCTCTCTCTGAGGGATGGAGGTGTAAGTTTATAGCGAGAAGCAAAGCTCCGGACTTATGATTGCATGGGTAATTTTATTTGATGAGTTTCGTGTCTATATTAATGTGTATGGTTCGAGGTTAAAATTTTATTGATTTTTTTTTTTTTTTTTTTTTTTACCATCGTTCAATTAGTTCGAAGTTCGGGACGTAGAATTAGGAGAAAATGGGATGGAAATAGAAGAAAAAACTGAAGGTAAAAAAAATAAATGTTTTTCAATTTCCCGAGAACGGAATAGTTGAATGAGTTTCTTGCTTCGAATAAAGCCAGTCCCATATCAGCGCCATCTTAGCGTAAGGATTCACATTGTGAGTTAAATTGAACGATGTAACGCTGGAAAATTTGGGAAAATTACTTCATGAGGTTGGTTGCTATGGATTCTGTAGTAGTGAGAAAGAGCGGGAAAATACGTTGAGAAAGTTTTGATTTTTTCTTTTTTTTTTTCAAGAAAATCTATGTTTAAGAGATGGAAAAATTAAGGAAATTTGAAGTTGGACCGCAAACAATTACTACGGAATTATTTTTGTAAGTAAAGGTAGAAGAAAGAAAAAAAAAAGAAAGAAGAAAGATGGGAATTAAGATAGTGGAAGAATGAAAAGCCGAGAAAAGAAAATGAAAAAATTTAAAAAAAAAAGGATTTTTTCTGAAAGAAATAGAAGAAAGGAAGGAAAGCAGAGAAGAAAAAATTATTTTCAAAAATAGAAGAGGATAAGCAAGGGAAGGAGGGAGAAAAGAAGATAGTAAGGAAAGAATGGAAGGAAAAAGAGAAGATAGCAAAGGAAGAAAGGGGGAATTGGAACTTGAGAAGGATGGCAAAAGAGAAGAATAAAGAAAGAAAGAAAAGGTGACGAAAGAAAGAGGGGAAGAGGGGCATTGGGAAAGATGGAATAGATGGAAGGAAAGGCAGAAGAAAGAAAGAAAGAAAGAAAGAAAGAAAGAAAGAAGGAAAATATTTTCTAAGCTATATATGACACAAAGTCGTAAGTGAAGGGTACCTCCTAAGAATCGAACGCACCACAATAGTAAAGACAGACCGTAAAAAACATGCTAACCTGAACACCATGTTGTGGGACCCTTGATATTACTAAACTTATATTAGTACGGCGCAAAGCCGTAAGAGAGTGTTACTAAGTGGCAATTGAACTCACTGCATTGGCAATGCTCTGCCAGATTTATACTGTTTAGATACATTTAGAAACCGTCATTCAAAACTGTCATCAAAACTGCCAACCGGTTTCTTCAGTTTTTAAGTTGGGCTGGCTGGCTGTCTATGCATATATGTATCATGTGCTAAGACCGCACCGAGGGAACTAGAGGGTTAGAAGTTGGAACATTTACTCTTCATCGAGAAAAAAAAACTTCTTTTTTTTTTCAATGTCGGTTTGCAATGTAAGTGTATGTTGAATTTTCTGTTGATCACCCCAAACACTTTGGTCACGTTAGAGTTTCTATCCATCAACCTGACCTGTTATTGAAATTTACTAAGCTTGGTATGAGGCCACAAAACTCATTCTCAACACCCAGCACTCTCTCTCTCTCTCTCTCTCTCTCTCTCTCTCTCTCTCTCTTTCCCATATATATATATATATATATATATATATATATATATATATATATATATATATATATACGGATTCGCTACACCGTTCTTTCACCATATTTAAAGCTCTGGTTAAAACTAAACTTCATGTTGAATGCTTCGAACACTTTATGAAAAAAACCAACCACTCACTGGATATTGAATTACTGACTTTTTTTCTTTGGTATACATATATATATGTATAATCATGCTCAACCTTACATGGAGAGATCACAAGACAACACAGTATATAAGGAAGAAAACGGGTGACCGTGACTTCATAGAAACTATTAAAAAAACTAAAATGGCAATGGGCAGGCCATGTTGCAACGATGAAAGACAACCGATGGACATCACATTTCGTAACATAGATCCCTAGAGATCATATAAGAAACCGAGGCCGAGAGAGCACAAGATGGAGAGATGAACTGGACAGATTCAGGAAATACTGGCTCCGCGACGCCCATGATAGAGAATTGTGGCGAATTCCGGGGAAGGTCTCTGTCCAACGACAGACGTTAAAAGACTGATTATGATCCCATGTTAGTTTTACTGCTGATAGATGTTTTCGTTTCTCCCTCTGCCACTTATATTCTCTCAATGACAAAAATTCAAAGTAATTCAGTTCATAGTGAAGGGAAGGTCACTTCTACGATTACTTTTTTCTCAATGACAAAGATTCGACGAAATTTAGATCATGAAGGAGGCAGCATGAAACGGAGGATTAAGATATGGATACATGACTGAGCTAAAATGAATGAGTTTCTAAAATAGAGTGAAAACTAATTATTCAATTCTTTTTTGTTTGGGGTGTGAAGTATTGAAAACCATTAGTTTTGATTTTTGACTGTAATCAAACTTTATCTTAATTTCTTGTTGATTTCTTTGATCAATACTTCAGAAAAGCCCTCAATCTACGACAGTCAGTAAAGCGCACATATTGGAAGTAAAGTGTAACTAATATTTTGTTGTTTTTTTTCTTGAGTTGCTTTGGGTAAAAAAAGAATTGGAAAAAAATATTTTTCACTGATTAGACATTTGAAGTTATGTTTTTCCCGGACAACGCCAGGTAGTCCTGTTAGTTTACGAATAATTAAACCCAAAATAGCAACATAGCTACACCCTTTCTCTCTCTCTCTCTCTCTCTCTCTGCCTCCCTCTCTCCCTCTCTCCCTCTCTCACACTCTCTCTGTATATATATAAACAAAAACATTTTCTAAAAGCAAATCGTCGAAGTCAGTCACCAGTTTTAAAAAAAATGTTCTCGTTTGTTTATATATATATATATATATATATATATATATATATATATATATATATATATATATTCAATGCTCTTCCATAGGAATGAAGCACTCTAGTGGATGAGGAGTTTCTGCGTAAAAATGAATATATCGCTTAAATTCAGCTTTACTGACCACTGTAGTCCGGTCCGATGTGAGGGTCTCAATTCTGCCTCGCGGTACTGGATGGGTTAAAGTCTATAGCCACACTGAAGAGATGTAATACATCGAAACAGCTAGATGACACAATGGTATATATACGTATATATATATATATGTATATAGCAGCCCCATTTCCTTGGGCGAGTTATATATTAACCGTGTAACGACGGTAGATCATCTCAAAACAAATTTCTAAATGATATAACGCAATTTGTATTCCATTTCGTCGAACCAAATATGTCCATTTCTTAATACATAAGTGTTGCGTTGAAATAGACGAATAGACCGGAGATAAACGAGATGAAATTCGGTGTGAAAGCGGTTAATGGGCCTTTCCATAACCGGCGGCTGTTTAGCTTAATGATAAGAGCATCGCTACATTGAAGCGACTTCCATATATTAAATACATATAAATAGAGACCAGAAAGATATAAAGCTTTGAGTTCTAAACAAGAAAAAACTTATTCAAAATTTTATTTGTATCACTTCAGTCACTTATTACCCAATATCTGTCAATGCAATTTATGTCACTTGTGTGTACGCGCCTGCGTGTTTGTGCGCGCGTGTGTGTGTATATACGGGTGTGCCTGGCTTTTGGGAAGTTCATTTTACACCATTTTGCCGCTTTTACGAAAAAAGGTGAAGAGTGAAAAAAGTGATCGGTGTTTACTTTGCAGCGAGCCGTCATAGAAGCGGCGTGCATTCTTTTCCTCTCACCCTCCTGTACACCGGTATACAATACTTCTAATAGACCATCACCAACACATTCGGTGAGGGAACGATCAAAATAAATTCTCATATATATATATATATATATATATATATATATATATATATATATATATATATATATATATATAAGCACCACTTATTGTATATTCATGTTGGAGTCAATTTACCCTTGTACACAAATTTAAGGCCCGTTTGAAGGTCATTAAAACATGAAGAAACAAACGAAGAAACATTCGCCGTTTCTATAGTATTATTAGAAAATACATATGTATATATATATATTCGTATATCGAGTAGAATAATTATAAATATATACATATATGTGTGTGTGTGTATATATATATATATATATATATATATATATATATATATATATATAAGTGTGTGTATGTGTGCGCGTATATGGGAGTGTGTGTGAGTGTAAATCGTAACTTTGGAATGTGGTGCCATGATTTGATGAGCCCGTTACTTGAAGATGGAAAATTTAAACCGAAGAAAATGTGCTTGGAGCTAATTCTCGATGTTTCAGGGCCAGCTAAATGATGTAAGTGTTATCTGCGGGCAAAGTGTAGACATCAAAAACGCTGTCTCGGCGCCTTCTACTTCCTGGGCCGCCATTCTTGGAGGCGACTGGAGATAAACAAGCGATAAGGAATTACACTAATGGCAAATAAATTATTGACAAGCCAACAACACAACAACGATAATAACAATGATAATAATAACAGGTCTGGTTAGTCAGCCGTTAGAAAACCGTTGTGTGATCAACATCTTCTGACAGCATGCCCTGTTTGGGATGATCAGCTAAATGATTGGAAAAAAGTTATTTCACTTGCCTTTCGTATTCTCACTAAAAAGTCCGAATTTTCAAAATACATGCGTAAGGAACCTTACACCTTAAGTTGACCCCAGCCCCTGTGAAAAAAAATCAGTCAAGGAAGTAAGTTTACAGAAAAAAGTCTTCCTTAGACACGAGGATTATACATTTAAATTTTCAGCCATGTGGCTCCATTGGTGTAGCCTGTACGTATGATACATTTATAGCCAACCAGATAGACCCACTTGAAGACACCTAATTCGACAGTTTTGATTGCCCTTTTTAATAATAATAATGATAATAAAAATAATAATAATAATAACAACAATAATAATAATAATATTAATAAAAAGAAGGTGGCAGGGGGTTCATCAGCATAGAAGACTGTGTCCAGAGAGCTAAAGCAGTCCTAGAAAGGTATGCACGAACGAATAGCGAAGAAATCATAAAGAGTGCGAGAGATAGTGCAACAAACAATAAAGTAGAAAACAATGGAACAGCACAGTAAACAAGAAAAGAAAGATGGGGAGAGAAAAAATTGTATGGCGAGTTTAAAAGGCCGATACAAGATGTAGCAGACGAGAAATCATGGACATGGTTACGAAAAGGAAACCTGAAGAGAGAAACGGAATCGCTCATCATGGCAGCCCAAAACAAAAGCATCAGGACAAACTACATAAAAACAAAAATTGACAGAACACAGACAAACAGCAAATGCCGCATGTGCGGTGAAAGAGTTGAGAAAGTAAACCACATAACTAGTGAATGTAGCCAACTCGCCCAGAAGGAGTATAAGCATAGACATGATAGAGTAGCAACGATGATACACTGGGAACTAAGCAAACAAATGGGATTCAACCATGTGGAAAAGTGGTATCAGCACAAGCCAGAGGCAGTTTTGGAGAATGGCAACCACAAACTACTCTAGGACTTTGACATCCAAACTGACCACCTCATCCAGGCAAGAAGACTGGACTTGGTAATAGTAGACAAAAAAAGGAAGGCCTGCCAAATAGTAGACGTGGCTGTACCTGCAGACCATAGAGTGAAAAAGAAGGAGAGTGGAAAACGGGAAAAATACCAGGACCTAGCAAGAGAATTAAGGAAGATGTGGAACATGAAAACCAGGGTAGTACCGGTCATAGTGGGCGCACTAGGAACTGTCCCAACAATGCTGAGGGTAAGACTGGAGGAGATCGGGATTAAGAGAAGGATTGAGACCGTACAGACCACAGCACTACTGGGAACTGCACGGATACTGAGGAAGGTGCTAGAGATATAAGGACTCCAACGAACTGTAACCCTGACATGATAGGTGAAAGAGAGAGGAGACGTTAGCTGAATACCTGAGGAGACTTATTGTCACTCAGCCTTCAGCGATAACCACTGGGCAACCGGTGTGAAACTGTAAATCGCAGAATTACTGCGACGTATGAGTACTAGGAGAGGAGAACTGGAGACTTGAGGAGACTTGCTGTCACTCAAACTCCAGCGGTTACCACCAGGCAACTGGTGTGAGATTCCAAATAATAATAATTATGATAATAATTTGAAGAAGAAGAAGAAGAAGAGCGAATAAACGAATTATCGATACTTATGCCAAGATCGACAAAACTCTGAATAGTAAATGTCTATTTGAAGACACAGATGAAGCTGGTGGTGATATAGACATTACTTGGTAGGAAAGGGTGTTCCTTGGGAACTGAGCAAATGACTGGGATTCTACTATGCAAACAAATGGTATAAGCACAAGGCAGAAGCTGCCCAAGAGAACAAGAAGAATAGAATTCTATTTTTCGACATTTTCAAACTCAATCCAAACCAAGAGTCCAGACCAAGTCATCACAAACAAAGACTAGAAGACGTGGCAGTGAATATTGCTGTTCCAGCAGACCAAAGAGTAGAATTTGAAAAGGGTGGAATGTCTATTCTGATGGAGAACTGATAACTTTGTTGTGAATGCACCAGATAGATGTACCAATCAATATTGGGTCACTTGGAACAGTCTCTAAGAATCTTCTGAAAAGTTAGGGAAAACTTGGAACTACAGGACGAATCGAAACTATGCAGATGGCCGAATTACAAAAATCAGTAAGAATCCCAGCGAGAATGATGAAGTATTGTCTTGACCCAAGAGAAATTATTACTATTATTCATCTTCTTCTTCTATTTCTTCTACTTCTTCTTCTTCTTCTTAATGATGATGATGATGATGATGATGATGATGATGATGATGATGATGATGATGATGATGATGATGATTGACTCTAAAGAAAAAAAAATGTGCCTCCAGTGGATAAAAATATTGCTGCCAAGGAATTCGAGAAATTCTCAAAATATGAAGACCTTGAGATAGAGATCGGTTGAATGCAGTAACTCAGGACCAAAATAATACCAATCGTCGATGAAACCCTTGGATTATTCGAAAAGGGTGGGGACCAGCGAACTTACCGACAGCATACCTTGAAAGCCAAACATATATGAAATAGAGAAAATAACTCTTACCTCCACTGCACACATTATTAGAAAATTATTGTCAATGTGAATGTATACACTACACCTAGCATATATCACTTCATCTATGTATAGGAGAATGTTTGGGAAAGTCTGTGTATGTTATAGTCCTGCCCCCGTTCTTTCTTTCTTTCTCTTTCTTTTTCTTTTTCTTTTACTTTTTCTTTTTCTTTCTCTTTCTTGGGTGACTTATGTAAACTGAAATCAAACAACGTAATGTAAATGATAACAACAGAAAAACATTCCTCAAAAACTTCAGCTTTTGCTCTTCCAGGGGGACCACACGGTGAAACTTGAACGGAAACAAAGTTTGAATGAATATCATTACATTTTCAGAAAACTGAAAATATCAAGGTATATGAAGGAAACTTTTCTATCATTACTAAGGAACCAAATACCCTGAAAAAAAATTTGAAAATTGATAAAAGATTTGAAAACCTAGGGAAGTAATTGGACACCAGACACAAGGATCAAATTTACTCAAGGACGTATCCACCTCCTAGACAGAAAACCCTTCTTTTTGCGGATGAATGTCACCCTCCGAAAGGAACTCTAGCATAAAGTTAAACGCGTTGAAAATCGTGGACGAGGTTTTCGCGGAATTTCATTATGCATTTTTATGTGAATGGTGCACATCACACGAGCTGGGCACAAACATAAGAATTACCCTCCTTTTTTTTTTTTTTGAGAGTCTGATGACTGACTCATGGAGGAGGGCGATTGAGGAACATATGCTTCTTTCGTAGCCGACCACAGTTTGATTTTTTTTACCGGAAAAGATAGATTAGACAGGTGTCTGAGGAATTCACATTAATCTCAAGTTCACCGTGGATCTTGGATCAACAATGACGGAGCATTTCGAGGATTTTTGACGCCGTTGATTGACTGAGTTTTCTTACAGGGATCAGAAGGCGAACAACACATTGACTGAAACCCCTTTCGCTCGAGTTGAAATTAAGTTAGATTTCGTCAAGGCTTTGGTGGGAAATCAATTTTTTTTTTATTTACATATTTACAGAGCGTTGATATAGTATTCCTTGTCCCCTGCAAAGTTAGATTTACTATGAAACACTCTTTCAACGGAGACCATTCCAACGGGAGGGAACCAGCCTCGTCTCTTCAAAGTTAGTTCGATGTATACTACTGCAGGCGCCTGTACCCTCCGCTTGTATCGGGATCCGACGACGCCAGTTGTTGATAAGAGGAGACCGTATTTTACTGGATATGCCAGTGGTAATTACTGGCACAAGCATAAGTAACTGAAGAGCACGTGCTTCTTTTGCGTATGTGAATTATCACAGGACCAGCTGGGCAGTGAGTCGGGAAGCCGTTTCTCAATGAGTGCTTTAGTTCACACACATACACATCAATGCATATATATGCTGATATGATTACATGTGTAACTAACACGTACATACATAAATTGATAATCAGATACACATAAATGCCTATGTGTATACATGCGCACACGCTGATACATACTCAGAATAGAACATTCCGGTGGATGGGTAATTGATGCATAAATGAATATATCGCTTAAATTCAGCCATACTGACCGTCCGGTTCCTTAGCTCAGAGGCAGGATATCGGTCTCCGGGTCTGCAGCGTAGGTTTCAATTCTGCCTCGTGGTACTGGATGGGATAATGGGAAGTCTATAGCCACACTGAAGAGATGTGATACATCGGATGACACAATGATATATATATACGTTCTGATATGTATATATATGAGCCTGTAAAAATATGTGCGAGCGTACTTGCGTAACTGTAGAATAGCACGAATATATATATATTCCTAAAACGAAGACATTCGAAGGCAATCATTGATAATTTTATTCAGTTTTCCAACTGTTTCCCGTGTCTCATCGTTTAATTCAAACATCTGCTGAAATTATGATCTTAGGAAATATTTTTCTCGTTGAGGAAGTCATTTGCCCCCCTTGATTTCTCAATCATTTGGCTACAGCTCGTCTATATATATATATATATATATATATATAGAGAGAGAGAGAGAGAGAGAGAGAGAGAGAGAGAGATTAATATTCTAGTAACCTAATGATCAGAAAAAAAATTGATTTCAAAGAACAGATATTCGATTTTCAACATAATCTCCTTCCTTATCAAAGCACTTAATCGAACTCTTCTCAACTAATTACAAATCGAAATTCAAGTGATAACCATGACAAGTTACGAGATCAATTATCTACTCTGGCTTATATATATATATATATATATATATATATATATATATATATATATATATATATATATAATATTCTCAGAGTGGAAACATACCATAAAGAGCTGATGATCTAATAACATGCTGATAACGAGAATGCCAACTCCATATCCTCCTATCTTATAACTGCCAACGAGCACAGTATCACCACTAAATAAAACAGAAAAGCATAACAAGCAATAACCAACCACTAAACAAAAAAAGAAAGAAAAAAAAGGAAAGATCTATGAATAGAGTAGAACCTACAACATAGGGAAATAGACCCCCACTAAAATGTCCTGATAAGAATCTAAAATAAATCGAACCATTTGCCTGAAGAAACCTTAACAGGACAGAAACATTAACGTATTTGTGTAGAAAATCATTTATTCCAGGATATTTTGAGCTCTATTCAACTTGATGTTAAATGTTGAAAGTATCGAGCACTTAATGAAATAAACCCATCACAAATCAGATATTATATCATATTCCCGATTTGCAATATATATATGTGTGTGTGTGTGTGTGTGTGTGTGTGTGTGTGTGTGTGTGTAACACGCGCTAACAAGATGCAGAACTGAGTAAAAGAGAAAATATAAAACATATATGATCAATTGTGCGCGTTCAGGACATCCGTTTACATCTATCTACACATTACGTCGGGAAGTTTGGAGATGTATTCCGCTCGAACTGAACAATTCGCGTACCGACGAACGTACGTGTACTTTTAATTTCAACCCGACATAGATGCAAATACTCTACAATAAGTGGCAGAAGAGCCGTACGTATTAACAACGGTTCGCATGTATATGTGAAAGAGAGAAAAGGAGATCAAGTGAGTGAGTGTGTGCGTGTGAGAGAGAGAATGAGAGAGAGAGACGGTGAGAACGTATATATACATTTATATATATATATATATATATATACATATATATATATATATATATATATATATATGTGTGTGTGTGTGCGTGTGTGTGTGTGTGTGTGTGTGCAGGTATATACATATGAATCCAAACGTCTACGTGTAAGCCGAGAATGGGAAAAAGTAAGAAAAAAAAATAGATTGCACAACGTAATATCCATGTATATTGAACGGAAAATAAGAGTCCAGTTCAGCTTTATAGGTAAATGTAAATATGACCCGCCTCTTTAATCCGTAAAAATGTATTCTTCAAAAAATCCATTAATTCCAAATCTTTCCATTCGCCTAATGATTATGCGAACAAAATTTGGTTGAGTGGTGCAAATGTTCAACTGAAATTTAAAGGAGGGAGAAACAGACAGACAAACATATCATAACATACATATATATATATATATATATATATATATATATATATATATATATATATATATATATATATATGTACTAGCTGGGGTATCCGGCGTTGCCTGAGGGAAGAACTTCGAACATGGCAACATGTGAAAGATAATTACCTCTTATATAGGTTTTTTTAAATGGTATAAGGGAAAACTAAAATGGTTAAAAATTGCTTGTCTCCCCCTAAATTCGGAGATACCAAAATATTGTTGCTGATCTGAGCCTTGGGTGGTTGGCAGAAGTAAGTGCAACCTAACTTATGTCCATCCTGGGGTCAACGAACATTTATATTCATCTCTGCTGTCCGCAGGTTACAGCCATCTCCCTTAGCTTTGAAAACGCCAATATTCAACTGACCTTAGATTAACCATTAGAGTTTATCAGAGGTCAGTGCCACCTATCCTATGTTCTTATTGGAGGCAATTTACCCTTGTACACAAATTTAAAACCCCTTGGGTGCAGCCGTTTGAAAGTCAATAATACATGAAGAAACAAAGAAATATTCGTTGTTTCGATGGTATCATATATACATATGTATATATATATTGTTATCTCTAGTAAATTAGTTATATATATATATATATATCAAATAATTGAGTCATATATATATATATATATATGTATATATATATATATATATATATATATGTATATATGTATATACTTGTATGTGTGTGTACTCGTGTGTATGTGCGTAAAAGAGAGCGTGTGCATGAATGTTTGTATGTGTCTAATACTTATCTATCCAAATAGTGATACACTTGGAAAACCACACGTTTCTTGGAATAACACATACACCTTCTAATGGAGCAAAGCGCCCATATTTATACAATCGTACCGAAATACCTTTTCATCTGGATGAAACTCTATATGCATACACACCAAAAAAAATTAAAAAAAACAAACACATACACGTTCATTCACAATCACTTATATATATGTATATATATATATATATATATATATATATATATATATATATATATATATATATATATATGTGTGTGTGTGTGTGTGTTTGTATATTGGTGTATATGTGTGTACTTGTATGCTTATGTGAGCATTCAAATGTTCGTGTAAGCTGTATTACTGCGATTAGATCTACGTGAAACCAGTACAAAAAAAATGTCATCTTAAACCGGTAGATTTAATCTTTAAAAAAAAAACGGTAAAACCGCGATATTCGCTTCAGTAGGTCGATCATGTATTATCCATCTCCAAACCTTTTTCACTTGAATCATCTCTCTCTCACTTCTTCCCTCTCTCTCTCTCTCTCTTCCCCTCTCTCTCTCCCCCCTCTCCCCCTCTCTCTCTCTCTGTGTATTTTTTAAAAAGTTTTCCATTTTGCTTTTGTCTCTATTATGACTTTTTTTGGTTTCCATCCTCTCTCCTTCTCTCTCTCGCCCTCTCTCTCCCTCTCTCTCTCTCTCTCTCTCTCTCTCTCTCTCGGAAGTTATCCTTCCCTACTCTCTCTCTCTCTCTCTCGTCTCGTGTCAGGACGCACTCTCGATTTTCCCACGATTTTTTTTCTCTCTCAACTCTTAACTCTTCTTCTCCTGCTGCAGAGCAATATCTAGCGAGTGAGTCTCGCAAATCTGTGCAAGAGTAATGAGTTCGATACTTGCTGGGTGCTGAATATGTGTAGCCCGGTGCCAGACGTACATTCAACGAGGAACCCAAATAAAGTAAATTGTAGATAGATTCAATTAAGCCATCGATATCTCAAAAGAACTTGAATCAATGGAGGCAGAGGCTTTTTTCTTTTCTTTTTTTTCTATTGTGTGGAAGGGGGCCAGAAAGTGGTATTATTATAACCAGTTGTTTGAACCTGTGAAAGATTATTGAAATAGGGCAGAAAGTTATTCTAAATGTAGTGTATTCTATTGACCTTGTTAAGCTCCAGCCAACACTTCCAACTGACTGAAGATATAAATGCTCGATGAATCAATTGAATCGAAACCGGAATCGTTCTTTTATGGTGGAAAACAGAGCTAAAAGCTGATGTTAAGTCTTCGGAAGCCTTCAATTACTGAATAATGATACTATGAAATTTTTTTACATTTTTTTTTATAGAAGATTTAGTCTGAAACTGTTGGTAACTTTTGCATCTATGTGATATCCATCTATCTATCTATCTCTCTATCTACCTATCTTCTTTGTTTGTATCTATCTGAAAGAACGGAATACATTGCAACAGGAAGATGTTGTCAAGATTGGAAATGGTGGACATTATTCTTATCCGATAATGTGATTCTCGTGTGAAGGAGCCACTATTTTACGAGAAATACAAATTACATCACACGCTTTTCGTATTTTCAAACAAAAAAACAAAACAAACAACTATGCATCTCAATCAAGCTGCAGACATCAGAGCATATCCCAGACGTTACTTGGCTCAGTGTAATGGGGAGATGATGTCTGAGGATGGTACCCCAGTCTCAAGGCTTCAAACTCGGATGCCGTGAGTTCGAGCGGAAGTGACGAAAATCGAATCGCTTCTGCTTTTTCGCTAGGCGGAAATGATGAGGGGAGATATTTAGGTGAGAACGTGACAGATGACGACAATGCTCGATTTAAATTAAGCAAGAGGCAGTCATTTTCAAGAAGAAAAAAAAATCTATAATATCCTGCTAAAAATAATATCTCTGCTAGATTAGAGGTTGTTTTTTTTTATACGTACCAAAGTGTTTTGGTGGAAATCAAGAGAAAAATAGAGTAGTGTAGGGGAAAGAGACGCAAGTGCAATTAGATTTCTCACGCTTAGACAGATATGGATATTTATAGTATACCAATACATAAGTGGCCTAGCTAACAACGAGGGTTAGCAAGCTACTTTGGTCGACCACTTGATAGCTCGCTGAGTTTGATCATCGGAAGAGCCCCTCACTGAGAGATTTTGCAACGCTTAGTAAATGTTTTAGTGGTTTAGTACAGGGTTATGATTAGCAAGATTGTCCAGCAAACCATTAGCTCGTGATTTTTTTTTTTTTTCATTTTTGCTGGAAACCCAAGCTCACACTTAATATCTATACTTTTGTTTGCTTGGTCGTGCCTCTTCTCCGCAAAAACTACAAGTCTGATTCACTTGATATTTGGTACGAAGAATCGATTAAAATCGACTTCCCAAAAGATGCAACTATATTTTAACATAAGTGACAAATCAACCACTGCTCCCCCAAATGTTTTTTCCCTTCAAAATGGAAGTAAGCAAAGTTTTCTTTCCCTGGCAAAGCCGGGTGCCCCAGCTTGTAAGGAAATTAACCTGTAGAGTTATGGCTCTTTCCGAAACGAATGCGCTAGTACAGTGAGTTCGATCCCTACTTTATACACCACTATTGAGGCCTTGTACCGTACTACTCTAAGCCAAGTAAATGTCGTTAATTATATCTGAAGTCCTAGTTTTGCAGACCATTACAATGTTAAGGGGTCCGATTTTTATTGGGTACCACACACTTACTGACATGTGCTAGACGAAGCCAAGTTTAGCTTATACACGTACAAGAATATAAATGTATCTTTAGTAAATATAATTTATATCTATACATGGACGCATGAGTGGATATGACTGCATTGCGCCAACCTAGAAAATGGGGAGTTTCCCCGTCTCGATAGTCAGTATTAACAAATGCTTTGTATCTGAGATTACGCCAGGGTGGGAAATATATAACTCTCTCAGTAGAACCATAGGATAGGACACTATTCTCAGTGGCTTCGGTAGTTAGTTCGATATTTGTGTGCTGTTAGGTTGCTAAACTTCGCAAATGTCACTGAACTTGAAGAAATCTGAGTGTTTATGAGCATCG
>OY735207.1:39362315-39414815 GCA_963457665.1 Thysanoteuthis rhombus
TTTGTGTACAAAGGAATTAACATAGGATAGGCGGTGCAGATATCTGCGGTCTCCACTGTCAAAATCCTTTTTTTTTTTTCTGCCCACATTCGCTAGTTATTTTATTTGAAAATTCATATATTTAAAATCTCTGGTATCTGTGATGGTTCAGTGATTAGCGTCACGGAAAATAAAACCTGCAGCCTGACTTCAAATTCAGTCATAAAGAAAAGTTGTAAAGCTTTTATTCCTCTGAATTTTATGCGCTTCCAGTCAATTAAACCTTTCAAAAGTTTGTCGGTTGTGAGACAAATCTTTTAAAAAAGTTTTAGATACTTACAATGTAACTGAAATGTTGCAATATAACTATAATGTAACGCTGCTAATCGGGGTGCGGGGCGAGACTCCTGGGACTTGGTACATGTATAGAGTTTTTTCTTTATGACTTTTGCGATACATACGTCTCATGGATCACTTTTAGAAGTCTACTAAAGACGTACGGGTCACAAAAAAATAAACACGCAAAACAATGAATGTCTACTTGGACAAAAGTACCCCCATCATGATTTTGTTATATCTGGTAAATTTATTCAATAAAGAATAGTTTCTTTAAACTTGATAAAGCTGTCTGACAGGGTTTAAATAACTATTAACACATTTTGGTGCTTGTTTACATCATTTGAAAATTCAGGCATTAAGCAACTGAAAAGGTCTGGAAAGGGTTAAGTACATTTACATTTTATTACTGTCTCTGCGTAATTGTAACCGTGCCAATTCAAGGCTTATTTGCGATAAGGGCAAATCGGTTTTGTGAGATTAAACTTAGTCTCTAAAATCCACCTTCACAAGCCAACGTCCACCGCTGAATGAAAATTCATCCCCGCATCCCAAATCAGTGGAGGGTAGTAGCGAAGTCATAAATATTCCTATATGTTTATACATGTTCTATATTCACGTGTTTTTTTCTCTCTCTTGTCTTGACCTCGGTGAACTTCAATGCTTGAATCCGTGAGCACATCCATCGGTCGCTTTGTTTGAATCAGTTGCTTCGTATAAGACGCAGTCTTTAAAATTCTGTATCAATTTTCAATTATTTCTCTTTTACCTCATTTATGAAGTGAGAGCTCTCCGGTTTATTTTAGGTATCTGTCGTTTTCCAACTCATGGTTGGCCTTTGGAAAGGTTGACATTGGGCGTAACAGTCTCTACGTGGTACTTATCAACGGTCCTCTCTTTCTCTTTTTCTCTCTCTCCCTCTCTCTCTCTCTATCACGCGCGCGCACACACACACACACACACACACACGTGCTCGCATTTAGAGTTATGCCACCGTTTATGACGTTTTTTGTTTTTGTTTTTTCTTAGGAGACAAGGTACATTTACATAAAAGATTACTAACCATGAAAGCAAAAGCGGCTGGTTTTGATGTCTAGTCCTCCCACTCCTCTCTGGTTGAGTTCCGATGCGTTTGAATGGTCGGCAGTTGAGAGACGTCAGTACAGCAGTATTCGATTTGTAGAGCTTGATTGAAGTAGTCAAATTGAAGTCGTTGAGAGTGACACAAAGCGAAGGACAGGAAATACGTATCAAGTAACCAGAAGTTGTTGGTTACAATATCAATCGAATACAAATACATTAATGGTAAACAAGCGTACGATGAACATAGTAGCTTCAGTCAGGTATCGAACTTGGTTCACCTGGGTCTGTTTTCCAAGCTGATAACCGCCACACTCTGTATCATGTATATTATACTAAGATCTAATTCTGTTTATTTATTTTTGACTTCCAAGTAGCTGGAACGGTGCATTAAATCTAGAGATATTGAATTAAGATACCACCAGAATGTGGTAACTCGGGGGATGAAAAAACAAACAAACGGTGATTTGCAACTTGATAATAGTAGTGGTGTGGGGTCTGCGTTCGCACTCATTCCTATCTATATTATGATAAATGATTTGTCAAGGGGGGTAATTATACAATAACAATTATAGAGTGGCCTCCCTTATGTGTACATCGATTTTCAAATCTGTAAAAAAAAGATAGTTCAAGTTCATTTTTATCACATTTTATTCCATTCATTTTTCCTTAAAGCGTGACCCAACGTTCCCCGAGGTTGCCTGGTATAATAAAAGGGTATACATAAATATTCATTGGATTCCAAATCCAAGGTAAATGTTAATTCTGCCGCCGTAAAATGCCACGCAAAATTATAATTTTGACTTCCTTGATACGATGCTTCTAGCCGAGGCATCTTCTGCAGAAAGCTGATTTTAAATAGATAAGCAAATCTTTAGCAATAATACTGCCAATTCTCCAGTTTCCATATGTTTCGAATCCTCTTCCGCGGAAGAAAACGGCCGGGTCGAAATATACCTGACAAGATTAAGGCCGTTAATATTTCGGCCACTGGTCGGACATAAAACTGTTCAGCCGCTTGATAAAGCTGTCCGACTGGGTTTATAGATGGCGAGATACGCTCACTTGACTTAAGAGGCCGGGGTGGAAGACCCCCCTCTCTACATCATCGTCAACCCGACCCTGGGTTCTGTATTGGAGTTATGGCATCTTCCAGATCGGCAACAGGTTTATATTTGGATATTAAGACCCAGGCCTCATTAAACCCCTGTGGTGACTACTCGGCGTAGTCCTTGGATGGGAGTCAGGTTACAGAGATTTTATGGCGGGAAATTAAGTGATGGCAAGACGAAGGAGGAGGTTAAACGGGATGAATTGCAGTGAAGAGGGGAGAGAGGTTGAAGAATGTGCAAAGAAGGAGAGGAAAGTGTTATTAATTGTAGAAGACCGATCGGGAAGAAATATTTTGAAGATTTATTGTTATATTCTAAGATATTTCAATAATCAGAACGAAATCAATAATCAGAAATTTCTCTCTTTTACCTCTCCCTCTCTCTCTCTCTCTCTCTCTCTCTCTTTCTATCTATCTATCTATCTATCTAACTATCTATCTATCTATCTCTTTCTCCCTAACACACACACACACACACTCACACACACACACAGACACACACAGACACACACACACACACAGGGTCATTTCTTTCTCTTTTTTTCTTCACCTCTTTCTATTATTTATCTAATCATTCTTTTGGTACGCTCTTTAAATCACTCTCTCTCTCTCTCTCTCTCTCTCTCTCTCTTTCATACTTATCTTCTCTCATTTTTCACTCCTCTCGCCCTCTCTCTCACCCTCTCTCTCACCCCTCTCTCGCTCACTCATCCGCACACACGTTCACATTCTCTCTTTCTGTGATTTTTACTTTTCTTCTCTCTTGTCCTGTCTTGCCCTTGACCTGCCTTTACCACTGATTATTCTGCCCCCCTCTCTCTCTCCCCCTCTCTCTCTCTCTCTGAGTTTCTTTGGTAGTATAAATACTGCTTTATACGTCAACACATAATGTTTGAATCCAAGCACAAACAGTTGGTGTTCAAGTCCTGTTGAATTACTGATTTTATGGTGTTGTTGTTTTTTGCAAGGAAGCATTTACTTTTAAAATCCGACCCACTTGCTACGTGTAAACTCATCTAATCTATCCATCTATCTCTGCTTACGCCTATGGATTTTCTGAGTAGTGGATATGGTAGCACTCTAGTCTCCAGTTCTAGTATCCATATAAAAGCAAAAGATAGGATATCGGGTTATAATCTTTCATGGCAGGCGGGTACCCTCGCGCGAAGATTGGACAAATATTCATTCTTAACCCTCCCACCCCACCCCACCCAAATTTCGGCTGTCTTTGGCAGGCCATGTTGCAAGAATGGAAGACAACCGATGGACAACACGTCTCACAACATGGATCCCCAGAGATCACATACGAAACCGAGGCCGACAGAATATAAGATGGAGAAATGAAGTAGAAAAAAATTCAGAAAATACTGGCACCGCAATGCCAATCAATGGTAGAGAAGCGTGACGAATCCTGGGGAAGGTCTATGTCCAACGACGGACGTTAAAAGACTAATGATGATGATGATGATGATGATGATAATGACGGTGGTGGTGGTGGTGGTGGTGCAGGTGGTGGTGGTGGTGGTGATGATGATGATGATGGCGGTGGTGGTGGTGGTTGTGGTGGTGATGATGATGGTGATGATGATGATGGTGGTGGTGATGATGATGGTGGTGGTGGTGATGATGATGATGATGATGGTGGTGGTGGTGGTGATGATGATGGTGATGATGATGGTGTTGGTGATGATGATGGTGATGATGATGGTGTTGGTAATGATGATGATGGTGGTGGTGGTGGTGATGATGACGATGATGATGATGGTCGTGGTGGTGGTGGTGATGATGATGGTGTTGGTGATGATGATGATGATGATGATGGTGGCGGTGGTGATGATGGTGATGATGATGATGAAACCAGTTGTTGATACGAAGTGATGTTCTTTCATTGAAAATTGAATAGGCTAACCGAGTTCAAATTCTACTCCAAGGTGCTCGTCTTCAATTGGCACTAAAATCTAGGGAAAAGCTTTGAAGCCTCATCTCCCTGCGCACTGTTCTTTCGCAATGTGTATCTAAAAAAAAAAAGGTCCTGACCGCAGCAATTGACGGAGAAAAAGTGCAAGAAATCAAATGTGATATTCGATCGGGATTTTTATCCTCTAAATCATAAAAAAATTTTTTTCCATAAATGAAAGAAAAAAAAAAATTCAAATTTAATTGAACATTTCCAAATGCTGTTCAAACGATTTCCCTTCAAATTTTCAATTAGATATAAAACTTGCTTATCTTTTACCTTTTTTTTCTTTTTTTTTTTGTTTCCACACAAGCGCTATGCAAATTGAACCTTCTAGGGCTTTTTGTTTCTTCTTTTTAAACACGCCTTTCCGTTTATAGAATGATATGAGGTCGACACGGGTTGAAATTAAAATTTGTTGTCTATAATATGGGTGAAATTATTCATTGGTTCGCCTCATTAATTCATATGGACATCGACATAGACATACAAATATAAATGAATGTATGTATATGTGCTGATATATATATATAAATATATATATATATATATATATATATATATATATATATATATATATATATATATATATATATATATATATTCAGGCATAGAAACAAATGTACATCTGCATAATACATAAGCAAACATACACAAATCAACAGAAACACACATATGGATTCATTACCGTGCACACACACACATACACGCATATATATATATATATATATATATATATATATATATATATATATATATATATATATATATATAGCGAGAGAGAGATTTATGTATATGTGCGTGTGTGCGTGTGTGTGTGCATAAAATATAAAACATAAACATATATAAGGTAGACCGTGGTCGGTTGGTCTTGCAGAATATTTTAACCGAGTAAATAGCGTCAATAAATATTTTGCTTACATTTGTTACATCAATAGATGGTAAAACTATGGTAACATAACTAACAGATTGGCTCATGGTTAACGTAGTGCAACGGGGAGAATCTTAGCCCCACGTTGGGGTAAGTTGGCCCTCGGTATTGGGTAAGTCAGACCCTCATTTTCAATATACAGAAAACACTGAGCAGTGTAGTTTTTTTTTAATGCGTGAAAACAGAAAATGAGAGACATCAGCTGTAATATTAAAAGCTTCAAGATATTTGTACAGGATTTGGCATTCCTTCAGTGAAAAAAAGGTTTAAACGTTAGTATAAAAGGATTACACTACAATGTAGACCATTGAATGAGGATAACAGATCGGCATAATTCTCTTGCAACCAGGATACGTGATCAAACTAACACAACCAGAAATGAAAATAATACTTTGGCACTGTATGACAAAAAACATAAAGGAAATCCTTATTACAGTTCATTTGAACATTTCTTTTTTTTTTTATCACGAACAAATGAAATGAAATGGGTGTTTATTTACCCCTGTCAAGCAAGAACAAAAAAAAACAAAAAAACAAGACACGAACCAACTTGCCCGATGACAGAGGGATCAACTTGCCCCAAGACATATTTATTCGCGTGGGGGTGATAATTATTACGGTCGATGGAAAGAGCAAAAGAATTACCTCTCGACAATATTTTTGACCCACAGGTTTGCTCACAGTTATGCATGGTTTATGCCATTCACTAACCCTGAAACCTGATCCAAACAAATCTTCAACGATATATATATATATATATATATATATATATATATATATATATATATATATATATGTGTGTGTGTGTGTGTGTGTGTGTGTGTGTGTGTGTGTGTGTGTGTGTGTGTGTAATTTTGCTGATTAAAATCAGTTTTTAGCACTCACCCTACCATTCAGCAACAAGTACACGCTAGTTTCCCGATGTAAGATGGTAGTCAATCATGTAACTTGGCCATGAGACCAAAATTACTGTAAACACCTCTAAATGAAACCCCTCGGTCCGAAGTACCGGGGGTTCCAACTAGCTCTGGTTTCCCCAATACATATGAATCGATATATATATATATATATATATATATATATATATATATGTGTGTGTGTGTGTGTGTGTATGTATGTGTGTGTGTGTGTGTGTATACACAAAGACACGAAGAAATGTCTATCTGTACAATACTTGAACACGATATGTTTTCATACATGTGGCAAGACATACAGTATTTCTGTAAGTATATATCGATATATATATTCACAAATATGACCAAAATCACAAAATTTGTTGAAATTGTCATCTTTCAATGATAATTGTCTTTTCTTTCGTAAGAGTTTAAAACATAATTAACATTGATTTCCCGTTTATCAATCTTATTTCAAAAAATATCTTTAAAATAAATCATTGTAAATGAAAACACAATAACATATTAAATCGCCTTATTTCTAGAAACTTTGAAATACGCACACACACACACACACACACACACACACATATATATATATATACATATATATATATATATATATATATATGTATATATATATATCACAACACAAATTAGGAATTACATTATATTACATAATGTAATACAATTTTCAATTTATGATTTGGGAGGGGTAGTTTATTTACAATGTAATTATAATGCCACTCAGGAACCTTGATATCTGTCTATACACACGTTTTTATTTCATATATGTTCATACGTAATTATTTAAGGGTTTTAAGGTGGAGGAAAACCATCTTTTAATTGATGAAAAGTGAAGAGAGAACAAAATCCCATTAATCCTAAAGAGAAGGGTGTATAACCAATGCATCCTCCCAATAGTCACTTATGGAGCTGAAACATGGAACTTAACCAAGAAACAGACCCGTAAGCTGAGAACCATGCAACGTGCACATGAAAGAATAATGCTGGGCCTCACATGGAGAGACCACAAAACAGCACAACACATCCGGGAAAAGACAAGAGTTAGAGACATCATAGAATCCATAAAAAAATCTCAAATGGCGGTGGGCTGGCCATGTTGCAAGAATGGCTGACAATCGATGGACATCACGACTCACAACATGGATTCCCCGAGACCATATGCGCAACCGAGGCCGGCAGAATATTAGATGGAGAGATGAGCTAGACAAATTCAGGAAGTACTGGCTCCGTGACGCCCATGATAGAGAAGTGTGGCAAATCCTGGGGAAGGTCTATGTCCAACGACGGACGCTAAAAGACTGATGATGATGATGATGATGATGAAGAGAGGCGTTTCCTCCTTGTATAGAGTCAAAAGTGACGGGAGACTTTTTTTAAGTATCGTCGGGGAAGGAAAACTTCTCCTCTTCCAAGGAATCAAAGAAAAGAAGGGGGTCCTTTCCTCCATCGGGGCAAAAGCGGAAAGAGAAGTACCACCGGGAACAGGTTAAAATTGAAGTGCAAGCTTTTTCCTCAACTATAACAGATCAAAGGTTAAGGGATATTTATTCCAGCTTCGAGGGGTCAAAAATGTAGGGAAAGTTTCCCCTTCCTTCGGGGTTTCAAAGTGAACGCGATACTTTTACCGCTCTTTAAGGGGTCAAGAGTTAAGGATACCATTTTTCAGCCTTAAGAATCTAAAGTGCAGGGTAACTTTTCCTCCCCTTTAAAGAGTTAAAAGTAAAGGGGGAATTATCTCCCCTCTTTCAAGGGGGTCAAGAGCGAAGGGAAATTTCTTTCCCCTATAAAGGGGCAAAAGAGAAGACAGAAGTGTAGCCGATGGAGTGTGTTGGCTATTTCAAAACGCTAACTTGGCTCCCAAAGTAGGGGACCCAATGAGCTTCATAAATAGTGGTTCATTTATTATATTCTAACTAACATGATCTCTCGCTAATCATTGAACTAGATCCCCAAGCGGTCAAGACACCCGGATCCCAAAATCTCCAGCTACACCCTTGTGTAAGAAGGGAAATTTTGTACTTGTCTGAAAAATTTATAGCTATCTTTTATCCTTGAATTTTTTACCCAACGTAAACGAGTATTCAACTAGTATATATATATATATATATATATATATATATATATATATATATATATATGATGAATGAATATATTGCTTAAATTCAACCTCACTCTGCAATGCTCTTCCCACATGGAATGGAGCACTCTGGTGGATGAGGATTATATACGATGAATTAATGTATTGCTTAAATTCAACCTCACTGACCGTCCAGTTCCGTGGAGTAGAGTGAAGATACCACCCTCCAGGTCTGAAGCTAAGGTTTCAATCCTGCCTCATGGTACTGGATGGGATAATGGATAGCCTATAGCCACACTGAGAGTTGTAATACAACGAAACAGCTGTCTGTGGATGACACTATATATACATATATATATATATATATATATATATATATATGATGATGAAATGAAAGATTCGCTACGCAGCAAATCCTTCACTTCATTTTTCATGGTCTACTCTAACTCAACTCAATGTTCAATGTTGAACTCGGAAAACAAAGGAATCAGAGGAGACAGTGAATACCTGAGTAACTTCAGATTTGCAGACGACTTTGTCCTCTTGGCAGAGAGCCTCCACAACCTCCAGCTAATGCTAGATGAACTGAACAAGGAAAGAAAGAAAGTCAGTCTTCACATGAACTTCGGCAAAACAAAGATCATTTACAAAAAACATGTCGAGAATGAACGCACAACGGTCAAAATCGAAAAAGCAAAGCTGGACTAAGTAGATCACTACATCTACCTCGGTCAACGAGTCCCCATGGCACGGTCAAAAGGAGAAGAAATCAAGCTAAGAATCACACTATGTAACCTATAAGTCCTAAAAAGATGAGTATACAACTAATGCATCCTCCCGATAGTCACTTATGGAGCTGAAACATGGAAACAAGCTAAGAGACTGTCCCTCAAATTGAGAATTATGCAATGTGTACATGAGTGAATCATGCTCAAAATCACATGGAGAGACAAAAAGGTAGCGCAGAATATTAGGGAAAAACAGGTGTTCGAGACATCATAGAAACCATTAAGAAAGACAAATGGCAATGGGCCGGTCATGTTGCAAGAATGGCAGACAACCGCTAGACATCACGACTCACAACATTGATCCGCAGAAATCAAATGCAGAACCGAGGCTAGTGGAAAATGAGATGGTGAGATGAACTGGACAGGTCTGTAACGCCCACAATGAAGAGAGATGGCGAATCCTGGGGAAGGTCTATGTTTCTCGATGGACGATGAGAGACTGATGATGATGATGATCATGAAGATATATCGAGCACTCGATTAAATAAACCCATTATACATTGGATATTGTATCGTATTTTATTCCTGATATATACATATATATATATATATATGTATATATATATATATATATATATATATATATATATATATATGTGTGTGTGTGTGTGTGTGTCTGTGTATGTGTGTGTGTGTGTGTGTGTGTAGACAGGAATTCAGCAAGTAATGCATATACACACACATACACACACACATATATATATATGTGTGTGTGTGTGTGTGTGTGTGTGTATGTATGTGTGTGCTTATATTTCATTATTGATATTAATTTTACTGTATTTGTATATGATTAATTCGCTGACCTCTGGACCTGTTTGGCCAAATTGTGTCTGGTAAACTAATAAGGAAAAAAAAAAAGAAGTACAAAATAGCAAATCAATAATCTCATTTTATTGTTGCTAATAAGACTTTTTTTTTTTTTGGTCCCAACCGACACTCATGTACGCCATTGCCCTTCCTTCTAAACCGGGTCATAATTTCATTTCTAATTGCGCCAATCGTAGACGTGACAAAGGTGACATATTGAATCGGAAGGAAACCTTTTTCTTTCCAAATTCATAACAGACAGGAAATAAATAAATGTCACTTGAAAGCCGTATTGTTTGCATTGCAGTCTGGGTAAATAAGGAATGAACATGATTCATCCCATTCCGAAAACATGTAGCAATAAATTTTAGTTTTAAAAAAAGAAAAGAAATGAAGAAAATTCAGCTGATTTCTCGATCTTCAGAAGTGTATATATAATGTTTACGTACAGAAATTGAGATTAAATTCAATGATGCTGTATTGTTTATACAAAAGATCTTCAGACTGGCAGTGATTCTCGTTCGGTTGAGGAAAACGAACATTTGTTTGCCGTCTGGCTCTATAACAAACGAAAGTGACTCCAGAAAGCACGTTTGAACACAATAAATATTTATGAATCGAGTTCCTGCCTCATTCTATCTCATCTTCAGAAATCTTGACAAAAAGGTCTTGTCACAGGCATGACATGATGATTGACCGAGCAATATACGTATATAAAGAGTAATGTATGTTGCCCAAACCAGTCATTATATACATACACACACACACACACACACACACACACACACATATATATATATATATATATATATATATATATATATATTAGTATATTTAACAAATGACCTCTCGTTGTTACACTGTGAATGTAACATTATATTACACCCTATCATATTTTCTTAGGCCCAACATAACAGGATTTTATTATTTCTAGAGGGAAATTACACATTCAAAACGGATATTATTTATGACTAAATTCTACAGCATTGAAACTCTGTTGTAAAAAAATATGAACATGTTGCCGTCCAAAAATGAGTACACCTCTACGAAAAAAGTTTATTTCATTTTATATAGTAAATATATATATCTAAACCAATATTGATTTTTTTCTAATGGCAGATTTAAATTAATTTACATATCAATAGAGAAGGCATAGCAAAAATAGTCTTTATAAAGTCATAATTTTCAGTGCACAGATGTCTACTTCAGTGATGCTCCATATAACGATTCTTTTTCCTGATTTGAAAGAATATCACGACTCATAACATGGATCCCCAGAGATTTCATGAGAGACCGAGGCCGACAGAACACAAGATGGAGAGATGAACTAGACCAATTCAAGAAATACTGCCTCTGCGACGCCCATGATGGAGAATTGTGGCGAATCCAGGGGAAGGTCTATGTCCAACGACGGACGTTAAAAAACCGATGATGATGATGATGATGATGATGATGATGATGATGATGATGATGATGATGATGATGATATCTCCACAGAAAGATAAAGGTCTTCAGAAAAATAGCCACATGACAGAAAGTGAAAAAAGGCGTACGGGTTGACTGTGCCAGCTGACACCAAGTTGTATTTATTTCATCAGGAAATTGGTTGATGAAGACCCGAGAAAATCGGCTGCGGATCATGCTAATGAAATCAAAGAAGCGTGTACTGAGAATGTTCCCACTACCACAATGAAACGTACCTTGAACCAGAGCGTCTCACTTGACTGACGACCAAGTAGGGAAACCGCTTCTGAAATCGAGACACAATCAGACCCGTTTAAAGTTTGCACAAAAGCATAATAAGAAAAATTCAACTTTTGGTGACAACATGATACGATCAGATGAAACGAAATTCAGTTTATTTGGGTTTGATGACATCGAGTTTCACATCGTCACGGCGAATCGCACGATGTGAGGTGTTTGGTATTAATAGTTATTCTTTGGAAGGTTCTGAAACTAAAAGAAGAATGATGACCATCCAACGAGACACATTCGAAAGAATGTATGCTGACCGATAGGAAAAAACATCCATGTGACTATTGGTGCAAATCTAGTGAAGTCAATGTGGTCTAAACTACAAGCAATAATTGAAAAGAAAGAGAGCCACACCAAATATTGATTTTAAATAAACTTTTAATGCAGGGATGTTCACACCGATGGATAGCAACGAACACATATTTTTGGCTACCCAGTTTCAATATTGTAGAGTTTGGTCATAAATAACACCTAACAATATCAGTTTTAATTGTATGATGTTCCACTAGAAATTTTATTATTTTATTATTCAACGCACAAAAAAGTGTTTTTCTCATTTATGGGCAATATATATATATATATATATATATATATATATATATATATATATATATATATATATATATATATATATTATTGTGTCATCCACAGACAGCTGTTTCGTTGTATTACAACTCTTCAGGGTGGCTATAGACAATCCATTATCCCATCCAGTACCACGAGGCAGGATTGAAACCTTCGCTTCAGACCCAGAGGCCGGTATCCTACCACTGATATATATATACATATATATGTATATATATGCAATGCTCTTCCTATATATATATATATATATATATATATATATATATATATATATATATATACGCAATGCTCTTCCAACTCTGGAATGGAGCACTTTGGTAGATGGGGAATTGTGTGTGAGTGAATATATCATTTAATTCGGTCCAACTGACCATCTAGATCTGCGTAGGGCAGGGGTGGAGCGTCTGCCTCTGGGTCTGATAGGAAGGTTTCGTGGCACTGGTAGGAATATTAGATACTCTATAGTCACTCCGAAGAGTTGTAATACAATGAAACAGTCGTCCGCAGATGACACAATTATTAATTGTTATAAATATACATTTATAACGCCTGATAAGATTTCAATTTTTTTGTACATTTTTATTTAGGATTTGATGTAAGTTTGCGAATGTATGTATGTTAATATGCATACGTGAATGTAGATGGGTATTTATTTTTAATACTAGGCAATACCTGTGAAAGATAAACGGATATGTATGAATTTCAATTAGAATATTTTTTAGGAAAGAAGCTACTGAATTCGGATAAGTGGGAGAGTCCACTGTTTCAAAATGTTGGCGCGAGAATTTTTTTCTCGGCAAAATTTTTACTTTTAAGTGGAAGAGTCAATTGTTACGAACTGAGAAACAGACATTGTTACACTGCCATTATATTGTGTTTACGAATGAGAGCATTCATATATGTGCCAGTGTGTGTGTATGCGTATACATAAAAATGTGTGTGAGTTTGCGTACGTATATATATATATATATATATATATATATATATATATATATATATCCACTCAAGCACATGAAACAAGTAGGTGTTATTATGCATATGTATGACTATTTTTTCTAATTTACACATACGCACACATCCACTCACACACATACAAACGCACACACACACATATATATCCAAACATTTACATACGCACACACAGATATATACGGGTATAAAAAGCGTATATGCACAAGTATAGGTGTATGTATGTGCACCTATGTATCCGTATTTGTAGAGTTGTACCGGCAAAGAAGTCATTTTGTTGATTAATGATTTAATTGGGCTGTAAATCACTCCTGCTGAGCAGTTCAGGAGATGTGTAATTGATTCATTTATCTGAGATCTTTCCAACTGAGAAAGTCTCCAAAATTGGAAAACTAAAATAAGATAGACTAAATAAAAGGACATTTTTTTTCTTCATAATTTTTCATTCATGCATACACACATACATACGAGGTCTGTCCGCAAAGTATCTAGTCATTCAAATATCTTTATTCATACTGATTCTGCAGTCTTAGTGCAACTTGGCAACCAACCAGAGGGGACCTCACTCCATGTGGATGAACAGATAATCTCCAGTGGGGTCACTCAGTCGGCAGTGAGATGCTATTTAGTGAGCCTGTACACTTTGTGGCTGTTGCATTCACTATGACGATGCCTGCCAATTTTCACGTCTCTTGCAGGGCTTTATTTTTTTGTCAACATATTGCATCATCCAGATCCGTAGAAGTCCCCCCACCTCCAACCAATGCAGATTTAACCACCTGTTGATTCCCATAGTGATTTCAGACAGACAACGATGTATAGAAGAGCAGCTGATAGCGATCCCCAAAAAGGACTTTTAAGAGTGGAAAGGGCCCTGAGGTATGTTATGAAGTCCCTAGAGAGGTACTTGGAAGAACACTAAGGTGCCATTCCCTCAGGTAATCCCGTTTTTTGTTTTTTTTTCGTGAATATTGAATGGCTCGATACTTTCTATATAATGAGCTTGTATGTTATATATTTTCTCATTATCTGTTTCTGCTCAAATGTGATGATCTCATTGATTAGTTTATCTTCTTATCCTGATATAACAATAAATATACGCCATAGATACTCTTAAAACTTAATGTCTGATCATCACACATTGAAACAGTTTGAGTTGAGTTGAGACTTTGAAATATATATATATATATATATATATATATATATATATATATATATACATATATATATATATATATATATATATATATATATATATATATATATATAAACTACCTATTTGTCATCAGCTATATATCAAAATCATAGCTGAAAGGGGGGTGATGTTTGATCCAAATTGCTAGGGTGCCATGTTAACATTATCTTTGTTTTTTGGAAATCCTTGAGTTACATGATAAACAACTGATGATCCCAACAAGAGATGATCTCATTGGGTGATTTACCTTCTTATCATCACATAACAATAAATTTACGCCATAGCAACTCTTGAAACTCACTGCCTGATCATAACACATTGAAACAGCTTGAGTTGAGATGAGGCTTTGAAAAAAAATTGAAATTAGGATACTTGAATTATGAAAAACAAAATACCTAGTAAAATATTTTTTGGTTCCTCCATGCCAAGCCGTACATAAACAACCCTGCTGATTGGGACATGTATATTCTAGTATATATATATATATATATATACGTATGTGTGTGTGTGTGTGTCTGTTTGCGTATGTGTGGTGGGTATGTGTGGTGGGTATGGAATGATGATTAGCAGCGAAGAGGACAACATCTGCGTATCGAGTCGACTGGGGATGTTTACTTCTACTTGGGGAGGGTTTGAACCCATTTCCCCTGCATTCTGTCCCACCCTAAATACCTTGACAAACTATTGATTCACCGGAATGAACGCCTTATTGGGCGCTCTAACAATCTGTCTGTCTGCCTGTCCGTCTGTCTGTCTCTGTCTCTGTCTGTCCGTCTGTCTGTCTGTCTGTCTGTGTCTCTCTCTCTCTCTCTCTCTCTCTCTCTCTCTCTCTCTCTCTCTCTCTCTCTCTCTTTGTGACTATCCCCCCTCTCCTTGATTCATGGAATGATCCCAAAATGGGAGATATGGATCAAATCCGGCAGGAGGCAAAAATTACCCCGAAGTTGATGATTCAGCAATATCAGTGACTAGAGCTCTTGCGACACCACAGATCAAATAACCATATCTATTTATATCTATCAATATATATATCTATCAATATATATATATATATATATATATATATATATATATATATATATATATATATATATATATATATATATATATATATATATATATATATATATATATATATATAATTGAAAAAAACTACAAGTATAACATTAGCTATATATCAAAATCATAACTGAAAGGAAAATGATGTTTAATCCGAATCGCTGGGGCGCCATATTAATACAACTTTTGTTCTTAAAATCCCCGAGTTACATGATAAACAACTGATGATCCCAACAAGAGATAATTTACACATAGTACTATAATAACAGAGAATATGTAAAACAGAAAAAAAACGCTGTAGGGAATGGGCATAAATAACATTAACAGATATTGCGAAATAAGTGACTGAAGTGACGCAAAAAAACTTTTAAAAAGTTTTTTAATGGTTTGTGTTTAAAGCTGTAAAGCTTTCTAGACTTTATATATACACACACACACACACACACACACACACACATATATATATATATATATATATATATATATATATATATATATATATATATATAATACAAATTAACATTTCCGTCACGGCGTTTCTTCCAGGAAATCATCTCTACTCAATAAAAAAATCGGCTGTGGGGAATAGATATTTCACTCAGATGGTTTCAGAATATAATTTCAAATAATCCTGTGATTTTTAAAAGCAAAAAAAAAAAGCATTTTAAGTGCTAAATAAAAATTAACGTTTAGAATTTCATGGAAGCACTTATCGTTTTTTGACAGCATAACAAAAAGTGGAAAATGATATGTATTATTTTTGCAGTCACAGCATATATTCGTAGTTGGAGTAGATTTTGTCCTCAGCATTCATATTATATTACATAAGAGGTTGATAAAAAGTTCTCTTCCGCGAAAATTGCCATGTATTTAAAGTAAACCAATTTTTGACCAACTCCCATTGTATTGACATGAACCAATATTTACTTTCTTTGAGTACACAAATATTACTTATTTGCTATTCAAATATTAGAATGCCTGTCATTAAAGCATCAGCAACCACAAAAAATATCGGATTTTAATCGTTACGATTTATCAAAAAAAGGTCCCCTTAAATTCGCGAAACAGTTCTAAACAATATTGCTGCTGCTGACACAAACTCAAATCTTGACTCGAGGTTTAACGATAATAGACTCCGTATAGCTCAGGATAACCTTAGGGTGGGTATTTCCAGTTACCCACGCACGCACGCACGCACGCACGCACGCACGCACGCATACGCACACATACACACATATGTATATTATAAATTGTGTTATATTATTTTGAAACTCTTATTTTAAATGATCACCCGTTATTATACGGTAAATCTATCATTTGGCCAAGACAACGTAAATAGAATAAACAGTCAAAAAAAATTGGGCTGCTGTAGGAATCGAGCTTACAGCAAATGGGGTAGACGCTTCAGCGTAGCATAAAGCTAAATAGCTACCGTTAATGCAAAAGCCCAAATAACAGCTTTAACTCGAAATTCTCATTTTGTTCATTCACTGTCTGTATCTGCTCTATTTGTTTTTTTGATTTTTCTTTCAACACAGGATAATTATATCATTAAGACAAGGATAAACAATCTGACGGAAATAATTATAAATTGTGTTTTATTATTTCGAAAATCTTTTTGAAACGATCTCTCGTTATTACACAGCGAGTGTATCATTTGGCTTGGACAAAGTAAATAGAATAAGCAATTAAAATAATTATTCCAAATAGAGTATCGAAATGATACGACGCAATTTATTATCGTTTCTGTCCGATTGTACATCTAATTCTTAATAATAATAATGATAATAATAATAATGATTATAATAATAAATAATAATAGATAGATTGATAGACGGATAGATGGATTGATAGATAGATAATGCAATGATTTGTGACCAATTTCTTGTTATTTTCGTTTGCATTGCGGTATATACACCCGTTTGAAATATTAATGCTGTTTTTCCATTAGGTTTTGCACGATATCCTTTCTATTTCAAAGGCTTGAACCGTGAGTGACTTTTGAGAGCTTGCTGCAAAACCTTAGCCTTAACATCTAATCGATGGTAATTTAACTCAAACTTGGCCGGTCAAATCCAGCCTGTGACACATTTAAACCCACATACTTCGATCTAATCTGTGTCCAAAGTCCTTAAATCGGTAAGCAATAAAGAGAAAATGCCAGTTGTAGAGCGAGGAATTTACGGAGTAGATCCTTTCTAGAAAGTCTTTACGGTTCAGATCCTCCCGGAATGTAATGCGCTTTTTAACGACGTTGACTTGTCGCTGTTTGTTGAACCCGGGCTCAACTTCAAGATAGCCGCGTGGGAAAAAATCGAAATTGAAAGTGAAAGTCGATGAAAGGGAAGAAAGAAGTAGAATTCTCATCAACTCGAAAGAGGGAAACAACGTCATGTGCAGGAACGTTTTTACACCGTAGGAGGCAAGTGTTTTGGCATTGGCAAAAAAAAAAAAAAAAAAAGAAAAAGAAAGAAAAACAACAAACCCTAAAGATGAGTTCGGAAATTGAGATGGCAAAGAGTAAAGACAGTGAAACGTAGACAAAGGGTTGAGCCTGATCAGGTTCAAACAGGTATTGCCAGTCTCAAGAAAGAGAATGAACGAGCGAGTGATGAGAGAGATGAATGTGTTTGAGAGAGAGAAAAATCAGGGAAATATCGGACTCACTATTATACGAGCAATGGCTGGCAGAATTCACTCTACAGTCAGCAAATTGAAAAAAAACTCATTAGATTCTTTGGGATGTAACGTTGTAAGATGGAAAATCTGCATCTATAACATGAACTCAGATGAATACTTTCAGGAGGGTGTAAAAGAACCTGTTTTATAATATGTTTAAAAAGCTCTGATAGATTCCTTCGACGGGACATGAAATAATCTCTTTCATATTTGGTTTGTGCTATTCTTCAAAGTGATGATCATGTCCTTGAAATGAAAAAAAAAAAACTTTTAAAGAGGTACATTCGAATCAGATTTTATCCCTGCTATAAAATGCTATATTATTCAAGTTTGAAAATAGTGATATTTCCATTGAAGATCGAATCTACCACACTTGATATGATACTTAAGACTAGCTTGTTAAACATCGCTCATTAATTATTGCTCTGAATCATCATCATCATCATCATCATCATCATCATCATCATCATCATCATCAGTCTTTCAACGTTCATCATTGGACATAGACCTTCCTCAGGATCCCCCACATTTCTCTGTCATGGGCGTTGCAGAGCCCGGGTTTTCTAAATTTGTCTAGTTCATCTCCCCATCTTGTATTCTGTCGACCGCAGTTTTGCATGTGATTTCCGGGGATCCATGTTTTGAGTTGTGAAATCCATCGGTCGTCTGCTATTCTTGTAACATGATCAGCCCATTGCCATGTTCCAGCTCCATAAGTGACTATCGGTAGAATGTATTGGTTGTATACTCTTCTTTTCAGGATTTTTTGGATTGTGTTATTTTTGAAGGTTGAGCTCTCTCTGCCAAAGGCTTGCCATACTAGATCTTGATTTCTTCTTCTTTTGTGGGTTTCATAGAGATTTTCCTCGGGAGATGAAGTGGTCTACTTTCCCCAGTTTTGCGTTTTCGATTTTGACAGTTATGTCCTTATTCTCGATGTGATTATTGCGTATGATTTTCGCTTTACTGAAGTTCATATGTAAATTAGAAATCTACAATGCATTATTTATTATTTATAGTGCTAATGTTGTGGGGCAACTAATGAAGATCGATCTCATTATACAATCAACAATTTGTGGGATTTTCTTGCAAACCATCGCCCCTTAGATATTAATCTCAGCTTGATAAGATACGAAGCCACGCAAATGGGGCACCCAGCGATGATCTGATTTAAGACGATGGTAATAGCCTACGAAACAACGTTTCTAACCACTGTTCCTCGGTGGTCATATATTCTAAAACTCGAAAAAAAATTGATAAAAAGATAATTATATGTTAAATATCGATTAATAATTCTGTCATCCACAGACAGCTGTTTCGTTGTATTACAACATATCAGTGTGGCTATAGACTATCAAATATTCATCCAGTACCACGAGGTAGGATTAGAACCTTCGATTCAGATCCAGAGGCAGAGCGTAACATTCTACCCTTGTCCTACGGGAAACTGGACGATCATGAGGACCGAATCAAGCGATATATTTACTTACGCATAATTCCCGTACCGTAGTGCTCCATTTCAGAGTTGGGAAGCATTGCATTATAGAAGAAGTAGACGGGTGGCCTACAGTGCTCAACCCTAAAGATGGGAGCATTAAAAAAAACATATATATATATATATATATATATATATATATATATATATATATATATATATATATATATATATATATAAACTTCGTATATTACTTTCATATCCTCATTATACATATATGTATATACATATATATATATATATATATATATATATATATACATATATATATATATAAATGCACACTGAGGTAAATGGATACGTGTACCATATATATATATATATATATATATACATATATATATATATATATATATATTTATATATATATACACAAATATATATGTATATATAGCTTCACATAAATAGATACAAATATATACACTTTCACACAAACATATGTATGTATAATGCATTCACTTTGTACTGATGTTCCCAGCTAAAGCATTAAATCACACCCGTTTCCTTTTTCATCCCCGCACATACCCTGTCCCAACAAAAATACTCTTACATCACTTTTCAACCTTGACAATGACCACCCACGTATGTACGGATTCAATGTTACCTACATACATGTGCATGAGTTCATACATTCCTGTCAGTCACTTTCAATTATCAACAAATTCATTAAAAAATAGACATTTTAAAAAATATAAATATATCCTTAAGTATATTAAAAATAAGAAAATTCGGCGAACTATCGCGAAATGACTAAAGTGTTCCAGGTGATCAGTGTAGAAAAAAGCAGGTTTCATCAGTAACCGGCATGTCATATATATATATATATATATATATATATATATAGAGAGAGAGAGAGAGAGAGAGATGGATAGATAGACAGAGAGAGAGAGGGGGGAGAAGAGGGGTGAAAAGTGGAAATTCGTGAGAAACACTCACACACACACACACACACACACATATATATATATTAGACATAAATAGAGAGAGAGGTGGAGAGATGAAGAGTGGGAATTTGAGATAGACACTCTCATATATATATATATATATATATATATATATATATATATATGCGCGCAAACACACATGCACACACATTTATATATGAACATGATTGTGTGCGTGAGTGTCTGTATATATGTGTTCTTTAGTTTAAACGAATATGTTTTTAACTGCCCAAATGTCTAAATTAATCTGAATAATAGTTAAGGCAGGTGCACATGAATATCTTTAGTCGTTTGCACTCTCAGAAAACAAGTCTCGAAAATATTTTCTTTGTTTTTTTTCCATCTGAAAATTCCTCAAAAACTATTAGGGTTTGGTCCATGAAATCAAAGTATACGTGTATCTTTAATCAGCATCATCTTGCGAGGTTTCCATTATCTACTTGAACGTAACTTTCATGTTATGGGGGTTAAATGCTTTTTAAAAAATGGGTCGGGGCAGTAATTCTTCGTTTCAAAGGCATTGCAGTGCAATTGCCGAGTGGTCCTCAGAAAAAAAGACATATTCGAAGTTAGCAGATCACAATTTACCTGCAGCGCACGTATTAAGGCAGAATTTTATAAAATACATTCGGTGCTTTCTATTAGGTCTGCGTACGCACTCTCAGAAATCAAGTGCGTACTCACTTTTTTTTAATTTTGTTTTTTGGTGGGGGTAGCGATTTTCGATTTGGGCTGTGACTCAAAGTATCAAAGTTATGACTATTCTGTTGTCGTGTCGGTTAAACCTAGGTAAATAGTAATTGGCAGACACAGTTCAAACCCAGAGAGGAAAAAACAGTTTACTTCACTCAGTACAAAAGTAATCTTGGGTGAGTCGGTATTATGTTAAGTACTAAATCTTAATTTTCTTCTATAATTTTCATGTGCTTTTAATTTGTTAGACCATCAAACCCTCTCAAAATTTGGCTTGTTTGGCAAAGGAAATATTTCAAGTTTATCTGAGAGGGGGTTCTATTTACATAATAGAAAATAATGCAAACCTGCAACCTTAATTTCCATTCGTGTTTTTAACCAATAGGTTTTTAACAGCCCCCCACCCCCAGGAAAAAATCTTCTTGGCAGGTTTCAAATCAGGGTGGGGTTTATTTATCTATTTATACGATTATTCATCTATAGTAAAATAAATACTTTTTGATAACGTACTTAAAGAATATTATTAATTCTTTCTTTCTCAACCCAATTCTCGGGAATGGAAATGCCTTCTTCATTAAGAAGATACAGAAAACACTTTTTTAACAAAACTCAAGCACCTATGTTCATTGGTGGTACGTGGCTACCTTGAGTCGTGGTGTTTTCATTAGTGCATGTTTTGATGTAGTAAGGTTAAGGCACATTTTTTCAATGGAGAGTTCATTTGACCAATGACGAGAGAGAATTATTTCATTAATTACTGAATGATTTTTACAATCACTATTTTTTATTCATTTTGGTCAAAATCAAGGGGTGGGGGTTCCTAATATTGAAGGGGAATAAAAATAAAAGTAGTGGGGGAATTCCTTTTTATCCCCACTTTTAAAGGTCCAGATTTAGAAGTATTTTTCCAGCTTTAGGGGTCAAAATACAGGGGATTTTTTTCTTACTTCTAAGTGTCAAAATCTAGGGGGAGGATGTTTTTTACCTTTGGGGTTCGAATTCGAGGGTGTTTTCCAACTTTTACGGGGTTTCATACTCTAAGGGGTCCAACTAATGTTTTTTGATTTTAGTGGTACAAATGGGAAGATTTTTCTTCACTTTTAGGGGTCAAAACAGAGAGATTGAAATCCAAATTTTTTTTTTACTTTTAGGGGTCAAAATGGGTGGGAGCTTTTTTTTTCACTTTTATGGGTTAAAGTTTTCTATTTTTTCACTTCTAGGGTCCAAGATCGAGGTCTAATTTTTGTTGTATTTCTATTGGTCGAAATGCAAGGGACTCTTTCACTTTTAAGCGTCAAAATCGAAGATAATTTATTTCAGCTCTGGGGGACTGAATCCTACGAAATTTTTATCCAAGTTAGGCCTCAAAATCAACGGGGATGCTTCTCTTTTTTAGTTTCAAAATCCCAGATGAAGACATTTTTCTCTTTTAGAGAACAGAGAGAAAACGGAGGTCAGAGACATTATAGAATCCATTAGAAAACTCGAATGGCAATGGGCTGGTCATGTTGTGAGAATGGAAGAGTACGGATGGACATCACGATTCACAACATGGATCCCCAAAGACCACATGCGAAACTGAGGCTGACAAAAAACAAGATTGAGAGTTGAACTGGACAAATTTAGAAAACACTGGCTCTGCTACGCCCATGATGGAGAAGTATGGCGGATCCTGGCGAAGGCCTCTCTCTGTCTCTCTGTCTCTGTCTGTCTGTCTGTCTGTCTGTCTCTCTCTGTCTCTCTCTCTCTCTCTCTCTCTCTCTCTCTCTCTATATATATATATATATATATATATATATATATATATATGCGCTCTTTTCACGCTTGTATATCTATGCCTCTCTTGGCAAAGTCCCGTAAAGTATTTGCATGTGTTATCATGTGTCATATCAAGGTTCATGTGTTGGTGATGAAGGTTTACGCCAATCCGTATTAGTTTCATTATTATCATAATTTACCCTTACTCAGGGATTTAATTCACATTAGCGATTGTGCGTTGTCGTTCATATATATATATATATATATATATATATATATATATCCTCATCATTATCAGCTTTTATGAGCCCACGGCTGGACAAAGGTTTTTCCTATCTCCTTCCCCGACGAGTGTGATTGCGCTAAACTCTATCATGTCTTTCCGGCAAGATTCTCTATGCCGTCTCTCTATTTTGGGTATGGTCTTTTCCTACAGCGTTTACCGTCCCAGAAGGACAAAGTGTTTAGCCTTTTGCTGTATCTGTTGTCCGTTCTCCCCGGTATGTGTCCGACCCACCTCCATTTCAGTTGCTCATTCGCTTGTATGATATCCTTTGCATTTGTTCTCTCTCAGATCTACGGTGGTCATTTCCGATCGCCCAGAGTTTCCCTAACATGGAATTCTTTCCATTTTTTGGTGTGCTATTCCGAGTGTGTTTTCTTGTGTGTGTGTGTGTGTGTGTGTGTGTGTGTGTGTGTGTGTGTGTATTCCAGGTTTCGCTCCCATGCTCAATCTCTGGTATTGATAGTGAACTTAACGCTTTCAGCACATTGGCAAGGTGCTAATCATCTATTCCCCCACATTTTCCTTCAATTAAGGTAGTTGGTGAAAAATTCAATTGCAAAAAAAAAAAGAAAAAAACAGAGAAAGAAAATCCGTCCCTGGCAATGAATTCGGTCTAAAACAATGATGTGTATGCCTCTGTTTCTCTTTCTCTCTCTCATATATATATATACGTTCATATGAATATTTCATAAAGCATGAGCTTCTACCAATAAGCGGCCTGTGTCTGTCCAGCTCTTACCAACTGAGATAACGACTCCCTCAGCAATGCAGGAAGTGCATGCGTATCGGCTACTCCCTAGTGGATGCAGGTTTAAGGCCTGCTCGACACTCATTTATTTATTTACATGATCTGATGCCGCTGGATTTGCTACTGAGTAATATATATATATATATATATATATATATATATATATATATATATATATATATATATATATATATATATATATATATATTATCAGATATCTTGCATACTTCATCGTGAGGTAATGATTAACAAGCTAGTTCACTGCAGTGTGTTCGATCCTCATCGGGTACCCTACAACCAATATACTTCGAACATACATGCATGCATCCATACTTATATATACACACACACAAGCGTATGCACAAACACATACACATGTTATTACACACATTTAAATATACATATGTATGTATCCTGATTAAAATAATTAGTGGCTAATACTGAAAATGATTAAGTCGACAGATCAGCTTAGATGAAATGAGATATAAATTCATGTGTATCACGCATGCATATATATATATATATATATATATATACGCACTCTCACATATGCGAATGCACGCGCATACACACGCACACACACATACACGAACACTCACATATATGTATATATGTGCAAACAAATGGAAACACATATATCCATATCTTCATACCCTGATCAACATGTGCTTCACATCTGCTTTGAAGCCGATCATCGCGTTTCAAGGAGAATTTTTAATGTGGGGTGTTGAGCGCTGCGCCAAGATTTCTGACGGTCTGCCCCAAATAATCGCATTTCGCTGCAGATGCGTTGCGCGAAATGTCAGACGTCCGGTGTCAAAGTGATGTCTTGTGAAATCACTAATTGGTTGGAAACTGGATTTGGTATAGGGTGCTATATATATATATATATATATATATATATATATATATATATATATATATATAGCGCATCACCCATAAATGAGTAATAAGTACACCCTTGCCACTTTTCAAAGAATATATGAAATTTTGCAGTCCAAAAATATGTATACCGCTACGAGAGAATATTTTTGGTGGTACAGTTTCACTGCTGTAGAGTCTGGTCATCGGTAATACTTGAAAAATCTGTTTTGGTTGTATTCCACCAGAAATAATAAAATGTCACTGTCCGGTTTAGATGAAAATTAATTTTCTATAATAGAAAGTGGTATGGGATGTACTCATTTATGGGCTACAATATATATATATATATATATATATATATATATATATATATATATATATATATATATATATATATATAGTCTAGAAAGCTTCACAGATTCACGCTCTAATTATCAAAAAAAATATTTTTCACTAATTTTAGACTTAATTTTTCTTCGTCGTACTCCATCGGGCTTCCATCGAATTTTTTTTTAAAAACCTTTGGTAAAATGAAGCATATTTATATACATAGTTGGAACGAAACGAAACCACTTTCTAGAAGGTAGTAACACCTCAATAGGCTATTCCATGGATGTACTTTGGCAATTTGTTACATGGCATTCCATGTTCAATCTCCCGTCCCGCCTAACCACCAATCAGTCAGACAAATGCACCAGAGCCAGATGTTTTCCCCGTCCCCTGGGTCCAGTCAAAAAAATTATCTTTCTCTCTGATAAAGACTGGATCCATCTTTTTTGGTTATTCAATTCCCCCAATATTAATACAAATTGATTTGTTTTAATGTACACTATTTATGTCTGCTATTTTCATATTCTTGTTAACATATTCTCAAACTTTTGTTATTATTTCACAACAGTTATGCTGGTAAGTTTCAAAGGGATCAAGATGTCTAGTTATGGCTTCATTAAATTGTCCAAAAATCTTACAAACTTCGCTGCCTTGATTAACCATCGTTACATCTGAAGAAACAATTTTTAGGTATAAAATGAATAAATCTAAGAGTTGCTCAAGAGATTCTCAAATATTCTGAAAATATTGTTCCGTAAAATAGATTAGAGAGAAGACTACTTGTTCTGAAAGGCATTTGCACTATCCGGAACGGAAAGCTTTCCCGTTTATCCAACAATTTGTAGATAAAGATTCCATCCTCGATTTTAATATCCAAATCTAGTAACGTTACTTGCATCCCTTCATGCTCACATTTTAATTCCAGATCCTTAGGGTGTATATTACAATACGATTTTCCAAATACTCCACCATTATTAAGAGAACATAAATCATCAATAAAACGGGTAAAACCTAAAAACGAACAAGCTCGTTTTATATTAGTTCTAATTAAAGATGACATGAATATATATTCGCGTCTAAGTAAAAATAAATTTGCCTGGAAGGGGGCACGATCAATTTCCTCATATGATCTGATGAAATATTTTATTTCCAATTTTGAAGTAACCTTCCTCAATAAGAATACTTACAATCGCTTGAATGGTACGTTAGGTAAGTTTTATCTTTTTTGTGTTTTATACCAGAAAGCTTTAGAGTTTGTAAACCCGAAATATTTACTATTTCTTCCTGCAAATGCCAAGTCTACTATTTTATTTAATAAGATTTTGTGTGTGTGTGTGTGTGTGTAAAGAGTACTAAAATTGTAGGTTGAGATAAATTGAGCCCCTTTACGGTATTTATTCTTTGACAGACATAGAGTTATTTACTGCCCAGAAGAGATTTAAGTTACTATAGAATTTACTTTTAATATGGAATTTCTGTATTTGATTGTATGGTAAATTATAAGACCTAGATATAGCTTTGCTACGAGGTTTAGCACTGCAAACTCTAGATGCTACAATGAAGCGAGCACCAATTGGTTTTTCATGCATTTCAGGGAGCCAATACATACTTGATAACTTTTTTATTTTTTCATCTATTTGAAGTCCTATCTTTTCTCATAGTACGATGTTATCGAATATAATTTCATCTGATTCATACGTACGTACTTTATAAATGCATGATGGTGTTCCTATTAGACCAACCTCAGTCTATATCCTTCAAAAATCCGAGTACTTTTTCTTTTAATCTGTCGAACGCTGATTCTATTATTCGATATTTATGTGACATAGATAAAATAAAGATATCTAATGCTTCTTTAATCCCATTTAAATATTTGCTATCATTCAAACGCTCTGTCTATCTATGATTTAGACCTTTTGTGAGGAGGTTTCTTGACTTAGGGTTGTTTACAATCTCTAATTTACCTGTCAATATGCGGTCAAGATTTTTATCACATAATTGCAAAGTCTGGCATTCATATTTTGAAATTTGATTTCGTCATCTCTATTCATGGTGAGAGTTTCTGCTATTTGTTTAAAACTTTTAAGAAAATTCGTTTTGCTAGTTCTTATCTATATATTACTAATGGTTTATTCTCTTCTTTTTTTATTCACTTGGTAAAGTTTGTAAGGTATCCTTGTGATTGAAGATTTAAGGTAAATTTATATCATCAAGCTCTTTATTTTCACAACAAGATGATGCAAACATCACGAAGTATACATTTTTCGTTCTCTATTGTTGGGTTATATAGTTTTGTGTCGATTAAAAAGAAGAGTATACAACCAATGCATCCTCTCGATAGTCACTTATGGAGCTGAAACATTGGAACCTAACCAAGAGACAGACCCACAAACTGAGAAGCATGCAACGTGCGCATGAGAGTATCATGCTCAACCTCACATGGAGAGATCACAAGAAAGCAAATATATCATAGAGAAAAGGGGGGATCCGAGACATCATGGAATCCATTAGAAAACTCAAATAGCAATGGGCTGGTCATGTTGCAACAATGACAGACAACCAATGGACATCATGACTCAAAACATGGATCCCTGGAGACCACATGCGAAAGTGAGCCCGTCAAAAAACAAGATGGTGAGACGAACTAGACAAATTTAGAAAATACTGGCTCCGCGATGCCTATGATAGAGAAATGAGGGGAAGGTCTATGTCCAATGATGGCTGTTAAAAGACTGATGATGATGATGATGATGATGATGATATAATCATACCATTGATGTAATATTGACATCTTATACATCAGTTCATTTTGTAACAATATTTTGGGAACTGTATCTTTCAATATTTTCTTTTTTGTTTGATTCAGAAGTTTTTAATTGAAATATCTAGGAAAACCATCATCAACACACTCTTGGGCTAGAGTAAAAAAAAATTCACACACGAAATAGCCGATTCTCTGTTATTCTCATTTACATAAGAACGAACAGGGTGATCTCCAGATCAGGGCAAGGGGGGTACCCTAACACATTCCTTCTCTCCATAAGAGCTTTTCTTGACTTTAATATTCAGTCTGTAAGGATATATAACACGCATAGCTTTAATAGTACGATCTTTCTTCTGTTGCCTTATTTCGAAAATTGCTTAATCTATCTTACCCACGCTATTATATCCATTTTCTCGAAATTTCTCAATAATCTGAATTGAAAATGATGAATTGGTACATACCTCTCTGAAATGGCCAATTACATGTTGACAACCCTCAGTACTAGTCCTATGTATATTCATACGTTTATTTAAGAGAAGCACAGTTTCGCCGACGCGTTGTAAATTACAATTTTTACACGATATCAGATAAATAAGATTGTATGACATGATGAATTTTCTTCTCTCTATAGATATGTATATATAGAGAGAGGGCGAGAGAAAGAAAGAAAGAGAAAAATAGATAATCAGACTATTTCTCAGATATAGTTGTGTGATTCCCGTTTATATATATATATATATATATATATTCATATTTATATATATATATATATATATATATATATATATATATATATATATATATATATAAATCATAAATTGCATTATATTATATTGGAACTCTTATCTGGAATGATCTCCTGTTATCACACAATGAATGTATCACTTGGCCCAAACAACGTAAATAGAAAAGCATAAACAATGGGGCTGCTGCGGGAATTTCCTGATAACATAATCGTCGTGTTGAAAGAAACAAATAGAGCAGATATGAACCAAGAAAAAACAAAAATAAGAAATTGGAGCTTATACAGTTATGTGGGCCTTTATATCACCAGTGCCTGTTTAGCTCAATGGTAAGAGCAACGTTACGTTGAAGCGGCTACCCTATCGGTTGCAGATTTGATTTCCACAGCAGCCCAATTTCTTTATTTGTTTATTCTATCTATGTTGTCTAAGCCAAATGATATTCACCATGCGATAACGGGAGATTATTTCAGATAAGAGCTTCAATATAATATAATGCAATTTATAATCATTCCGTCGGATCATATATTCACTTCCTAATAACATATATATATATTATTTCTATTAATATCCAGACCATCCTCATCTTGGTTGTTTTTCATACGACGTTTCGGCCGTTGTACTCTACGGCCTTCATCAGGTATCATCTGGTAGGTGTGGGGTAGTAACGAACCGAACCCTTTATTTAACCGACGGGGGTATATTGACTGCACTCCCCTCTTAGCATATTACTATTAATAGAAATAATAATAATACCTTATCTTGAAAATTCGTATATATATATATATATATATATATATATATATATATATATATATATATATATATGGTATGTGTATAAGAATGTCCAACCTCACATTTTTCTGGCCCTTTCGACAGGATTAAAGTGTAGTATCTGTTCCACGGCATAGCCCGAGGTGCAGTTACTGACACTTGTCCGTCGAATGGGCTGGAGATGGTGTGTTGGTTGGCATCAAAGACCGAGTGCGCCGGTGCAAGCGTTAGCCAATGAGGTTTAACTGAGGCTGCGTTTGCTACGCGCATCGGGAGGCTTTTGGACTCGTCCTTAGGCTCTCCTATTATTACTCGGCCCAGCTGCGGGGTCTCAGTTCCCCCGGGGCAGCACTGCTCCATTGCACTTAAAAGAGCAGGTCCCCTGGTGGATGCTTTCGCGGGTGACGTTGACTAGCCATTACGATGAGCTTTTCAACGGTAACTGCGTCGGCTGGAGCCATTTTTGGAAGGGTTGCTCCTATTTCTTCCCAAGTTAAGCCCGACCTTGTGTCACATTTGCTGTGGTGGGACAGTGATTTAATAGATGTGTATAAGAATGTGAGTGTTTTTATATTACGACAGTAAAATTAGGTGAAAATTTGAGGTTGATCTATATGTATCGTTGGTAATGAATTTATTAGGGTGAAAACTGTACAAAATGAAAGAATGAGAGGAAAAGCTGGGAATAGCACATGAAAATCTGAAGTCGACTTGAACACGAGATATTTTGTAGATTTGATTTGAGGGCAAAGATCAAGGGTTGACTTATTCATGAAATCGATTTATACCTTTTGTATAATGTATTTCAAAGATGAACTGTTGTTTCTCAGGAATGTTTCTGTTCAATTATCGAAATAACGCGGCTGTGCCTCTTTCGCACGCGAATACGGGTATCATCGTTTCCTTTTTTTTTTCTCTCATACTTTTAGTTATAGTTTATCCATTCCAGTCCCCAGAACACATACAAACAATGTAAGAGAGGAATAAAGAGAACTCTTGAATGGCATTAGTATTAACTAAAAAGGTTTCGTATGCGTCTGGTAAACATGTTTAAAATACACGCTGGAAAACAGTTAATATGAAGAAAAAGGCTTGGTCGTTCATTCGATCAGTTGATAGATATATCGATAGATAGATAGATTACAATCGGATTACTGACTTGACTAGAACAAGAGATATTTTCAGAGTGATATTGGCATAAATATGTATAACAGACTGTAATAGATTGACAAATATGGACATGGTGAAACATATAGATAGATAGACAGATAATGAAATAATATGAATAGACATATACTTTTTATATGAATAAACAGATATGGACTGAATGAGATCGATTGGTCGGATATGAAAAGAATCATTGAGATCTTTTAGATAAGTCCGGCATAAGGTTACAACTGAAATTCATTGCAGGCATAGATGATGGCTTAAAGCTATAAACTGGCTGTTTTTTCATAAGTGGATAGATATAAATAGCTCCGTATAAAAAGATAGGTTGACTTATCTGCACAAAGTAAAAATATGTACCAGTAGAGTGGAATATATATATATATATATATATATATATATATATATATATATATATATATGTATATTTTTATATATATATATATACATACATATATATATATATATACATATATATATATATACATATATATATATATATATATATATACACACACACACACACACATATATATATATATATATATATAGAGAGAGAGAGAGAGAGAGAGAGATTTTTTAAAAACGTTTTGTAGAAGAGGATCGGTTGAAGACAGAAAATAGCTATGAACAGACTGAGAGATTTGATATTGGTGCCAGCCGCCAAGTCGTTCCCAAGATGAGAGAAACGCCAAATGGCCAATCGACTGACTGACGTATTGAAAGATGGACGAATTCTGGGAACTGAAATCAGTTTCTTCCTCAATCTCATCCTTGGCATGTCAGCTACAGAACTCCAGCAGGCGGCAAGAAGTTTGAACAAAGAAACGTGATAGACGCTTCAACTTGGGATAAACATCGCTAAAAGCATAACTTATAAACATCATCCTTATTTTAAACAAGAGAACAAGGCAAGAAGCAATGTTAACAAGAGTAGCTTTCAGGAGACATGTTTCAAAAACCGTTGTTGTGAGTTTTTGGTTTACCTTTCTCTCTTTATATACATCCATATCTCTCTATCTATCTATCTATCTATCTATCTATCTATCTATCTATATATATATATATATATATATATATATATATATATATATATATATATATATATATGTGTGTGTGTGTGTGTGTGTGTGTGTGTGTGTGTGTGTGTGTGTGTGTATTGGTTTAGATTTAAATGTTAACAGATTTGGGTCGTCAAAACTATCACGCCTGAAAAATGTTGGGAAAGCCTGGGGGGAATTAATTGAAAGAAGGGGAAGTAAGTTGAAAAAAAAAGAGATATGAGGGGAAAATGATAAATACATAAAGTTAGAAAGAGAAGAGGAAGAAGAAGAAAAAGAAGAAAATTCCGTAGATAAAAAGAAAGAAAGAAAGAAAGAAAGAAGAGATTGTAAGAAACGGCAAAAAGAAGAGCGTGTAAGAGAAAAGATAGATAGATAGATAGATAGATAGATAGTAGAGTAGTAATAAAAGACATTGCACTGCGTAATTTGTTCAATTCAAGAATTAGGTCATACCATCCAAGATGTCTTTCAATTCCCTCAACTGGCCTAAAAAAAAACTTGTCTTTTGCACATATCTTTAAGCATGGGAGAAGACAGGAAATGAGGACCCCATCTTATCTCCTCTCTACGCACTCTACCAACAAAAATGAGGACCATTTCAAATGAATGTTCTCTTGGGGACAAGGTCCCGCGTGATGATGTGGTTTGTTTATCAAGAATGTCTGCCGTGTCAGAGATAAGTTGGCCTTTCATGAGGACAGACAAGTACACCTAGCTGTTGAAGACAAGGAAAATATAAAAATTACCAATTACTGAAAAGTGACTGCTCTAGTAGAGCCCAGTCTGACTTTTGAATGAAAAAAAAAAAATGAGTGAAAAAGTTAAAGATAAGTATCAAGATTTTGCCGGAGAGTTTTTGGAATTTGAAGACGACTTCAAACTATAATCATCCGATCATAGGGATCGATCCAACCTTGCGAAATAGAAAACGCAGGCTATTCTTATTTTAACACTGCTGACGATAGCAGGAATACTATGGAGAGTGGGGGAGTTTTGAGACATATTACGGTCAGTTGATCACTAATGATATTTACTGGGTACCACTGGCATGAAGAAAGAAGTAACAAAACCATTACTAATAAAAAATAAAAAAAATAAAGAATAAAAAAAAAAGTGATTAAGCTTATCCTGAATATTTCCCGTGTGATTTAACGGTAATGTACGAGATCTCGTTTCTAGTGAAAATACTGGCAAATAAATTGAAAAAAGAAGGGGATCAATGTGTATAAAATATCAATGCAAATCAGAGCGCTGTTATTCAAACAGTCATTTCAGTATTTGTTGAACGATCAGGACGCTTAATTATTTAAGAGCTGCAAACATTTATTTCATTTGTTCATCTATTTATTATTCATCGAGGTCAGGTTTAAAAATGGAGATGACAAGAATTTCTGTTTTTTTAATCGATTTTTTTATCTCCTTCGATTAGAGAGTTCTCGCTGTGCAGGGAATCGTTTTGTTTTCTTTCTTTCCTTTTTTTTCAGTTTGTATGGTAATGTTTAATGGCTTTAATCATATCTAACAAGTTTCGATTTTTATTGCATCTTGGGAAACGGTTTTTCACTTATATATACTCTCGTGCCGATACACACACACACACACACATATACATACACTCACACACACACACAAACCTGTACTGACACGGACGCATTAGGATGCACACACACAAACACACGCACACATACTCACCCAAACACATGCGCATACAGATACAGCAAAACACACACACATGCACATACCTAAAATACACACATATAGGCAACACGAAGGCAAATGCGAGAACACACAAGTAGAAACACGCAAATACAAAAACAAACACAGATACAAACATATCAACAAAGGAATGCACACACATATCTATATGCACACATACAAGTGCAATACACACACACTCATTCATATACAGACGCACACACGCGCATACAAACGTGCATGCGCTCACTCAGATACTCGCGCATATTCACATACAAGCGCACACAACAACGCTCATATACGAAGGAAAAAAACAGAGACACATACGCACGCACGCACGCATACTTATCGGAAAACACTTATACGCAAACACACACCCTGCAGATGCACGTATATACGAACACGCTGGTAAATGCATACATGCATTTACAAAAAGACGCGCAAAAGGACACACACATACGTACGTGCAAACATATACACATATAGAAACATGTATACGCATACAAACACTGGCACATACCTTAGCATATACATGAGAATCGACCTTAAAACTCAATAAAGACTTAAAGAAAAAAGCGAGAGGGAATTTCCGTACTTGGCTTTGCATATTATCAATATAATAAAACAATTACACCACAGTGGCATCGAGGAGATCGACGAAGAAAAGAATATGAATATCTGTGGCTTTATTTGTACAATGGGTTCAAAAACAATCTGTCGTCTCATCGGTATAGCGCTGTCTTTGTAAAACAGGCTCACTAAGTCGAAGGATGCAAGTCCGGAACTCTCCAGAGACTTGTTCTTTACCTTCTTTCCATGTTCTGAGGATAACCGTCTGATTGCCCCGATGATAACAAGAGAAATCAGATGACGGAAAGACAAGTAATAATGTTTTGATTTGTATTTTATTCATTATCAAATGAAGTATCGTTGAACATTATTGGGCCGGTAACTATTGATCAGTATTTCTTTCAACCTAATTTTAGCTTCTTTGCATTGCAACTACTCAGGTCGCCAGTCTACCGCTTTGAGTGAACAGCGTGTGAATTCCAGTTTATTTGATATCGGATGAAGTATTCATAATTCCTTCTACTGGTATTTTTTACATCTTAATTTTACCTGCTTTTTAGCGTAACCACCCAGGCTCTCAGTGTACGCTCAGTAAAAAGTGCACAACCTGTCTTACTGATAGCTTATCCTTTATCACCGATCCAAACTTCTTTGCTCATTAGTGATAAACGATACACCCGTTGAAAATTACACAGCTTGCAATAAAGACTGAAGAAATTAACAATCACTTCCCAATGCCTTGCTCACGTTGAAAAATTGAATCTTGTCAAAATTAATCATCATCAGTCTTTTAACGTCCGTCGTACGACGTAGACCTTCCCCAGGAGTCGCCACAATTCTCTATCGTCACGGAGCCAGTATTTCCTGAATCTGTCCAGTTCATCTCTCCATCTTGTGTTGTGTCGGCCTCAGTTTCTTATGTGATCTCTGGGCATCCATGTAGTGAGTCGTGATGTCCATCGGCTGTCTTTCATTGTTGCAACATGGCCTACCCATTGCCATTTGAGTTTTTCAAGTTTTTTATAACAGTTGACAATATTTCCTCTAACAGAAAAAAAGAGAAATCTATACTGAATCATTTCCCTGTGTTTTATAGTCTTGTGAGCAGAAAAGTTCGTCGACTGTGCGAAATAGAAACTTTCATACCAATCAAACAAATACTATGACTGACCGCTAAATCTCATTCAAGAATCCAGCTCCTCGTCTTGGGGCATTTAGAAAAATGTCTTAGTCATTTGAACCATCTTACAAGGGACACCATTGTCTGAAGAAACTGAACTGTTTTCGTCAAATGTATCAGCTGGCCGTACAGGGACTGTTGAATGACTGACTAGTGAGATCAGATTCAAAATCCTGATTATACCTGTGGAATGAAATTGCCGTCTGTCTTGTCTTCCCTCTCACTTTCCGTTACCTTCTTCTTCTTCTTCTTCTCCTTCTTCTTCCATTTCCCCCCTCTGTTCTCTCATTCTTCGAGAGCTGTCAAACGTTGTTGGAGGAGAGTGCTGGCATTCATACGGATCTTGATTACAGATTTTGGCAGGAGCCTGTGAAAAAGAAAACTTTCTCCTCGCCATCCCAAACCCATTTTTTATGTCTTCAGCTAAAATGCGTGGCGTATTTATCGAGAAGGCCTTACCTATGTATCAGATCAACATGAATTCAGATAGATAGATAGATAAATAGAAAGAAAGAAAGAAAGAAGGTTGGTTTACGGTGAAACCACATCGAAAGCACTTTTTCTGGTAGTTTGATAGCAATGAAATTGGTCAGTACAAAGACTATATAGATACTCTAAGTAACCTTTGGACATTGAAAAAGTGAGCATTTTTCATCATCATATTAACCAAAACTACCGACATGGATTTCTTTAGTTTTCAAGTGGGTCTGACTGGCTATCTATGTACGTATGCATGCATGTATCACGTGTAAAGACTGAACTATTGGAGCAAGAGAGCTAAAAATTTAACTATTTACTCTTTATTATATCTAGAGATTAGAGAGCCTCGCCATAACATTTAACCATTCAGTTAACAGATGCTATTAAAATTAAAATAAAAAATTGTAAGGCAATAACAAAATAGTAAAAAACAGAAAAAGAGTTTTATATACGTATATATCAATATAATATATAAGGCATAATGTGTGCATAAACCCATAAAATATTAAATGATTAAATATTTCCCTTTTTCCCAGTTGATTTTCTTGGGAAATAAAAAAAAATCCTTACAATTAACCAGCCTCTTGCGATCAGCTACCTATAACCTGTGGATGGAGACCTCCTTGTGATCTATGGAGCTGGAACATGGAACCTAAACGAAAGATTGACGCCCAAATTGAGATCCATAAAATCAATTAGAAAACCGAAATGGCAATAGGCTGGACATTTTGCAAGAATGTCAGACAACTGTTGGATATCACGATTTACGACGTGGATACCCAGAGATGAAATGCGAAACTGTGGCTGCGTAAATATGAGATGAAGTGACGAACTCGACAAGTTCACAAAGTATTGGTATGGTGGCGCCTATGATTCAGGAGCTTGGCGAATCTTGGGGAAGGTCTGTGTCCAACAACAGCCAGTAAGAGGTTGATGTTGATGATGTCTAGAAAAAAAAGTTTTTTTTGTTTGTTTTTTTGTTCCTTTTGAAAATTCCCCGCAACAATAGGATTTTAGAATGAGGATGAGGTTGGGTTCAATTTGTAATGAAAGATTTTGCTAAATGTATCCTTTTGCTTGTATCCGACAGCATTCACCCTTATTTTATTTTTTTTAATTCAGACTTTTAAGTGATCACCACCGAAAGACGAGAGAAGTAACTTATTCATCGATCACCACTTTTTCTAACTTTTTAATCGATCATCTCCAACAGATCATGCTGCGAAAAGATGTTGCTCCCGCGACGGTTTCCATTTAATGAATAATCAGACCTGTTATCATTATATGATGGTTTTTCACTGTTTATCGTACGCTTTTTGCCTCTGCTGGTAATATCAGATTTTGTCATTTATGTTCATCCATACTTCAAATGTCTCATGAGATACTCATAATTGTGAGCGGGCTTTCAACACTTATAGGTGATGAAAAGTGAGTCAATACCAACTTAATCTTTGAAATGAGTTGACAGGTAACAGATAAGTGTCACTTGGAGGGGTTTTATGCTTTCATATGATGTCATTCAGAGTGTCCCAAAAATCTAGATCCATAGGCAAAAATGTTTCATGAAAGTAAATGCTTAAATTCAGGTCCTTGGGCTCCACGACGCTTATGTATGCGCTGAATCAGATAAGATTCCTGACTCTTTCTAATGGTATTTTCCAAATATTTCTGAAAAGAATTTTCTTATCATCAGTTTTTAAGGTCCGTTGTAGATTGAAACTAGGCTCACATACGATGCTGATTGGCGAAACTCGTTAGATTCACGTTATTAGACAAAATAGCCCCTTTAGAGAAGGCAACTCGTTAGGAGATGAAAATCATTCCATATACTTTTTGTTCAATAGTTGATAGAGCGGGGTTGAGTATGCCAGTACCATCTTTGGGCAATCACTCTTCATGCTTCGATATCTGTTATAACTATTATATAGCTTCGATGAATTGCATTAGGACCGTTAAAAATATGCCTGTACAATTTGAATTGGTTTGAGTGTATAGCTATAATGATAAATAGACGAGAAAAAAAGCTTGAAAGTCAAGCCATAGATCCGCTAGTTCATTCTTGTTTTTCTTTGTTATTTGAGTGTTCAGAAAATAAATAACATGGATTGTGAACAGAAAAAAACACGTGGAATTACTGTGACATCATTCTTTACTATTCCAACTTTCGCACTAGAGCAACATGAAATATGGGCATTTATTTCATACGTGGGATGTTTTGAGTAGATGGTGTGAGGCGTTTGATATGTTGATTTGTCAGTGAGTGACGGCGATTGCTGCTATAGCTATCATTGCATCTAAAACTGGACGTAAGCTATCCCTTCTTGCGTTAAACTTGACGGGTAAGGGCCCTCCCTTGCCACATAGGCTAATAATGAATGAGTTTCCTTCATCATCATCATCGGCAGCAGCCTTTTAACGTCTTTCGTTGAACTTTAACCTTCCCCAGTACTCGCCAGAATTCTCTATCATGGGTGTCGCGCAGCCAATACTTTCTGAAATTGTCTAGTTCTTCACTCCATATTATATTTTGCCAGCCACAGTTTTGCATATGATTTCTTGGAATCCACGTTGATAGCCGTGATGTCCGTTGGTTGTCCGAAATTCTTGCAGCATGACCAGCCCATCGCCATTTCATTTTTTGTATTGGATTCTATGATATACCTGACTCCTGTTTTTTTTCTCTCTTATATATTGTGCTGTTTTGCAGTCTCTCCCCGTGATGTTTAGCATGATTCTCTAGTGTGCACGTTGCGTGGTTCTCAGTTTGAAGGTCAATCTTTTGGTTTGGTCCCATAACTTGAGATTTATTTTTGAAGTAAAGAGACCCCCCTCCCAATCAAACGTCGTCGAAACAAAAACTTCGTAGCGTAGGTATAGATTGAATCAGGCATTTATACGGGAAGGGTCCGTAAAGATAATAAGTGATGAGGAAAGTTAGGTTGAGTATCCTTCATTATACCAAAAAACAAGCATATAATAGAACATCATATATTCTCGAATGTGTATCCCAGAATATATTCAGAAACATGAAAAATCAGCAAAATTATAAGCGTACATATTCAACGATGAAATTTCATCTTCGTAATTTAACACTTACCAGGGGACTTTTTAAGTTCATTCATTCGGTCTCACCATTTTAAACAGAATTTTTCATTCATATAAACGTATAACATCATTATTTCATCGAACTATGTTTCCAGACTTTATATTACTGTACGCTACCTTGCAAATGAGTTGCATATTCCATCATGGAGGGAAGATTCGAGTTTTGATTCGATGTGTTCTTGGCGAAATCTTTCGACGTCTTCATATTTCTGGCAGTTGTCCAGTTAAGGAATGTTGCATAAACGATGCAAGTGATTAAGCTGAATGAGATAGATCTGGAGACTATGCATGTAATTGAGCATCTCAGCTTCATGTTTGTTTTGTTGCGTCGCATTTGCAACATGAGGACAGACGTTTTCATACAACAAGATTACGTATCAACGTTCTGACACAGAGGAAGGCTTTTTTGTCTCCTTCTATGGGACATTCAAATGCGTCGGTTGATTCATCCCGTTTTTTTCCTACCGTTCACGCGTTGAGCGTGTTACATCTTCTTCCAGAAATTTCTGGGGTCTTCCTGGCGTTCATTGTCGAGCTCAAAACAGTCTTCACTTTCTATTCTCGACATGTGTTTGCACCTAATGTATCACTATAGATTGATTTAAACTATGGAAGGGTGAGCTTTATTGTCCCAATGCCAGGTCTCCATTGCAGTCTTTTTTTTACCAGATTAAATACGAAGTGCGTTATCGAATGTGCATTTTGTATCCATCAATAGTTTTGCAAACAATTTGTACAAAAAAATATGCACCTGAATAATATAGATGTAATACAGACACTTCTAAGATTTCTCTAACATTGTTCAAAAGATAGGGCTAGAAACTTCAGTACCAATCTAATATGAGTTTAGAAGCAACTTCTCTCTCTCTCTCTCTCTCTCTCTCTCTCTCTCTCTCTCTCTCTCTCTCTCTCTCTCATAATAATAATACCAAATCATCAGAAATTTTCTCTCCTTCTTCTCGCCCACCAAACCTGATCGACGCTTAAAAATTCCAACAACCGAAACATTCTGATTCCATAGTTTCACCCAAATTTCCTGGTTTTATCTTTTGCCCAAACTTCCGGAAAGATGGAGTTGTGTGCAATCAAGCAATCTAATATGTCTGCCTTCCACTGACGGACGCATCGAAGGTATTCACAAGGAATGCAAATCTTGGGAGCGATTCGCTCAGCAAGAACTCCTCATATGGCCCTCTACGAGATATTGGAATCAGTGTGCTGTATCATTGCACCATGGAAAACACTCAAGTGTACCACCCCCAGTTTCTGTTTCGTGTCAAACCATAGGAAAAATTCCAATTGTCATTGGAGAACTTGAAGATTTGATTAAAACTGTGAAAGGGCGAGGTATTGTGTTCACGATAAGACTTTTACACTCAAGGACGAAGCAGTAGGTCTGAACCATTACGACACACCCTTCACTGTGATGGTCTGGCTAGAGACACAAACAGTTTTTTTTTTTCACAGTAATACCGTGGTAAAGAAAATGACATTATTATTTTTTTTTTATCGCAGAAGGAGCATGACAAAGAAAATGACAGTATAATTTATATGATAGAGAGAATTCGACAAAGACTATGACAGTATGATTTTTATCACTGACAAAAAAAAAATGACAATGACGGTAAAAAATTCAATCGTTGTATAATCCATCACGGAACTACGCAAAGGCAGCACAAAATATAAGATGCAGGTCGTTGATATTTGCGTCTCAACGTTTTGACTGATTTGTTTATGTCGTGTACTTGGCAAGGATTTTCTTTCGCCAATTACTCTTATTTAGTCAACAATAGCTCGGTAATATTGTGCACCTATTGGATCTTTCATGGTAGGCCATACATATTTCGTTCAAGTGACTTTCTTAACCACGAAACACTAGCTTTTTCGCTGATTGAAATTTACCGATAGCGAGTTGTAATGGCTCAAGATGGTGGAAATGCCTTCAGCGATTTGTCAAATAATGGATCAGAAGTTTCGTTTCGAAATGGAAAACTTCAGGGTGACTTTCAGTTAGACAGTGATTAGATAGGCCAAAGTGATGGTGATTCTTCATGAAAGGATGAGAATGTCAACATTCCGAATGCTTTGCAACAGTGAAGTAATGCCCCGAGCTTTCAGCAAGAAAAATCCTGAAAGTCCTTATCTTTCCATCATTTTCCCCGTTTCAATCAAAGACTTATCCACATGGAACGTCCGTTTTCTGAAAAGAAAAATAGCCCTAACTAGACGCTTCGTCGTCTGTGCTCAAAAGTGTGATTACCATTAGGAGAAGAAAGAAACGGAACGAAAACCTGGTGCTAGTGTGGACAATACAAAGAAAAATGGGCATCACTTCATGTTTCAAGAAGTACCACACCCAGTAATATGTAACACATTTTCTAATCAATTCCTTCTCGAATAACTTATGAATCATTTTTCTGCGAGTAATTTTCAGCGTGCTTCAAGTATACTTCTAAGATTTTCCTAACACTGTTTAAAAGATAACGCTTGGAACTTTTGCATCAAACTAATATGTGTTAGTGAGTACTTGCCTCTTTCCAATAATCCTAGATATTCAAATATTTTCTCTCGCTCTCTACCGCCTAACGCAATCGACACGAGAAATTCTAGAGAGAAACTCTCTGACTCAATAGTCTTGCCCAGTTTCCTGGTTTTATCTTCTCCCAGAGCTTCCGGCAAGGTGGAACTGAAAGCAATCAAGCAATTTTATACGTTGGCCCGCTACTGACGAACCACGTAGAAGGTATTTGCAAAGAATGCAAATCTTGAAAACGATTCTTTTGGCAAGAACTCTTCACCTGGCCTTCTTCTACGAGACATCGGAATCACTGTGATTCATAATTTCCTGGTTAAAATCCCCCAGGGGTACCACCTTCGGATTCTATTTCGTACCCAACCATAGGAGAAAAAAATTTCCGATTGTCGTTACAGGACTTGAAGATTGGATTGAAACGGCGAGGACTGAGGTATTGTGTTTGAGATCAGACTTTTATTCTCAAGGACGAAGTGGTAGTCCAAGCCATTGAAACATGTCATTCACTGTTTCTGTCAAGCTCAAGATTCAAACAGTATTATTTTCCCCTTACAGAAAGAACATGACAAAGGAAATGACAGTATTACTTTTATTACAGAGTGAATGCGACAAAAAAATGACATTATCATTTTTATTACGGATCTTTTTTGACAAAGGCGATGACAGTATAATTTTTATTACAGAAAGAGCATAATAAACGCAATGACAATAGAACGGTTACAAGTGTTGATCAAGCTATCAACGGATGATACCGAATGTTATCGCCTGAATGTTCTTGGTGTATTAGAATTATGCCGAGAATCCTCACCTAACAACTTCGTTGGAAAAAAAATGCAGGGCGTAGTTTTTCTTGTACCTACATTTTGGGTGACAAACGAAAATATTCGTCCACATTGTTTGACGGGTGTTGTCTCTCATATTTTGCTCCAATACAGTAAACAACGAAACGGTGACTTGGTGCAATTATGGGAGCTTTTTATGGTAGATCATTAGTTTTTTTTTGTTTTTTGTTTTTTGTTCAAGTAAGTTGGTTACCATTGAAAGACTGATTTTTGTTCATTGGAATTTATTGTCAATGAAATATCGCTGTTTTGTTTGTTTTTTTTTACTGAAGGAAGAAAGTGAAAATGATTCGTTAGCGAATCGTTAGATAGTGAATCAGAAGTTTTATTTACGTAGCCGGCGGGGGAAAAAAAGAACGTATGTTGAAATAACGACATTCGAAAAGAAAAGCACAATCAAATTTCGTCTGGTGCCGCGATTCTACTCCGTAATATTTTATCACAGATACCTTTCGAGGATTTAAGTAACCAGACTAACAAATTGGTCAGAAAGAATGCGTTTTCGAGTCATCCCACCCGGGTTAGTACTCTTAATAATAAGTTTAGTCGAGTCAGCTACAATATTACGGTAATCTGGCCAAAGTGAAGATCGAACTCACTGCTCTTGGTTGCTTAACAACCTGCTACTGTCGACTACCGTAGGGGCCTGTTTATCGAAATCACTGCATATTCCCTTGTCATTTGAAAGCCGAAATGGCACAAAGTGGAAAGACGATTACCGTTGATTTGAGCCTTTCTAAACACAAAATGGTTATGACGGCATGCTGGGCTCGCTTGTTGATAGTTGGGCTGACGGTAGTAACAGAAGACTGGAGAGTAGCAGAGAAAAGAAAATACCGCCTTTTAAAAAACTAGTTGCACAACAAACGCTGGACTCTCCCACTTTTTACCGTTTTCCGTAAAAGCAAACTTTGCAGTGAAGCGATTTTTCGAAGATGGGGGTATAATCATGATAAACATCGATTAATCAAGATAATGAGTCTCACCGATCTGGTTATATGATTATACAAGTTTTATTTTAATTTTAATAATAATTAAAATTTTTTTAAAAAAAACACTGCCTCGTCGTGATTAACTAACTATTCGACACGTGACGAGTGAACCATTGATTTTTGGTTTTCTTGAATCCTAATTTTGGTTGCTTTTCATCACATCCTCTCAGATTGTCAATCTACGTGCATTATCAAACAGCACGTATCAGAAATAAAGAATTAGCCCTCGACGAGACTCGAACACGCATCCCTTATGCTTCGTTATCTGTACCATCTGATCTGCTGTTTGAGCAACGAGAGCTTTTGATTTTGTAAATCTTACCTTTAGTTTTTCCCCCACGGCTCAGCGACATAGTTGGTGTCGTTATTACGTACACTCGTAGCATCAGTAGTAATAATGTTCTCTTGACTTATTTGATGACAAGTTATGGTTTAAAACAACTAAAATCAAGAGAAAAACTAGTTAGAAATTAATGATACTTGACAATGATTCATCTAACTGAAAAACAGATCGAGATAATATTACTACAAGTGAGTTCGAGGCTCGTATAAGACTCTTGAAAGTTATGGAATCGAGCCAGATCTCAGCCTCATAAGATTCAACAGCAAGTGAACTCTCCCTTGAGGGAGAATTATTTTTCAGATACACGATAGAATATGTTCCTATGTTGAATTTCAAAATCTAGACCCTTATTTTCAAAAAAAAAAAAAAAAAAAAAAGAAGAATGTTAAAAGGTCCCCCAGACAGATTTAAGTGCCGAGAGATTGGAGACATTTATAGCTTCCATTCGCTCTTTTACCACCCTGAAGCGAATTCTTCAGTGTTAATTCTATAACACATGGGTACAATAAATGTATTGTTGAAATCATGAAATCTTTATCTATTAATGGAAATTCCCGGAAAATGACTTGCGGGGCTTTTTACGTTACCCCCTTCCCCCACCCCCCATCAAAAGCTAACATCTATGATTTTTGAATACAGGGAAAGAAAGGGGAAGTTGCACTCTCTTTTACTCGCTGAACTCAGACTCAATTAGTGGTGTTACTTTTGGGTCAAATTTTAACCGTAATTTGATCCTGCAGAATCAGAACTTTTCGACATTTCTCCAGGACGGTCAATCTTTCTTGAATCATTATTGTTGGCTTTTCAAATCAAGTAGTTGTTTTGTAACTTTCTCCTTTTCTTTTTTTTTTTTTTTTCCAATTTTGATCGAAAAGATGACTTATGCTGTAGAAAGTTTGAAGTGAGAAAAAGATAACAATAAAGTTCATAGCATTTGTCTTAGGTTTTTTTTGTTGTTTTTTTTTGTTAGTAATCATCACACAAAAATGGTCATAACCTTTGGGTATTGACTTGTCAAGTGCATCTCGTTGGACTCTATCCATAACCAGGTTTAGGGGTAAGAATTAGGGTTACGGTTTTTGTTTTCATGGTGGGGAGTCACAAAGAGGACTCAGGATCTTGGGGTCTTTTTCCTCGAGAAAAGAAAATACAATGAATATTCTTTTTTTTTTCATTTTTTAGGTACCTGTACTTTGAATACATGGACGTTAGCTTTTGGTAGGCACTAACAAAAAAAAAACCCAAAACGACCTTTCAAACACACCCTAATTTCACAAGTTTTTCTTCAAGGTCCTGAGGGTAAAAAATTTTCACTATTACACATCCTGTATGTAAAAACTGAAATTATTCCTTGACCTAGAAGATCGCTGGTATACCATGCTATCTCTCAGGGTAATAGGAGATATTTGGCGGCGCCCATCTCCTCTCTAAGTAATGTATTGTTGTTTCAGGTTACTTGGTACTACAGTGGGAATCCTTGACTTAGCCTATAGGAAGATATGTATTCATGCCTTTCCAAATTACATTAGTTCGAAATCAACACAAGCGACCTCACCCGGAATTCGATAGTTTTAATTTTAAAAAAGTTGGTGTCTATCGCCGTGCTATATATAGTCTCCCCTTCTGACATGGATTAAAGTGTAGTATCTATTCTGCGGCAGAGCCCGAGGCGCTGGTATTGACACTTGCCTGTCGAATGGGCCATAGATTCTGTTGTGGTTGGCATCAAAGACCAAGTGCGCCGGTGCAACGCGTTAGCCAGTGAGGTTATACTGAGACTGAGCAATGCTATACGCATTGGGAGCCTTTGGGCTCGTCTATGGGCTCTCCCACAATTACTCTGCCCAGCTGCAGGGGATACGTTGCCCTGGGGCAGTACTGTCCCATTGCAATTAAAGGGACAGGTCGGGATTGTCCTAACGCTTCCATGACTGCAGTTGCTTAGCCACCAAAGTCGTGTCGACTTGGGGTCTTTCTGATGGGTCGCTCCTTAAATCCCCACGAAAAGCCCTAACCTTGTGTCGCATTTTGATGGGGTGGGAGATTGAATAAATCGATTCCCTGGGATAGTACTGTCTAATTGCAATTAAAGGGACGGGTCGGGATTTTCCTGACGCTTCCGTGACTGCAGTTGCTACAGCAACCTAAGTTGCGTCGGCTGGAGCTATTTTTGATGGGTTGCTCCTGTTTTCCCCACGTAAAGCTCTCACCTTGTGTCTCATTTTGCTCTGGTGGGAGAGTAGATAAATAGATGTTCAGCAAGGTAGTCTCGAAAACTACTCAGTATAATAAGTTCGATCCTCACTGGGTGCTTGGCTATTGAGACCCTGTAACAGACAATGCTAAGCTTTGTAAATAACTTAGTGACTACCGTAGAGTAATAGATAGTCAGCTAGTTTCACGATCCATTTACTCATGTGGTTGGTTCGATTCATATTGGGCGCTAGGCAGTTCTGTGCCAGACTATGTAAGGCTCAATAAATATCTCCTTCTATGTACTTCCACACAAATCCTCTGTCCTCGTATGTATTCCATTATTTAACACACTTATGATACTTAAATTCACGTGTGTCACACATTTCGTCTCATAAGAAAAACAACAGAAAGAAAAAGCGAAAAATAAAGAACAGTTTAAAACTCGGCAACATCCATAAAACTCGGAGAGCCACAAAGGAAAAACCTTATACTCTACGGAAGGTACGAAAATAAATTTAAAAAGCCAAGAACAAAATAAAAGAAAAACTAAAGAAAACTTTCTCCCAGTCGGTGAAATTAATTATTTACAGATGTGTGGCTAAGGTTCATTCTGCTAGAGATTCCCTTTTTATTTAAAAAAAAAAAAAAATCCCACAAAGAAAAGGCTTTGTAGATGCGGGTTTAACGTGAAGCTTTAAAAAAAGCCCCTACTTGAAACATTAGAGAACGTGCGAGAGGATGCGAGGGGTGAGTGCTAAAAGCTTTTTCTACCGCTGAAATCCAGATACCAAAGTGTTTATTATTCGATGATTCCAATTTTTCAAGGGGAGCACACAAGAAAAAAAAAGTTATTCGTAAGACCTGTGGAAATCTCAACAGGGTATTTCTTCGTTATCTGTACGACTTTCTACAATTCAGTGATCCTAACATCCATTCTGCTTTTGGCTCATTAATCCCTGTTAATAATACCATAATACAACAATAATGAAGTAAAAAAATGAATAAAATAAAAGCATTAGTAAGCAGAGATGCAGTTGGTAAGACTAAAGAAGGTGTTAGAGACCTACTGTCACTTGATTCCCAGCGACGACCACCAGTTAGTCTAAATATGCAAATGTGTGAAATTGATTAATCAAAAACAAAAAAAACAAAAAAATGTCTGGTTAGTCACTCATTATGAGTCGTCACATAACCAAGGTCTTTTGGCAGCATGCTGCGTTGGGGATGATCAATTAAAAAAATTGGAAAAATGGCTAATCAATTGATAAGTTACTTGTTTTACTTTTTGTAGCGGAGTGATCACTAAAAATAAATCTCACTTTTCAAGAATCAATTATGGATCTGCGGGACACAAACTAAGGGGCCAATTTAACAAAAACTTACACTATAAATTGACCCACACACATTTAGATCCTATGGGGGGGGGGGTCTTAGGAACAAAAAACGTTTTTGTAGACTTAATGAATAAATATCTAAATTTGCAACCCTGTAGTTCCATTGGTGTGGTCTGTGTATCTGATAGATACGTAGCCAGCCACTCTGACAGACCAACTTCAAAACTGAAGGAACCACTGTGGACAGTTGTAATAACAGTTTGGGCAGACGGTTTCTGATTAATAAACCATGACTGTTGAGGTTGGTAACCCTAAAGAAGGTGCTGAAGACTTGCCGTCACTCGATCCCCAACGACGACTCGAATTTACGGGTAGATACTTTTTGTATTGTCGTCAAAAGCAAAGATTCGAAATAAGTATTGTATAAACTGAGAAGATTTTTTTCAAATAACTGACAGCGTAAAAAAAAGAATATATACAAAACGCACGGCTTTCCTTTCGCACAAAACAAGAAAAATAAATAAAATATCTAATCTTGATTACGTTTTTAAAACTGGGGTTCGATTGTTCAGCAACAGACGTTCGGCATACGAATTGCTGTTTATTAAAATTTCCAATAGAATTTTTCATTTTATGGTCATTCTTAATTTTTAATTAATTCAAATTTTAAGATCACTTTTCGTCTCGAAAGGACATTTAATTGAAACGACTTTCAATCTTTAAAAATAATAACTGTTTTTCAAAATAGTAATTTTGAGCGGAAATTCTGTTAAAACTATTCATACTATTTTCAATTTTCAGTTTATTCAAAATTCAAAAAGTCGTTCCGATGAAATGTAGTTTTGACGGAAAGTCGTTGCTAAAAAAAAAAATAATGAAATAAAAAAGTCGTAGCTGCATTGAGAAGTAGCGCTCATTGGATATGAATAATATAACTCGGTGAGACTTGAACTCGCACCTCTTCATCCTTTTTCGAGTCTCTCCGAAAGTCTTTTGGTTATTTTCTGATATATGCTCTATATTAATGGCCGTAAATGACGAGCTGACTCCAGAGCACGTTGGTAATGAAGTCACTGCAATGCATGATGGGAATGATGGGGAGGCAACGCCACTAGAAACATTCGAATAGGCGTGGGCGGTGTAGTCAGATGGCCCTGGATTCGGCTACATCAGAAAGGGTAGTCAGCACGACGGCTTTGTAGACATACTTTTGTGTCTTTCGTGAGGTTCTTATTACGCGAGACACGTTTGTATAACCCTATACGGCTTACCAAAGGCTTTGTTAGCCGTTGCCAGTCTCTTGTCTATATTGGCGTCTGAGGATATGACACATCAAAGGTATAGTGAGATCATGGACTGTTCCCAGTTCAGTAGAACTGATGGCAACGAAAGGCAGTTAAGTAAAACTGTCTAAGTGTAGGCTGATGGGAAATATGCGTTTTCTTCAAACTGGCTTCAAAACTACGAGTTCATATATATATATATATATATATATATATATATATATATATATATATATATATATATATATATATATATATATATATATTGTGTGCGTGTGTGTGTGTGTGTGTGTGTTATGTATAATATATATTTTGATTTAATTTATATTATTCATGCATATCAGTAGCAGCCAATTTTAGTTCGAAGGCTTGTCCCATCTACTGATGTCTATGATTGCACTAACTTCTGCTACATCTTACCAGTGAACTCTTCTGTCTCATCCCTCCATCTGGTCTTTTCCTACTGCGTTTACTGTCACGTAGGCACCAAATTGGTTATTATTGGTCTTATTTTTTTGCCCTTTCTCCTATCTACGTGTTCTGTTCGCCCCTATTTTTTCGTTTGATTATTTGTATAGCATCCAAGTCGGCACTCCATATTGATCTTTTTCCATTTCACAGAGTTATTCCTAACGTTGCTCTTTCTAAGGCTCTCTGGGTGATTCTGAGTTGGTTTTGAATCTCCATGTTTCGCACCCATATTGGTATCATGCATCTATTGTACACTTTACACATATACATATTGTCAAGGGGATTTTCAGTATGTCTCCATCCACACCAAATGCTTTCCAAGCAATCTTTATTCGTCATTTTCATGGTTTTCCTTAAAACTTATTATTTCACCAACCTCTTCTAAAGCCTCATCCTCAATTCTTATGGACTTTTTCGATACTTTAGTGTTGTACATTGCTTTTTTCTTTGTTCTGATCATCTTGAACACTATCCGTTTTACTTTCCCTGTTTAGATTTTTCAAAATGTTTATGATTAACCCGATGCTTCTGACATTACTGAAACGTCATCAGTGGATCCTAAATGGTCCAAATAGTCCCCGTCTAAGTTTACTCTCATTCACTTCAAGTCAATTGGTTTGCGAATGCCAACCAAATTCCGCGAAATTTTGCGTATATATATATATATATATATATATATATATATATATATATATATATATATATGAAAAGTATACATGTATATATGTGCTAAGTTTCGTGGTATATCTGTGATATATATGCAAAATCTGATCAGCTTTTGCAAATCGAGTATTTTGCAGCAATATACATATATAAAGATATCACGTATGTGTGTGTTTGTATTCTAAGATATTGAGTACTACATATCACAGATCAGAAACAAAGACATGTTTGGAATCAGCTGTAACGCTCAATTCCAAATTCACACTGTTTCAATCAATAGCCGAGTGGTTAGAACTTCGGAAAACTCAATTGGCGGACCAAGCTCAAACTCCAACAAACTATATGACCTTTAAAACTTACGGAAAAATTTTGATGAAATAATTTTTTTGAGGGGCCTCTATTTATGATACTGTTATATGGCTAAAGTAGACCCTCACTTGAAGATTATCCGAAATCAGTGGCACCTGCCTGTATTTGCCTGCAGCACACATTTTAAGGTGGAATTTTACAAAAACAAATTCGGTGCTTTCTGTGGGGTCTGCGTTCGCGATCTCAGAAAACAAGTGCGTATGCCTATTTCGTTCTTTTTTTTTATGCTGTAATTTACAGTTTAAAAATCATGACTGCTCAGTAGCCGAGTAGGTTGATCTTTCGAATATAGTTTTGAAAGACCGAATTTAGAAAGGGAAAGTTTTTTTTTCCTCTCAGTGGTCATGTGATTTTTGGTTCGTCTATATTATATAACGTGTTAAATCTTTTCCTTTAAATTTCATGCACTTCCTGTTTCTTAGACCTTCTAACCTTCTGGAAATTTTGCAGGTTTTAGAAAGGAAATATTTCAAATTCTACAAGAGGGGGTTCTATTTAAATTGTAGCTATTTCCATTCGTTATAAACGACCTTGGATGTAAATTTCTCCTTCTCTCGGTGCTAACGCTTGTTTTCCTGAGGTTGCTCACTGGCGTTCGTGGGTCTGCCTTGGGATAGGTCTCGACCCAACCGGCGAGGTATCACAGGGGAAAAGCAAAGATGTATTCGAAATCAGCCGACCTCTATTTGCATACTGAGGTCGAATTTTATCAAAAAATGACTCGTCGAATTTTTTTTTTTTTTTTTTGCGTGAAGGGTCCACGTTTGTGTTTCATGATAAAAGCTAATTTCAACAGTAAGGAAATAAGTGAGATCAGTAGTACACCAGTGTTTTTAAATGCGGTAAATACAATCGGTTACGACCCATTGGAGAAAATTTTTTTTTTTTTTCTCTTTCAGTTTCATATTGCATCCAATTTACTAGCCCTTCAAATTTTCTGGAAATCTATCAGTCTTAAGAAAAGATATATTTAAAGTTTTTATAAGGGAGTTCTATTTACGATGTTGCTGTTAGCTATGATGCTGAACTGTACCCCTACTTTCCATCCATCGTAGGTGACCATGGACGCATTTTTCTCCGTCTATCAGTATTAATACCAGTTTGGCAGAATCTTTTAAAGGATATAGATCAACTGAAAATTGAAGAAGTCTAATCAGATCTGCAGAAAAATTAATTTTCGAAGTTTCATGTCTGACTGGCCTTTTTCTTCTGGGCAACGTCGGGTATCTCAGCTAGTGTAATTTATAGAATTATAGATTCTAGTATATGTATTCAATGTAGATATCAGACTGTGAATAATATGTATATATTCAGGTCTGGTCACTCACTCAATAGAATCGATCATGAGACCAACTTTTTTTGGCAGGTTGCTGTGTCATCATTTTTTTAAAAATGGAAATTTGGTGATAAAGGATCAAATTACTTCTCTCACTTTTTGGGGGTAGTGATCAATAAAAAAAATCCGGATTTAAAGAAGAAAACAAGCATGAACACTGCTGGGCACAAACTAAGAGACTGATTGAGCATAAACCTACATTGTATAACGACTAATTTTTTCTTAACAAAATGAGTCCTAAATGCTTGAATTTCCAACCCTCTGGCTTCATAGTTATGCCCTGTACGGGTGATACATTCGTAGATAGGTAGCCAGCCAGCCTGACTTAAAAACTGAAGAAAACTATCTTGATGCTAACTATGATGTTGCTTAAAATTTTGTTTGACGGTTTCTAATGTATATATATATATATATATATATATATATATATATATATATATATATATATATATATATATATATATAAATATATATATATGTGTGTGTGTGTGTGTATTCATATGTATGTATGTATGTATATATGTATGTATCTATATATATGTAAATATATGTATGTATGTATATATATGTATGTATATGTATATATATATGTATGTATGTACATATATGTATGTATATGTATATATATATATGTATGTGTATATATATATATATATATGTATATATATATGTATGTGTATATATATATGTATGTGTATATATATATGTATGTATATATATATATATGTATGTATATATATATGTATGTATATATATATGTATGTATATATATATATATATATATATATGTATGTATATATATATGTATGTATATATATGTATATATATTATATATATATTTGTTTGAGTGATCTCTCGCCTGTCCTCACATTGTGACGACTTCCTTATGATAGATGTGCAAATAAGTAGCTGAAGCGATAACAGAACCGTATAATTTGTTAGATAAATTGGCTGACAGACACGTCTCCGTTTTCTTTTAAATGCTCCACTTGAATATCATTTCCCCATCAATTCAACAAAACAGGAGCATGATTTTGTGTTGCTATTAACGATTCACTGAACTAGTGTTCAAAACCTCGTCAGATCTTCAGGCATCATTTTTTAAAAATGTTTCTACTGGAAATAGAGGCATGAACCTATTCCCCCTGATTTTAATTGCACTCCCTCTCAGACTACCAAATAGAAAAGCATTGAAAGCTTGATAGATAGAGACGGGTAGTCACCATCATCATCAGTCTCTTAACGTTGGA
>OY735207.1:39417315-39447315 GCA_963457665.1 Thysanoteuthis rhombus
TGCGTATGTGTGTAGTACATAGATAGATGTAGATTGTAGAATATCAATATATTCAAAATCAGTTTTTCTTAAGCGCAACATAGTTCAGTAGAGATGCCTAAAACGTTGAATGTACAATGAATGCAGGAAACCAGCTATGAAGTACGGTTGTAAGATATGGAAACTAAAAACAGTCAATAGGAAACAAAGATCAATGGAAAGAAAAACGCTGGGAATACTTCTAAGAAATACGAAGAGATCAAACAAAGATAAAAGATACCATCGGAGGGAATAAGTGACAAAAAATGGGAGTGACAAAGACTCTAAGGATAACAGATGGGTCGAAAATAGGTCGAATGGTCCCTAAGGGTTGTAAAACACAGTAGAAAACAAAACGGATGATGGAGAGATGACACACAAAGGTTTTTGGGTGAGACATGGCTTGTGGACAGGAAACAGACGATGTATATATGCATATACACACACACACATATATATATAGAGAGAGAGAGGGAGGGAGGGAGAAAGAATCTATTTATTTTCCATCTTTTGAGGACAAATGTGTCACAGAATTCGTTTCAATGTTGGTTCTTACACGCGCACAATCGTCCAGTTCTGTCGCCTTTCAGGGCGTACCCATGACCCTGCCCCGTTAGTGCAATGGGCAGGTGCTGCCTTGGATACCAATTGCCAAGAATCTGACTTTTTTTCTTCATCTTGAGAGTTCCCTGATCACGACCGAGAACAATAGATCGCTACGTTCTTTTTGTCCCCAAAACGACCCTTGGAAATCACAATTACTGATCGATGACGAGATTTGTTCTGGCGACATGATCGCCCAGGTTCTGTAGAAGCCTCATATACACCAATCCACATCAGCTCGAATACTAATACGTGTACCTGCGAAAGTGTGAATGTGTATGGGGGGTGTAAGGGAGAGTGATAGGGGGGGAGATAAACAGGGCGTGGCCTTCGGTGTGGTTGAGTGACAGGCCACTATATGCAAGGCTATGGATCGCAGTTATGAGGTCTAATACGAAAATAATTATAATGGATGATCGCTACGTGGGCCTATCTGAGTGCATTCCGACACAGTCCTGGATTTACAGATACATCCAAAGACGTGTTCAAGCCATAACATACGAGAGAAAACATTCGTATAATATGAAAGACATTTTTATTAACTTAACATGCAGAAATTATTAGAAAGGAAAAAAAAACGATCTAGAAACAAACAAAGATATAGTATTACCCAGAGAAACAAATAAGCGTGTTCTTACCCTCGGTTGGCACTTTGTGTCCGCTTTGTACTAATGCGCTTGGTAAAGGCATAAATACATTTCTTGCCTCCTGCCTCCCAGCCCTGGGTAAAGAGTAGGTCATTATTTAGCATTTTTTGGCCAGTTTGACCCGTCCAGGAGACAGGCAACTCTGAATTCAGAACGTAACGTGTTCTGGAGATGTATATTGTTATAAACTGAAATTAAAACGGTTAGCAGAAAGATAAAAACTTCTGTCTCTATCGATATACCTATGTATCTGTTCACTTTACGGATCTATCTTGGTATGTTTAAATTTAAGTATCTCTCTGTGATCCTATATATACACCCATCTATCTATCTATCTATCTATCTATCTCCACATCTCCATCTTAGTATATCTATATCTCCCGATATTTATTGAGATTAGCTTAATTTGGCACAAGGCTGCAACTCTAGGCCACTCAGTGATGATCGGACTCACCACATCAGGAAGTATTCTGACGGGTTTATATTTTAACTATTCGGTTTTCAGAAAGTGATCAATGAACTATGATAATAAGCAACTTTTGACCTTAATGGATATGTTGAAATTAATTACAGTTATCCAAATCCTATTTGGTCTTTGCACAGTGTTTTTTGATAGCTTTGCTATCGATGATATGTTTTCTTTTCCACAAGAATAGCAATATCAGATTCGACATTTGATTTGTTCTTTCTTTCTGGTTTCATATAGAGAGAGCAATAGGGAGAAAGCCAGCCAACAAAGTTGAGATGCGTGAATAAGCCAGTAATTCTTGAACTCTTCTTCTTGATAACTAGTGGGTATTTCTCAGGGATGATCAAAAACCAGGAAGACTTAATCGTTTGAAAAAGATTTAAAGAACCTTTATACGATAGCTCCGTTGTTTTTTTTTGTTTTGTTTTGTTTTTTTCTCTCTGGTTTGGACATTGTCAAATCATTGAATCATGTATATTTTGGCAAATGAATGGACCCTAGTCTAGTTTTATTGTATTCTGGTTGAATAAAGTTTCTTTTAAACATTGCATATGTTCAACTAAGTCCAACTATCATTTGAGGTAGTTTTGATTTGATGATTTTTGTGAGCTTTGACAATTTTCGGAGATTCTCTGCAATTTTGGATAATTTGGAGCGATTCCCTGAATTTTCGATTGCTCTAAGAAATTTTAGCAATACTTGGCAATTCTTTGTAATCTTTGGGGTTTTCAAGCATTTTTGGCCCGCTAATTTCAGAAGAATTCCGACAAATATCACTAATTCTCAGTAAATTTCAGGGGATTTCCGGTAATTTTTGTCAATTTTTGGCGAATTTCGGCAATTCTCGGTAATTCTCATGGCTATCTGTAATTTCCAGCAATGCACTTTAATTTTCAACAATTTAAGGAAATTTCCGGCTATCCTGGACAAATTCCATCAATTCTCAACAATTTTTTATAGTCTCCAGTAATTTACAGCTATCGTCGTTAATTTCTGGCAATTTTCTGTGAAGTTCGATAATTTCTAACAAATCTCTGCAAAACGCGGCAATTCTCGGCAACATTTGGCATTTTTCGCTAAGTTCCAGCAATTTCTATCAATTTCAGGTAATTCTCGCCAATTTTCGTCAATTCTGAGTAACTTTTGCCAATTATCGATATTTAACGGTAATTTTTTAACATTTTTTTCAGAATTTTTCTAACTCAAGATTTTTGAACTTTCAAGAATTCTCGAGACTTTTCACGCTGAATTTCCAAACTGTTGAGAAAATTCTGTCTATTTTTTGAGATTTTTTGAACTTTTTTACCATACTTCAACTTTTAGAATAGATTTTCAGACTTTCTGGTGGTACGTCTTGATGATATTTGCAATTCGAGATTTCAGTCCATTTATGAAATTTTTCATTCCAGCCTATGGTATTTTCTTCCTGGTAGTTTCTCGGGAATTTTCAAACTTTTTCGATAATTTTCGAACTTTCGCGGTATAAACCTGACTTTCCGGATCATTTTCAAACTCACCACCGGTAAATCTAAGGATTTCGACCATTCTAGGCAATTTCCAGATTTATTCCGGAATTTTACTTCATCTTTTTTTAGAATGTCAGGAACTGTTTCAGAATATGTTAACATTTTTCAGAAGTATTTTTGAATTTTTCCAAATTTCTCAAATTTTTCAAATACTTTTAATTTTTTAGAATTTCTTAATCTTATGAAATTTTGGAGATTTTATCGAAAAAAACTTCCATTTTTTCTGAATCTTGGAACTTTTGAAACTTGAAACCTTTTTTTTCTAATTTAAAATTTTTGAACGTTTTTCAGAATTTAAAATTTTTTTCAATCTCGAATCTTTCTTAGAATTTCCAATATTATGAAAAAATCCAAATTTTTAAAAAAGAATTTTACAGTCGTGATCGGAAATTCTTTTAATTCATATTTACAATTAAGTATAGATGTATAAGCAGAACGCAGCAATTCACCTCCAAACTTTATTCCCACTAGTTTATTATACTCTCCCGCATAGACCACGCTGATGCTAAAACCTTCCGAAATCATCGTTTGCGGAGACAAGCCATGATGGTGAAACCAGTGCACAACATGATAATAATCGTCTTCGAAACAACACGCTTAACCGTCACACTACAGCGAGATGCCCGTATTCATAGCTTCATTTATATCTTTCTTTATATCTATCTATCTATGGATAACTCATATTGTCATCATCATCAGCAGCAACAGCTGAAAATGCCTTTTAGTGTCCGTCGTTAGACGTAGACATTTCCAAGGCCTCTCTATTATGGGCGTCGCGAAGCCAGTAGTCACCTATGGGGCTGAAACATGGAACTTAAGCAAAAGTTTGACCCTCAAACTGAGAACCATGCAACGTGTACATAAGGAAATTACACACAACGTTACATGAAGAGATCATAAGACAGTATATTAGAGAAAAAACACAGGAGTCAGAGATAGCATAGAATCCATTACAAAACTCAATTGGCAATGGTCTCCTCATAATAAGAGAATTCCAGACAACTGCTGGACATCCGCAGAGGTCATTTGCAGAACTGTTTTCGACAGAATATAATGGCGTGACGAATTCAATTAGTTGTGTCTATCACTCTGGTGCCGAGGATTGATATTCGAGCTCAGATATTTCTTATCTTTAACTTGTAAGTCTGGCTCTCTTATTTCGGAAGTTTGGCACACCTTAATATTCCGAACTACACAGTAGTCGGTGCGTTTGCATTCGTGTAAAATCTAGATTACCCAGATTACACGTGTCTCAGTCTTTCACTATTTTTTTATCATTATCATGCTGTTTTAACTGTCGGACTGTCGGTGGGATTTAACTGAGCTGGCTTCTGAACGAAACATTGTGTGAGATGGACATGTGTTACAAAGATGGTCGAAAGCGTAAGTAAAAAGTAGAAAAGTAAAAGCTGATATATATATATATATATATATATATATATATATATATATATATATATATATATATATATATATGGGTTGTCAAATTGTTTGGTTGAATATATCAACTCAGAGAAGTTTTTATACGTAATTAGTGTTCTTGAAGATGATATCATAAGTTAGTTTGCATGCAGTCTGAGATTAAAACCGACACAACGATTCTAGTATTCACATGGGTGAACACACAATAGAGGTGATTCGAACAACGAGTCACGTCTGTTGTTATACTTACTGATCCTTCTTCTTTAAATACGTTTTGTGGGTAACCCTTCGTAAGTAAGGCCTGTTTCAAAAAATGTTATGTAGTATAAAACAATATCCATGTACAGTACACACAGTATCCTATATGAAACAACAAACTGCATGTTTGACATAAGCTATACATCAGAACATTGCTGAGAGGGAGGTGGTATTTGATCAACACTGCTGGGGTGCCATGTTGATGTAACTTTTTTGTTTTTAAAATCCCCGAAAAGGTTACATGGTAAACAACTGATGATCCTGACGAGAGAAAAATTACACACTTTACAATAATAAAAAAAGTATATGTAAAACAAGGGAAAAACACTGAAGAAAATGACAAATCGTGTTGACAGGTATTGGGAAATAAGTGACTGAAGTGAAACAAAAAAAAAACTGAAAAAGTTCTTTAAACGTCTAATGTTTAAAGCTGTAAAGCTTTCTAACTATGTATATATATATATATATATATATTTATACACACACACACACACATACACACACACACACACATATATATATATAGAGAGAGAGAGAGAAAGAGAGAGAGAGAGAGAAATGCCCTCTATCTATCTATCTATCAATATTTCTCTGTATATATATATATACATATATATATATATATATATATATATATATATATATATATATATATATATATATATATATATATATATATATATATATATATATACACATACAGAACTCTGCATATCACTTTGAAAATTTATTTTCACAGGCCTGAGGACTATTACACACTCAGCTGCATAGGCTTCACTGACCCCCCGAGAGCCTGCAACTGATGTTGAAGAGCTTCCAAAATCATCAGTTGTGAAGTCAAGCCATAATGATGATGATGATGATGATGATGATGTGTAATGCATATATGTCAAGTGACTGATTTACCCTGATACCTTCCTCATTGATGAAATGTCGGACTTTAAGCCTAAGTGAAAGCCAGGATTTCAAATGCTAATTTTCTACGGAGACACGACTTCCCAAGTCGTAAAATTGGCGCCACGCTGTGTATCTACCTCTATTAGTCCTTACGCTGTACGATGTGATACCTACTAAATATTCATACATTGGCCAGTGAGTTGTTATCGCAAGCTGTTGATCAATATCCCGAATTAGATCTACCAAGGACAACGGATCCTCTGTAAATCGAGCAGAGAATCACTCTAGCTTTGCAAGTTTTTGATAGAGCAAGCTCAACATTCCAGAACAAAAAAAAATCCATTAGTTTTAGAAAAATAAGGTGTACAACCAATGCAACCTCCCGGTAGTCACCTATGAAACTGAAACATGGAATCTAACCGAAAGATTGATCCTCAACCTGAGAACTATATGTGCTTAACATCACGGTATTTTATATGTAAAAACTAACAGGCATCAGAAATATCATAGAAATCAAAAGAAAACTCTAATGGCGTTGGGTTGGTCTTGTTGCAAGAATGGCAGCCAACCGCTTGAGATCATGACACAAATCATGGATTCCCAGAGATCATATGTGAAATTGTGGCCGCCAAGAAATAAGATGGTGTGACGAATTAGACAAGTTCAGAACGTACTCCCTCTGCGACGACCACGATGGAGAGGTCTGGCGAATTTGGGGGAAGGTCAATATCCGATGACGGGCGTTAAAATTCTGATGATGATGATGATACATTGACAGACAGATTAAATCATTCAGATATACTCGCTGAAACCTTGCTCAAAGATTAGAAAGAATTGTAGATTGGAAGATTGAGTACCACTAAACGTCAAAAGTGAAGACGACCTGCTTTGATAGTGAACTTTTGAAATATTGGTTTTTGACCGGGGCTCCAACAGCAACCACAGGTGGATACTATCTTAGCCACCGAGCAGGGTACAAACTGAGATTAATACAAAGTAAAACTTCTATCTTTGTACGCGTCATAAAACAATGCGTTTCTATCTAATACTATGTATCAAGTACTTTCGTTCATATCTGATGTATGATAGTAATATCAATCAATTATTTTTCATTCTGTTCGAATCTATTTTCATTTCATATCTATATTTAATTAGTTTGATATAGTCTGGCATGAGGTCGAATGAAGATAGGTTATGTTGCACAAATCCTCTTCGAAGAGAAATCGTGCTCGTCTCGAAGATGATGACTTGGAATCCTCAACCTGACCTCTGACATTAGGTATTAAATGGCGCCCCACTGTCGACTGTGTGAACTAAACGGGGGAGTGTCCAGTCAAGCATGCACAGTAAAGTTCCGTCTGATCGGTTGACAAGTTACGTGCTGGCTACGCAACCAGTTCTCGTGATATTCAAAATGGACGGATAGACCTCGCACCAAGATTAGCAAAGGACAAATGAGTGACCGCGCATGATTATTGTCCAACACACCAGTTTTTTAGAAAGCTGACATTTTCTTCAGTTTTTCTTTGTTTTGAAGCTTGAACACTCGGCATTATAATTCTGATGTATGATAACTGACACGATTTTGATTGCAAATGGCGAAAAGATGATTGAAATATTTATTTGAAATAAAAGCATTTACGCAGTGGATGGGGTTTCGGGCACTTATCATACGTGGCCATTCAAGTCATGTACAATTAGTATGCGAAATCCAGGTTTTCGCGAGTCGTTTGCACCTCAAGCGCCGATGGAAAATATGCAACTTTCTCAGCCACGAAGCCAGCCACCAAATGTAGAGGGGAGATTACGAGAGAATAGAATACCTGTATTTGCGTTAAGTTATGCAGAAATATCATGCACGCGCGACATGTGTTACCAAGATGGCTAAACATTGAAGCTAGCACAAGAATCGTTAACAAAGTGAAGGCGTTCATGAACGCGTTTGGGGAGACATAAGCGAAATATCATATTCTCTAATCATCCGATCCGAAGCGCAACAATGAGAAAATAATTGAGAAGATACAACGCCGTAGACTGACATAAAAATATCACAGTTAGCGAAGAAAGATGCACTGATAATTGCAGTGCGGTATTTCTGTAGATTTTTACGAGTGAGGAAAGGTACTGAATCATTAAGGGCGGACGATTTCGTTGCCCCCGATCTTTCAAACGAGAAGGTCCTGCTTACATTGAAAGTTCAGCGTTAGAAATCTTGGATTTTACATTTTAGCCAACTCCCTTACAACGTAAATAGGTAAATAGATAGATAGATAGATAGATAGATAGATAGATAGATAGATAGATAGATACATACATACATACATACATACATACATACATACATAAGTACTTCGCGGTGGAGAAATGTTTTGCTGAGTAGGCTTTCAAACAATGAGAACTGTACTGAGTTTGATTTTCATTGGATGCTCAATGTTTGAAGCCTTTTGCCAGACTATCTGAGTTGAGGAAACATTAATGTTTTTTTGTTTTTTTGTGATGGGGAAAGTCTTCCGAAGGTTTGATGTTCACTGGTAGCCATACTCCTCTGGCGTTAGGCTGTACTTATCTCAACAAAAAATATCGATATAGATTGACTGGGATACATACATACATACATACATACATACATACATACGGGTATTGAATGGTTGTTCAATACACTATGGGTGATATTAAGTCGGAATAAATTATCGTGTTAGCTTTGAAGACAAGTAGATCAATGTAAATAGGTATAAATGAATCACAGGCAAAATAGAATAGACGAAAAAAGTAGGATGAAAAGAAAGACAATATAAAGAATTCGGAAATAAAGGGGAAACAGGAGAAAAGAGAAATAAATTCAAAGAAGGGAAGAAGGCAAGGAATGGAACTAGGGGGCAAAGAGGGAAGATCAGTATGACTAGAAAAACAAAGAGAGAAAAATGAAAGAAAAAAAAGAAGGAAAATGGAATGAAGAAAAATGAAAAAAGGGAGAAAGAAACAAAGAAAAAAGCAAACAAATAAAAAACAAACCAAGAAAAGAAAAAATTAACGGAAAGCTAAAGGGAAATGAAGAGAAGAGGGAGGTTTGCAGCTTAAAAGAAAAAGAAAGAAACGCAAAGCAAAAAGAAAGGAAGGGAGGAAGAATGAAAGCAAGATAGAAATACAGAAAGGAATGCAAAGCTAGAAAGAAAGAAAGAAATGTGAAAGCAGAGAGAAATAATGAAAGAAAGGAAGGAAGGTAGAAAGAAAGATAAAGAGATAAAGAGGAAAGTAAAGCTAAAAAGAAAGAAAGAAATGTAAAGCCAGAAAGAAAGAAGGAAAGAATGAGAGAAAGATAGAAAGAAAGGAATGCAAAGTAGAAAAGGAAGGAAGAAATGTAAAATCAGAAAGAAAGAATGAAAGAAAGAGAGAAAGATAGAAAGAATTGCAAAGCTACTAAGAAAAAAAAAAGAAATTAAAACCAGAGAGAAAGAAAGAAAAAAGAAAGAAAGGAAAGAAGAATGAAAGAAAGATAGGGAGATAAAAAGGAGTGCAAAACTAAAAAGAAAATGAGAAACGAATGCAAACTGGAAAAAGATAGAAGGAAAAACTGAAAGAATGCAAAGATAGAAAGGAAGATAGAAAGAAAGAATGAAAGAAAGAATCAATGAAATTCTGAGAAGGAATAGAGAGTAAACTCAAGATAGTCGAAAAAGTTCAAGAATCGAAGAAAAGAACATTCCACTTACAGGGGGATTGAACTTAGAATCTGTAGTCAACGCGTTCGGCACACTATCGAACAAAGAAACAAATTAAGTCAAAAACATGAAAGAGGCGAAAAAAATGACCAACAGACGAGACTTGAGGATGATATTTGTTTGAGACGGCAGAAAATAAGTGGTGATTACACCCAGAAAATGTGTGTCAATTTGGAAATGATAGGATGTTATACAGAAAAGGTTATGGCTGATAGCTAAACAATGGCACGGGTAGATGTACCGACGATCTTGTTTATGCGGGTGCTTGAATTGATAGGAAAACTGTGGCAGAAAAGGGCGGTCGGGGAGGGAAACAAAAAGACAGAACTTATCACAAAGGAGGAGGGACGAATGGGAAGGAAGGAGAAAAGGAGGGAAGGTCGGCTCGAGATGTAGAAGGACGATTCGAAGGAAGAAGGGGTGAAGCGGAACGAGGAGAAAAATGATGGGAAGCTGTAAAGGATAACGGGACGAGAAAAAAAAAGGAAGAAAAGGAGAGATGAATATGAAGAGCGGGCAATGGTAAGTAAAGAGAAGAAGGGAGAGAGGATGAAAGAAGAAGGGAAGATAAAGTAAACAAGATGGGGAAGACAGAAAGGAAGGAACAAACACAAGAAAATAGAATTTTAAAAAAAAAACCGGTCGATACGGAAGGAATAAAAAAAACAAAAAAGATAATGAAAAGCTTCAAGAAAGAAATGAACGGCAAAAGGAAAAAAAGATTAGTCTGTTTGCTTAAGGGTCGAACTCCATGCCGACCGAAGTAGATAACCGTAATATTTATGTTGTAAATCATCATCATCATCATCATCAGTCTTTTAACATTCGTCGTTGGACATAAACCTTCCCCAGGATTTGCAACAATTCTCTATCATTGACGTATTTTCTGAATTTGTCTAGCTCGTCTCTCCATCTAATATTCTGTCGGCCTCGGTTACGCATGTGATCTCTCGGGGGATCCATGTCGTGAGTCGCGATGTCCATCGGCTGTCCGCCATCCTTGCAACATGGCCAGCCCACTGCCATTTGAGATTTCTAATGGATTCTATGATGTCCCTGACTCTTGTCTTTTCCCAGGTGTACTGAGCTGTCTTGTGGTCTCTCCATGTGAGGCCCAGCATAATTCTTTTATGTGCACGTTGGATAGTTCTCAATTAGAGGATCTGTTTCTTGGTTAGGTTCCATGTTTCGGCTCCATAAGTGAATATCGGGAAGATGTATTCGTTATGCGTTAACTTGTAAAGGTTTTTTACTTACCTGTTTGGCTTGGTCAGGAAGATCTCTTGATCGTGATTTTAAATCACCAAAGGGAAATGTTGATTGTATATATCGTTTTAGTTTAACGTGATAGACAAATATCGATGAGTTTGCTACCCTCGAGTAGGTGAGGATCTGTTCTAGTTTTTATTTTTCCATCCGTTGCAGAGAAAAACAAAGTCAACTCTTGCTCGAATTGGAGTTTGACAAATGAAAGAAAAAAAGGAAGAATTGCATAATCATAAATATTGGTGATATAACAACGAATTATCAAAGAAATGCCAAAACATGGCTTCATCTGAACGAAATCCTAATTAGGATGGACATGAAAAAATACATATTCGTAACTACGAGAGGCGAACTATCATCATCATCAGTCTTTTAACGTCTTTCGTTGGACATAGATCACTCCAAGGATTCACCACGCCTTTCTATCGTGGGCGTCGCCGAGCCAATACTTCCAAAACTTATTTAGTTTTTTGTATTTTGTCGGCCTCAGATACGCATGTGATCTCTGGGGATCTATGTTGTGAGTTGTGATCTCCAGCAGTTGTCTGCCATCCTTGCAACACGACCAGCCCATTGCCATCTGACTTTCCTTATGTGAGGTCAAGCATGATATTTCATGTGAACGTTGTATGCTTCTCAGTGTGCGTTTGGCTCAGTCTCTTGGTTAGGTTCCATGTTCCAGTTACATAGGTGACTATCGAGGGGGGTGCAGTGATTGAATACCCTTCTTTTTAGAATTAATTCCGAACCACGTCTCAACACTCAATTAATACTACCCTCAGTGCGATGGGTGAGCCTTAGGCGTTGAGGGTCACCAAGCTGACTTTCGCTTTGGTCATCTGCCTGAAACCAAGCATCATACTGGAAAATCGATTTCTTTTACTTATTTCCCTCTGGCTGTCAGTACATTCAATGTTCCAATCTCTCTCTCTCTCTCTCTCTCTCTCTCTCTCTCTCTCTCTCTCTCTGTCTGTCTTTAGCTCTCCTTTTTGATAGGCTAAAATACATGTTCAATGTTCGTCGTTCATCTTTTCTCAAAAGCAACATTTTCGGCGTACTGTGCTTATACTTTTCATATTTTATTTTAAAGATGATGAAATTTCCGACTCAAATGCAGGACACAGTTTGTACAGTTCATGTAGAAACTGCTGTGAATGGCTGAACACATCAATAAGTGGAGAGTAAGTTTTGTTCTGGAGATTTTTCACAGAAAAATAATTGAACTATTAATTCGAACAACGGTGAATTGATTCGAATAAGTTCTGCTCCCAATTAGACTCATTGATCGAAGTAACTGATGAAAATTGTCCAGAATTTGTTAACAGAAAAAGGTTTAGTAGTTCTTCAAGAAAAAAAAAAGTTTGTCCGGATATTTCTTTGCTGACCAGAACTAAAATTGCAACTCCTAAGCTGGAAAGCTTTTACTCACATTTCGTATTCAGTATCCATCTCACATTCGGCTAAATATCAATTCTGGTCTTTAAAGAACTACGAAAATCCAAAGAAAAATCCAATTCCCGGGAAAATACGAAAGACCAAACATCTGTTGGATTGGTGCTTTTTTTTGTAGAGTGCTGATCAAGATGAAAATATTCTTGAAGGATTGGAATCATGGAATTGCCAGGAAGATAGCTAAAGATAGTGGAACAGTAAATGTATTGGTCCAATTTTGGGTCATGTGGCATGAAAGTCAGACAATTGCTGGATATCACGAATCCCTGAGTTGATCTCCTCAGATGATAACAAAATTACGAAACTACGACCGGCAAAAAAAAAGATAGCGTGACGAACTAAACAAGTTTATTTTTTTAAAGTAATAGCTCCGCGACGTGAATGATAGAGACACCTGGCGAATTTGAGGGAAATTAGCGTCGTAAGTCCAAGGGTCAACAGTGTGTTACGTACAGAGAGGGTCGAACTCGCAACAGTAGGAATCGTATGCAGACTAATTCGCTCATAACTATTTCACAGCTGAATGTCAACGTTGATGTTTACAAAGGTTAGAGCAGTACGACACAAGAGCACTATTCTGATACACCTGATAGTCTCCACAGTTTAAGCTTAATGCGTCAAAAGCAACGTTGCTTCCTGTGTCACGCGATACATGATGCAATGAACACTTTTTTGCTATTGGTGAAAGGATTCATGAAGATTCAATCGTCGTTTGAAGCAATTTTTAGATATGTTTTAACGGGACCGAGACGCTAGTCCACCGTACAAGATGGACTGCTTTGCCGAGCTAAAGAGCTTCAGCTATCTTTTCCTTTTGCCCATATCTTTCCCAAGGGTATTAGTGTGAAGTGAAAAACAAACTCTCCCTGTCGTAGTTTGTTCTCGGCTCGCCGATTCCATTCTCTGAGCATTCAACCGTTTGGCCACCCACGCCTCCTTAACGCGTCTGCACTGATTCGAATTTGCCTCAGACAGGGAAATGTGGTGTTATATCACTGCAGATATGGAGGAAGAGATAAAAACCGAATAGAAAAGAAATGTTTCGGACAGACTGTCAGATTGAAAAGAAAGAAAAGCTACAATTAAATTTTCATGGAGAAACAGAACAAAAAAAATAATCTTTCTTTTTTTTTTTCTAAGTAATTTTCTTGGTAAGTAAACCTTCAGACGAATGAAGTAGAGTCGAAATGGCAGCTGTGCAGAGAACGAGGGAAGATGGCGGCATTTACAACAGCCGAAACAGAGGCGGGAAATAAGAAATGGCATGAAAAAAAAAAAAAAAGCGGGGATGTATCATTTAGATCTGATTGGCGCGTGTGATAAAGGCAGAAAGATGCCAGTCGTAGACTTGGGTTATTTGGCATCGGTTGAAAGTTTGGTGGGCTGCGCCTGCCAAAAAATATTACTCTCTCACCTCGTTTGTATTATCTCCCAAGGGTTTTATCTACTGGTTTTCGTTTTGTTTGATGTTTTCTACGTAATTCTTTTTTTAAAATTTGTATCCATTTATTTATTCACTTATCTATTTTGCTGTTGATTGCTTTCTTGTTTATTTCATTTCTGAGTTCCTTTCCTTGAGTTTACAGGTTATTTCATTTATTCCTTATTTTTTCCACGAAAATTTCTTTCCCTAAGTCTAATCCATACATTTCTTTATTCTCTATTCTATCGTTTTCGTTCATATTCTCATTTTCTTTTCTCCTTTCTTACTTTCTTTTTTCCTCTCTTTCTGCCTAGTTATTTCCCTTCCTTTTATCGGTCCTGTCTCCCTTACTTCCCCCCTTCCTTCCTTCCTTTCTTTCTTTCTTTCTTTCTTTCTTTCTTTCATTCATCTTTTTTTTTTATCTATCATTGATTTTTCTTCCTTCATAACAATGATTCCCAAAATGGGGTCTGCGCCTCCTTGGGGGTGCTGGGAGATTCAAGGAAGGTGTTGGACGGCAAGGTGTCGTAAGGACGCCACGAGATTCATGGAGCAGTGATCGGTGGAAGGGGTTGTTAAAAGACTAGGGGTGGTGACATTATCAAGAAGCGGAGATGACTAATTGCAAAAAAAAAAAAAAAAAATTTCGCTCATTGCAATACGTCATTACCGCAATTAACAGATCTGAAGCAAATCTCAAAATGACAGATAATTCAGACAGCTGTACGAAAAAAACAATGAAGAACTTAATCGCTCTCTACTCCGTACTGAAGTTCGCTTGATGTCGAAGTGCGACTGTTTAAGTCGCTTTTATAGTCTTTCGATGGACAGTTCTGTAAACGGAGTTGTTCTCTCGCGAGATGATCTGAAGAAATTTGGGAGTGAAATAGCTCATAAGTCAGATTCATATTTCGAGTTTAATGAAATGAATTTGCAGCTTTAAGGAGATGGACCGAATTCGATTCGGTTGTTCTGTCTGTTTGAAAGCTTATTCTGTCCAAACGCAGCTTTGGACGTCGAAAGTATTACCAATTCCCGATTCTTCCTGCATTCAAGAAAAAAAAATACATGACGTTCAAGTCTACAGACATCATTTGTTATATAATGACTTGTCCAAACAATTTGAAGATATTCTCGCTATGAAGATTCTAGGCTGGATTTTTTGACCAATTTCTAAATGTTGAGAAAACAGAAATGCAATTAAAAGAAGAATTGATGAAATTAAATACCAACAAAGTGTTGAAGCTAAAAACCGAGATCGAGTACCATCACTTCTGGTTTAGGTACCAAATAATGAATCTTTATCCAGGATTACAGGCCGCCTTGAAAAAGTTCCTAATTGCATTTCTATCGTCGTATTCAGTTGAATGAGGATTTAATGTCCTTGCAGACCTTCGATCGAAAAAGAGAAACCAACAACAAACAGTCGAACAGGGTGATTGAAGGATGTTGTTTGTGAACATTTAGCTGAACCTGGAAGAGAATGAGTCTCACTCCATCAGGACCAGCCTTCACATTAATTATTTTTGTATGGATTAATCAAGTATTCTTAGATATTAGACTGGAACTTTATTCAGTTACATTAGCACGGTCGTTTTTCGCATTATTTTCTTCCGTTTGTGTAAACATCTATGATTTATTTCAAAGTCCCGTGTCTCTTCATACGAGTGCCGTTAGAATTTTTTGATTTCTTTTATTTTTGTTGTTTTATAGGGTATCGCAAAGATAAATAAAAAACGATTCCGTGTCATTATGAGTTCAAATCCGACCATTGTGCTGCCGAAGTCATTCTTAACATCAACAATGCTCGGGGACTGGAGTCAGCTGCAGGACGGACTGTGTGTCGTTGGTTCCAAAATTTACTTCTCTAGCTTTAGATCTCTGGGATGAGCATTGTCTTGGTCGCAAGTCTTCACTAAACAATGAAAAATTGATGAAAGCAATAAAAGCTCATTCAATAATGAACCCTGGCATTGACAGCAAAGCTGTGTGTAACCCATACAACGACCGGAAGACGTTTGGCACGAATCGTCAAAGTAGGAACAATGCAGAAGCGATTACCACATGAGTTGATTAGCAGTTTCCACGGCTTGACACTTGTTGAAATTTGCTTGTTCGTTTAAAAAATTACCCCTTGATCACTTGCTTACTTTTGATGAAATGTGGTTTCTGAACAATAATCGGAAACATGATTTTCGACCAACTTGCTCCTCCTTCAAATTTCCAGAAATCAAATCTTCAGCCTAGAAAAAAAAAATCCTTGCTGTCTGATGGTGGTGTAATGGTGTAATATGGTAATGGGCTGGCCATGTTGCAAGAATGGCGGATGGCCATCGCAACTCACGACATGGATCCTCAGAGATCATGTGCACAACCGAGGCCGACAGAATATCAGATGGAGGGACGAGCTAGACAAATTCAGAAAGTACTGGCTCCGCGACGCCCATCATAGAGAAATGTGACGAATCCAGGGCAAGGTCCATGTACAACGACGGACGTTAAAAGAGTGATGATGATGATGATGATGATGATGATGATGATTCTATTAAAGCCTCTTGCAACCTGCTCAGACCATCGCAACAGAGTGCTATTGTCGTAATTAAGGATTAATACATCAAAGGTTGCAAACATTTTGGCCATCATTGGTGTATATGAGGTGACATATCCCGATGCAGTATATGGCAAGACCTTGTGTTTCACTAACCAGCTGGCAGAAACTAATGCAGTTTGGCATCGAGGTCCGGTCCCACTGTCTCTATTCACCGGACCCGTATCTTTCCGATTACCACTTCTTTCGGGAGCTTAGAGGTGTGTATATTTGCGCCAGCATGTGTACCTCTATGGAGACCAAATCAAAAGTGCTTTTCAGCAATTTGCCAATTTTCGTGACCAGAGTTTTTTTTTATCGTGAATGATATCACAGCTGGATCGTTGACAACATTGGGTCGGTCTCTAAGCATACTTACTTTGACTAACGAAGTTGTGTTTGAGCCGATTTATGATGTTTTAAACTTCGTGGTTTGGAACGAACATTTATTTTGTTTGAACTAGATACTTCTGTACAATTATACTTTTTGTTATGACTCAAATACTTAGATTGAAAAAAAAAAAGAATTTCTCAATATATCAATTTCAATGTATCATTTTCTATGGACTTTACAGGGAGCTTTGGTGAAATATATGCTCTAAAAGAGGGTGTTAGTCTGAAAGAGATTGGGAAACAATGCTTTATATGATTAAAAATTCATTTCTGTCGCTCATGTTCCCCTTCTTTCTTTCTTTCTTTCTTTCTTTCTTTCTTTCAATGATTCCAAATTAATTTTTCTCTTATTTTGCATCTCTCCTTTCTTTCTTTCCTTTATTGATTCTTTCCTCTCTGCAATTCTATTTTCTGCTTTGCCGTTTGTGTTTCCTCTCTTCATTATTTTTCCTCTCTTTACGTGGTTCAAAATTCATCTTTTCTGCTTATTTTCCCCTCTTTCTTTTTTTTCTTTCTTTTTTTGTCCCTCTCTTTCTTATTTCGATCCTCCCCAGATTCTTTCTTCGTTTCCAAAAATATTTACTGCTCACTTTTTCCATATTTTAATTTCATTCTTCCTTTGCCTAATTTTTTTGTCTTTCTATCTTTATATTCACAAGGGGATGCACAAGGCCAATAGGGAGGAAAGGATTAGCGAGAGCCTCGTTGTTTGGTTGGTTTTTAGATGTTATCTTCACCCGCTTTAGTATTTTAAATCTTCATGAAGATATCGTATAGGTCAGTTTGCCGTATTTATTCCTGTTCAATGCAAGAAATATCCTATCAAAAGCGAAATCGGAATCGCAGGATTTCCATTATTCATGAAAGTAATAATTTGGCAATTTTGTTTATCAACATACGGTAGTCACACTGTGAGACGACTTCTCTGAATAACGACCAATCCACTTTATGCTTGACTAAAACGGCTTGTAGCGTCAATGTACTTTTAAAGAACCGACCTTGTATACGGCCTTTGAATACCTTTTTCGCAGAACAAACCCCCCTCTTTGCCCTCTTTAAAGCGGTTAGAGACATCCAAGACAACTTCTAAAATTGCCATATCCTAGCATTCGGATTTATCACATTCTATGATCATTGTGAATAAGAGTAAGGGGAGGAAAACAGAGGAGAACTAGTTTACAATTTAGTAGTAAGAATACTTAAGCAAAGAAAACCATTTCTACAACCACCACCACCACTACTACTACTACTCATAATAATAATCGTAATAATAGTGATGATGATGATGATGATGATGATGATGATGATGATGATGATGATGATGATGATGATGATGATGATGATGATGATGATGATGATGATGATGATGATGATGATGATGATGATGATGATGATGATGATGATGATGATGATGATGATGATGATGATTGATTGGGGAGTGCGTAGCTATGTAACTATAGATTCGACCCCGCTGAATAGGTCATCTCTGCAGTCGATAGAAGCGATGGGAGTACCAGGATGGGAGTTCAAGTCTTGTTCGAGGCAACTTCATTGACATCCCAAACGATGCTGCTCACCTATAAAATGGCTGGAGATTGCAATAATGTGAACGCTGTGATAGCGACGATAGAAAATAAGAGACGAGGAAAACACCGGGGGAAAAATGATGGTGAAAATATGCCTAAAAAGTTGAAACAATTTAAAATACATTTGATACGAACAGAGAGTGAAAGAGGTGCGGGGAGAAAGACATGTGAAGGCTTGAATTAGTGGATACGTAGACACATCACGAAGCCTACAGCCTAATGATGGGAATATATATATATATATATATATATATTAAAAATAATTCTTGAATTTTAAAAAATGCCAAGTACAAAAAAGAAACAAATTGATAGATAGATAGAGCAGGGAAAAGGGAGAAAGTAAAAGAAAACAAAACAGTCAATTCAGTGTTTATAACTAATGTATACACTTTGCATATATACACACACATATATATATATATATATATATATATATATATATATATATATATATATATATATATATATATATATATATATTCATTTCCCGATAAATTATATTGCATTTGGAACGATATTTTTCGTTTCATTTTTGTTGCAACGATTATTTGGTTGTATTTCGGACGTTTTAACGGGGATTAACGTAAATCAATCGGAAAACTGGAAAAAATGGTTTTATTGCAGAAACAAACACTGACAAATATTGCCAAATGCTGTCAAAATTTGTACATTCAACGTTGCAGTTTTTGAACAGGTTCTGTTCTTTCTCTTATTTACGTGTCAGTTGCATTTTCACCTGCTCCTGTCTCCCCTATTTAATATTAGAATCAACAAACAAATAAATGCCTGTTTGAACAATTCAAAAACAAAAAACAAATGCACGCTGATATGACAGCTGTCACAATACAATCAAAGGCAATGTTTTTTTAATTAAATTAATTAGAATGAAGAACTGTAGCTTCAAAATTTGAAGTCATCTAAGGAAATTCAATCGGAGAATAGATATGGCCAGGATAAATTCTATTTACGAGATCACTGGCATTTTCCACTGGAAAAACACGTCCAAAATGTTATTAACAAAACTGTCAGGATGAGACCCAAAAGGGACAAAAAAGTTTTCATTTGTTTCGAATAAAATAAAATAGAATGAAATAGAACGTTCAGGAAAGTTCTATTTGAGTATTGGTTCCTAAAACAGTGTGGCCAGGAGCGCTGGAACGCACAAAGAAGCACATGCGCATGTAAAAGACGAAGAACAACACCTTTCACCATCTTTAATGACTATGATAGTTGAACAAAACGCCCCTCCGGCCATTTAACGACAACCCAAAGACTATTTTACTTTACTCAATGAATAGGTAAATCGATAGATATGAGAACAGTTACTAGTGAAACATCTATGGCTTCATATAGAAGTGCCCGATCGTTTCTGTGTACTCCGTATCGCCGATACTGAGTCAAAGTCAGCTGACAGCCGTTTCGCCGCGCAGTCCATTCGTTGACAAACTTTTAGACGAAGTGGTGTTTCGTCGACTTAGCTTTTCCTAGACTGCAGTTTCGTCGAATACTTAATTTTGCACTATTTAGACTTTAAAAACATAAACGAAAAAGAAAACAGTGACTAATTTCATTTTACTTCTTAACAGCATTGGAAGAACACTATCAGGATGATAAAACACGTATAATATAAATAAATAATATGATCAGAGAAATAATCCAGCGGACACCGACACCCTGAAGTATTTTTCTTGGCTTTGCTAGAATCAAAAGGCACAAATTTCAGGGTAAAGAAACGAAAAACAAATTTTCATTAATTATTAAGTAGAACATTGCAATGTTTTCAAAAAGTATTTTTTGTTTATTTACTTTTATTATTGGCAGCAAACATACACTGCAGTTAGTTATTTGAGAAGTCCGCAAATAAAACTTTTATATGCGAGTTTTTTTCTCATCAGTCGAAACAAATTCCTGTAAGTTATATGAGCATAGATTAATTCAGTTTATTCGTAAAATAGGTTTTTACATTTTTGTCAATAACAACAAACAACTTTCGTGTACAGAAAAATTGAATTGTTTCGACTAGAATGTTTGTTAAGAAATGTCTAAGAAAAAAATAAAGTAGGTCTTCAAAAATTGATTCAAAGAAAATTCGTTAACTCAATGATTAATTGACCGGATTGAGAAAAGAATTAAAATATATTGAAAATTACATCTGTTACGGCAGAGGTGTTTGCAGTACTTCAAATTTGTGCGATCGGCGATAAGGCGTTCGACGAGGCGACTGAGAAACCCACAGAGAGAGAGAGATGGGTGTGTATTTACCACCAGTGCGAGAGGTCAGTGTTCAAGTCCCGGTCAAAACAATCATTTTGAATACTCATTTGAGGCAGGCAAGCAGGTTGACCATCCTTACTTGCTAGACTGATGTAACATCTCTCTACACTAATTTCTTGCTATATGAACTTGTGCTGTACTAAGCTAAACTCGAGTAAATGGTATTGATAAATCTATAGATGATGCTCATTATATAAATAACGCTCCCCTATTCAGGGTTGAGCACTCTTCAAGAGAGGTAACTCATTGTAAGCTTATGCAATGCTCTTCCATAGGAAGGGGGCATTCTGTTGGATGAGTGAATATATGCGTAAATAAACTTATCGCTTAAATTCAACCTTACTGACCGTCCGGTCCGGCCTCTGGGTCTGATGCGACGGTTTCAATCTTACCTCGTGGTACTGGATGGGATAATGGATAGTGTATAGCCTCACTGAAGAGTTGTAATACAACGAAACAGCAGTCTGTGAATGACACAATAATATATGTATGTGTGTGTGTATATATATATATATATATATATATATATATATATGTTTGTGTGTGTGTGTGTGCGCGCGCTTATATATATGTAAAGAGAAAGAGAGAGAAAGAGAGAGAGACACATACACACTGGAAAGTATCCAGCCATTTGTAATAACGAAAAGATAGCCTACATAGGGCAATGGTGCAGCATCGGCGCCATCATCATCATCCTTAGCAGCAGCAGCAGCCTTTAAGCGCACGTTGTTAGGCATAGACTTTCCTAAAGATTCGCCAGACCTCTCTACGATGGGCGTTACAGAGCCAATATTTTATGAATTGTCTAGTCCGTCACGCCATCGTATCTTTTTGCCGGCCACAATTTCGCTCATAATCTCTGGGAATCAACGTTGTGAATCGTGATGTTTCAGCGATTGTCTGACTTTCTTGCAACATGACCAGCCCGTCGCCATTCATGTTTTCCATTGGATTCTAGAATATTTCTGACTCCCATTTTTCTTTAATATACTTTGTCGATTTCTGTTCTTACCATTTGACGTTGAGCATGATTTCTTCTGGATTCTGGAGGATGAATTGGTTGTATACTCTTTCGCCCATTTCAAAGAATTAGGAGCTTCATGCACTCATACCAGCAGTCGTTTAACTTTTGGAAAACCCTTGCCTCGACCACAATTACCTGCCTGGTTGCGTTCTCCTTAATCATGGCCTGAAATATCTTCCCTGTCAACGGCGAAAATTCTAAAAGTTTCACGGAGCAAAATCTCGACTGTTGAACGGATAGGAGGGCTGCTACTACGATGTTTTGCAAAATAAACCCTGGGCTCGGTCACCTGGATGCAACGGTCACATGAAAAAAGCTCATTCAATAGCGTCTCATTACCGACTGAATAACCGCACGGGAGATCATCTGCTCATGCATGCCTGGTAAAGTCTCCTCTGGTGGATTGTCGAAACTTTACTACTAGTTATCAACGTATTCAAAGCGGCTGGATACTTTCCGGACATACCTTGCATCGTGCATCCTCATATATACTAATAAGCACACAAAGTAAATCCAATTCCTACGTTTAAACATGCATCTCTCTCTCTCCCTCTCTCTCTAGCTTTATCTGCCCTATCTCTCTGTCTCCCTTATCTCTCTGTCTTCCCCCCTCTCTCTCTCCCCTGTCTCTCAGTCTTCCTCTCTCTTTCATACACACTCTCTTTCTCTCTCTTTTACTCTAATTTGATAGTTTAAATAATAGATACGCATTTTGTCCCATAAGTTTTGTCATTTCTTTTCTCTTTATCAGGCGCATTGATACAGTGCAAAATCCATTCCTTCCACAATTATTTTTTTGCCTGCAGATAAGCGACACCAGAGCCCTAATCTTAAGTGCATTGTTTCCCAATTTTCAATCAGTGTATAGAACAACCGATTGACCCCACCCCCCGTCCCTTGCGCACCCTGTCCCTATCCTGCCTCCTTCCGCTCCAGGGTAAATAAAAAAGAATAAAAATAAAAATCGTTAAAAGAGAACAACAAAAAAAGCTAGAAGAAATGACTTAAACGAAAAATCCGGGGCTGACAATGTCATTCGGTCGCAACTGTAACGTCGCAAACAGATGCCTTATAAGCAAGACATGGGGGAAATCAGTCCTTCACGCGCGCACCTCTATCCCCAATGTTTTGTTTTCAGCGACCAGATCGTCTGCTTCAGCAACAATGACGACATGGTTGATAATGGGGAAACGTGGCCCACCCACCAACCGAGCTTTTCTTTCGTCACTTATTTTTTTTTAATATTCTCTTATAAGTGATTCTTAATTTCTTTTTTTTTTTTTTTTTTTTTCATTCTTTGCGACGAGACTCTTTTATTGTTCGGTCTTTTATTCATTCGGGCTCCTTTTTTTTTAAATCAGTCTCTAAGTGCAAAGACAGCTTTTTTATTTTCCTTCTGTTTTCCTTCCTCTTTTTAATTCGTTTTTACCATTTTATTTTCTTTCTGATTGTATTTGGTTTTTGTTTTTCTTTGAATCCGGTTCCTCTTTTCTCTTTTCGCCTGACTTATTCCTCTTTCGCGGTGGACTTTCATCCTGCATGCTTGGTCATATTCTCACCGAGGCCCCCCCCACCTTACATCATCACCCTTCTCTTTAATCTTATCTATTTCTAATCCCCCTATCTCTCTCTCTCTCTCCTATTTCTACTCATCATCATCATCATCATCATCATCATCATCATCATCATCATCATCAATAATACCAGCAGCAGCCTTTTAGCGTCCGTCGTTGGACATGGACCCTCTCCAAGATTTGCCGGACCTCTCAGTTATGGACATCACGGAGCCAGTATTTTCTGAATTTATCCAACTCGTCACGCCATCTTACTTTCTGTCGGCCACCATTTCGCATATGATCTTCGGGGGTCCACGTTGTGAGTCGTGGTGTCCAGCAGTTGTCCGACATTCTTGCAACATGTCGACTCAAACTGTCACCAAAAACTTGGGAGTCATTTTACAATATAAGCTTATATTAGATATCCCACAATCTGTGTACAAGAGCATTCACACTTGTTTTCGTTTTGTTTTATTTTGTTTTGAAAATTCGGTTTTTTAAGGATCATTACACAACAAAAGGCAAGAGAAGTAACTCATTCGTTTAGCTCGTCTTTGTCTATTTTTTAGTCGGTCAACCCCAACATGCGATGTTTGTATAAGACAATAAGGTTTCTATTGAGTGGCTAACCAGATATTTTGGGAATCTGTCAAATGAAATGCTCAAGAGAATCTAATCTTTATTGTAAATATTATTTATAGCTTGGCATATTTAAAAGTATTTATGAATTTTTAAGTTTATGTTAAAGCTGATGTGTAGATGTTGAATATAGTCTGGGATTCCTCGTGAGGCATAATAAAATGATAATTAAAAACAACAGGTGTGTCATCCTAGGTTGAAAGGATACAGTTAAGCCACCCAATTCACTAGTTCAACACTTCCAAATGTCCATTGGATTAGATGACATGAATATTTCTCAGAAACTAAACCATCAAAAGTTGGAATGAGTCCAATCAAACATTATCAAACGTCCACCAAAAAAAAATAAAATGCGTACCTGTACAATGTGTTATTCTAATCGTGAGAACTTTAAAAAATACTGAACAAGAAGCGTTAATGCAGAGGCATGTACCCACATGCAACTAAACTTTGTAAAAAAAACATTGTTAGAATTGGTCACTGCTATGATATTTGTTCGGATATTTTATGTTAAAACATCCTTTTCAGTATTTCAAAACTTTTTACAATTTTGTTTGCACATTATGTAAGTATGCATTTTTCTCACTGGTCCTGTTTTCTTCTATATTGATGTGTATACATAACGTTCTCAAATATGACTTCTATTGCTTTAAAAGAATGGTTCCTGGGTGGATTCAAACTACCAAACTCCGATTACAAAACAACATTGCTTATCAGCAGTCTCAAGGAGACATAGTTCAATTTATTTTTTTGGTATAAAACATTTGTTTCTGACTTTCGACATCTTTCTCAATTCCAACGATAAGACTATTGTTATATGCTTACAATTCGGATACTCCTCTTTATGATTTTTAGAGAAAAAAAATCATTCGCGAAGTACAAATTTAGAATATACGGAAATTCACTTCTAGTAAGTAAAAATTTCCTAATGAATTGTATCTTTTGTTTTTCAGAGCAATTCTCATGAATCGGTGCAATTCAAAAAGTTATCCATATTAAAGGTCTCTATGAGAGGATGTATGTTTCATTAAAATTGGTCGAGTTGAACGAAAGTTTTTACGAAATTAAAGTCGTCAAATTGTTTAAAAAAACTCAACTTACTCATATTATTGGCTGATCGCTAAACGTAACAGCCTGATTCGTTCAGAATCCTTGTCTCTTTCAACAGGAAAGAAAAGAATCAGTTTCGTTACTGGCTGGATTATGTCACTGCGAATAGTGATGATTCAATTTATTGTTAAAAATTCAATGTTTGTTGCATTTATAAAAGTTTTATTCCCTCTTCGAAAATGCAGCATTGATTTCTCAGAACTTGATATTCACATAAACTTTGGTTGACTTATACATTTAAAGATATTCAGATTAAGAAACTCCGCCTCAAACATGTCAACAGCAAAACATTCTGTGAACTGCAGAAAATGTTTCCTCTGAAAAAGGTGGCTGACATCTGTCGAAATGCATCAAAATATGCCCACAGAATGATAGAAAAAAGTTTTTCTCTTCATCTTCCAATTGTCACTTTCATTAACAAAATTGCTTTTGTAAGTTAGATGTATAAGACTGATGCAAAAGTTTCTCCAACTTTGAGAAAAATAATTTATTCTTATAGCTTCATAGCATTATTGTTCGGTCATCAATGTATATTTCCTGATTGTCTATGATCTTAAACCACCTCTCAGGTAAATTGTCTGTTCCATCGTAGATGAACAATTCTGTTTAAATTGATAATTTGATGAATTATTCATAGATTCTTCTTGGACTTGGTTCAAATTGTTGACCGGACAAAGAGTGTTGCATTGTGTGAAATGAGTGTCAGTCTGAAAGTGACATGTCTGGAAAACACGCTGCATATGGTAGAACTTCTAACCGCAACTTAATGATCATTTGCTAAGTAGCATCCTGGGGACACTCGTTGTCATGAAGCAAAAAAGCAAAAATCACTGGTTGATTCTCTCTTTTCAAACTTTGTCCCTTCTGTTCAAATACGTCATGTAAACGAACCAATTGCTCACTGTAGGGTTGTGCAAATTCCAGCGATTCATAATTACGAAGTCCCTTTGATTACCATGAAACACAGAAAACTACCTTTCTGTACACACACACATGCACGCACACACGCACACATACACACACACGCACGCACACACACACGCACGCACACACGCACACGCACACACATGCACACAAACACACACACACACACACACACGCACTCGCACACACACACAGCGCATATCAGTAAATAATGTTTCGATTTTGTTCTTGAAGGTTGTTCCAAATCAAGCCATAGTTGAACATCCGTAGCCTCTAAAGGTAGAGAAATATTCTATTCTTTTTTTTTTATATGTCTGTGTGTATGTGTGTTCCAGCGTTCATGTTGATACTGATTTTCTACACATTTGGAAACTAGCATCGATACTCTTCCAGTTCCTTTCAAACAATGTCTTTTTTGGATTTGGGAAAAAAAAACTTTTTGTGAAATGATTTTAGTCTTATCTTGACGAGTTTATTGATAACATTAGGATTCTCCAGAATCATGTTCCTACATGTTCCTAGACGTTTCTTTTCACACTATTTCAGATGTTTTTCCCGCTGAAAACTCCAGTGATGTCATAAATAGAATTCATTCTGATTTTAACCATTCATCGATGGACTTCTTTTGCGTGACTTTAGCGGTTGTTTGATAACTGAATGTGATGGTGAGTGACCTTTTGTTTTGAAATCTCATGATAAGTCCATTTTTCATCTCTACCTTTTATGTTTCAAGAAGAGTCTAAATGCTGTCCATTCGTGTGCAACCCTTTTTCTTGACTTATGAATTGATTTGAATCAACGTCCCCAATATAGTCGACTGATGGAACCAGCAATAAAGGGCTGAGTAAACTCCAAAGACATTTCAGAGATTTATTCTATATTGTGCAAAAGATGGTGCCAAGAACTTGCGCATCAACTTGTAAATATCATCTCTGATTATTTGTAGATTTATCATGGGAAGATTCAATGGAATTATCAAGTACGCACTCAGGAACAAACGAAGGAAGAATAATGATTATGTTACTGATTTGTTGATGTGCATGAAAGTTCATATGTGAATCTGAATGCGTATAGGTATTTGGCGTATTATGTGTGTACGTGATTTAGTGGATGTAGACATGTGTATGCGTAATTTTATGTAATGGTATACTTTTTGCTCGTGAGGGTGTACGTGTACGTGAGCGTGTATGTGTGTATGTGTATGTGTATACGTGTGTGTGTGTATTTGTATGTGTGTGCTTTCGTTCTTAAGTGTGTATGCTAGAGACAAATCGTGTTAGTAAACCTACGTATCTAAATCTTATCAGCATAATTGTTATGTATGTGGCTTTATGCATATTGGTTAGTTTGTCCTTTTGTGTTTGTGTTTGTGTTTGAGTGTGCGCACGTGTGCGTATGTGTGGGTGCAGGTGTGTGTCTTCATTCCTAAGAGTATACGGCAGCCTCAACACATGTTAGTCTCCCTGCGTGCGCATCTAACTCTTGTCGGCACAATCGTAATGGCGAGACGATCAGTGAGAAAAAAACTGAAGATGCGAAGCGGCAGCTAAAGAAAAATATTTAGACTACTTTCACTTTCGCTTTCAATTTATCGGTCTGTCTGAGCCGGAAGAGGCGTTGACCGAGTCGAGTGGATTTCTAGCTGGATATGGATCGGGGAGAATCGGAAAGTATCTCTGTCGTTTGGAAACAGTGTCCGTCCAGTCGGGCGTCGTGTAATAACAGGAGTGAATCAATGAATGATATTCTGTCTTTTATCAACTGTGAACTGTTTTGGATAAAAATATTACATCGTATTTTGGTCCTTGACTCAATCACCTCTTTTTTTCTCTCTCTTCTTGCTCCTTTTTTTCTTCTTGTCTCGCTCTAGTGTTAGAAACCGTCAGTCAAAACTGTCTACTTACGTATCATCGGTGTTTAAGGCTACGTAGGTAGGTATGCGTCACGCTTACGAGCCGTATCAGTTGAGCTAGAAGTCTGAAAGTTTCAAACATTTACATTTATTATTTCTTGTAATAAAACAAAACAAAACAAAACAAAAAAATAATAACAGAAAATTTACCTTTAAATAAGTTTTAGTAATTTTCTGGGCTAAAAATCACGATCACAGATAACTACATGCCTTTAATCAACGCTCATATTCCTTGGGCCTTTGTCCTTTAGAAAAGATGACCTCAGCCGAAATCCGAACCCAGTTTTGCCGACAGAAGACGGAATCAGTTCAATCCTTGTGTCATGCACTGATATTCATACGTACTGGTTCATTGGGGAAAAGGCAGCATTGTAGGATTGGTTCAACTAGAAAGAATCAAATGATACAAGGCATTCCTTGGCATAGATAGTTAACTGAATGGGAACAACCTACTCATGTGGATAGAATAAAAGGGTTCCGCTCAAAATTATCATAAGATTACCAAATACGATAGACACCTGAGGAAGTCGTCATTAGTTCACTGATCAGAACGCTGTGGCTATAACAAGTTAAATGATGACACCCATTCAAACAGATTAGTCAATGATAATTCCTTAACTCGGATTTTTTTTTTTGCCAATTCTATTTATACTGATTGCATTGTAAAAGCTGAGGAGGTGATTTCTCACGAAATGGCTCAGATCTTGAAGAAAAAATAGCGTAAGATAGCCATCAATACTCTTTTTGTGAATCCCTATCATGATATTATTTACAAGGCTCGGCCTACTACGACCGTTAGAAAAGTTATTTCCTGATGCCATAATAAGTAGGTTTTCAAACTCAGTTAACAGGATTTCAAATACTGCTTTCAAGTTCAGGCAAGAAGCCAACATCTTAAATGCTTTTTTTTTTTTACGGCAGACAAGCTGTCCCAACTTCGAAAAGTGTCGCAGTAATCCTCCTGCGCACATTTCTTCCTCTGTGCCGTACTAAAGTATGTTTAATAAACTTTAACAAGAGGCTTGAATTATTATTAATGATTAATTACGGTTAGATTCAAAGTTACAATAAAAAGTTACTGAAAGTTAGGATGAGGGTAGAAACAAGTCAGAATCACAAGTAATGTTGCAATACTTCATCCAAGAATAGAAATCTGAAGATTCCATGGGGCCTGAAGTTGAGACTGGGTTATCAGTGTTCGAAACCTTTTCGCAGATTTCGTTTTCTGATGCCCTATTCTTTCGGTCACTACAAGGGGCACACTGTTAGAAGTACGCCCGGGAAAGTATTATGAATGGCTGCTCTATGGCAAAAAAGTCTATCGACAGATCCTATTGATGAACTGACTTATTTTAAGACTGATTGTTCGACTGCAAAAGCCGACGATCGAACTAATCAAGCTCACAAAACAAACAGATAAAAGCAAACAGATTTAATCGGAAGATGAGGAAGCGGGTGAGGGAGAGAGAGAGGGGGGTGGGAAGAAAGAGAGAGAGCGGGAAATGTAAATGGGCTGACAATTAAGATGAAAATCAACATGGCGCTCAAGTTACCAAACAGAGCATAATGGCCGACGACACGGGTCATCCATCATGACTCCGAAAGAATGTAAACATATCAACGCTATAGACTAACAAACTTCTCTCAACAGTTTTGCACTTTTCTCTACGGAACCGATTCTGTCCATCGTTTCTGGATTCTAACATATTTTCTTTTCATTTTTTTTTCTCTCTTTCTAGACTTCTGGTCATCGTACTTCCGGTCGTTCGTTTATCTTTTTCCTTCTTCCTTTGAATCTTTTTCCAGTCGATCACTTTTTTATATGTTTCTTAATTCCTTCTACTTTTCTCTCTTTCTTCCTCTCTTTATTTCTTTCTTTTACGTTCCTCTCATACTCTTTCGTTTATTGTTATTTCAACTTGACGATATTATATTTCTTTTTCTTACTTTTCTTTTTTCTTTCTTTCTTTCTTTCTTTCTTTCTTTCTTTCTTTCTTTCTTTCTTTCTTTCTTCATTTCTTTCTTTCTTTTCTTCTTTCTCCAGTCGATCATCTTTTTCCTCATTTTCTTAAGTCCTGTAACATTTCTTCTTTGTATCATTCTCTCTCTATTTCTTTCTTTTCCTTTCCTCTCAGACTCTTTCTTTTGCAGCTCTTTCAACTTGACGCTTTTATACATCTTTTTTTTTACATGTTTATCTCCCTTCTCTTTCCTCTTTTCCTTTCTCCTTTCTTTCTTTCTTTCTTTCTTTATTCCTTTCTTTCTTTCTTTCTTTATTCCTTTCTTTCTTTCTTT